>OU342677.1:10010000-11210000 GCA_910589285.2 Mythimna ferrago | reverse complement strand
CTCCACACATACGAGTTTAAGGAAACTAGACTTGTAGAGCTACACTTGATCCACGCCACGCGACGTCGTTCTACGTATAAATCAGGCGTGTTACACGTGCGTCAGGCTAATGTAGTCCTAGCTTAAATCCTTTTTAACTATAGTAAACAAAATGATACCCGTAGACCTAGAACGCAAAAGGCAACTGAAGGAGAATAGGTGTGGTTTTAATGAGTGAAAGTCTGACACGTCCGCTCCGTCCTAGAGTGGGAGAAGACATTAGATGATATCCCACCTCAAATTAAATCAAATCAAAAGATTTTATTTCAAATAGAGCATTTACATGCAATTTTGAATATTCAAATGTCGGTCAGTCCAAAAAAGTGAAGCTAAATTGCACGTTCCAAAGCGTAGATCTCTATGGAGAAGAACGTGCAAGAAACTCCATGGACACTCTTTTAAATCATATTAAAAAGAAAAGACTTATTATATGTTACATCGAGTGATTATTACATCTCGTTTGCTTTACTGCTGCTTTTGACATTGTTTTTACTGTCAAAAACCTATAACCCTAAAAAAAAACGCCCATGTTTTTACAAGATTTACATACTTATTTACTTTTCTTATAACGCGTAATGTTTAATGTTCTCTGTATTTGGTGTTCGAATGTATATTTCGATGATTTGTGGCTTGCCTGGCCTCGATTATGACAGGAACATTTGCACAAGCTTACCATTTTTGGCCGTCATCTTTTCAAGGCTTCCTCGTCATTATAAAACTTTCCTTTAATGTCATTGACACGTAGTGGCGTTCACTCTTCATTTTTTTAGGTAGTGCGAAAATATATCAAGTTTCTATAGATAGCATACTTATACACCACTATTTTTTAATTAGTACAAATACTTAAAGGGCTTATTAGAAAAGCCCTTGTTATTTTATAAGTAAAATCTCAATAAATAATATTCATAAACAGCAAAGTTATTAGCGTTGGTATATGTCCCAAAATGTCACTCAATTTATGGAAATATTGTGCAGGCTATTGATTAATGAATGAATAAGTGACAATTATTAAGGAAAAACACTGCTCGCAGTATTTTCTACTAGCAATTGTTATGTTTGATTGATTCTATGATGAATTTACCTTTTCGTGGTCAATTTTAGGATTTCGGTTTTTTCTACTTTTGACTACAAAAATATGATCAGTGACGGGTACAGATAGAGCCCCATTTTTTTGTACTAATTAAAAAGTAGGGGTGTATACTTTTGATATACAAGGTGTCGTTTTGAATCTGCAAAATATTTCAGGAGGTAATTATGTTAGTGATTCTCGACCCGAATCAATAATAAAATAAGTAGGTAATTTTTTTTTTTTATAACCGCGCTTTTTTTCACACACACAAACACGGAACAATAAAGGGCGTTTTCACACACACTAACTCGCAACGATAGTTTCATAAATAATGTATCATCCAATCATCATCCCGCACCTCACACCCTAGCCACTTTTTTATATGATTATTTATGAGTTTTATTACAACCTCCTGAAATATTGTGCAGTTTTAAAACTGCACCTTGTATATAAAAGAAACTTGTGTTGGTTACACTATTTATAATTCAAGAACGGCTGAACCGATTTTTCTGAAAATTGGTGGGGAGTTAGCTTAGAACCAGAAAACGGACTAAGGATATTACATTTTATAAGGAAATCTTCTTGAAAATCTTTAATCTTTTTTCGCCTCCGCCATATAGCGGGAGAAATCATTGGATGATTTATCCAACTGGAAAGAAAAAAAAATCTGTCCGTCTAGGTACACTAATATTATAAAGAGGTAAAGTTTGTTTTTTTTGTTTGTAGGAGGTAATCTCTGACAGTACTGGTCCGATTGCTAAAATTATTTCACCGATAGAAAGCTGCTTTAATGCTGGGTGACAAAGATTTTTTTTTTATGTTCGCCGGTGAAGTGCGGGCAGAAGTAATTTTTTCACAGATTGTTAATGTTATGATACTATTCTAGATAGATCAAAGAGTATATTTTTGAAGCACAATTTGTTACAAAAAACAACATACAAAGAAAATTCGCGGCATGCTCTCATTAGGCAGTTTTTCATGTTTTCCCAAAAATATGACACAATATTGTATATTATTCTTCATTTATCGAATGACATGCTCCTTTACGTTTCAGCCACAAAAGTTTTATTACTATGCAAATAAACGTCTGAAAATGTAAATTGATATACCTCATTAGCATTTAGAAAAGCTTACGTACATAGAATATATTTGGCACGTTAACTCTGCTACTTGGCCATGTAAATTTATCAATAAAGAGTGTCGCAAAGGGCTCGGGTTCCGTGGAGCTTCTTTACATATCGGTCCTTGTTGGGCGCCATCATCGGCCATCGCTATATGGACGAAGATTATCGCAGTACTTCAATATCTTTTGATTAACTCCTTAGTATTCCTGAGTTGAGCTACACGCATACTGACAAATGCTTGCACTGGCTGGACAAGTCCACTTAGAACTGTGTGGTTCTTTCTTCAAAAGGCTTCAATATGCATGGTTCTTATATGATTTGACCATTACACGTTTGCTGTATGGACTTTAAAAGAGACTGACCCCTGAGTATGTTTCGGTGTTTTTTCTCAGGTTAGTCAGCTAGGAAACATCAAGTTTAAATTGACCAAAAAATTTACGTGTAAAAGTGTTTTTAAAAAACCTACTTGTAAAATAAATATCATTAATCATTTTGAAAGATTGAATAACTGAGAAAGAAATTGGTACAGGAGGGAAAGGATTGGGAAAGTAAGGCAGTGGGCGAAGTCGAGCTGATGATGATGAACCGAGGACAACGAATAGAGCCGTTCTCGTCTTCATATAATTGGCTGATGGGAAAGCTTGTGAAATTAATGATTAAGGGACACTCGAAACCTTCACCATTAAAGTAAAATTATTATTTAATTAAATTATATATTTATTTTGTAATTAGATTAAAAATAATTACTTATATAAAACTTTTACACGTTAATTTTTTAGTTAATTTAAACTAGACAAAGATGGTGTTTATTAGTTGACTACCCTGAGATGAAACAATGTAACATATTCAGAAGTCAAAGTGTATCTTTAAAAAAACACGTAATGGTCAAATCACATGCCAACCATGTTAGCGTCCAGTCAGTGCAAGCATTGATCAATATTGGTATAACTCTAGTAAGGAACTCGACGACTTGGCGAACATTGGTAGGACCAAAGAAAGGACATTTAGGTATTTTGGACTAGGCAAAAACCGCTAACCTACATCTGCATCAATTTTATTAGTAAAATCCAAATATATACCTACGGATCACAGCCGTAACCACGTTTAACAAAAACGTGATTTATTTCCTACCGATCACGTTTCCTCCGGACACAGTCCTGCTGGATGACGTCAATTTAAAACACATTTTTCTATTGTATCGACAGTATAATGTTAGAATAACTGAATGTGACAGCAGACTGACAAACAGCTGTTCAATGAACTATCAGAATTATGTAAACAGAAAACTAAATAACAGATAAAGTTTTGAGCCCTGGAGAAGAGATGTGTCGTTGCCGACAAAATAATGAATATAAATAAACCAAATAATGTTACTAATTATAATACGTTAATGGAAATTGTGTGAATTTTTGTTTTTTTTTTGTTTTCTTAATTTTTATATTATAACTTAAATGATGAATTAATTTGATAATTAATCTTGACGTCTAATATTTTTTTGACATTTAAATTATTTGGACATAAACACTTAGATTTTTAAACATTTTAACTATTTGGACTTAGGCACTTAGATTTTTGACATTTATAACTAACAATTTATAAAAAAGTAATTCCACATTTAGGCTTGACAAAATTCAAGTGATGGTATTATACACCAAATTCTGCAATTTCTTTTTTATTTTGCTAATTTAATTTTATAATTATGCATGGTTCTCAAATATTTTTTAATTTGTAATCATGAGCTAGATGCACACCATATTTTGTACGCCTCCTGGCATAACATGGCGCTCTGTTAATAAAATATAAGATCTGTATATCTGTACCTACACCTGTGTTATGCTACGTTTACATGTGGGCCCAACCTCGGCCAATCGCCATTGTGTTAACGGGGTTTCCCCGTTCATACAATGGCTACACAATAGGGATTGGCCGAGGCTGGGCCTACATGTAAACGTAGCATTAACAAATAAAAGTGATTTAATTTTGATTTGATTTGACAATATTTCCGTGAATTGGGAATATTGGTGGCAATATTGCGCGAAGTATGAATATTGGTGGCAATATTGCCAGCAATATTCCCACTTCGAGCAATATTGCCAGCAACGGCACATCTCTACCCTGGAGTCATTTTAAGACTCTGGCCATCACTACTTGAGATTATTAAATAGAGTACAATATGATTCAAATAACAATAGCAACGTCAATGACCTCTATCTGTCAAATGTTTGTGTGCGTGTGTGCATGTTTGTATGTTCGTTACTTTTTTTTTTTTTTTTTTTTTTTTTTTATTGTGGGAAAAAATCATGCATTGACATCCCCCGCTCTTGGGCGGAGCGGGAGATAGTGTCAGACTCTTACTGACTAAAAGACCCACCCCGTTCCTTCTAGCCTTCATACCGGGGCTCGAGCGCCCTTTCGGATAACCCTGGCCCCAGTAGGCTTCGACCCGGCTGGGTCCCTGCTGTTGCTGACAACTCCTTGAGGCGCGCGGGAACAGTGCGCGCCGTTGACGACTTGGGCTTGGTCCGGACAGTTACCGGACGGCCGGACAGCGAGCTACCCATTGCTCACTGTCCGCAAGCCCGCGTCTACGTTGGCCGGAAATCGGGATCAGAATCCCGGCGACGGCGGCGGCGATAACGCCGTTGCCTGATGCGTTCGGCCTCCTCCTTTGCGAGCATTACTGCTTCGCAGAAGTCGGCGACCGCCTGCCACTCCTCCTCGCTCCGGACCATGGCCTCAATCAAGGCCCGGCGCGAGAGGTCTCCGCCGCCGATCGCCCCCACGAGGGCACGGCGATGCTCCGCCCAAGCAGGGCACACCTCGACTGTGTGCTCCACCGTGTCCTCCGGGCGTTCCGCACAGTGGCGACACCCGGGCGTCACCTCCGCATGAATCCCGTGCAGGAAACTCCCGAACGAACCATGTCCGGTGAGTACCTGCGTCATGCGGAAGGTAAGGACGCCGTGAGGTCTTTCCAGCCACGCCTCAAAGAGGGGACTTACCGCCATAATTGTGGCGTGCCCAGCACTGGGTTGCGATAGTCGCTGACGCCATTTCACCATGAGATCCCGCCGGAGCTCTGTCCGCCATGCCGTGACCTGTCGCGGCAGCGGAGTATGTTCGTTACTTCTTCACGCTCGAATTGAAGGACGGATTTGGATGAACCCAAATAGCATATTAGAGGATACTTTTTATCTCGGGAGTATGTCCCTTGGTATAATATATCAGTTTTTTTGCGGTCGAAACCTTCTAATTACATTAAATAAAAAAACTATTACTAATTCCAACTAAAAATGATTAAAAGCATCGAAGAGCTCCTCTGCATCCGATCGACTGGTAATGTGCCCAAAACACTGGCGGCATTACACGCTGTATGTCAATGCTTATCATCTACCCAAGGTAAAAGTTAGCCCTTAGGTACCGCGAAGTATCCACAAGGCGTTTAGATAGTCTTTATACAATTTGTAAGCACTGTAACAGAAAGTGGTATTACGAAAAATCATCATCATCATCATTTCAGCCGAAAGACGTCCACTGTTGGACATAGGCCTCCCCCAAGCGTCGCCACAACGATCAGACCTGTACGTCTCGCATCCATCGGGTTCCCGTGACCCTCACCAGGGCCTCAAGTCTGCTATTACAATAGTGTCAGAATGGTCTATCATTGATGTCATAATTGTCGATTTCGACAAGTTTGGTAATCTACTAATATAATGGCGTCATTATGACTTTCCAATGGTCAACCACTGACACTCCATTGAAAGAAGTGACATAGAATGGTAATCTCGTACATATTGACAAATGAATATTTGAAGTTTGCGGTAATCTGCTAAAACTTTGACAGTTTATTTGATCAGTGTTTTACCATTAGAACGTTATTGTGCAGTTATTGGTTTTAATATGCTCGAAATTATCATTCTACCACAATTCTATTACAAGACCACTGACCGATCAATGATCGATCATTATGAATTAGCAGATTACAAACTTTTAGCAAAATGACAATTGGATCGTGTTGGAATGACGAATTTATGAAAATAGCAGACTTGGGACCCTGGTCATCGGTCCATCTTGTGGGAGGCCTTCGAAAGCTTGTTGGGATTATATTAAAAACACTTAAAGCTTGTTGGGTTTATATTAAAAACACTTAAAGCTTGTTGGGATTATATTAAAAACACTTAAAGCTTGTTGGGATTATATTAAAAACACTTAAAGTTTGTTGTGATTATATTAAAAACACATAAAGCTTATTGGGATTATATTAAAAACACTTAAAGCTTGTTGGGATTATATTAAAAACACTTAAAGCTTGTTGTGATTATATTAAAAACACTTAAAGCTTGTTGGGAGGCTTTCTACGAAAAATACTTGCTTATTCGAAAGGAACCCTAACAAAAGAAACGTAGGTTAACAATAAAGTTTATGAAAGAGAATATAATGGCGACGCGACACACGTGGCCTGTATCGAATACTTTTTGGATACTTTTGTCACAAATCTGAGTCCCTCCTGTTATTCACTCTGGTACTCAGTAAGCGTGCCGCTCGTTATGATAAAAATGGCCGGGTCTGTCCCGGGAGACATGTTAACAGTTTTCAGCACTGAAATAAAGAGTTATTGCCTTAATTTCTGTTTGTGAAGACAGGCTCGTAATGTTCCTTTTTTATTTTATAGATGGTTGAGAGGATTTTTTCGCAAAAGTTTTATTTTCCACTAGAATCATATATATAGTAAATATTTTTTTTTATAATAAAAGGACTGTCATTGCACGCGTTCTTCAACATTGGGTATGGTCTAATGAAAACTAATTATAAGATCTACACGTGATACCTTGTGTGGATCTTATTAATTAGATTTCTACATAAAAGTAAATAAATAAATAATTATACCTAAATTATAATTTTCAATCTGTCAGATTACCAGTGAGATTAATGGCGCGTTTACATGGCACACACTGACTTCAGTTTTATATATCTCCGACTTTTTCAGTACACCGATATTTGTGTGCACTGCTATGTTACGCCGACAAAATTCTATATAAATCTAAGTATGCCTTTATGTGGACGCACCATTACTCAATAAATATTAGTTCAATATTTTCAGTAGTCGAGTTTAGTTCGGAACTCTAGTCGTGTTTGAAACAACACACGGTTAATAAATAAACGCCTCTACGACTTTGTGAACTGTTTCCAACGAAAACTGTGATATTTTATAAATAATCTAGGTTTAAACTGAAAAGGTAATGGAGTTTACAAAATTTTAACTTGCGTTTCAATATAATAAAGCGTTTTAGTATTTTATCACATCTTTGACAGTCGAGGGCGTGTCAGACTTTTACTGAATAAAACCACACCTATGTTCCTCCAGTTACCCTTTGCGTCCCAGGACCTCGAGTAACCCTTTCGAAAGTCGACCCATGGCTCCAGTAGGCTTCGGACCTACTGGGCCTCTACGGTTTTGCTGACATCTCTTTGAGGCGAGTGAGGGATACTACGTCGTCAGGAACACCGTCGACGACTCGGGCTCGATCTGGGGTGCTATTCTCTAAGAAAACAGCCTTGAGCTCAGCGCTGGCACAGCGACGAGTCGTGAGCGAAGTACATTGAATTAACAACCCAATGCCCCTTTACATTGGATTGTTAATTCAATGTACTGCGCTCTTGTTTTCTTAGAGAATAGCACCCCTGGACGGTTACCGGACGGCCGGACTTGCTCGTCATCCGGAAGCCTGCGCCTTTGATGGCTGGTAGACGGAGTCGGTGTCTCGGCATATAATGTTCCCACAGCTGGGACACAGACATCTTTTTTGTAAGTGGGCACTCCCACTTACACTCCCACTGTCTAGAAGACACATGTCTTCTAATTCGGAGTAGTCTTTAAAATATTATGTCAAGTGAACCAAACCAGTACTTTTTCATATAGAACAATCGATTGTTCTTTTTTTAAATCGATATAAACGAGTGATTGACTGCGACCCCACCTGATGGTAAGTAGTGATGCAATCGTTGATGGTGAGGCGCACTAGTATAGGCCACAATTTAGGAATTCAGACCACTTTAGAGACGTCTTAAAGTCTTATCCAGGAATTTGAATCCCAAATCTTCCTAATTAAGATAGAAGCTTATAACAATATTCTCAGAACATTGAGCCTTTTATCCCCGGACTTCACTGAAAGCCTACAAAGAGTTTTCTTACATAAAATTCCAATATTTGCCAGCATTTTGTCTATTGGCAACGGGTGCTTTTAGCTTTGTTAAACAAATTAAAATAATTGGAGAGGTTGGAAATCCAATTTGCAAGAAGGTTGCTTACGTAAATAATTTTTTAATATATATTTTTTTTATTAAGTTAATCGTGTTTTATTTCGAGTCAGTTCATTTGGGTTAGTAAATAAATCTTGTGGATGTTTATTTATTTTTTATTTGAATGAGGGTGTTCTAAAATGATGTTTACCAGATGGCAGCATTGAGTTGGGTCCGGCCACCTGTCAAAGCCCTTATGTTAATGACATTAGTTAGACAACAATGTCAACGTGATGTACAGTTGCCATCACGGATCTTGAGTGCTCGGCGTCAGAGTGGGGATCGCTTTGCGCATTCCATACATTGGCGAGCCAATCGTCTTCGTTGTTAGATACATGCAGCAACGCAGGTAACGAATTAGGAGTGACGTCTATGACGCGATGGCGCGACGAGCCAATCACTGACACTCCCCGCCCCCGCATCTTACTTCGCACCACTAAAGAGACCGAATATTTGACGAGTTATGGCAACTGTATACGTTTTCAAAGGAAAAGACCTGAAGGCTACGTGGCGCCACCTGGTGGTGAGAATTTTCCTGAACGCCCTCATTGGTACCAAACTACGAGGCCGTGCCTTCAATCTCCTGTTAACCCTGCGTCAGATTACTCCAACAAGTGTCCTTGCGTCCTATTCGCCAGGGTCATGTGTTTACAACTGGGTACCTACTCTATCTCGTTTGGCTCTTCAATTCCCATATGTGACAGAAGAGCTGACGAGATGGTGTATTCGGTGGTGGATGTGCGACCCTGGCGGGATAAACACGAGAGTGTTTGTCAGATATGTATACCCGACGAAGGCGGTTAATGGATTTTTTTTTTGGTGGGTAAACATCATCCAGATGACATCCCCCTTGAGCGGAGCGCGAGATAGTGTCAGACTCTTACTGACTAAAAAACCCACCTCGTTCCTTCTTGCCTTTCACACCGGGGCTGAGCTACCTTTCGGAGCAAACCTTGGCCCCAGTCGGCTTCGACCCAGCTGGGCCACTGCTGTTGCTGACAAGTCGCGCGCGAACAGTGCGCGCCGTCGACGACTTGGGCTCGGTCCGAACGGTTACCGGACAGTCAGACAGCGAGCTACCCATTGCTCGCAGTCTACAAGCCCGCGCCAACGGTAACCGGAAATCGGGATCGGAATCGGCGGCGGCTGGGGCGTTATGAGATTCGATTAAAGGGTACTGTACAAAATAAAGCTTTGGGGTTTAGTAAAATACGTCAGGACCAAATTAAATTAGCTAGCGAAAATGCAGCTGTGACGAGTATCGATCACTAATCTTAAGCAACACCCAAATAAAAAAAAAAATGTTCTAATACGCAATCATTCTCAGTAGGTCATAACACTGCGGCCATTGGCCCCATAGTCAGCAAAAAAAAGAGAGACGAGTATTTTTTGTTATTAATACTAGTTGCTACCAACGGCAACGCCTGCATGAAAAAACAAAATTGTCCAGAATATACCCCGGGATAAAAAAGTATCCTATGTACTATTCTAGGGTTTAGCTTACTCGTGTATCAAACTTCATTGAAATCCGTCCAACCGTTTCAGCGTGAAGGAATAACTCTCATACTTTCACCTCGCAACTCAACTGTGGGAGCGTACCCGCTCCGGGTCTGTCGACCAATGTCTGTCTGTGGGGGAGGATCTTCTCTCTCCCTCTCTCTCTCCCTTATATTTTGATGTAAGGCAAACGCGGTAGGTTTTGCTGCCAGTTTTGCCACAGTCAAAGTTTTGATCGACGAAAATCCTACCGTCTAATGCGGTGATTGACATTTTTTAGTACCGATTGACGAAAACCATCATTCATGATTGATGGAATTGATTGACGCTTGCATGACCGTGTAATGGTCGCCTAAGTCTCAGGGGACTGCAGCGGTTCACTCACCGACGACAGATGACGTTAGACATTGAACGGAACCGGAGTGGGTACGCTCCACAATTGCGGTAATAATACTTATTTGTTGTGACGATAACCTATTACCTAGATTTATTCCGTTCTAATACCAAAAACTAATACCACTTGTATTTTTTTGAAATCATATTTATTTTTCATTACTATCGAATACCATCAATTTGGCTTGTTACAGTTAGCTCAGACAAACCTAATCAAAATAAATTTCAAACTTGTTTCCAAACAAATACCAGTGGTATTAGATGCTGGTATTAAATTGGAATAAATCCAAAATGATTTATTTCGTTCTAATACCATACCAATCTCTGTGTGTGTGTGTGTGTTCATTCCAATCTGTGTAAACAATACCTTGCCGTGAGCGATGTCAATTTATTGTATTTCGTATCTTTTTAATTGTTGTTTCGTATATCCATTACTTTTTGTGGATACATCGGTCAATTTGTTCGTAATCCGTTGATGGACGGCGTTGGCCGAACGTGGGTCATTGGACAAAAGAGTAATTAAAACTAGTAAGATAGGCCCTAAATGAAGAAAAACTGTCAAATAACGAGTGCCACGTGATTGCTTTTTATTATCAAGTCTCCGCTGTCTGTCCGTCCGTCTGTCTATCCTGAAGACGGATTTATTATAATAAAAAAGACTGAAATCCATTTTAACCGACTTCAACAAATAAAGAGTGCCTCAGTGGTTTTTTTTTAAGGTTCCGTACCCAAAAGGTAAAACGGGACCCTGTTACGAAGACTTCCCTGTCCGTCTGTCACCAGCTGTATCTCATGAACAGTGATAGCTAGACAGTTGAAATTTTAATCTATAAATGTAATCCATTGCTTTTTGTGGGGTACCTCGGTCAATTTGTTCGTAATCCGGCGATGGACGCGGAGTCGGCCGAATATGGGTCATTGGACAAAAGAGTAATTAAACTATAAACCTGAAGCAAACGAGGGGAACGTAGCCGTAGTACTGGGCCGTAGTTTATTGACGTGGATACAAACAGATTAGTCCTAAATGAAGAAATACGGCCAAAAAACGAGTGCTACGTGATTGCTTTTTAAGGCTCTGTGCACAAAGGGTAAAACGGGACCCTGTCCGTCCGTCTGTCTGTGCGTGATAGCTAAACAGTTGAAATTTTCACAGATAACGTATTTCTGTTGTCGCTATAACAACAAACAGTAAAAACAGAACCAAATCAATTGTTAAGTGGGGCTCCCATACAAAAAACGTCCTTTTTTGCCCCGACGATGCGGAATCTCTCATGCGGGAGTCCGACTCGCACTTGGCCAGTTTTTTTTTTTTGCTTCGCATGGTTTACGCATTTAAACAATTGTGTAGTTAAGAAATTATTAAGTTTTCAGTCACTTTAAATAACGTCGAGTTCCATTAGTACGCAGATTTAACACATTGTAATGTTTTTGCAGTATTTGGCAGCAAATGTATCGGGTCAGCCTTCTCGGTAAGCTACGCTGTGGTAGTCTCAACTACTACAATAATTCTCAGCTTCATTTTACCGATATCGCGCCAACTTTAATGATTCCACATATTGTCAAGTTGCGCACACTTGAGATACAAATAGTATAACAATTTACATCACAACTTAAATTAAAACCCGAAGAATTCCCGCTAAAAAACTCTTTGTTTTTTATTGGGCATAGCGTGTTTAAGCTAGAATTTAAAATAAGAATTGATATGTTTATTTTTCGGCCTACAAAAATACTGTTCATTTTTTGGGATGGCAATTTAAATAAAATAAAAAAGTATAGTTGTATTTTTAATCTGGCCTCAAAAGATATTAAATTTTATTCCTAGTTTTTGTAATACGTCCCACAAGTGTTCGTTATAATGTCTACTTTGTAATATTCTCCTGAAAGTAAATAATGTGATTCTTATGAAAATAAATCTCAATTTTTATTGAAATATTCTTGCTTTCACTGAAATTATTTCATAATACTTAGCTGTCTACTATTTACATCTACAGTAATATTTTTTCGTGTTTATAGGAGATAATCTCTAAAAGTACTGAGGCCGTATTATGACCTCTTAAAACCATCATGTTTTCGGTGTGAAAAAGAGACGGAGCTATACAGGACGAATAGCACTATCCTTTTCTCACACAGAAAACATGATGGTTTTAAGATGTCATAATACGGCCGCTGGTCTGATTAATAAAATTTTTTCACCGTTAGCAAACTGCTTTATTCTTGAGTGACATCTATAGACTAAATTTAGGACAATATGCGGGCGAAGCTGCGGGTAAAAGCTAGTTAATTATATAATAACAAAAGCAAAAAAAAAAAACTTGACTAATAACACTATGACATCGATAAACTCTTCTGTATCGCTATCTACATGTAATATGCCCAATGGAAAATTTCTTTTTAATCGACTTCAATAAAAGGAGGAGGTTATTTAACACTCGCTTGCCCGGTATAAGGCAACTGATTTGCCGCCTATTAAAAGGCCCTTATTTACATAATTGACGAAATCGGGGTCTATCTTGGTTTATTTTAGGTCCTTTTTATCCCTGAGGGTCATGGCAATTCGGATGGTGCGGGGATACCGCACGATTTCCTGCGAAGCGGCGAGCCTTCTGGCTGGCCTACCACCGTGGGATCTGGAGGCAACAGTCCTTGCACACATGCACGACATGCGCGTGGAGATGCAACGCCGGGGTGAAAGTCCTCTGCCGCGACAGGTCACGGCATGGCGGACAGAGCTCCGGCGGGATCTCATGGTGGAATGGCGTCAGCGACTATCGCAACCCCGTCATGGGCACGCCACAATTATGTCGATAAGTCCCCTCTTTGAGGCGTGGCTGGAAAGACCTCACGGCGTCCTTACCTTCCGCATGACACAGGTTCTCACCGGAAATGGTAAGTTCGGGAGGTTCCTGTTCCGAATTAAAGCGGAAGTAACGCCCGGGTGTCGACACTGTGCGGAACGCCCGGAGGACACGGTGGAGCACACAATCGCGGTGTGCCCTGCTTGGGCGGAGCATCGCCGTGCCCTCGAGGGGGTGATCGGCGGCGGAGACCTCTCGCGCCGGGCCTTGGTCGAGGCCATGGTCCGGAGCGAGGAGGAGTGGCAGGCGGTCGCCGACTTCTGCGAAGCAGTAATGCTCGCTAAGGAGGAGGCCGACCGCATCAGGCAACGGCGCTCTCGCCGCCGCCGGGATTCCGATCCCGATTTCCGGCCACCGTAGGCGCGGGCTTGCGGACAGTGAGCAATGGGTAGCTCGCTGTCCGGCCGTCCGGTAACTGTCCGGACCAAGCCCAAGTCGTCGACGGCGCGCGCTGTTCCCGCGCGCCTCAAGGAGTTGTCAGCAACAGCAGGGGCCCAGCCGGGTCGAAGCCTACTGGGGCCAGGGCTATCCGAAAGGGCGCTCGAGCCCCGGTATGAAGGCTTGAAGGAACGGGATGGGTTTTTTAGTCAGTAAGAGTCTGACACTATCTCCCGCTCCGCCCAAGAGCGGGGGTTGTCATAAGATGATTTTTCCCATCGAAAAAAAAAAAAAAAAAACCCTTACCCATATACCCGGCCCATTTCACTGGCCTCTATCAAAGAAAACCTAGATTCGTTTCTTGATAAAATCTTTAAGAATCTTTAGTGCGCAACTTAATAATAGAGACCACCGATTTCATATATTGGTTTTTAATTTTAATTCCAAAATAATGGAAGTAAGCAGTTTCTAAACGTTGTGTTATTGAGCATCTTTAGAAAGATTTCCCGAGATTAATAATTATAAAGAGCAGATTTTTTATGATAAGCTATCAGAAATATGCAGGGCACAATGCACGCAGAACAGATGGACGATGGGGACGAAAGGTTCTGGAGTGGCGACCGCGTACCGAAAGACGCAACGTTAGAAGGCCTCCTACACGGTGGACCGATGACCTGGTCAGAGTCGCGGGAATCCGATGGATGCGTGACGCACAGGACCGGTCGTTGTGGCGACGCTTGGGGGAGGCCTATGTTCAACAGTGGACGTCTTTCGGCTGATATGTTGATGTTGATGAGCAGAAAAAAATTCTTCCTGCATTTATGACGAAGAGGAGGATGTGTATAAAGTTAACCTTACCTCAGTTGACGTAGAGACTCATCTTTTTCAATGAAAAATACTAATAAAAATTTTATTTTTATCTTTGTTTTATTTGTCTTATCTATCTCTAATTTTATTATTATTATTTATTTGTAATATTGTTGGTCACACGGAATTTTTCATTTGAAATCAACATTTCAATGGAAGTACATTGTACTTTATTTAATAAATAATCACTAGGTATATATATACAAACTTAAAGTAGAATGGTAGTATGGAAGTACATGAATAACTCTACTTAAATCCGACCCCTACTTATAATGGTGCACAAACGGTATACAATCCATTATACTGGCAATATTGATTTCTATTACACCTGAGATCGCTTCCATTACTTTTCAGGTGTCCGTACAAAAGCAAATAAATATTGATGATATTTTTATCGCGTGTTATTGTAATTGGGTTATTTTTCGTGTGAAAGAGAATCGACAATAAAAGAAACAATAGGATGTAGTCTAGTGGGAATTGTGAGCTACGCTGGCTCACAATTGGGGCTTACATAGACTTTATTAATTTCAGTAGCTTTTTATTTTTTTAGGTAGGAAATAATAATAATAACAATATTCCACATCTATCACACAACACCGTCTAGTCCCAAGCTAAGCAGAGCTTGTGTTACTAGACAACTGATAAACATACTTATACATTTCTAAATACATACATATTATAGATAAATTACACCCAGACACAGAACAAATGAACAAAGATCACACAAACATTTGTCCTGGGTGGGAATCGAACCCACGGACTTCGGCATAGCAGTCAGGGTCACTAACCACAAGACCAACAGGCCAGTGAAAATGACTCATATGATCATCAAATGAATGATCATCAAATGACTTCTCCCGTTCTGGGAGGAGTGAGAGAGAGTCAGACTTTTACTGATTAAAACACACCTGTGTCCTTCAGTTGCCTTTTGCATCCCAGGACCACGGCATCCCTTTTCAGAAATTCCCGTACGATACTGAGCTCCTACGGTTTTACGGCTGCCATCCCCTTGAGGTGCTCACTCGCTTCTCGCTTAGGATTCAAGCACTAGTTTACACTTGTGCATAACTGCGATCCCACCTGGATAGTACGCATTGATGCAATCGTTGTTAGGAGAAGTCATTGGATAAATTCCAATCTCAAAAAAATCTTTTTTCCAAAAGAAATGTAACCCTCTTCAATGTAAAAAAAAAAACACTAAAAAGAGAAAAATAATTTTAATTTCGGAAGTCGGTGTTTCTATAACAGTTTTGTCTCATCGTTATTTAACACCTCTACCTCCTCGTTTTTGAAGTCGGTTAAAAAAGGGGGAGGCCTTTGTCAAGCAGTCGAATAGTGGAACATATTCATTATGTTCCACTATTCGACTTTTCGACGGTTAGCAAAAAATTAATTTTCTTACAATACTCTAAATCTTTCCATTACCATCATCATCATCATCAGCCTTTTTAATGTTCCCACTGCTGGGAATCAGGCCTCCTCTCTAGGAGAGGGAATGGGCCGTAATCTACCAAGCAGGCCCCGTGCGGGTTGGTGAATGTTGCATGTCTTCGAATTTTTGGTTCTAAGTCATATCGGTTTCCTCACGATGTTTTCCTTTACCGTTTTGAGAGCAGTAGTAATGAAATAAATTACACAAAATAATGCGCTTGGCAGGGTTTGAACCCACGATCTACAACTCGTAAGTCGGAGCCATTACCACCAGTCGGCCACCATTGCTCGCTAGTGGAACATAATGAAGGTAAATAAAAAATAAAAATAAATGCTGAATGTGCATTTATTTTTTATTTACTTACCAATACCTAAAATCTTTCCATGACCATAAATACCTTTAACATCAAAGATTACATAGTGATGTAACAAGGTATACGACCATAAACAAGTAATAATATAAGAGGTAATTATTTCAGTAATTCAGTTCACGAACGAGGCAAAGGTTGAATGCCAGGCAGCCTGTGTGACGAATTACAAGTTAATTATGTGGCTCGGAAACTTATTAAAACAACTGCGAAATGAATGACTCAAGAAAACATGTTAATGTTTGTTAATTGACATTTAATTCGTAGTCTTATTTAATGGGAGAGAGTTGCCCTGTTTAATAATCTTTTGCAACGTTTTTTATGGCTGAACTAGCAAATTTAGATTGCTGGTTTTATCATTCAAGCTCTGCTTAGCTTGGGACTAGACGGCGTTGTGTGATAGTTAGTGTGTGGAATATTATTATTATTATTATATCATTGCGCTGAGTGCGAGTTATTTTTACGTTAATGCGATCGATACGTCTATTGCGTTTGGCTTTCTGATTGGTTAAGAGCTTGGAGCGGGCCAATCGGAGCGCTGAACGTCATAAACGTGTCGATCGCATTAGCGAAAACATAACTATCACTAAGACTTCTAATGGTAACCTCGAAGGAAATAACTCGAATAGGAACTTTCTACTACCTAATTAAAGATATGGAACCAATTGAAGCAATGAAATAACCCAAACCCCGAAAATTAACTGAAATAGATACCTATGTAACAAATTTGCGGAAATCACTACCGACGACACGTTCGAAAAAGGTTAGCATCTACCAGTGGCCTAGCTCGTGAGAAAGTTAGCAATTATCTTAAGGGAACATATTCTCAGGATAAAAAATTATACGTTCTGAACAGAATAGAACACGGGTAACCGATTGGCAAGTTTTATCCAATAGGGTTTAATTCAGTAAATATGCTTTTGTAAAATTTGTATCCTCACAAGAGGTTGCATATTAGAAAATCAAAACTTTCCTGAGCAAATTTCAAAAGAACAATAAACGAAATAACAAAATTTAAATGACTAAATGTTTTATTTAGAAAAATTTTAGAATCCCAATGTATGTGACATCAAATGAACGACTGATCAAAAGTTGCTAGATGTAATTTTAAAATATCAGATCATTACTAATCAAATTACATACGAAATATCGATGGATGAAATTCTTTTCTTCTCATGAAGATTCCATTCCAGGTTACGGATGAGTAACAAAGACGTCATCATCCTGACCTTGGCTGCTCCATTTTCTTATTAAATACATCTCATTGAATAATGCGGTGAAAAACGTAAAAGTATAACATTGTTTCATAATTATAATTCAAAGTGAATAATAATGGGTTAATTGATGAAGCAGTAATGCTAGCGAAAGAGGCGGCCGCACGCGTGAGAAAATGGACTTTCTTACGCCCCTTAACCGCCGGGATCCCGGTTTCCCCCTACTGTAGGCTTGGGCTTATGGTCGGCGAGCAATGGGTAGGTCGCCGTCCGGCCGTGCAGTAACCGTACGGACCGAGCTCGAGTCGTCAACGCCGATGGCGCGTAGTGTTTCAAGCGCGCCTCAAGATTTCAGCAAAACCGTAGGGGCCTAGCAGGGTCGAAGCTTATTCTGCGGCCATGGGTTCAATTCTAAAAGGAAAACCCGGGGCCCTGGAACGTAGGCAAAGAAGGAACATAGGAGTAGGTTTTAGTCAGTAATAGTCTGACACGGCCGCTCCGACCTAGAGCAGGAGAAGTCATTAGACGATTTCACACCTAAAAAATTTATCTAAAATTGTCTTATATAATTCAAAATGAATGCATAATGAGTTGATTAATGGAAGTTGCGAGTGTCCCCGATACTCGCAAGGTTGCCGTGCACGAGCGTGGGCGCAATGGACTCGGCGCACGCGCACGTTAGCGCAACAGGGCTGCGAGAACACATGTTTGACATTTGTCCTCGATTACAGTTAATTGTTTTGATTGTTGTTTTTGTTTCTTGATTATTTTAACTCGCTGGAAATATATTTGATAGATAGCTGGTTAACCCCGTTAAGCCTTATTTACAGCACCTGAGACCCTACCACGAGCTCTTAACGCGATCCATTTAACGACCTAAATTGAACTGTTAAAGGGATGGAGCTGTATAGAGTCTATAACTCCATCGCTTTTAACACGTAACGGTAAGGCCCCTGAACTTTCTTCAGATAGATATATCGAATGGTAGTTCTATCTAACTTTGAAAAAGAGGGAATAGAGTGTGCCCTATGTTTGCTCACAGTCTTCTGCAGAATAATAATCGCTATCATTAAAGCTAGTTTCGCTATGTTTGGCTGCTGAAAATTCGATTACTTATCTAAATGATGAATAGTAAAAATATAGAGAGCAGTGGTGGCCGAGTGGTAACGGCCCCGACTTACGAGCTTGTAGGTCGCGGGTTCGAACCCAGTCAGGCGCATTCCTTTGTGTAATTTTTCTCATCACCACTGCTCTCAAAACGGTGAAGGAAAACATCGTGAGGAAACCGGCATGTCCTAGAACCAAAAATTCGAAGACATGTGACATTCACCAACACGCACTGGGCCCGCGTGGTGGATTACGGCCCATTCCCTCTCCTAGAGAGGAGGAGTCCCAACAGTGGGAAAATTAAAAAGGCTGGTGATGATGAAAAATATCAGTAGTTAAATACTTGGTTTCTAAAGAAACACACTCGGCAACCCTATACAACTTACACGAATAAAATTAATGATACTGTTGTCACCTTTTTATCGCACAGATTATAAATATCGTGTCCGCAAAAATATTCCGTGCATCATGATGTGTGTCATAGACTGCACGTATGTGTGTTTTTGCATGGAATTAGTAGGTACCTACTATAAGTGTTGTTTTTGCATTATGCTACATTCATTCATAATGATGTGATACTAATGACTTCTACGAATGTTTCTTACGGTCTCGTGATGGTCGTTTGTGCCAGTGGGCTATTAAAGTAGACTTACAGGTCAATGAAAAGGTGTTATAGCTTAGCATGGGCGGCCTTATTATGTTCCCACTGTTGGGCCTCGGGGCTCTTCTCTAGGAGAGGGAATGTTTGTTTACTATATAATAATATTAAGGAGAAAATAAACATTTTTACAAGCTTTTATTTAGTTTCACCTGTCCCGATGTTTGTCTGTCATCAAATCTTGCAAATTAAATTTGATCCACTTCCCGGCTAGCGATTGTGCTGAAATTTTTCATGCATGTGTAAATCAGATAACAATGCAAAATTATTATGACATGGAGCTATCGGAACTTCGTAGTTAAATGACACAACCCCATCGAGTTTGGGCTCGTATGATTCGTCTTGTATAGGTATACCGAGCTATAAAAGCTTGCTATAAAAGTATGATTTTCATTAAAAACTTGTAAGGTATTTGTAAAGAATTAAATCAAAAAATCCTGGACCGATTTTAAAAATTCTTCAGTTGATTGCTATTTTATCAGTGAGTAACAGAGGCATATATTTTATACTATCAGGTGGGCGAAACCACTGACAAAAGCTACTGATAATAATCTTCTTCTTCACAGTCGTACACTCCTTCCGGAGTGGTCGTGGTTATGGATCATCTGGTTCGTTAGTTGCAGCTTTTGTGTGACTTCTCCATCTCTCTCTATTCCTGGCACTGCGTGTGCAATCAATGAGGGATTCACTCTTCGAAGATGGTTTAATGAGGTCTATCCATCTGGTAGGTGATCGGCCACGAGAATGTTGACCCTGTACTCATCTCTCTACCACTAAAAGTCTCAAAGAGCTTTAATTGGGAATGATATATCCGGTTGCACAATCAATGGAAATCTTTGGTTGAAGCGAAACTTTTTCAGAATCGAAACGTTAGTGCGGTGTGACGTCCATTTTACCCGCAGTAGACCCCTCTAGCATTACATCTCAAGAACGTCAATCTTTAATTTAGTGTGTGATAATTCTAATGATAATCATCATCATCATTTCAGCCGATACACGTCCACTGCTGGACATAGGCCTCCCTCAAGCGTCGCCACAACGAACGTTCTTGTGCGTCCCGCATCCATTGGTTTTCCGCAACTTTCACTAGGTCATCGGTCCACCTTGTAGGAGGCCTTCCAACGCTGCGTCTTCCAATACGCGATCGCTACTCCAGAACCTTTCGGCTAATGATAATATAAAATTTAAAAAGTTTCGCAATATCTTAATAGACTCATTGCACTAATGACAAACGCAATATTAAAGAATTGCATAGTTTAGTTCCCACCATAAACCAATGCAAGTAACAAACAATACAGAAATACTCACAAAAAAAATGGTATTACTAGTTAGTTATACAGGTGTTATAGGTACAAAGAAACAATAGACATATCCTTTTACATAGTAACAATAGATTTATCGACTGTAGGTAAACTTTACCAATTACGAGACGTAATTTAATTAGTAGAGCCACAAATAGGTTGATTAGCGTCTTCTCGCACAGGTCCACGAACTCATCAGGCAGGTATACGCGCGCCAATTTGTAACAAATATTCTTGTAATAACGTCTGAGAATATAATGAAGCTAGGAAGAAGTTTTAGATTAGTTTATTAAATAAAGTTAGAAATGTTCTTTAAAGATTTTTAATTGAGGGATGAGTTACAAATTACAACGCAAGATAATAGACGGGTTTACTGAGATTCTAAGAATTCTAATATATAAAGACAGGCTAATAGTTTGAGAACGGCAAGCAATGAGTGGTTCACCGTCCGGCCGTAAGTTATAGACTAAACGCGAGTTGACAGCGCGTAGTGTTACACACGCGAAAGCAATTTCAGCAATACTGAAGGTAGTAGGGCCGATGCCTGCTAGGGCTGAGGGATTTTTCCAAAGAGTTATTGTGGGCCCGGAACGCAAATGGCAACTGAAGGAAAACTTGTGAGTTTTAGTCAGTAAAAACTTGACACGCCCTCGCCACGATAATAATATGATATTATTACCGTGCCCTCGCGCACCAGCCAGATTGGGAGAAGATACAATTCATGATATTGAAAAATGCTAATAGTTTGAGACAAGTAAAAATAGTCTCAAATCTATTTAAACTAATATGTTGGTTTTTTGTATAAGGAGGTAATCTTTAGAAACAATTCTGAAAATTATTTCACTAATAGAACGCTAAATTATCGTAATGTAACACGATTGCCATCTGTCCTATCTAAGACACTTCCGCCTGAGCACCGCTAAGTTCATTTTTGCGCGCAATCGAAACGAAAACTTAAAAGGGTTTGGTTTGGCGCCGCGCCGCAGGATTCAAATGAAAATGTAGTTAAGTGATCAGGCAGAAATGACCGCGATGGTACAATGTGACCAATGAAGCAGCATTTCAGAAAACAACATCTCCCAAAAAATACTCTAATCAAAACCACCCCTAAAATCCTGTCAAGTTACACAGCCTAGCAATTAACGAGCGATTTCACCGGATAACTAAACAGTTGGCGATTTAATTGAGCCGACTGTCGAACGAGCCGGGCTGGGCGGGGGAATAGGTCATGAATAGGTATCTGGCACTCGACAATAATAGGCGACACGCTTCGCAAGTTTGCACGACAATCGCAGCTCGATAGGGTTGTGAGTTATTGCTATTAAAGAGGTAATTTTTAAGGTAGAAATACGCAGCGCACTCGTGTGCCACGTACGCCGATCTAGGCGCGTCGGTCTCCATAAATTTTATAAAAGAAAGAAAGACAGAAAGAAAGAAAACTATTTTATTTGGCATTCGCACTCGTAGATACACACAATGTAGTAACAACATGTAGACACTAATAAATTATTGGATATATTTAAAAAAAAAAAACCGGCCAAGAGCGTGTCGGGCCACGCTCAGTGTAGGGTTCCGTAGTTTCCCGTCCGTCAAAATAAGTGTACCCACTAATGAGTTTAAAAAAATGCTTGCATATACGATTATACTACAAACTTAGTCCAGAAATTATTTTGTAGGTACAACCTTTTTGTCTTTTTTGTACAAAAACTGTTCTTTCCATCAAGTTCAAAATAATTTTCCTAGAAAGTCCTTATAAAGTTCTACTTTTCAGAATTTTTTCATATTTTCTAAACTTATGGTTCAAAAGTTAGAGGGGGGGGGACACATTGTTTTTTGTTTTTTTTGCGATTATTTCCGAAATTATTGACATTATCAAAAAATGATTTTAGTAAACCCCTATTCATTTTTAAATACCTATCCAACAATATATCACACGTTAGGGTTGAAATTAAAAAAAAAATCACTTCCTACATTACATATAGGGGGGCTACCCTAATAAAACATTTTTTTCCAATTTTTATTTTACCACTTTGTCGGCGAGATTGATATACATATTGGTACCAAATTTCAGCTTTCTAGTGCTAACGGTCCCAGAGATTAAGCGAGGACGGACAGACAGACAGACAGACAGACAGACGGACAGACAGACATGGCGAAACTATAAGGGTTCCTAGTTGACTACGGAACCCTAAAAAGAGATAACTAACAATGTGTGTCTCACGGCGGCGCCAAATAGGTCCAGTTCAGCAATAATGTCAAACAACTACATGGTAGTTGCCTGACGCTGGTTTTCAACTGAACCTTATTTCGAGTGTACGGTTGAAAATTGGTTTATTTTTAGTACTCAGTGATTATATGGCAACTAGGCTTGCAGATCTACATTAGATCCACGCCACCCGACGTCGATTTACGCACAAATCAGGCGCGTTACAAGTTTGCGTCGTTCTAATGTTGCTCTAGCTTTAACGTGATCCACATGACGACCTTACCTGATACTACTGAACACCCCTCGACCGCCGATTGTACATGACATACGGTTGTACAGCTTGAATGACATTGAAAAACGCTTAACTGTCGTAAGTAATGTAAACACGGGTGTGCGAAATTTATTCGGTCGAAAATGTTGGTCTATATATTTTCGTTTTTTATTGCAAATCCGGAATTATTTTTTTTACTAAAAAACGTGCAATAATAACGCCCATCGCGCGAGAGGTTAAGTACTGTTCCCATTTATAAGCCCATTTGAAATTAGAAAATTGTCACAAGGGACTACTCCCGAGATAAAAACCATTTCAACCATAATAGTCCTGCGTGTAATGGTTGACATGGTTGATCCATGTGCCAAAATTCATCTAAATGCGTTTAACCATTCAAGCGTGAAAGAGTAACAAACATGCACACCTTCTCCTCCTCCTTAGTCGTTCACTCTTGACAGAGAGGTTGTGGTTGACAATATTATATTTTCGTTGGCGTGTGAGGCTCCCGCGATGCGTCTCCACACACAACATACACACACCTAACCAAAAAAATCTTCTATATAAAATTAGTAGTGTATCAATATGACAGTGGGATTATGGCGCAGGGCCTTCCTCCTATACCTGTACCCACATTAACATACCACAGAGGACTAAGTAGCTTGCTAACTTAATTACGTCCCAGCCCCATCACATGAAATGGGGTAATTCAGTAGAACAATACGAACTAACGTTGTGGGAACCGCGAATGGGCCCTCTACAGACAGACGTGAGGCGACAATGTGACAACGACGCGACAACAATTTTTCATGTTTCTCAGATAGACCATCATCACTGAAAGATTGGGCCAGTCCGGTCCGTTTTGTATCTAGCAGATAGCTGCGGGCTTCACCAGATCATCCGTCGATCTTATTGGAAGTTTTGCAACGCTACGTCTTCCGGTTTGTGGTCGCCATTCCAGCTCATTGCGGCTCTATTGATCATCAGGGGCCCAAGTCTGCTATTTTTATAAATTCGTCATTCCAACACGTTCCCATTGTCATTTTGCTAAAAGTTCCTAATCTGCTAATTCATAATGATCGATCATTGATCGGTCAATGGTCTCGTAATAGAGTTGCGGTAAAATGACAATATCGAGATTATTAAAAGCAATGACTGCACAATGACGTTCTAATGGCAGGTAACTGATCAAAGGAACTGTCAAAATTTTTGCAGATTACCGCATACGTAAGACATTCATTTGTAAATATGTACGAGATTACCATTCTATCCCACTTCTTTCAATGGAGTGTCAGTGGTTGATCATCGGAAAGTCATAATGACGCCATTATATTAGTAGATTACCAAACTTACTCAAAATCAACAATTATGAAATCAATGATAGACCATTTTGACACTACTGTAATAGCAGACTTGGGGCCCTGTTCTACTGATGGAACGGATATAATATTATTCTTATGAGAATAAACGTGTCTCAAAATTCTGATTATAAGGATTTCTCAGACACTTACTCGAAAAACACGCTCTTATCCCTATTGTTTTTCGCACACAATTTACTGTTTTCCGTACTGGTGCAGAAAAGTGCTGACGCCCGCCCCCACCGCAATTTATTATATTTATCATATCAGGGCCTCAAGTCTGCTATTACAATAGTGTCAGAATGGTCTATCATTGATGTCATAATTGTCGATTTTGACAAGTTTGGTAATCTACTAATATAATGGTGTCATTATGACTTTCCAATGGTCAACCACTGACACTCTATTGAAAGAAGTGACATAGAATGGTAATCTAGTACATATTGACAAATGAATATTTGACGTTTGCGGTAATCTGCTAAAACTTTGACAGTTTATTTGATCAGTGTTTTACCATTAGAACGTTATTGTGCAGTTATTGGTTTTAATATGCTCGAATTTATCATTCTACCACAATTCTATTACAAGACCATTGACCGATCAATGATCGATCATTATGAATTAGCAGATTACAAACTTTTAGCAAAATGACAATGGGATCGTGTTGGAATGACGAATTTATAAAAATAGCAGACTTGGGGCCCTGGCTGGACGAGTCGCACGTCAACACCCGTTTATTTATTTGTTTCAGCACCCGTTTTTTCCTAAATAGGTATATTGAAAAATGTCGTTTGATACACGTGGTTTGTCACAGTAGCACTCGGCGATTCCGCCTCGGTCACTAAATAATTATAAACATTCTTCACTTGTATCAAAATGTACAATTTTTCTATGAAAACGCGTTGTCCCTTTTTCGAAGCGTTCGTCTGCAAGAACCTTTAAAGTAAGGTCAAGTTAAGTCACATCCAATTAACTTTTAACAGTCCTCGTTAAGTGTAATGTTACTTGATATTTATTACCTCTTCAAATGAGTCCCATCTTATAGATCGCGAGGTCTTTCTCGAGGGAGTTTTATTCGTGTCGTGTGACGATCACGACACGGATCATTTCATTTCATCAAATGCCCGAGATCGCGCGAGATTTATTCCTCTCTGTCTGCGCTGACCCTAAGACATCGAATTATATTAAGTTGGATATTGAAATGTACATTGTTAGTTAGTTACTAATAGTCTTGATAGGTTTGGGTGTTAAATGGATTAAGTAAATAGGATTTGTTGAGTTTATTAGTCTGTGGGGATTTCAGTTACGAAATTAACGTCCAATACCTATGATTTACTTATTGTTGTTTATTATATCGAACTCGCTTTTCTTTGTTTGGTACTGGGTAAAATGGGGTGAATAGAGAAAAAACTTTGGTTTGGTTTTTCACTTTGATGCCATAATATCGGCCTCTAACAAAGCATCGATTTTCTAGAATAATAATTCAATAATAAATTGATATAGTTAAATGCTGCAAAAAAATATTCAAATTTCGAAAAAATACCTTTCAAAGTTTTGTCTCTATTCACCCCATTTTACGGTATACGAGTATAATGTTGTGTTGTGTTGTGTCATGTGTGTGTTGTTGTTATAATGTAGCTATGTAATGTTGTTGTTTGTATGTGTTGTGTTCAGGGATGTTATGGATATGAAATTTCGGATACGGATTGGATACGGATATAGAAATAATTATTATTATACCGGTTACGGATACGGATATGAAATTATTTCGGATTATCCGTTAGTTCCGGATAATTTCGGTTACGGATATTAGATTTTTAAGGAATTTCAGAAGTCAAATATAAATACATACTATTAACTACTATACTATTTATATTTTACGACGCGACACGTTATGACAGGCTGTCATAACGTGTCGCAATTATGCTTCGCCCCTATCCGATATTATCCGAAACTTTTATTTCGGATTCGGTTACGGTTATGGATATTATTTTATATCGGATTTCCGATAGTTTCGGTTACGGTTATGGAGCTCCGTAACATCCCTGTTTGTGTTACTATAATGTTCTTAACAGAAATATAAATGCCGGAACAACTAAATAAATAAAGTCTGTAAATAAAACTGTCAGATTTTTTTTATTATTTAAGGATTAAGCCATTTTTGGAACTAGTGAGGTTTTTAACATCATTTTATAAAACTTGAGGCTTCATTCGCGTGAATGTTGGTTACTGTGGACGCCAATTTGAAGTCGAAGCATATTTTAGTGTATGTCCTAACTTGGGGTCTATGCTAACTTCGTTCGTACCAAATTGCATCAAAATCGGTTTATCAGTTTAAACGTAAAAGCGTAACAGAGAGACAGAGTTACTTTCACATTTGTAATAGGTACCTATTAGACATTAGTATAGATTGTATCGGAAAGTAATCTATCGTTTTGTTTCCATTTCATTTCAATGAGTCTGTATACAAGGTGTCGTTTTGAAGCTGCAAAATATTTCAGGAGGTAATTATGTTAGTGATTCTCGACCCGAATCAATAATAAAATAAGTAGGTAATTTTTTTTTTTTTTATAACCGCGCTTTTTTTCACACACACAAACACGGAACAATAAAGGGCGTTTTCACACACACTAACTCGCAACGATAGTTTCATAAATAATGTATCATCCAATCATCATCCCGCACGCCACACCCTAGCCACGCCCCCGCGGCCATCGATCAATCGATTTAGTTTAGTGTAATTAAACAATTAAATAACAAGTATTACTGATTATTGACCAGGTATCATTTTTTTATATGATTATTTATGAGTTTTATTACAACCTCCTGAAATATTGTGCAGTTTTAAAACTGCACCTTGTATAGATATAACAAACAAACAAACATAGATAGACACACATACATATAAATATGTAAGCACGTGCCGGTGCCCGTTATATTACCATCTGGTGCTCTCATTACCCGTCTACGTTAACACATAAAAAAGCTGACATATTTATCATAGACCAGCTTTTGCCGGCGGTTTCCTTCGCATGTAACTAGAATTGTGTCACTCAGTGATAAAATGGCATTAAACTGGTGAAAGAATTAAAAAAAATCGGTCCTCTAGTTTTAGATTTTATTTATTACGAAAAAAAAATCCAAAAAAAATATTTTTTTCTGTTTATAATATTATAGATTTAGAGTCTGTCTAATAAGTTAAAAAACTTGGGTAATTATTAGGATTTAATGAAATCTGATGTAGTCAACATGGGTTCAATAATCAAGGTTGATTAAGAGATAGAGATCATTGTTTACTATCAGAAGAACCTTATAAAAAGTACCGAATATAAGTATTTTTTAAATGATTAAATATTATACAAAATTCCCAAGTCGGTTGACTTATTAGACAGACTATAAAGGTTTTTATTTTCTCCTCAGTGTTCTTTCTTCAATCTAAAATTTTTATTAATCTGATAAAAGAGAAAAAAAAGAAAAAAAAAAGAAAACACACCTAAAAATAAGGCATACTTAAGTATCTACCTACGTCGAGTCTGTCTAAAAAGTCGAACGACTTGAGTATTTTAATAGTTTTTATAATTTTACTAGAGGTACCTACTTTATTTTTATTAACATTTCTGAGGGATAATTAATGACGTCAATTGACTAGCGTATTCCGTTTATGGTAAACAAATCTGATGAAGCGTTTGACTTTTTAGACAGACTATATCATGATATCATCTAAAAGGCTGGTCAACATTTTTTATGTCATAATGTAAAGTTGACCTAAAAATTCTCCTGCCATGCTTTTACTCAAAGCCGTTTTTTACCGCCCTAATCAGTTTCCTGACAACGATTTTCGCACCTCCGAACCAGACTGTTTATTAAGAAAACTCCCAAACTTAATTATCCTTATGGTATCCTTTTCACACGGTTCTCCATAATTTTCCCTCCATCCCCCCTCTCTTTCATACATAAGGCTTATAGTATAAGTGTATCTCTGTCGTATTTTGGTTTCAGCACGTTTCAGCCGCCAGCTGAGCGGGCCCGACGCGTTGCCATGGTAACCATTGATCGGTCGCCATTTTGAATGCAGCCGTCTGCAAACCCGTACTCTAGACAATAATGGGATTTGGCGCTTGAGTTAAAAATAGGTGCGGTGGTAGTATGGGAGGGAGCCGACTATGGTGTTGTATGTGTTAGAGAAAATTATTGTGGGTAATTGTGATTTATTGAGATGAAAAAGTGTGTTTTATGGTTGATTGTGGGTAGATACATAATAAATTCCTATTATTTATTAAAAGTTTAAATACCTTTAAATTCTTCATGAAAATATTTGAACTTAGAAACTATGTTCTTTGGCAATTATAATTAGGTATGGTTAAAAGTTTGAATAGTATATATGTTCGTGGAAAAACCAATTAGAATAAGATATTAAAGCATTCGTATCCTAAAGGGAAAGTTCTGTAATAATAACATCATTTTCATAACCATTTAAAATTCTAATATATTTAACCTAAATTCAGTAGTTACCTAACCTTGTTAGGGTAATCCAGTCCTACCCGCTAAACAAACAAACAAATAGTTTATCCCTATTTATCTCACCAAAGATCCCATCTAAATATGAAGTAGTCGAGGTAAACGGTTCCCAGACACAATAGTGTAGAATATAGTTAGCGGGTCGCTTTCCATGGCCATTCTGCGGGCCGCCCGGCCGGCGAGATGTCGCATCCTCCTTATCGACCGGACCCAGCCGCTATCAATAATACGGGAATGGGCCAATCGTAAACGAGTACCTAGACCTACCTACCAGTTTTTTTTTAATATTTAAAAGGCTTGTGACAATGTTTTTTTTTGTGTAGCTGTCCAGTCTGTAGATATGCACAAAACTGTAAAGAAAAACGTTTTTTCTTCTTCTTTTCTTTTGGCTTCAATGAGTTGTATATTTAGCCAGTATCAAGTTTAGAAAGTTATTTTATTTATAAATATTTTGTTTTTCATTAAAATGTGGATGTAACACATTCTGTTTTTACAGTATTTGCCACCAAGTGTATCGAGTCAGCATTATCGGCAAATTCCGCTGAGGTAGTCAAAACTACAATAACATTTAGCTTCATTTTACCGAAATCGCGCCTGTTTCAATGATTCCACATATTGTCCAGCTGGAGACACTTGAGATACAGAACTACACCAATACTATAATATCCACTAGGAATCCATTTTCGAATAAGTAAATAAAACAGCCATAGAACTTCACTCGAAAAAATCCCGCCAAAAACTAAAAAAAAAAAAATGTTTTATTCATAAAAATCTCTGAATTGTTCAGCGGATTCTTAATTCAAAAATTCTATAGACAATTTAATTTGCTAATGAGTTGTTAAACAGGCTTTTGGGACTAAGATTGATTATGTTATGATTAGGAATTTCATTAAGTGAGATTGATTTGCTTAATTTTTTTTTGCTTAATCAACTTTTATTGGTACACAGGTAGGTAAGGAAGGATACTTTCTTTCATTCAAGAAGGCTGAATAGTTTAAAACCGGCTGAAGTTACGAGGTCAGACAGCAATTTGTACTGTAAAAGAGATACAAGTCTAGTTTCTTACAGTTCCTGAATTAGTGACAATGTACCTACCTACTCTCTCTAGGTGGTTTGCCAATGTCCTTTTTTCCGTATAATTCTAACCTAGGTGTAATGCCACTATAGAGTCGCCAAATAATCAACATATTGCGGAAGGTGTAATGTTGTTCGATTCTGAAGATTATTCGTTTTGGAGGATTTTTTATTTAAGGTGGGAAATCATCCAATGACTTCTCCTGCTCTGGGTGGAGCAGGACGGCGTGTCAGACTTTTACTGAGTAAAACCATACCTGTGTACCAGTTGCCTTTTGCGTTATAAGACCATGGGTTTCCAATACCTGCAGCAGCAGCCCTAGTAGACATCGGCCCTGCTGGGCCTTTACGGTTTGCTGACATCTCTTTTATCTCACTCATTAGATTTTAATTTATTCTTTCGTACTTATTTTCTATGTTTATTATAGGCTTTTCATAGAATCTATTTAATTAATTAGACCTACTGTGAATGATGTGCATAACTACATACCTATAAGTGACTTTTTTACATAGGATCACCTCGTATATTATTATTATATTAGTAAATTCATATTGTAAATAAGTCGTTGGTGTGCCTATGCAAATAAATAAATAAATTTCATTGAGGAGCGCTGTCGACGACTTGGGCTCAATCTTATCTTACATGGCTACCAAGATAAACACTACTGTGGCACACAAAACTAAATGCCTCTACAATATTTGACGTATACAGGTCTATTCTACAGTAATGCCCAACAATTTTGGCTCCATATTTAAGTAATTTAAAAACTATTTTAGCTATACCATTAAATTCTCGTTCCCATAAGAACTTCTTAACAATGTGGGGTATCGCCGGCTCTGGAACCAATCAATACGGGCCAGTAATAACCGGCCGGTTCCCGGACGGCACCCGAACGGCGGACCAACTAACTTTTATTGCAACATTACGCTCCACTGGCGTTTGTCTCCGGCATTTTTTTGTAGGACCGGGAAGAAACGAAAGAACGGCCTGATTGGAAACAGCTGTTCGAGAAAACGTGGCGGAATTAGATGTTGAAACGTTATTGAAAATATAGGACGGTTCATTAACGGATTACAAAGTTAGGTGAGTGAAAGTCTTATTAGGTAATGTGTAACGTTTGACATTTATGGGGTTTTGAAATATGTCAATAGGTAGGTAGTTTTTTTTTAAGTTAGGATATCCAATGACTTCTCCCACTCTAGGGTGGGGACGAGAGGGCGTATCAGACTTTTACAGACTAAAACCACACTTATGTTCCTACTGGGGCCAGGGTTATCCGAAAGGGAGCTCGAGCTCCGGTATGAAGGCTAGAAGGAACGGGGTGGGTCTTTTAGTCAGTAAGAGTCTGACACTATCTCTCGCTCCGCCCAAGAACGGGGGTTGTCATTGGATGATTTTTTCCCACCATAAAAAAAAAAATGTTCCTTCGTTGCCTTGCGTTCCAGAACCCGGGGGTCTCTTTCGGACTACCCATAAGTCAATAGAGTACAGTACGCCTGTCTTGACCACTCCGAACTTTTAACAATTGGCTGCGCGGTGCGTAATAATTGTTTTTAAGAATCACATGACGAATACATATTGCGTATTTTCGAGTACCTATACGCAATAGTTTGGAACACCAACTTCAGAGTAGCCAACAAACTTTAACCATAAAACGTTTAGTCATTTGGAAAAAAGCTAACATGTGAGATATGTCCGTAACACTAACTTCTGACATTTTAAATAAATAATATATGTGAAATAAAATTTTTTGAATTTTAACTGTTTACAAATAGGTTTGAATGAAAGCTCATATCTAACAGACAGTTATTAATTAACATTGTTCTAAGATAGTCTGGATTATAATAAAATTTAAAGCTTCCATCAATTTGCTCATAAAAGTAGCTGTCAAACAGCTCTAAGAGAATTTATCCAACAACTTTGTAAGAGAGATAAACTTAGCGCTTTCATTCGCGTCAACATGGACGTTTAATTTTGTTTTTGTTTACAATAAAACAAGAGTTTCTCCTCCGACTTCACTCTGGACAGACGTTTCATTAGCTGTAATTAGTCACTATGATACCGTCTAGACTATTCACCTCGTGGAAAATTAAACGACATAAAAATCCACTGCATAGTGTTTTATATATAGGTGATAATTGAGGAATGATTTCTCATAAAAATACGACCCATTGAATAAGTTAATGATGCAGGTTTTTTGTCAACTTTCTATAAAACTACCAAATTTATTTTTTATTCTGGTAACACCTCTAAAATACCTGCCGTTCCGATACACATCTCGACTTTATATTTTCGCGTTTTTCGGGAAAAATTACCTGCAAAAGCCGCACGTACACCTACAGGGTTTATAACCCAATTTATCACCGAAAGTGGCCAGATTCGAGCTTGAACGGTTTAATTAAAGCGAGTCCCGTAAAACATTCAGAGTACTCTCAGGACAGAAATAAGTTAAGCATAAACGATCATAAACACCTTTGAATTTGGAATACAATATTGTTCTGACTGTTCGAATTTTAAAATGTAGTTGAATAATCTTTTGCAAGCTGGCAGCATTAGATAAATGAAAGTTTAATAGCTGTCACGCTACAAACAGTTTATTATTAAAACTAATTTCAAAGTAAATGTTTGTTACGTCTGCACCTTTCTCATTACACAGTAATTCAGCACATTCACATTCTAGTGGTGTCGCGTAATAAAGTTTAATATTTAATCTGAAGGCTTTAGTAAACGCGGCCCGGCTCTCCGCACCGGTCAAGGGCGTTGCACTAATGCAGTATTGCACCCTCCCACGCAAAATTCAACCTTGTTCTATCTGTAAAAAAAGTTAAATTTCCAACGTCCAGCGGTCGGAATCCCTAGTAAAATTGCTTTGCATTTTCCTGCAAAAGCCACTCGGGAAACTTTTGACTAAAACTTTAGGAGTTAAAATTGCGGATAAAAACTTTTCCGGATATAACTAGCTTTAAGGTAGCCCATCCATAAAAGATCACACGTTTAATGTTCTTGGTGCTTCGTAAAAAGTTTTCCTTTTCAATTTGTTGAGTTTTCCCTTTCATGTTTTTTGTCAAGCCACAAAAATGGGATGTGTGAGTATTTTTATGAGTATGTATTTTCACTTTTATGAACAGTAGCGTAACATATATGCACGTGCATAGACAAGTCGGACTTTTTTTTCTCGTTACCTTTTTGATTGCTACATTATATTGAGTTTTCGTTTTCTTTTTTACTTTATTCTTGCTGCATTATTATCTATATTCATTTTCTCTTTCAATTGTATTCTGATAATAAAAATTATACATTGGTTACCTAAGTATAATTTTTATTAAAGAATAAAATAGCTAGTTAGCTATGAAGGTCCCTACTTCATCTACACTAATATTTTATCGAATTAAAGTTTGTTCTTTTGGTTTTTTGTTTGAAGGAGATATCTTGAAAGTACTGGTACGATTGCTGAAATATTTTCATCGATAGAAATTTGCTTTATTCCTAAGTGACATAGGCTATATTTTATGTACGCAGGCAAAGCCGCGGGCCAAAGCTAGTTATATACAATATTAAATTTTTAACGAACGATGTTGTGAAAACAACAACAGAACAGTCTCAAATCTGAAACAAAAAGTGAAATGTGCCGAAACTCCGAGGTTACCTTGACGAGGCCGAAAAGGAACTTCCATATTTTTTCGTCCTGTTTTTTACACTGGCAACTCCATACAACAATGTTAATCAAAAATTTTCCTAACTCTGTACTGGTACAAAGTTAGACTAGGTTCATATGAGCAGTGGATATTGGCTCGTCATACAGGACGAACTTGGGTAACTTGCCTTTGTAACTTACAAGTTATGACTAGGACTTAATATAGTTCTATGTTCTTTGATAAAATTGTTAAAAATTGTAATTTGTATTTGATAATGTATCTTTTTGATTTTATATGTAAATAAAAATGATAAGTACTTACAGCAGTTGAATCTGCTGATTTGTTACAGTCTAAAAAAACACATCATAAATAAATAAGTTTCGTCACAAACATTCGCCTGCTGCGTCCGTAGACAAGTAGCTGAAGACAGAATCAAATGGGCATCACTGGAGGAGGCTTTCACCCATTAGGGGTTCCGGTAGATTAAATAAAATTATTTAAATGATAAATGATATTTATTTTGTAAATAGGTTTAAAAAACACTTTTACACGTCAATTTTTTTTCGTCAGTTTATGCAAGATGAGGCCTGTGTTGCCTATCTGACTACCCTGAGAAGAAACACCGAAACAAACTCAGGGGTCAAAGTCTCTTTTAAAGTCCATACAGTAAATATGTAATGGTCAAATCACATGAGAACCATGCAGATTTGTCTGAGATGGTCTTTTGAAGAAAGAACCATACAGATTTGAGTGGACCTGTCCAATCAGTGTAAGCATTTGTCAGTATTCGAAAAGCTCAACTTAGGACTACTAAGGAGCTCTACGACTTGACGAACAATACCAAAGAAAGGACATATAGAAATAGATGTAAGAGAGAAATAACTAACATAGAACTAAATAAAACTAACACATACTTACACAGATTTTATGAAATGTAAATTTGCTGGACATAAAAGGCTTTTTTATTTTATTTATTTCATAAACTAGTGCGCTCACCATCAACGAATACATCACTGTTTACCTTCACGTGGGATCGCAGTCAAGTATTAATTGATATTGTTAAAAAAAAAAACTGTTAGCTACACTAATATAATAAAGAGGTAAATGTTGTTTTTTTGTTTGTAGGAGGGACAAGTCTGATAGCAAATTTTTTTTCACAAATAGAAAGCTGCTTTATTCTCGAGTAACATAAGCTACATAAGCTATATTATAAATACGCGAGCGAAGTCACGGGCAAAAGCTAATTTTGTTATATGAGTTAAACCAAATAAAATATATTATACTGAACAAGCTGAATAAATAAAAAAGTATGTTCACTTAAAAATACAATTTGAAATTAAAGTCTCCGATTAAAATTACTAGAGCGCACAAAAAAATAAAATAAACTGAGTTGCCATTTTAAAAATCTAGCACATTTTTTTAAAACTTAAGTTAGCGAGATAATGGAAATCGTTCCCTAAAATATTATAATAAAGGTAGGTCTCGCAAAGTTTAGAATCCTAATTTGTTATTATCTTAGATATTATGTAAATGACTGTTTGCTTTACATACTAACCTTCGAAGATTTCAACCCTAATGCTTGTAACGACGTAAACTTATATTGGATCCTTTAAGTTTCTCTGTTTGTCCTTTAAGATAAAATTTTATGTGTCCGTTAGGTTAGGTTAACATAGGTTAACACCTACGTTACACGTTATGGCCGTTGGCGACCGCGTATCAGAAAATGCAGCGTTGGAAGGCCACCTACAAGGCGGACCGATGACCTGATAAAGGTTGCGGGAACCCGATGGATGCGGGACGCATATGATCATTCGTTGTGGCGACGCTTGGGGGAGACCTATGTCCAACAGTGACGTCTATCGGCTGTAATGATGATGATGATAAGGTTAACACCTATATTGATATTTATATCCACAGAAGGACGAGCCTATTTCAAGGCCAGGCCCATATAAATATGGCCTGAAGCCTTTTTTAATTATATATCTTAACTAGTGCTTGACTGTGATCCTACCTGATAGTAAGCAGTGATGCAATCGTTGATGGTGAGGCGCACTAGTGTATTAAGAGCCTATTCACTCTAGCCTTGAAGACACCAAATTATAATCGTACGGGAATTCCGCTGCAGGCAAATTGTTCCAGTCCTTCGATGTACGCGGTAGAAACGACGAGGCGAAATGCTTAGCTTAGTCCGGACCGTGGAAGTGTAAAAAAAGACAAAACAACTTAAACCCAAATGTCCTTCAGTTGCCCTTTGCGTTCCAGGGCTACGGTAAAGTCTTCGAACCATATACCGCATCCCTAGTGATGTTGGGGCCATGGGTGATGCGAAAGAGAATCCCTGTTCTCTGGACCAAAGGCAAAGAAGGAACAGGAGTGGGTTTTAGACAGTAAAAGTCTGACACCCGTCTCGCCCAAGGGCGGGAGACATCATCGGATGATTTTCTACTTTAAAAAAAACCCTAGTGTTGCAGTATCTCTAATGTGCTTATTTCTACGTCCCTAAAGTCTGTACCACTTTGAAAGCTTCCCAGGCGCGGCCCAGAAGCCGACCACACACCTGGGCAGTCCAGTTAGCTGGTGCATACTAATGACCGTGCTTTGTTCATGGCATTACGCACGACAGTCACGTGACCTCTCTAGCACACGTACGGCTCAGTTCAATGGAATCTACAGGTGACACCATTGTTGGGCAATACTTCGTACTTATATACTGTAACTGTGATTTATGGGGCAATATTATACTTAGTACTAAAATATACCGATACTCAGGTACCGCTATGAAAATAATAATAAGTATCGATACTTTTCATGATAGTTGGTACCGCTATCGTGCTCTGATATACTTACTGTATACGTATGTATACCTGAATAAATAATTATATTATATATATTACTGTAACAGTGATTTACTTTTAAAGTCATTTGGGTAGGTACTTATTAAAATTGGTTTTATAAGCTACTTTTTTTTTGTATGCATTGCATGCACTAAGGCAACGGTTATTTTAGTAACAATCAGCCAGTAACAAATAGAAATCCAGATATTTGTAAACTTAGGGTTTTATCGAACAATCCCACGGCCCATTGTCTACACAAGAACATACAGAATCACCGTGATTTTGGAAAGGAACACACGTGGGTTTTAGTCAGTAAAAGTCTGACATAGCCTCTAATTCCACCTACAGTGGAAAGAGTTATTTGAAGATTTCTCACATCAAAAGAAAAAAGGTTTCGCATGCATTTCTCACATTAAAAGAAAAAAAAAGATTAAAAAAAAAATAAAAAAATATATACCCGCACACACTCTTCCAAAACTTTCTTCTTTATAATATTAGTGCGTAAATGTGATATAAAAGCAACTATATAATAATCCTGCTTAACTATATAATAACCCTTCTTAGAACAGTCAAAAAGGCAAACCACAAAATGGGATGTTGTTACAAACTTTAGAAGCGGAATGTATTGTAAACGAGGCTAGATTGTAATTACAAACAAATATTCTAGGTTGGAACCTGTTGACCTTACAGTTCGCAACTCCAATACTCCCGAGGCGGGAATACTAGACGGTCCAATTTACGTCGACGAGTATCAAATATTCTTGGCTTTTCATTTGGTTGCCATAGCAACTAATATTACAGAATGTTTCAGATGTTGAGAACAAACGAAAATCGTTTTTCGCCTGTAAACATAAATTCAAGGGTGTACAAAATGAGATTCTATAAGTAATAACGATGAAAAGACAAGTTTGGTAGCGAAGGAAGTCCTAACACAAAGTTGACTGATGATTTGGTGACGGCTGCGGAAGTCCATCATCATTATCGTGTCAGCCGAAAGACCGAGGTCAATAGAGCTGTACAGGTTGCCAAACAGGAACTGGTCAGAAAAAAAATAGTTTGAGACCATCGACACGAAAAGAAGAAGAAGCTGAAAGACGTTCACTGTTGGACGTAGGCTCCTAAGAGTCGCCAAAACGACCGGTTCTGTGCGTCTCGTATCCCGCGACTCTCTCCAGGCCATCGGTCCACCGTGTGAGAGGCCTTACATCGATTCGCGTAAATAAACTGTTTTTCTTTCTTCGTTTTACGGTACGCAGTCACTACTCCAGAACTTTTTGGTACTATCGACCATTTGTTCTGTGAGCAATATGTCTAGTCCACTGCCACTTATGTTTGCCGAATCTTCGGGTTATGACAGTAATCGGTATCCGATGCAAAAAAGCGTAAGAGCGGGCGACGTGGTGACACGCTTCCAAAAGGTTTGTATGGAGAAGAACATGTCCAACAGCCTTTCAGATGAAATGATGATGACAGGTACTGTCGAAATCTCAGAAGATTTTACGTAAGATATAGCAATGATCAGTCAATCAATTACTGATGGTCTAGCGTAACTTTGTCTAGGCTCTCAGTAGTTGATGTAAAATCGATCATTTCAGCGTGTGTATACAGCTAGCTTTTGTCTCAGACAAAGCACACGTCAATTAAACGAGATGGCAGACGGGGCCAGAATCCGTAAGTATCTTCTGTCTACCTGACGAATTTGTAATTGTCTGAATAGCTTTCCTCCAATTCAGTGTCATGATCAATGTATTTCTAACAAATAAGCTTTTGATTTGAATGTTGGCTTTGGTTTTGTAAGTAGAAACTCCGTGGTAAATGCAACATCTTTGTGAACGCAATCACGATACAAGAGTACCTAGTGGAGCAATGTATTTAAAGACAAATGTGATCTGCTTGAAACTTTTTTGTAGACCATCTGATGGTAAACGATGATGCGGTTGACGATGAAGCAAAATATTTAACGGGAGATTTTATACCCTCGAACGAAAGTATATACATATTTATTGTACTTACCTACTGATTTCCTTTTGAAGCTTAAATCAAATATTTTTACTAAATACTAAAAGGTTATGGATAGAGAGACATATAGAGTAACCATGGAGCTTCTAACCGGTTCTTCTCCATAGGAAACGATCATTTGGAACCGTGCACTAGCTTCTGACGTTCTTTAGTAAAAAAGTAAAAGATAGTGGATTATGAATTTTTAAACTGTCAATAATCTTTTTTGGTGGGTAAAAATCATTCAAATGACATCCCCTGCCCTTGGGCGGAGCGTGAGGTAGTGTCAGACTTTTACTGACTAAAAAATTCACCCCGTTCCTTCGGTGCCTTTCATACCGGGGCCGAGTCTTCCTTTCAGAAGCAGACCCTAGTAGGCTTCGATCCTGCTGGGCCCCTGCATTTTACCGCTTTGGAAAAATATTATTTTGACCAGATTCCGCTTGTTACATTATTTATTAACGTAACAGTAATTTATTTAAAAAGGTTCACACACATTTTCTACCCCAGTAACATTGTTATTTCGGCCTACCAATTCGTTCATCTGATTACGCGTTCGAAATGTCATCAATTTGCGACCAGTTTTGATGAAATTTCACAGTGGGTGCTTTCACGGCGTCAAGGTCAGGGTGATAAATTGGACGTGGCTGTTATCAGGGGTGGCATCAGAATGGAGTTATGTAGTTAGATCGAGTTTGGAGGTCATTATTTGAATTGATGTAGTCCACCAAACGTGAAAAGTTTTTCGTAGTATTGAAGCTCATCAGATACTTCAAAGATACTGCTTAAGTGACAATGCTCGCAGAACAGATGGTCGATGGGATCGAAAGGTTTTGGAATGGTAACTACGCACCGGAAGATGCAGCGTTGGAAGGTCTCCAAGGTCCACAAGGTGGACCGATAACCTGGTGAGGGAAGAGTGAGGTGCGCACAGGACCGGTCATTATGGCGACACTTGGGGTGGTCTATGTCCAACAGTGGATGTCTTTCGGCTGAAATGATGATGATGATGAATCAGATGCTTCACTGGTCTTCACAGTACGTTGTAGTATGGAGACCAGACGCAGGCTTGAAGCCTACTGGGGCCATAGGTTGTACGAAAGAGAACCCCGGGGCCCTGGAACGAAGGCAAGGAAGGAACAGAGGTGGGTTTTAGTCTGTAAAAATTGGCATCCGCCCAATAGGACGAAGACATTGGATGATTTGATTTCCTACCTAAAAAAAACAGTACGTTGTGGAGACCAGTCTCTAACCATGATGAAATAGACTGGCCTGGAGTAAAGTATTTGATTTCTGAACAATAAAACGTTATTATTTATTATTAATTTTGTAAACACAATGAAAACCAATTACTGTAGTTATCAACATCGATAAATAACAATAAAGGTTACTGATAAACATTTTGGCTGTGGCATTCCGAAATAATAAAAAAGCGCTTGCATTATATCATATAAAAACAGTTCACTAAAATGCTATACAAACCATATTGTCCAACACATCACAAAATCACGTGTTTTTCAACATAACACAATAAATGGCCTTGTTCATGAACATTTCCCAACGGGAGATAAGGCGCGTTCGTCCGATAGCGTGGGTGCGCGCGCGCAGGTACGCGAGGCGTCGCGTGAACCGTGATAGCGTTGCTTCGCCACTCGTGCGCAGTCAACGGCCTATCGCGGCGCTTATCAGCGGTTGATGGTTGGGCAACTAGACAGATTATGTGGTGCATGGTAATCAGGCTTCTGTGTTGTCTTTTTAATTAATTCATTAAACCCCAAGCGAACGCGTTCGCGGAGGTTTCCGGCGACTGGGACCGCAATTAACTAGGACCGCGGTCCCAGTTGCCGGATCCTTAAAATTAAATAATTTTCTTCCGGCGACTGGGACCACTAATAAATGATAACTTAAATCAAATAATGTACAGTCAAACGACGATGTAATAATTGAATAAAAATCCTTTTTGATTTAAAAAGTAGGGTAGGTAGGTTTAGGGTATTTCGACGTCGGCGGCTTTGTGAAAAGTGACTTTTTTGCTCCAACAGCATCGTTTCTTTTTTGTAGAGTCGCTTTTCTATGTTGTGAAAATATGGTAATTCTGTAGCAAACTGTAATCGCTCGTCTGTTCTGAAACTTCCATATTATTTTCAAACACTTGCACAACAGGGATATTTAAGTCCTTTTGAACATCTTCTACACATTTTTGCATTTGGCGGTTCACTTTAACCTTCGCGAAATCAATAGGTTCATGACAATGAGCAGTTTCATTCAAAATAGTCATTGCATCGACTCTGATTTTTTATTGTCGCGTTGCAAACACTTTTTCTTGCACATCACTAGAGTTTTGAGCCATCTTTGTTTATTATTTTAAGAATATATTCATAGCCAGCTCTTCGCAAAAATTCACGTCCTCTTTGTGTGACATCAATATAAAACTACTGTTCACCACGTGAAGTTAAACGACTTTTTTCATCCATTTTGATAATTCTAAAATCGAAAAAAAAGTATTAACTATCTATCAGATAATCTTATTAGATGACAATTTTTTTTGTGATATTAAAAAGTCTCATCAAAGATGAGAAGCAATTTAAAGTAAAAACATTTGTAAGCACGTTGTTTAACCCCCTTATTAGCTTGTTTTGTTTATAAATAAGTTAATAAAAAATTGTTTTACATACCTGAAGACTATTAAATGAAGTCACTACACCACCACTCACTCATTCAATAATCTAATACATAACTGTCTGATGCAAAACTTGACTTTCTTAAACTGATAAGCTTCTTGTTAGTGATTGGCCGAGCCAGTCATCGGGCGATACAAAATTTCCCGTTTATGCCAAAAGGGCTACCTGACCTTGAATTCGACAGGCAAAACGGACTCGAGTTAGAAAGGGATAGTAATATACAATCATACAATGCTATTGCCTTTGTGTGTGTTTTACCTGCATGTGTGAATTATGTAAAAACGGACTAGCTTAATCTATTACTAAGCGCATAGGATAAAATCATATCTAGAACGAGTCAATGATATTCATATAAATAATTTAGAATTTTTTTCGTTTGACTGTACCGATTTTGGCTTCTATAATAGATTTTTTTAAGTTACCTATGAGTGGTCCCAGTCGCCGGAAGAAAATTATTTAATTTTTATGGATCCGGCGACTGGGACCGCGGTCCTAGTTAATTGCGGTCCCAGTCGCCGGAAGCCTCGTTCGCGCACCTATTGTCTTTCTATTGCGTCTGTAATTTCCACGATTGAGAGGTTAAGCGTCTGAGTGCAAGTTATTCTTTGTCCTGCTGGTGATAGATAGAATTAACTTTATTCTACACCAAAACAGCAACAGAGCTCTTCTAGGTACACTAGCTTTTTTTTGCCAGTACCTTTCCCCGCGTGATATATATTATATGTCGTGTGGTGTATAATATATGTCTATGTCACTCAGTGATAAAGTAGAATTATAACGGTGAAAGATTGTTTTTTAAAATCGGTCCCATAATTTTTGAGTTCTTTTTTTAAATTACAAACCAAAATATAAAAATGCAAATTAATCTTTCTTCTTTATATCTAGTAATAGAAATACTAGCTGACCTGGGAAATATTGACCTGATATTTAGATTTATCACAGAAATTTCGAGAATAAAAACGATCTATTCTCAGACCTACCAAATACACACAAAAAATGTGTTAAAAATCGGCCTAGCCGTTTCGAAGGAGTTCGATAAAAAAGACCGTGACACGAGATTTTTAAATAGACCACCAAACTTTTTTTGATTTTTCACAAAGTACGATTTCAATTGACAAGGCTTGAATTTACCAAATAGGCACCGATTAACCGTGAAAACAATACAATCGACGAAAATAAAAAAGTTAAACAATTAGAGAGTTGGACTCGTTGATTTCTTCAATTTAGAAACCGATTGTTACGCAAGAAGTTACTACTTGCAGATTGAAAATAGATTTTGATACATAACAGCGACTCTGTCATACAGACCAGAATGTTGGGCTGTGAAAAAGATGGATGAAAAAAGATTGCATGTAGCGGAGATGAGAATGTTGAGATGAATGTGTGGTGTGACGAGAAAGGATAAAGTAAGTAGGTATATGAGAAGAAGTTTGATAGTGATGCCAGTGACTGAAAAGTTGAAAGGAAATCGTTTGTCTTGGTATGGTCATGTGAAGAGGAAGGATGAACCGAATGTTACTAAAAGAGTTCTGAGTATACATGTGGATGAATGGAGAGAGAGAGGGAGGCCGAAGAAAAGATGGATGGATTGTGTGAGAAAATAAATGAAAGAAAAGGGAGTTAGTGATAGTGTGACGGGTGACAGGAAAGAATGGAAGAAAAAAATGTGTTACGCCGACCCCAAGTAATTTGGGGTAAGGGCAGGAAGAAGAAGAAGAACAGTGACTATGTACACTTTTTTTCCTAGCAGTATTTTGTGCTCCACAACCACACTGAACCATCCATTGCAGCATTCCTCAACAATACGTCCAAAGAAACAGCTATTAATCAATCAATGTATCTCGAAGTCCATACATTAGGTTGTAAATCTCAATCTGTCCAAGCACTAGAAACTACTGCTGGAAGACTTTTAAATGGTTAGATTTAAAGGTTTTTGTTACAAAAGAGACATGATTAATGGATGCGATAAAATCAAAAACTAATAAACGGATATTGATGCAGTTTTCACCCGGCACACAGATAAAGTAATTCTTGAGAAAGTTTTAGGCGTATGCATGTTATAGTTTGAGAAAAAACAATAAACAAAAAAGAAAAGAAAAAATGAAAAAAAGTAAAACAAAAAAAGGTAAAGTTTGGTTTTTATGTTTGTAGGAGGTAATCTCTGAAAGTACTGGTCCGATTGATAAACATTTAAGCACCGATAGAAAGCTGCTTTATTCCCGAGTGACACAGGCTATATTTTATGTACGCAGACGAAGCCGCAGGCAAAAGCTAGTGTCAATAAACTGGAAAACATATTAAATAAAAAAAAATTAGATAACAATAGTACCTAATACTTAACAGTTTTAGTCTAGCTCCGAATTTCAGCAGCCAAAACCCGACAACCTAATATCTTGAACAGCTTACCTAACTTTCAGTCAATATCAATTCACTGCTATTCCTCAAGTTCGCTTTCGACGTTCAAATATACTTGAGCAAAGAGGATTTAAGTCAAGCCTGCTTTCAATCCGTATTCAACTTATCCATCCACTAGTTCCCAGCTCAATGTGACAACTGCATACACTTGTAGTTTCTATACAATATTAATCAGTCACTATTCAAGTTGGAAAAGTTGCTTCGGTAGTGAACTTGTACGAGTATCTACATTTATTATTGTGTTTAATTCAATTTAGTACCGTTTAATTCAATTTTAGTATGTTTAATTCAATTCAATTTCAATCCTTAGTTATTTATTTTGCTTAGTTGATTCAATTGTTTTAATTATAATTATGCAGTATTTGCCTACTAACATTACATATTATTTTATTAAGCTATTTGTTACTACTAACACTATGGACTTTGTATACCTAATATTAATCAGTCACTATTCAAGTCAGAATCGTTGCTTCGACAGCGAAATTGTAGACTGTCTTGTGGAAGTTTCTACTTAATTGGAAAGAAAGAAAGTGTGGTAAAACCTGGATAACTAGGAATTTTAGGGAGCTGGGACTTTTTTACACAGTATTTTGGGGTTCCATGCCTTGGCAAAAACAGAACACATATAGGATCGCTTTGTTGTCTGTCTGTCCAATCTCTTTTCACAGGAACGCATGGAGGTGTTAACTCTCTCTGCTACCTCCTAAAACACTAACGCAATCTAAAGATAAGGTTGTTTATGTTCCATAAATGGTAAACATTTTGACACCCGCAAGGAAATCCAAAACCAACTTCCCGTTAACTTACATTCCTAAAATTAGACAAGAAGTATGATTCCATCAAGCACAACTAAAAGAGAAGCCTAAAAACCGTAAAATAGTGACATATTAAAATATGTAATTGTAGTATGACTTTAAGTCTAGAGTGAATGGGTACTTCTAGGCAAGCGTGCTCCATCGTCGGCCACATCATCGCTTACCATCAGGTGAGATAGTGGTCACACGATCACAAACGAGACAAACGAGCCTATCAATAATAAAAAAAAAACTTTTATGCGATTTGAGAAAGAATCGGACTAGTTACAAAGGTTTGTTATAAACCGTTCCATCATCAGACCACAAGACGTACGGCGTTGCACCACCGGTACATGGTGGACATTCCACCTATACGTACAAAGCGTTTTGGGAGTACATTCATTATGCGTACAGCTAAGGAATGGAATTCCCTGCCGGAGTCTGTGTTTTACTCTCCATCGTCGGCCACATCATCGCTTACCATCAGGTGAGATTGTGGTCAAACGCGAGCCTATCCATTATATAAAAAAAAAACCTTTGGTGCGTGCTCGGTCCATTAATCAATTACCTCACCTCCTTACCTGTTGAGTAAAAAGTCCCGAATATACCGGTAATCATAGAAATATAGAAAAAAAAACATAGAAACAGAAAAAAAAAATTTACTCGACGAAAGAAAGGAGTTGTTTAAATTACAAAAGACAATAAACAAAGACGCTTCGTAATTTGTATAAGACCGAATTTCATTTGGAAATTCAATTAACTTCGAAAGAAAATTGTATTTGAAATACTTTAAGTAATGAAATGGTTTTTGATTGCTTCAAATAACTTTTAATTAGCCTAAGAAATGTTTTCGTTTCGAACGGTTTAGTAAAATTACAATAAATGTCTAGTTATATTGACGTCTGTATTAAGTAGTATAATTAATTATGAGATACTAGCTTTTGCCTGCGGCTCCACCGGCGCGGGCGCATATAAAATGTAGCTTAAGCTCTCGCACAGGCAAAATTTTATCAATCGGACCAGTACCACATGAGTTAATAATACGATTTATTTAGGTACTCATGTGCTAGTACTTTCAGAGTTTACCTCGTACAAGCAAAAAACAAAACTTTACCTCTTTATAATATTGATAGCACGGTTGGCGAAGTGGTTGTACGATTGTCTTCTATGCTGCGTTTCGCGGCTAGTGTGGGAGTGGATGGGAATGCTTTAAAAAAAAAGAATGCCGCAGCCTTAGCAAGACAGGTGCCCACTAATCTTTTAATTCGTCACGGAAAAAATAAAAATACTAAGCTTTCTTTAGCTTCCTACTTTTCTACCGGAAAGCACTAAGCGCTCTTTGAATAAATCATCGTTCAAAAGACACGTTGCTCTGGGTGGCTGCGCTCTCACTAAATGGCACTCGAGGTTTCATGTCAATTACCTCTCACTGTAACCTCAAAAAACGTGTATAAAAAGACACAGCCCTTTTGTACAGCCACCATCAATCAGTACGCACTAATTACTGGCACTCGTGTCGCGAAAAAACGACAAATCTGCATAAAAGGCGGCCTTACAAAGCGTCGGCGGCCTCTCAATGATGTGACGTCATTTTATGCGTTCACACCAAATTGCGACATTTATTTGCGGCACAGCTGTGAACACTGTTAACACAATGTTGTCCAATTAAATGATGATTTAAGACTGCGTATGCGCAAGTATCTGCATAAAGTAGGTAGGGTTTTAGCGCGAAAGGCGGCCCTTACTATCAATACTACACAATAAGTAATACATAGTACAAGTAACTAACCGTATAAAAACGCTCTCATTTGCAGAAACACAAAAATTTCTGGTTTTCTTCTACTTTCGCCAAATCTAAAAATATGACTATCTTGACCATATTATTTTGTAAAAACTATTGCTTCCGAATTGATACGTTTAAAAATTTATTTCTTGATAGAAATAATCATCAGAACCGATAAGTTTGCTGGACAAGTTTAATATTTGGTTTGAAAAGATAAAAAAATTGTGTACATAGTAAAAAAATACACAACATTTGTTTATTATTATATTAATTATAATTTAGTTCAGTTATTATAGTCTATTTTAAGTTATCTATCTAATCTATTTATACACACTGTGTAGGTCTACATTTCTCACCCAATTGTCCTGTCGCAGGTCTGCTGGAAGAATTTATTTTTAAATAAGCAGCAATTTATCACTTTTTTATGCTTTTAACTGGGTTTGTTTACATTACCATCTTCCTGCCCTTGTTCCGTGTTACATACTTGGGGTAGGTACTTATTAAGTGCTTTTTTATGGTGGGAAAATCATCAATGACAACCCCCGCTCTTGGGCGGAGCGGGAGATAGTGTCAGACGCTTACTGACTAAAAACCCATCCCGTTCCTTCAAACCTTCATACCGAGGCTCGAGCTGTCATTGGAAACTAACCCTGGCCCCGGTAGGCTTCGACCCAGCTGGGCCCCTGCTGTTGCTGACAACTCCTTGAAATTATTTAGTGCTTGGGTTCGGAGTAACAGGTTTTCTTCTTCCATTCTGTTATGTCACCCGTCATTGCTATTTCACTAGCTTCCTTTTATTTCATATTACTCCTCACACAATTCAATCCATATTTTCGTAGGCTACCACCTTTTCCCTCTCCACCACGGCTCTCCACCCATGCAAATGTATACTCATAAATTTTGTAGTAACATATGCGTTTCATCCCTTTTCTTCACATGACCATTTCATGACAATGTTTTTGTTTATTGAAATTAACAAACAAAGCATACCACCAGTAGAACATTTATTAAACATACGTGTTCGATAACTAATGGATATTCTCAGAAACTCCCAAATGAATTATTGAACAAGCGAGCACATATCGAGAACGGATAGGTATCGAAATTATAGCGTCGATTGACACCTACTAACTCGCAGTACTGGCCGGTCTAGACTGGCAAGTTGCCACACGACTATGTACCTACTGGCTATTAACTATGCATGTCGATGAAGTAGATAGTTGCTTGTATGTGCGGAAAACTATGGTGTTCACGTTTTTTTTTTATTATTATTATGGATAGGCTCGCGTCTGACCATTATTACCTGATGGTAAGCGATGATGTGGCCGATGATGAAGCACGCTTGTCCAGTAGTTTGGTTTGTTATAGATTGTGGGGTGGAGAGTTTATATAACTTCATCTGTGTCAATAAGGGTTATTGCGGACGCGAAGAAAAAAAGAACTTTCTTGGGGTTCAAGCCAAACTCTACTCTAAGTCTGTATGCCGTAAGTAGACAATGGTTGAATTACCTAGAGTCAAACTATCTGATCCTTGAATTCGCCATAGTGAATCTTGTCCTACGGCACTTTTCTGCCACACAGTGAATACTAGAGGTGGACCAATTACCCGCCGAGGATTCAGCTGATATTGCCGCCAGCGTCCAAGTACTACCTTATCAAAAGACTTCACAAGATTCTATAAGAATACGCGGCTTTATTGTTTGAGATACTCTGCATTGTTTTAGTTTAGAGGTACCGCGTTAAAATGAATTATTAGGGGTGTAAAAGTTTTTTTTAATTAGTTGGATACCGTAAATGAAGGAGAAATCGTTGATATAGAAATAGATTTTCTATTTATCTTTAACTAGTAACCCTATACAATTTTTACTTGTAGGCAGGCTTAGCACAAGTAAAAATTATACAGGGTGTAAGGGACAGGTCTCCATAAACTTTGAGAGCTTGCTCAGTAGACGAAACTGAACCACCTTCCACAACATTTTTTTTTCAGAAAACGAAAAATAAAAAAACTGCCTCTCCATACATACTGTTCAATCAAGTTATTTTGTATGAAGAGGCCGTTTTATTTTTCATTTCTAGAAAAAACTGTGTTCTGGAAGGTTGGTCAGTATATAAAATAAATAAATGGAATAACAATAATAGATATTCCACAACTATCACACAACGCCGTCAAGTCCCAAGCTAAGCAGAGCTTGTGTTATGAGTACTAGACAACTGATATATTACTTAAATATTATATATATTTCTAAATACATGCTACTAACCACTAGATCAAGAGTCAACGTTGTGTTTGTTACCTGGGTGCACAATCGAATGCTTTTTATATAGGGCACTGTAATTTACCTCCAGGTGGTAGATATCACAAACTTAAATAGCTAGCCAAAAGTTAAATAAAGTTCCCGATTGTGTTTATTTAAAACTACCCCATTTAAACGTAGTTTCAAAAGTTTTCGGGGTATATTTCCAGAGCAGTTTTAGCTCCAATTTTGAACGTTTGACGCCGAAGACTTTGGAGTTTTAACTGTGAACGAAACCGACATCAACCACTTACCGCTAGCATATTACTTAAGTGTAGGTAGTGTATTTTTGAATGCCTTATTTGGTGAACAAACTCGGGGCGAAAATAACTAGTTGTTGCATCGTTATTAGGTACTTTTTAAATTAATTATGAATATCTTGAACTTTGCATTGAAAACGTAAAGTATGAATAAAAATCTCAGTCTATTTCACAGACTTTTACTGACTAATACCACACCTGTTGTATTTCTTCTTTGCGTTTGCGTTCCAGGACCACTGGTTTCCCTTTTGGGAAGTGCCTAGTAGAATTCGGCTCTGCTGGGTCCCTACAGTTTCCCTAATAGTCTTTAGCCCTGCTGAGCTCCTATGGTTTGGAAGCGCGTGTGAAAAACTATGCGTCGTCGAAGACTCGGGCTTGGTACGGACAGTTACAGGACGGCGTGCTACCCACTGCTAGTCGTCCGCTAGCCCACGCCTGCGATGAAACAATTTCTCAATATTAAGCTAAAATCGTTTTTTTCTTTGCTTAGTAGGAAATCATCAAATCCCGCTCTGGGCTGAGCAAGTGGAAAACTTTTTACTGGCCACCATCTGCATTCTTTCAGTTACCGTTCGCGTTCCAAGGCCGCGGGATTGTTTGTAAGAGTCAGCACTTGTTTACGGCCTAAGTTTGCAAACATCCACATTTCTATTTGTTGCTGACTGATGTCAAAGCGCTAGTAGAAAACTTCACATTTGAATGATATCATCTCAACCCTAAGTCACGTGGTCAAAATCGGAGGCGTTACCGACTGTAGAAAGATATTCGAAACTTTCGTTTCGGCGTTTCAGTCGTAACTTGGCTAGCGGGATCACCATGACGTTCAAAGTAAGATTGTGGTAATCTTGTTTCAGTGTGGGTAAGAGATGGCGCTAGACAACCTGTATAGCTCTGTCTCTTACCCACACTGAAACAAGATTAAAACAATCTTACTTTAAACGTCCAGGTGTAAGTCTGCAGATTTCTCTACTAAATTAATCATCGCCGCACATCACAAGCTTTCCTCATTACTTAAATGATGGCATAATTTCTACACTACCCATAACCACATTTATGAGTATATCGCGGGTCTCAAACCATAGGGGCGTATCCACAAAACCCCTACTTTTCAGGAGAGACAAAAAACTTAATAACTTTTCCTATGATTGAGCCAGCTCGTTGTTTTTTTGCATGTAGCTATATATTTCTACTGCAATTAATGTAGGATTCTTAATTTTAGGGTATTTCCTCTATAACACTAGTTTTTGGTTGATACGCCTATATAGCATGACGACTATACTGTAAAATTCCGTCAAAATACTCCCTGAAATGTATGAAATTTATGGACGTAAAATCTTTTTTCTCAGATTGTTAATATTTATACCAATATTTATTATTATTTAATTGGTGACTTAAAATATTGCTATTTAGGAATGAGAACCCATTGAAATTAACGTTATTTACGTAATTTCAAGAAATCATACGCCTGTCTGGCTTGTCATAAATATTGAGAGGTGTTTTAACTCAAAGAGGAAGTATAAACCATTTTTGTCCCACAATTTAAAAAAAGGAAATGATTAATAGGTAATTACACAATATTCTCGTGTTTGAAAAGAAAAATAAGCATTATAAAAATAAAATGTATTCATAAATCTGAACATAATTATTAGAAATATCTTTAAAATCAAAAACATTTGAAATTGAGCTGAAACAAAACATAGCTCTCAAAAACGCTGAAGGAAATCATCGTGAGAAAACACGGTGAGGAAGGCATTAGTGATGTTTGTGTGAATATCTGATTTCTCACATTTGAGAATGCGAATGCGAATATTCAAATTCAATATTCGCGAATGCGAATATTGACTTTCAAACAAAGTGCGCGCAAAATATCAGACAGTTTTCACATTTCGTATCAGCCAAATTTAAACCGAAAATAACAGAGCCTTAACAGACTAATTGAATGAAGTTTAACACAAAAAGTTTTTCAGGAAACACAGACTCCGGCAGGGAATTTCACTCCTTAGCTATACGCATAATGAGTGTGTTCCCAAACCTTTTGTACGTATGGGTGGAATGTTCACCATGTACCGGTGTCGCAACGCCGTTCATCTTGTGGTCCAATGATGGAACGGACTTGGCGGGATTAAATTCTGCAATTCCAATGCACACTCCGAAATGTAAACAATAAAAAACCGACAGGCTAACAACTCGGCGTCGATGCTCAAAAGACCATACACGATCAAACTTGTGCTTGATAGAGGTTGTACCGTCTCGACCTCGCTAAGATCCCGAATTTTTTGGCAGACAGTTTGGCTTTTGCTTCGATGTAGAAGCCGAAATTGAGGGTAGTCGACAGCGGCACCCCAAGAATCTCTGAGATCTGAGAGAGATCTCGGAGAGACTGGATCTGAGATCCATAAGCTCGCTCGCCGGACATGTAACTCTCAACAACAGTGCTATCGCCTGTATACCCAAAGGTACTGGCTTTAAGTAGGTCATTTATGTGCAGCAGGCACATTGTTGCCGAGAGTACCGACCGCTGAAGGACCCTGGCATTAATATCCATTTGACCCGACGAGCAGCCTTCAATAACTACTCGGATGGATCGATCCCTCAAGAAGTTTATGATCCAATCACACAGACCAGTGGTTAGACCAGAGGAAGGAAGCTTAGCAATAAGACTTTACATAGTTTCAGCTTAGACCCTATCGAAAGTCTTCAAGATATCAAGGGAGACTGCAAGCGTTTCCCCATGCTTCTCGATGGCCTTGCTTTAGATGTGAATGGCATACGCTAGAAAATCCCCAATAGACCGATTTAGGCGAAAACCGTATTGCCGGTCAATAAGGATGCCGTTTGTTTCTAGGTATGCCAGGAGTTATCTGTTAAACACCCGTTCCATACTCTTACAGAGGATAGACATAACGGAGATGGATAGGTAGTTTGCCAGGTCAGTTCGACTGCCCTTCTTGGGCACAGGCTGAACGGCACTTATTCAGTCTCAGAGAGGCGAAATAGGCGGGTCAAGATTAGAGACAATTCAAGTGCACAAGTTTTAAGAACAGCTGCTGGTATACCGTCGAGGCCACTGGCTCTATTCACATCAAAGTTACGCAGAACTCTACGAACGTCCTTCTGATGGATACGAATATCCGAAATACTCGTCACGCACCCATCTGGAGAAACAGTTAAATTCATTTGAAAAAAATTGTTATGATTTGAGGTTAACATGTTGTTTCACAATTTGAGATAAAATGTGAAATAAAGTTGTGTGATGGAAAAATATTAAAATATTATTTCCTTTTTGTTTGTCAGAAACATTCGCCAAATATTCGCATGTTTTTTACGAATGCGAATGCAAATATCAAAAAATGTGCAAATATTCGCGAATGCGAATATTTGTTACATTACTTACGTCTATATAGCTTGACAAAATGATTTCAGGTTAAAGTAAAATAAACAGTCGTATGTTCATACGCCTTTATGGTCCGATGCGATTTCCTTGGATCACGATAAAATTGAATGTCGTACGTGCGTACGTCTCTATGGCACGTCGAAACTGCCCCAATACGCAATAATATTGCTCTTACGTCAATTATACGGCTATTTGGTCTAAAAATAATTCTAGACTCTCCAGCATACGGCAAATAATATTTTTTAATTTATGCAAAAAGTAATTAACACTAAATATAAGAAAAATTCAGTTAATGTATTGCTTATAGTAGAATCCAATGGCATTAAAAACGAAAAATCACATTTTTGCATATACGCCCCTATGGTTTGAGACCCGCGATATGTTGAACAAAAACCGACATCAATCACGCCGCGACCGATAACCGACGGACGTCGTTAGAAGTCGGTATCTCTACGACTTACAAACTTCCTTACATCGACTTCCTTTCTAACAAATGGTTATTTACGGATTGTTGTCGGTATGGCTGATGATGACTTGACGGAATTGTGAAGAAGTTTTTAGTTAAAAATGCAAAGGATGTTGTCAATTTATTTTATTTTGAGACGGTTTACAAACTAATAAAAATGATATAGAGTGTAAAATTATCAAATCACTAATTACAGGCCTCCACACATAGATAAAAAAATACCAATAAAAAGAAAGTACACGCAAGTCTATCAATTAGTTACGAGAGAAGTCATATACAAGGTGTAAGGGACAGCCCTCCACAAACTTTAAGGGCTTGCTCAGTAGACGAAACTGAACAACCTTCCACAAGATTTTTTTCAGGATACGAAAAAAAAATCGGCCTCGCCATACAAATTGTCCAATCAAGTTTATCATTTTCACTAGGACGAAATGAATCTGACAATAAGATAGGTAGACACTGAAAACAGAAACATAGACAGTGGTTCTCGTTGTTTTTATACTGCACCTCCCTTTATAATCATTTTGCGGCATAATTGTAATTATCTAATTTATTTTGCAACGCCTTTTTAAAAGAAGATCCGCGTGTAGCTTTAGGTATTCAAAGAAAACTCCAATGATTAAAGAATATTTATTATCTAAAAGAAAATCGACATCCAAGAGAACGTCGAGCTTGTTTTCTGAGCATTATAACTTCTCAAATAGAAGAAACAATAGGTTTCATTTTTGATCTAGATATTATTTCGACTGCAGTATAAAGGTAGTTTCGCAAAAGAACTTGCCCTAAAATTGATCGTTCACAGCCCCAGATCGTTTAAAGAGCTGTCCTTGTTAAACTTTTGAAAGTTTCGGCGACCTAAGGTTACAGTTTTGCGATGCCCCTGGGACAGCACTGCGATGCCCCATTTGGGCGTCGCGTCGCACAGTTTGGGAACTACTGACATAAACAATTTTGGAAGCTACCAGTAACAAACAGCACCAGAAACAAGAGCTTTGCGTGAGATTTTAATTAAAACCCCGGAAAATTCGCGTCGAATGTCAAAGCCGATAACTTTGGAGTTCGACGCGAATTTTCTGGGGATTTTCGATTGCATGCAAAACGCAAACATATTCACGTTCGCAAAGTGTTAGAAAAGAATAGAAAATAAAGACGTTAAGTACCTACGTAGCCCCACTAACGCGTAACAGGAGCTATCAGAAGCAGTCGACACGAGTGCGACAAAGTCCATATTTCAAACGAACTATATCCTTACGGTACAAGGCTCACTAGGGACTATAAAGACTACTACTGCCGGAAACACATTTCCGCCACAAATAGACGATGACGTACAAAATACACCCCAATGATGATCAAAGAAAATGACGATTGACGACGGCGACGTGTTAGTTTAAGAAACTTTAGAAAAAAAGTTAAAAGAATTTTTTTTGGAAAGCTACATCTGCTATTTCAATTTGTCGTTGGCAACGAAATACTTAATTTGATAAACGATTTGAAAATAGATTGTTTGACTAATTTTAGATATCATGAATAATAATATAAAAATAATAATATCAAATCCAGACTTTTTCCCCGAAAACACACACAACTGATAGCAAATTCTAGATTGAAAAATATTGTATAACATAAGCCAAAGACTAGTCTGAGGAGGAACACTAGCCAGACGTTGAATAAATCTCTTCTCTTCATTCCAATTTCTTCGGCACAAACTCAACTATAAACAATGACGTAGGTCGACCGCAAAAGATTTATTTATATAAAAAATAAAACTCATTGTATGTTAAACTGGAACATTCGTCACCCGGCACGTCTCGCGAACGATTCCTTCGGACACACGTAATTTGGGCAAAATGACCAATTTTAAGGGGAAATTGAATCGATATTTACGATTATGCGAAATGTCCCTTTACAGATTTCGTTAACCACCTACAGAGAATGTGTTTTTGGCAATAAACAACTGTTTTTGGCAAAACTTCATTGTCATGTCTACTGAAGGTTGCTGTTTTCGGTAAAATTGGGCGTGCCCACCCAATAAATCTCCTATTATATACGCGGTTCTCCAAAAACGTACAAAAATCAGTGGTTTCTAAAAGATTTACGGTGTTACATTGTCAAGATGATTGCTCGAACACCTACGTTTGAGATAGTTTTATCCATTATGATAACAAGACAGTTATGAATGTCAAACATACCAGCTACGTGTCAAATCGCGCTGTGCCATCGGCTCACCTGGAACAAGAAAGAAAAAGTCTTGATAAGTTAAAAATATCGCTGAACACAACACAGAATTGCAATAGTTTTCCGACGAAAACATTGCAGGCCAGACATTGCAATTGTAGCAATAAATTTAAAATGGCCGCAAGGACTTAACAAGCGGGAGTCAAAAGATTAATTAACGTAATTAAATGAACGACATTCGTAGTCACAATATTTTCGTAGATAAAATATAATACTGTTACACATTACATGTGTGTTTTACATTTCATGATACGACGTTTTCAAATAACTTTAATCACTAGTGGAATCTAGTTTCGAAGTAGGTAATTCATATTTTCGTAATAATAGTTAGCACGAAAGACACAATGACTGCAATAATTTTGTGTAACAGATAACTAAGCCATGTTATCATGTGTAATCACGATGAAACCACGGTATATTAAGTAAACTTATTCCCTGTAAAAATAATTATTCGAAATGTCTTCGCGCCGAGGGACACTCTGCTTTGTCCTTTCATTATTATCTCTCAACGTAAGTTCATTAAGATTATTCAACTGTCTCTCTTTCAAGATAATGTCTTTGAGATTCTTAATGTTATAAAATGTTTTTGTCTTTTCACAGAATGGCCTTATCACCTGTTTACCTGAGGGGCCAGCTTTGACGCAGTACTGTCCGTGTCCAGGAACGCCTCCTCAGCAAGCCAACTCCTTCTCAACTGTCCCAGCCCCTCATACAGCATTCCCTACACAACGATTCAATGAAGTGTTTTCATTTGGATCCTATTACCCAGGTTTATCCATCAACACTGTAGCCACAACAAATTTTGCTGCACCTAAACCACTTCCTATCATCAATCCTCCAGTCGCAAGTTCAAATCCATTGCCGATAGTAGAAACAATTACAGAAACATTGCCTTACCCATCAAACGTTGAATCTGTAACCATAGTAGAAAATTATCCCCCAGTACCACAAGCTATTCAAGTAGAAGGCTTTGCCCCGACCGCAAATGTAGCTGAAATCTATCAGACACCAATTACTGTACAAATTCCTGCGACGCCTCAAACGGCGCCGTTTGTAGCTGTAGCTTCACCCCTCCCCGAGATATTGCCATCACAGAATAAAGTAAAAGAGATTTTTACTCCAACCGTTGTTCCTAAAACCCATCCACAGATAGTTGAAACTGAAATAACTACTGTGACTTCAACACCACTTGAGACCAAAACTTTAAATAATCTATCTGGTACTGTAGGATGTGCTGGTCAGCAGTTACCTGTTACTTTACAAATCAATATGCCTTCTCCATCAAGGAATCCTGACCCTGTAATAGCGGTTATATCACAACCTGCGCCTGCTTCTAGCCCTAGTTCATCATTTAATCCTTCATTCGAAATGCCTCAAGCTCCACCTCCAATAATTATCCTTGAAAAGTCTAAATCTAAATGGAAGAGTATCCTCCCAATCCTTATGCTGTCGCTTTTTGATGGTAGTTGTGGTAACAACGGTGGTAGCGGTTGCTCGCAATGCAGTGCTAGTACACCTATTCCTTTCCCCATAATAGTTCCTACTAACAATCCTGTTATTACTCGTGGTCGTGGTAAAGGAAAAACTAAAGTTGAATGACGCAAAAATTTGAGATAGTACTAATACCTAATTAGAGATTTATAATAATAATAAACAATTTCTAAATGTTATTAGAGAAAAAGAAACAACAAATGTGTAAAAAAGACAACATTGCCCTAGATTAAAGACAACATTATTGATTCCGTTATGAATTTTACATTGAGCATAATCAAATCAGTCGCTTGGAGTGAACGGTAGCTTTCAGAGCCGAGCATTGGAATTCTTCTTAACGTCAGCATAAATTCTGTATTTTCAAGTGAATAAACTGTTTACATCATAACCTAATGTTTAACTTTAAAGTTACAATACAGTGTATTATTGAAAACCTTAATGTTTTCAAGTTATCTATTGTTATACTGTGTCCTATAACTCTGGCAACAAAATTATATTTGTTAAATATATGTCCGTACATTACAATGTCCTTTTATTTCCCTGTCCTTGAAAGGCCGACGGCACGTGTCGTTAGATGTCATTATAAAGCCCTCCCGACCCAGTTGGCTACACGTGCACTCCCGACTTGAAGAGGCTTAGCAGACAGATCGATATCTAAGCATTCCTTTGTGTTCCTCAGCGTTACTTCATACTGCAATCACATATCCTTTGGATAGTGTAGCGACACAGAAGAACCGCGTATGAGCGAATCATTTATCATTTTATCATTATCATTTAATTTGGTCAGGTTTTTAGGCTAGAACCTGACAAGGTTCAAGGTGTGAGAAATACTCAACTTCAAATGCTTATATCAGAAATAAAAAATAGGCGTTTCTAGACAAAACTTTTTTTTTTGTTTAAAAGATAAACCATATAAAATCATAATCATTTATTTGCTAATATGAGTGAGCAAAAATAGACTTGGAGATTTAATAAAAAAATACGATTTAAAAAAAAATAAGCAGGTAATTTCAGATGTTACAATGTACTACGTTCTAGGCAAAATCATACGTTTTTAATAAGAAATAATTTACTTTTAAGTTTTAGTAATATACCGAAACGTAATTAAATACGATATTGAACCAGATGTAGACTTTTTGTTTTTCATAAAGCCACAAGCTTTATGAACAAAGTTTCGGATCGTATAAAGATAAACAGTCAACAATAAGCAAATAATACGAAATAATTTGATACATTCCAGAAGATTTAAGAATAGAGTAAGACTGAAGCCAGATATTGCGAATAGGAAATATTCCGTAGCCGATATTACTTTCAACTTCTCGAAAATTGGAACAAAGGCTTTTGCATTAAGCAAAGTTATCAAATGATCCATTTATTTCTCAACCGTCGTGTTAATTGGTCTTCCTCAGAAATCTCAGCTCATCTAAAATTTATTGAAGCCTCTTCTATTAAATCGGTTCACTGTTCGCCATTTTCAACAGGTCTTACTGTTGTTCATGCTTTACATTGACTTTGCTCCTGTGGTCAATCATACTGAAATGTGCAGTTTTGCGTGATTTACACATTTTTTATGTTAATCGTACTTACTCCGTCATTTATAAACCGATTTGCAAATATTTTTTTACTCAATATGATAGGTATGCTTCCAGACCGATTCCATTTTTCCAAAATACAGTTCTGATTTTCCCATCATCAGAACTGGATTTTGGTGAGTTATTGAGGGAACTCCTCACATATTACAGCCAACTTGAATTTTGGAAGTCGATGTTAATTAACAAACAAATAAAACCGGAAACACCGACTTTCGAAATGAGTTATTTTGAACGTTTTATTGTTTTTTTTTCGTTGTAGTGTCGGTTGTTATTTTTGTTTCTGTAAGTTTTGTTATTTGACAGTTTCCCCTTCCACTAGATTTGACAGATTAGTTAATTCGAACTAATACTCCTATTGAGCTTCATTCTTCCAAACCCGCCATCCAATTGTAATTCTTGTACTTATCTCTTTATTTGTGTTTAGTTTTTTGTACAATAAATTTTAAATTTTATTTACTGTGTGACTGGCCTGTTGGTCTAGTGGTTAGTAGCCCTGACTGCTATGCCGGAGGTCGTGGGTTCGATTCCCACCCAGGACAAATGTTTGTGTTATGAGCACGATCATTTTTTTTTTGTTTTATGGTGGGAACAAATCATCCAATGACAACCCCCGCTTTTGGGCGGAGCGGGAGATAGTGTCAGACTCTTACTGACTAAAAGACCCACCCCGTTCCTTCTAGTCTTCATACCGGGGCTCGAAAGCCCTTTCGGATAACCCTGGCCCCAGTAGGCTTCGACCCGGCTGGGTCCCTGCTGTTGCTGACAACTCCTTGAGGCGCGCGGGAACAGTGCGCGCCGTCGACGACTTGGGCTTGGTCCGGACAGTTACCGGACGGCCGGACAGTGAGCTACCCATTGCTCACTGTCCGCAAGCCCACGCCTACGGTGGCCGGCAATCGGGATCAGAATCCCGGCGGCGGCGGCGGTGGCGATAACGCCGTTGCCTGATGCGTTCGGCCTCCTCCTTTGCTAGCATTACTGCTTCGCAGAAGTCGGCGACCGCCTGCCACTCCTCCTCGCTCCGGACCATGGCCTCAACTAAGGCCCGGCGCGAGAGGTCTTCGCCGCCGATCGCCCCCACGAGGGCACGGCGATGCTCCGCCCAAGCAGGGCACACCTCGACTGTGTGCTCCACCGTGTCCTCCGGGCAGGGTGTAATTTATCTATAATACGTATGTATTTAGAAATATATCAGTAAGTTTATCAGTTGTCTAGTACTCATAACACAAGCTCTGCTTAGCTTGAGACTAGACAGCGTTGTGTGATAGTTGTGGAATATTATATTATATTACTAGCTTTTGCCCGCGGCTTCGCTCGCATTAAATTCGGGGTAACACGGTTCCCCTTTCTGTGGGGGGTTAGTGAACTCCCCATAGTGAACTCCCCTTAGTGAACTTCACTGCGGGTTACGTAACCTACGACAAATTTATTATTTGCGGTTGGTACAGTAATCGGGTCTAGGGATCGAACCGCAAAATTAAGTGTGTTTTTTATTGCATATACTTTTCTGGGATAAAAAGTACCCAGTGTTGTGTCCAGGATATTAAAGAATAATTATACCAAGTTTCATCGTCATTGAACCGGTAGTTTTTGCGTGATGCCTGAACAAACAGACAGACAGACAAAAATTTTTTTAATCACATTTTTGGGTTCGGTGTCGGTCTAGTAACACCCCCTGCCATTTTTTTTTTTTTGATATTTTCAATTTAAAGAATTTTCACTTCTTCAGATTTATTATAAGTATTGAGTATAGATATTATATTATTTCTTCTAACATTAAAGACACTTTTTAACAGTTGTGTAAGTTAGCAAGGAGATCTTTATGAGTATTTACTTTGTCTGTAATTACAGTGGACGGACGAGTCGAGGACCGTTAGCAGTAATTATTGTGAGATGATAACGATTTGCACGCACGAACGTTACCCTCGTGCAAAAACAGTGAAATGTTACTGTATATTTAGTTATTATTCCTCTATGTGTAGACTCCATGCTTTCTACATTTTAAGTTAGAAACGTCTTTTGTTTACGGATTACGCAGTAGCAGCACATTAGTATTTATCTACTCATGTGGTAGTAATTGTTGGTATTGAAGTGTAGTCTTCATTATTATTTTGTGCAAAGTAGGCACTTATTATTATCAACAATCTTACGACTAAGGGTACAGGGAAGGGGAGGTAGTAATTCCTCCTATCAAAACAGGTTTATAACCAAAAAATGCTCCTAATTAAAACTAAAATACAATACAATATAAAATCTCTGTCTGTCTAGGGCCATATTTGGTCAAGTTTGCACCGACACACAGTAGGCTACTATATAAAAAAATAGAATGAGATTTAAGAAAAACTCCTCCCTTTCCGTAGAAGTACACATATTGACATCCCCTTTATAAAAATCTTTCAAAAAACCTTTTTTTTATCTTAGGAGTAGGTATGTTCCCTTGAAAGAATTTTCCACTTTCACGCAAGTATATGTCCCCTTGGGAAAATTTTCTACTTTCACGCGGACGAAGCCGCTAGCAATAGGTTAGATCATCATAATAAAAGAACAGCGACGGAGTGAAAAAACCGGCCAAGTGCGAGTCGGACTCGCCCATGGAGGGTTCCGTAGAAGCAAGTAACACAATATAAAAGTTCTTGTAGTTCGTTGTAACTTTGATCGATGTTTTAATAATAGTGTATTTTTTTAGATTTATGACGTATTAAAAAAAAACTACTTACTAGATCTCGTGCAAACCAATTTTCGTTGGTAGTTAACGTGGTAATGTACATCATATATTTTTTTTAGTTTTGTCGTTCTCTTATTTTAGAAGTTACAGGGGGGGGACACATTATTATTATTATTATATATTCTTTATTGTACACCACATATACAAAAAACTACAGAACAAACATTATAAAAAATAAGTGTACAATGGGCGGTCTTATCGCACAGGGCAATTTCTTACAGACAACCTTTGGATGGACTGAAAGAAAGGAGAAAGATTTAGGGTTGTCAGTGTACAACAACAGAAAAAGAATAATATTATTGATAATAAATAACAACACAAATACCCACACACATTTTACCACTTTGGAAGTGTCTCTCGCGTAAACTATTCAATTTAGAAAAAAATGATATTAAAAACCTCAATATCATTTTTGAAGACCTATCCATAGATACCCCACACGTATGGATTTGATGAAAAAAAAAATGTTTGAGTTTCAGTTCTAAGTATGGGGACCCCCAAAATTGATTGCTTTTTTTCTATTTTTGTGTAAAAATCTTAATGCGGTTCACAGAATACGTCTACTTACTAATTTTCAACAGTATAACTCTTATAGTTTCGGAAAAAAGTGGCTGTGACATACGGACGGACAGACAGACAGACAGACATGACAAATCTATAAGGGTTCCGTTTTTTGCCATTTGGCTACGGAACCCTAAAAAACATAATTTCCCCTGTCATAGCCTGCACTAGCCAGTTACACCACAATTTGGCAGAATAACTGCCTCCTCCTTACAATAATAACACGCTCCCATTTTGTCTCGCACGTTATAGAATCTGTCCCAATGGATCCTGTTCTCAGTAACATTCCATAGTAAATCGCCCCGCATGAGAAATGGCCACCGCAATCTATTACGATAAAACCTTTCTTTTTCTTACGGAAAAATAAAGGAAAAAGATGGCATGTTATGCCCGCTGTTTGTCTCTGGGACAAAGATTTGGATGCGAAATGTCAAACTTTTGACATTTAGTGAGGTCTCTCTGATTAAATTATATTATTAGTTAGCGATATAAATTATCAAATAAAATCGAATGGAAGTGTAGAAATAAAAATACTAAAATAGCCATAAATGACGATGATGATGATGGAGGTGGGACTTGGGAGTAGGAGGATGAAAAATACAAAGCATACCAAAAAATACAAAAAAAAAAACTTTATATTTGTTTGAGCCGAGGAGTGGGACGACAAACATCATGACACGATATATTTATTTAAATAAGAAGCTTCGGCCCGAAAGAGATGTAAACAAAACCATGGGGGCCCACTATGGTTCTGTTGACATCTCTTTGAGGTGCGCGTGGAACAGTACGCGCTGCTTTGATTAATATCACAATATTAGTATGTACATCTTTTAATAGCAATAACATGATTAATTCGTCTGATGAAGCAGACCCAATCCTAAAACTTAAGGATGCTATTGGCTAAAATTGTCAAAACCATATCAACTATTACACTAACACTACATATTGTAATAGAACAGAACTTAGTTAATTAAATCTCCGTTCGATTCCATTTCATTTCCTGAAATATTGGAACAGAGTAAATGATGAATGGATATTCCATTTAAATTTTCAATCAAACGTTCGGTAATAATAATCTAGGAATAAATCGATTCCCGCCTTCTCTTAGGTACAGTCTACTGCACCACAAAGATAACATTTAAATGCTACAAAAAGCATTCTTATTTCTACAATATAAAGGTGATGAAGAAAATGTCAAAGTCACTGATGTGCGGTTGATGGTACACACCACAAGACACAATGTTGCAGACCAGTACCGCTAGCCAAGTTTCTAATCTGCAATAGTTAACGCTTGCAGAAAACTTCAAATGTACGGGAATGACGTCGTCTCAACGCTCAGTCACGTGGTCAGAACAAAAGAATTGGCGGCAAGCGAAACGGTTGTAATTTGGCTAGGGGGGCAGATCAGATCATGAGAGTGGACAAGGCACATTGTTCGCAGAACAGATGGTCGATGGGGATGAAAGATTCTAGAGTGGCGACCATATACTGGCAGGTGTAGCGTTGGAAAGCCTCCCAACAAGGTGGACCGATGACATATAAGTGAGGGTCGCGGGAGTCCAATGGAAGCAAGACGCACAGAACTGGTCGTAATGGCGAACCTTGGGGAGTCTTTTAGTGGACGTCTTTCGGCTGATGATGATACAAGATCATATTTTTTTCATGGTACGAATAAGTTTATAAAATAAATTACTAGGGGATCTAGAAAATAGTAGTTTAAGATAATGTTACATAATTGATTATTTATTAATATATGAGTGTGATTTTATAAAATCAGCCGCAGGAGAATTTTGTAATTGTATTAGTATCACACCCAGGTTAATCTCATCAAAACAAAATTTTAATATATACTAGCTGTACCCGCGCGGCTTCGCTCCCGCTCTTCCCTACTTCAGCCTACTATACCCTACTCTACCCTACTATACCCTACTCTACCCTACCCTACTCTACTCTACTCTACCCTACCCTACTCTACTCTACCCTACTCTACCCTCCTCTACCTTACTCTACCCTACTCTACCCTACATTACCCTACTCTACCTTACTCTACCCTACTCTACCCTACTTTACCCTACTCTACCCTACCCTACCCTACTCTACCCTCCTCTACCTTACTCTACCCTACACTACCCTACTCTACCCTACACTACCCTAATTTTCATTTTTTTTCCATAAGAACCTTCTCCTCATAATAATGAAAACAACAAAAAAAAAATTTGCGAAATCGGTCCAGGCGTTGTTGAGTTATGCGCTTACCAACACATTTTGCGATTCATTTTTATATTATAGAAGATAATAAATGTAACGAAATAATTTAACATCTTTTTTTTGTATTTATTACAAATGGACAGTATGTTTGTCAGTGTAAATTCAACCAGGTTAATTTCATCTGATTAAAACAAAATCGATTTCCAAACGTAATCTTTTTTTGGTCATTAATAGAAAACCGATTTCAAAGAACTAATTACTAAAAGTAATAATAAATAAAGGAAGACTGATAAAATACCAATACTATCTTAAATTGCACGTGAGATAATTTACTATGTCGCTATCTTAAGATAAGATAAGGGTCATTGATGTAATCTTTATAAATATAAGATATCTGTTCATTGAGAAAATTTGTTACTAGTCTTATCGGGAGCCTTGTAGAAGCGTCAATGAGTCACTATTTATTTTTAATATAATTCAATATGAAATTAATAATATATTTTAGTGCCATTTTTTCAGTTATTTTGTTTAGTTATAAGGTGAGTTGGTAATTAATATTTATTTTCAAAATAATCTGAGATTAATATATATATATTTTTTTAATTTTCTTTTTAAGTAATAAACTATGTGAATCTTTCATTAAAACATTTTTGCTTTTTACTGGATTAACAAATTTTATAAATAGTCCTTAAATTTTATTGGTAACGTTTTATTCCACGTTTTGTACTAAAACGACAAAAAATACGTGTGCATTCCGAAAAAACTTCCTGCAAACGGAATCTAAGTTGGCAAGCAAACACAGAGAGTTCTGCAACCTCTTTAACTTTAGTAATAGGAAAAAGCTTTACTTTAAAGTTTATTGACATGTTCTACGACTATCACTCGAGGAGGTTACGAGTTTTCATCCTCACAATGCAGCCAAATAATATTTAGACTATTTATACTCTGCTCAAAATAACATAAGACATTTATGAAAACCTTTTATTACTGTCCGTTCAACCGATTTTGACTTTTATTACGTTGGTGGCATGACAAATGGCGACTGCAGTAAATAGTTAATATTGTAACCACTTTTTTGCTTTTAATGCCACCCTTATGGCTTTGAAATAGAAGTTAAAATCGGTTGAACAGACAGTAAAAAAAAGTTTGTTTAAATGTCTAATCTTAACGCGAATAGGGTGTAGAGTTTGTATTTCATAAAGTAACCCAATTCTATTTTATTCTAACTTATATGTTCTATATTTTCAGGAAACAGAAGTATCAGCCCAAGGACTCCAACCATTGTACGCCGGTGGCCCAATAGCATACTCACAAGACAGTGATGACGACGACATAGGCCTCCTCCTCACCGTCCTACTACTAGCTACAAGAAATCGAGGCAACGGCGGTTGCTGTGGTTGCTGCAACTGCGGCGGCAACAACATACCAATACCGTACCCAATACCAATACCGACAAACAATCCGATAATTACATTTAGTAGAAAAAATGAAGAAGAAACATCCACTTGTGGATGTGATGCACAACCTTTGGAAGAAATCAATGTCTTCGCTGAAAACACATCAAATCTTGAATCTGAATCTGACTCATCAGCTAAAATTAATAACAATGAAAAAAACGAAGCTCTAGCTCAATCAGAAGCTGATGCTGAAGCAGAAAACAACAGATAAAATCAATAAACATTTATTAATAACTAAATATAAGACTTAGGACATGACATCACTCTAAAAAAACGATTAATAAAACATGATGAGAAAGCTGTAACATAAATTTTTATTGACAGGCAATTTCCCCTGATATGCCTGTACTTGGTTTGGTTTCACACCCATTTTAAACGTCCAAGGCCCCAACTAGATTGATGAATAAACAATTTGGGCTATTAGCGTTTATCATATTTTGGTGGAGGTAACAATAAATATAGCATTATTTATTTATTTTATTTTATTTTATTTGGGTAGCTTACAGCTGACAATACAAGATAAGCGATACAATAGATCACGATGAGCCATTTACAAGCCTCCACATATAGTATGGAAGTATTGTGGAAAGTTACAGTTAGGAAGTAATTGAGATATACAAAGTTTGGTAGCAAGATAATATAGAAGACAATAATGTAATGCAATTACAAAACATTGCTTTTGGACATAACAATATTTATGGATGCTAAGATGCTTGTAAAGAGATCAACTGAGGTGTGTTCTTTGACTAAATTGTTAAATGCTTTTGCTGCGCGAATCAAATAAGAGTTACTACGGTAGACTGTGCGTGAATGAGGAGCGTGAAGAAGATTTCTAATCCGACAGTGTCGAGGGGGGACATTCAGGGATAGCTTTGACAATAATTCAGGGCAATCTATCAGGGCATTATATGTAACACAGTGGAATCTGGTTATGCAAGACCCAGAATATGAGAAAAAATATGCGATAGACCAGTGAAGTCTATCGCATATTTTGAACATAGGCATAGGCCTCTCCCAAGTCAAGAATCAAGAATCAAAGCATTTATCTACACTTCTTCACTAATATAATAAAGAGGTAAAGTTTGTTTTTTTGTTTGTAGGACGTAACCTCAGGAAGTACTGATTCGATTGCTAAAAGTTTTTCACCGACCTGCTTTATTCCTGAGTGACAAAGGCTATATTTTATGTACGCGAGCGAAGTCGCGGGCAAAAGCTAGTTTCAAATAAAAGTTTACAGGCACTTTTGAATTGTCAAGCAGTCAGTAATTAAAAAACAAAATGATATTTGCACATTGCAAATGTGATTTTGAAATTTCAAAGATCTCTATAGAGAAGAATGTGCAAGAAACTCCATGAAGACTCTATTCAATCATGTTATGTATTACAAAGTTTCGCCATGATGACCGGTCCTGTGCGTCTTCTATGATCCAATGCAGCCAGATATAAGTAATATAGAAAATTTACAAATGTGAGTCTCTGAGTCAGGTAGAGACCGTGAATTGACTTGATTATATTTGATTTACCAGTAATTTAAAAAATAATTCTAGTAACAAAAACCCGTCTTTTAGTTAGCGATATCCTCGTACACATCAGCTAACTTTTCTCTGTTACCTATAAATCTATCTGCATTTGTCTCTCTGCATAACAAAACACGGCTGGGATTGTTTTCTCTTGTTTTATACGACGTTTTTTTTAAAGCTAGCCATCTGCGACCGTTGCAGTGGATGCTTCGTGCAGTAAATATTTATGGTGGCAGAGATCATCTAGTATGAAATGGAATAGTATTTTATATAAGTGCCTCACTGCAGTGTTGTAGTGTTAGGTGCTCCTGCACTCTTCTACCTATTTTACCGACATTTTTTTATTTTTGATAGGCTCGCGTTTGACCACTATCTCACCTGATGGTAAGTGATGATGTGGCCGACGATGGAGCACGCTTGCCTAGAAGTAACCTATTCACTCTCGACTTAAAGACCCCTAGGTTGCAGCTATCAGGAAACACAGACTCCGGCAGGGAATTCCATTCCTTAGCTGTGAAATGAATTTGAAATGTTACTAAACTAGTAGAGGTATTAGTAAGAGCTAAAATTTTAATGTTAGATTTGATTAATAATAAAAAAAAAGCATGTAACACATAATTTGATTTAAAAGAGTGTCCATGAAGTTTCTTGCACGTTCTCCTCCATAGAGATCTAGGCTTTGGAACGTGCAATTTAGCTTCACTTTTCTTGGACTGACCGACATTTGACTATATAAAAGTGCCTGCAAATGCTCTATTTGAAATAAATGATTTTTGATTTTGATTTTGATGTCACATTAGAAATTAGATAATCCTGTATTGTAGGTCTGTGTGTACTCTGAACAATCATCTGTCATATATTATGTGACCACAAAGTTATTGGATTCGTGAGGGAAAAAAACGCAGCACAGAAGCCGAATACTGAGCTTTTGCGCCAACCGTATCGTCAACAAAAAATGTTAGTTAACTTGTCAAAAAACTGATCTGATTCCTATCAATAATAAGGAAAACCATCGCTGAATGAATATCATACATATTACAATAGGCCAATTTTTATTTTCAATAACTCGCAAGGTTCCTAAAGCACAGACAACGAAAGTGAACCTTCTGAAAAGACCTAGTATCAGATACAACATAAAGCAAGAGTACAAAATCACCATACACGACCACCGTATCTACACAACGTGATAAAATCTACAAACACGAGAGATAACAGAGATTTTTTTGCATTCTTTCACAAAGATTTCACTTGATAGCTGGAGTCATTTGAACGTAGCGCCCTCAATCCCCCCTGGAGAGCTTGTTATTAACATCGCATTGGTTCTTAGTAATCTCACAATCTTTGGAAAATCGCTACGAAATTGCTTCGGAGAAAATGTTTTAACAGATAATTTGAAAGATAGCCTACGAGACTAGAATTAATCTGAAATGAATTCTAGAAAAGAATTGGAATATACAATTATAGGTTGATTAGAACTTGATTCATGAAGCGTTTTGTTCGATAAGATTAATTGGTACTTTACTTACTAAGTGCTTAAAAGTATTATGCGTTCCAAATGAGAATAGGATCGATTGCCACGTTGTGACGTCACGTTGTACTGTCAAATCGAAGAAATTTTGGCAAAATTGAAAAACCAAAAGATGAGTAAAATTGAAGAACTGGATTCTGATTAACCTTTTTTCGTTCACAGTTCATAAATAAATTAAATTTTTCGCAAATTAATTAAAGTTTAAAAATTTCTTTCCTCTATTTGACAGTAAATAGTGACATCACAATATGGCAATCGATCCTATTCTCATTTGGAACGCATTTTAACCATATGACGACGTATTTCCATCGGCCGCCTGCGTGAGGGAACGCACTTCTTCACGCCCCAGTCCCCGTTTTCCAGCCATTCGTAGCCGAGTTTGCGGACGACGAGCAATGGTCCACGCGTCAAAAAGATATCAGCAATACCGTAGAGGCCTAGTAGGGCCGAAGCCTACTGGGACCATTGGTTACTAGAAGCTATTCTGAAAGGGAAGGGCCCAGGAACGCAAGGCAGAGAAGGAACAGGACTAGGTTTTAGTCAATAGGTAAAAGTCTGATACGCCCTTGCGTTCCGCCCTAGAACGGGAGAAGACATTAAATGAATTCCCACTTAAAAAAAGTATATAAGGTACTAAAAAAATCTCAGCTCCATGTCAGAGATCACACCTGTTCAATGTGTCAATGATTCCACAATTGCACAGACAGTTGAAACAAAAAATTAGCGAATGTTATTGCATCAAAATGTCCACTAGAGATCAATTAGCGAATAATTAAAACCGCCGCCGAACAACACATGTTGTTCAATACCCTCCGGACTTTTCTTAAATAAAACCTCCATTTTGAACTACAGACAATGTCGAGCAAACGGCCTTTGTGGATATTCAATAAGTTAATGGCACACAATGAAGTTTTATTTTTAATAAGTATGCGAATGTAACACATTCTAATGATTTTGTTTGGCATTATTTGTCAGGTAACGTATCGGCTTCAACTTTTTCGGCAAGCTTTGCTGAGGTAAAATACTACGATACGATAAAATTCTCAGCATCATTTTATCGGTATCGCACTTGTTTCAATGATTCCACATTGGTATACATATAGTCCAATTGTGTAGTCATTTGAAGCGAAACTACACTATACCACAGCTAGGAATCAATAAAAAAACAAAAACAACCATTGAACTGCATTTGAAAAACTCCCGCCAAAAAGTTTTACAACAAAGACAAACATTGATTCGATTTTCAAAAAGACAAAAATGTGATAGACAGGAGGCCATAGACCGCTAGGCGTTCCATATTAATAAAGTTTATTTTATCTTAATAGCCATGAACTAGGGAAAATACGCCAATAGTAGGAGTAAATACTCCTATCTCCAGTAGTAGATAAACATTAAACACGTGCGTAAAATCATAAACAATAACAAACATGACTCACGATTCATGAACATAAAAATGTCACACTCAACAATTCCTACTATTCACTTCTAAAATTGCTCTACTTGTCATGCAATATCACATATTAGATGACATTGACAATCGATCACTATTCAGTGACATTTCATTTGAGCTGACACTTCATTTGTCTAACACAATTTGTCTGCATAATGTTTTTAATGGTTTGTGAAATAGAATCACTTTCCTTTGTGAGCGCGAGCGAATCTTGATTGAAGATAGAATGTATTTTATTTCATAAAGTTAGTTTTTTTTTTTTTTTGTTTAAACGCGTTTATCTCTAGAACTTCCAGTTGGATTTGAAAAGATCTTTTATTTTATAGCCCAACTTTTGAGTAAGGTCGAGTCGAGTAAAATGAAGAATTAAAGAGAAGTCTAAGCATGAACGAAATCTGAATGTAGGTATGCAGTAACCGTGGTGGCGCGGTGTTTGTTTTTATTTTATTTAACTATTAAAACATTTATCTGTTTAAGTCACGTTTTGATCAATTTAGGTAGCCTCTAGTACCAGTCCAGTAATAGTAGTCTAGTAGTAGTACCCTCTAGTATGCGACTGAAACCTAAGATATCAACTAGTAGGTATACCTATTAAAAATTAATACAAATGGGCATTCTTAGGATATTAATTTGATAAAGAGTTGAATTCTAGGAAATGGAAAGGAACGGAGGTTTTTGGACAAATGTCCTTGCTTTGTGAACAATAAGGACTTTAGAAAGTACCAGTAGGTAAATATTTATGCTTTCAGCGAATAATTTATTTAAAAAATGATTGTTATTTCTATTAAAAATGTAACACGCGATTTTTTTTTTCTTTTTTTAGATGGGTAATCATCTAATGATTTCCTCCCGCGTGAGGGCTTATCAGACTTTTACTGACTAAAACCCACTCCTGTTCCTTCTTTGCCTTCCAGTTCCCCGAGGTACATTTTCGCACAACGCGTGACGAATGACGCGATACTTGCTACCAACTATTTACCAATCGTGATCATCTGTCAAAAGAAAGTAGCTATCAGAAACAATAAAAAGCAGTGTTCTCTCTACTGCAGCAAAACAAAACGTAATAATAAATTAGCAATTGATCGTACACGAGCGATCTTGTATCAATTATGTATCGTTCAATTATCTGCTAATGCCCGACTGCCTTTTATTTCTGCGCGCCTGGTACCACGGCTTAAGTTTCTGCTGACTGACACTACTATTTATCTTGATTAAGGCTCTTATTTGAAATTAATTGTTCACTTGATTCAATTATTTTCAAATTGCGAAATGAGAAGTTAAGAAGAAAATTAATCTTCTATATAATATAAAAGGAGAAACTGGCTGACATATCAACGCACAGCCAAATCTAGTGGGACTAGGAACGTCAAATTTTGCACAAGGCTTTCTTTTATGACATAGACGAACACTAAGAAAGAATTGTCCAAATTTCAGCCCCTAACGGGTTGAAACGGGTTCTAAAGTTTGTATGGAGAAACCTACATTCACGCAGGCGAAACCGCTAGCAGAAGCTAGTCTATATATAATCTTATACTTTTCAATGATCGCTGAGTAATTAGATCAAGGGTAAGAGCCATTTTAAAGTCTCGTAGTACTTCCCTGAGCATGTGTACTAGACGTTCAAATACTATTGTTTTAGCCTCAAGCATAAGTGCAAGTTCTTGGCGGTTGAGAGCCTCAACATTCTCGTTGCTTAGTCAAGATGTCGTTCGAACTCACGAAGCGTGAACAAAATCTCGCTTTCATATTGTTGTGGACTCAAAATCGATACCGGTCTACGACCTTATGTCGACCAAATTATAATTACCAGATGTACCTACAGTATAAAGGCATTTGAGTTCATCAGAATTAAAGACACATTATCTTAACGTTATCTCTCATCAGACATTTCGTTTGATTTCCATTGAAGAGACGTGCCGAGATAATACAAAACAACCCACATCTCACGCACAGATAAAAGATACAAAGATAATTGACTCGTTATTACGTCACATCTCCAAAAGAGATATAATTAATCGTATATAAGAAGAAATAAATGATAATTATACAGTTTTTTTCATAATGGCGTCAGCCATACTCTGTTGTACGTTTGTTCTGCTGCTATATCTACAGGTAATGGTTTATACTTTTTGTTGAAGTTTTTTACTATTTTAAAATGAAAACTTATTAATTCGTTATGTGTTTCCAGGAAAATTACGCGCAACAAGGTTTACAGAACAATCAAAATGTAGGCGTAAATAACGCTATCGGGTTCCAACAGCAAGCACTACAGCGGATGAACACACCTAATAACATGAACCAGATTCCAAACGGGGGATTAAACATGAATTTGCCGCAGCAGACTAATTTCCAGCAAGGCAATTTGCAACAACCTGCCAGTGGGAATTTCCAGGGACATTTGCAGCCATCATTGAGTCTCCAAGCCAATTTACAGCCACAGGGAGGATCAGTGTCACTAGGTAATTTGCAGTTCACTAAACAAGGATTTCAACAGCTGCCTCCTGGGCTAGTTATCAATCCATCGACTTCACAAAGTGGCCCAACACAGTCGAATAACGGTTGTAGACAAAACACTCAAGTGAATCAGCAGCAAAATAACATGAGCCCAACTTCAAATGTGTCCCCGTCACAAACACAGAACGCACCCTATTCATCTAATTCACTTGCGGAATTAGCGGCTCTTAAGGGCCATCCTTCGCTGTTATCCCTTTTTGCATCTCAAAATAATATCGCCCAACTCCAACAAAACCAACAGATGGCAAACTTTAATCCCTCGCAGAATCAATTAACGGACGTGCAAAAACAGTTTTTGGTTCGAGCTCTCCAATCCCAATCTTCTAGTCAAAACCAACCGAATGTTAACTTAGCTCAAACTCAATATCGTGTAGGTGGTGGTGCAGATAATCGGCCAAGCATAACAATCCAAGCTCTACCACCACAACAGGCCCAGGCAATTGTAGCTCCTATCGCCAACCAATCTCCTTATGTGACAGTGCAAGCTCAACCTAACACTAATTACATACAGAATCAACCACGACAATTGGTAGAAGAACCATCAATACTTAACTTGATTCTATCAGAACTTCAAGCCTCCGACCCTCAGTACATGTATCCCGCTTATACAGTGCAAAAGCGGGAGTCCAAATCAAGTTTGAAAACTTTGATTCCGTTAATAATCAATTTGTTAAAAGAGAAGAATACCTGTGGTTGTCCGAATAACGGGTGTTCCAATAATGGTTGCAGCAACAACAATGCTTCTGAACCTACCATATTTGGTGGGTATTCCAGTCTCATGAATTATGGTCAAGGGACTTCGGAAACTACCACGAAAGCAAGTGTTGTCGAAGAAAAACAAAGTAAGAGTAATAAAAAAGACAAAAAGAATGTTAAGAAAGGCGTAGACAAAGTTGACAGTGAAGAAGCGTCAGAAGAAAATGATTCAGAAGAGGCAGACTACAGTGAAGAAGAATAAAAACAAGTCGATCCTGACATAAACCAAGATAGTATAATAAACATTTGATGCTGCCTATAATTAAGACGTTATTTAGGTAATAATTATTAACTTTACAAATATAATTTAAACTTAAGTATTTATTGGAACTCTATTATAAGACTTTGAATATTTGTAATTGATGTTTTATTGCTACCTATACAATTTCACCGAAAAACACAATTTAACTTTCGATTGGTTTCTACTTTTCCTTTTATTTACCAAAGCTATTTTAATAGTCAATACATCGGCAAGTTCAAACAGTCAATAAATCGCTCGATTTCTATTGATCTGCTTTAAATATTTCTTATTCAATAAAGGTATAGTGAGTCTAAAAAGTCAAACGACTTGGGAATTTTGTATAATATTTAATCATTTATAAAATACTTACATTCGATAGTTTTTATAAGGTAGTTTCTATTAGGGAACAATGATCAAAATCTTTTAATTAACCTTGATTATTGAACCAGTGTTGATGACATCAGATTTCATTTTACCCTTTTTTATGGTGGGAAAAATCATCCAATGACAACCCACGCTATTGGGCGGAGCGGGAGATACTGTCAGACTCTTACTGACTAAAAGACCCACCCCGTTCCTTCTAGCCTTCATACCGGGGTCGAGTTCCCTTTCGGATAACCCTGGCTCCAGTAGCCTTCGACCCGGCTGGGTCCCTGCTGTTGCTGACAACTCCTTGAGGCACGCGGGAACAGTGCGCGTCGTCGACGACTTGGGATTGGTCCGGACAATTACCGGACGGCCGGACAGCGAGCTACCCGTTGCTCACTGTCCGCAAGCCCGCGGATTTCATTTTACCCTAATAATTACCGAAGTCGTTTGACTTTTTAGACTGACTCTAGTTGAATAAACACTATCACAATATTTAAGCATATTTTTGTTTAATGATGATGAAATGGTTTAGTGGCTTATATAATTACATGTGGCCAGTATTTTCCACAATGCTTGAATTATGAATTGAGCGATGTCATAACCAACCCATTCTATGTTGTCATCGTGTTTGTTGTCATCTCCTATGTTCGCTATCAGTTAATCAGGCTTTGTGGTACAGAAAAGTACTTAAACATAGATATTTTAGTCCATCTGAATTCCAACGCATTTGTCAGATAATAAAACAAATCTATATCAACAAACTGTTGAAAAACCTTTGCGATATATCGATGAAAAAGATTGAAAAATTGCTTTGAAATGTCATAAGAGAAAGGTAATATTCCCGAATGTAATAACTTCTTCAATAACTTAAGGACGGTTAAGAACTCATGCTATGAGGATAGGAATTGCTCGAATATTGTAGAACTAAATCTACCCAACTTTCTGCCGCTGTGTGTACGACACGATAAGGGCAAACTAAGTTCCTAAGGGCCATTTGAGCAGATTAAACATAAATTCATCACACGCAGGTGACTAATTATAGTTTTAGCATCGTCACAGACCACCTGGCCTCTATCTCTGACGTCTGTTCAAATACCAGAAGAACAAAGACCTGTGGAACACAAAGAAATATTCGCCTTAATCATTTCGTATAAAATATGTGTGCACTCGTATTATATTCGTAATCACTACAATGTCGTCTGCTAGTCTCATTATTCTTCTCACAGTCGCCGTGGCTCTTAATGTGAGTTTCTAACTTTATTATACTAATTTTCTTGCATAGTTTATGTCGGTTTCGTTGGTGATTATGTTAGTTTTATGAATTGTGATAGTTAACAGAAATGAGTTAAGTTTCAGTGGGGTGGTTGGTTGTTTTGGGGCAAGATGACTCTAATAGCGGTAATTAGTTAGGTACTTTGTAATCTTCTCATATGGAGTACGCTTCTTAGGGCATACCTACACTTATTACTCCTGAATTAAGCAGATAATTTCTTCTCCAGTTATTTAGAAATGCTCCATTTCAAAAGTACGTTAATTGACTAATACTTTCTAACAGCAAAACAAAATACATTTTTTGGTAGATTTTAGAAGCCAGTTACATTTTCAGTGTATTTAGGCTCTAATGAAGTCTGAATATGAAGTAGGAACTCCGTTAACGCAAATAAACTATTTTCTGGCCGTCTTAGAGGACACCTATTGTGAGGTAGATCATTTCAACACGTTTTTGCAAAGAACCGTGACGGCGAGCAGTTGACAAGGCAGAAACAATCCGACTATGAATTATTACTACTTCATGATGTCATTCCTATTCACAATCGTAGAACTGCAAAATTCTTAGTACGAGTTGTAAACTTATTAAGATTAAACAACTATATGTATAACGTGTGGTGTTACTCATTTTTTTTTTCATCTTCTTGCTTCTACACTATAGCTCGGAGAAATTAGGTTTCAACCTTGCAATAATTCTTTAATAACATAAAAAAATACCTATAGGTATCATCAAAGACACTTCCGCCTGATCACCCTTAAGTTCATTTTTGTTTGCACTCGAATCATAAACAATGGGCTTGTTTTGGTGCCGCGCCGCAGGATTCAAGCGAAAAAATGTTTAAGTGATCAGGCAGAAATGACAGCGATGGTACATATAGGTATGCAGGGGGTAAACTTTTTGCGGTAAACATTTCACGATAGTCCCCTGTACTTGTCCCCATATACTCTAAAGTTAAGGCATTATTAAAACTTTGTTAAGAATTATTGCAATTTTAACTAAATTGTCGGCATGATTTCTCTGGACTTCAATAAGTTTTATATATTTATATCTCCTATTTAAAAAAATACCTTCATCGTATCATACTCGCTTCCAGGTTTAACTGGTAATCTTTGTTATTATGGGTTCCATAATATTTTCCTTAAAGGAATTGGAAGCATTTGAGAGAATGTAAGATTGCGTCGTTATTATTCTACACATGTTTCGTGGCTTTGTTCAATGGATTCTAGACCATGCGAATCCTTACATATTTTGGAATACCGCGCAGAGCATTCTTAAAAAGTGTGGTGCGACTAATTTCTTTTATTGTGGTTTAAGTGTTACCTCTACATTCTAAGTAATCTCTTCCACTCTACTGAATTGGCAGTTAATAATAAAAATAAGACCATTTCTGTATTTCATAACTATTAGTCTTTCGTTACATTCTTTTTTTTTTAATTTATAATAGGATCCTAATTTGGGTATAATCTCTCTCAGCTTTTTCCACCGTTCCCTGTTCTTGGCCTGGTTCATTCAGTTCATACAATCTAGTCTAATCACTGTTGCTTTGCCCTACCGTCGTTATTAGTAGCTTGTTCATTTATTTACTACATTAAGCATTTTGTTGATAATTCGACTTTAGTATAGAAAGTTTTCTTAAAAAGGAATAAGAAGAATATAGATCTTACGACTCCAAAACAGGCTCCAAGAATTTATAACCTAAAAAGTTTCAGAACATTCAGTAGGGTCCTATTAATCTAGCTTAGTACTCATCGGTTCCGCCTGTCTGTAATTCTATCAGATGTAACGGGGCAACAATACTTCTCAATAGGTCATTCACAAGCTCCTTACCACTGTAAGGCTTTGAACATGTCGTAACCAGCGTCATCTAATAACATTAGACGAAATCGGCTTAGATCGGCTTAGCGGGCGCAGTGACCGAGGTGTCCCTAGGGGTTCTGACCTCTGTCCTATTGTTCTAGAGGCAGACGGAGCGTAAAGTATACATATCAACATTATATTATATATCGTCATGGTCGTCGTCACGCACAGGATCAGCTGAATCCAAAGCTTGTGTCGTTTTGGTAACTTGATCATCAGGATTGGGTTCATAAAGATTTTTACCGTTAGTTTCGTGGTTAACGAACATTGGTTTGAAGAGCTTTTGGGAACAAAAGAACAGATCAGATATGTAGAATATGTTACTTAATATACGAGTATACTCGTAGTAATCAGCTGCCAGTGCCTATTGTAGTCAATCCCAATCATCTTTCCAACTCTTTAGCTGCAGTTTTGAGTATTTGATGCGGCCTACCCAAATGTCCTTTTTTTGGCATTGTTCGTCAAGTCGTTGAGCTCCTTAGTAGTCCTAAGTTTGAGCTACACGAATATTGACCAATGCTTGCACTGACTGGACAGGTCCACTCAAATTTGTGTGGTTCTTTCCTCAAAAGACCACCTGAGACACTAATCTGCATGGTTCTCATATGATTTGACCATTACATGTTCTTTACTGTATGGATTTTAAAAGAGACTTTGACCCCTGAGTTTGTTTCGGTGTTTCTTCTCAAGGTAGTCAGCTAGGAACGGCCTCATCTAGTTTAAACTGACTGAAAACAAAATTGACGTGGAAAAGTGTTTTTTAAAAAACCTGTTTGCAAAATAAAGATCATTTATCATTTAAAGGAAGCTGCAAGCCAGATACATCACAGCGCAAATTCCGGTTCAAATTTACAGAAAGAAAAATTACAGGTGGAAAGAAATTTTACAGGTGGTAGCCGCGGTCCCCTACGGATACCCAGAGCCAGGTTATCCTGGTGGTGCCAGAGGTGGCTATAATGCACCAGTGCCTTATGGTCAGCCACCGTTCTTACCCCCACCTCCGGCCTATGTTATGCCTCCCATCGTGATACAGGAAGATAATAACGCCATGGATAAAGTTCTACCGCTCCTGCTCATTTTGCTGTGTAACTAGTAGAATCTGATCTAAAAAAGGATCTTATAGAAGTGTGTTTGGGTAAATGGTAGAAAAATTGTTTGAATGTATATGTTGGTAGAATTTCTTTATTAAAGAATTATTGTTTATTGTTAAAATAAACAATCAGAAATGAATTGTTGTTCAATTATTTTTACCCTCTAACTATCCAATATTAATACTAGAAGCAAAGGATCGGTCCATGTTGGGAAGCTCGAGGATTACGTCATGTTTGTCTAAATTGATGAGGATGATGATTTTTCCACCGTATTCAGATACGACTACCAGCTATTGACTGCAAGTGCCAACTGATGGATTAAAAATTGTGTTGTGTCGAATATGATTCTGTTATAAAAGCACTATCAAGATAGTATAGTAAGAAATCAGTAGAAATCTACAAATAGAGTTAACATATCGATATTACATATTTTACATAACTTTACGTGACAGTGTAATCGAGTTAAGTAAGTTTGGAAGCCATAGATAAGGGGGTTCAAAGAATGTTACTTAAAATCAATGAAATAGTATCAAGATGGTGGTATAAATGTTGTAGATTAGCATCGCAAAATATCAAAACGTTAACAATGGCTTCCCTAGCTTGGTTCGCTTGCTTCGTTGTCCTTGCCAACGTAAGAATAGTGTTTTATTATTGATAATTATGTTTTATATTTTTGTAAAAAGCTTGTGTTCAAGAACAATTTCAAGTTCTTTCGAATTCGAGCCGAAAAAATTAAAGCCATCTAAACCCTATTCGCGTTAAGAATAGACATTTAAAGAAACCATTTTTACTGTCTGTTGAACCGATTTTAACTTCTATTTCGTAGGCATACAAATGGGATTAAAAGGAAAAAAGTGGTTACAATACCAACTGTTTACTGCAGCAACCATTTGTCATGCCACCAACGTAAAAAAAGTCAAAATTGGTTGAACGGACAGTAATGAAAAAGGTTTTCATAAATGTCTAATGTTATTTTGAACAGAGTATAGAGGCATCAATGACAGAGTTAAACACTCTTGTTTTCTATCCTTAAGAAGTGTATAGGTAATCCTCCTTTTATTTTCAGGCCTTCCTAATTCAGGCCCAATATGCGCCGCCTGGTTTTGGACCCCAAGGATTCCCCGGCTACGGGGCCCCACCACCGTACCCCATCATAGTGAAGTCTAGCAACGACGATGATGGCATAAAGAACATTCTGCCTATCCTGCTCCTCCTGCTTTGCGACAATGGCGGCTTCGGTGGCGGTTTCAGTGGCGGCTGTGGCGGCGGTTATGGGGGTGGGTGTGGAGGCGGCTGCTATGGCGGCAACGGTGGATGCCAGAGCATCCCCATCCCTTACCCAATCCCCTATCCCATCAACAACCCTGTCGTGTGTAACTAAGTAGTGTCTCTGTAAAGCGTATTTCTTTATTTTCGTCTTGTTTGGGTCTGTAAAGTAATTAATATTTTTGTGTTCAATTTGTGATAAAATATTTTTTTAACGTGTGTTATCGTCTTGCGCACATATTTCAATTTATTTTCTTTTAACTATATGTCGTTTGCTTTCATACATCTTTAATAGAGTTATTTCAATTATCCTCCTTTCTAGCTAAATTATTAGTATCTTTGAAGACGTTATACTATATTACATTGTAAGATTTGTCCGGTAAAATACACTACATTTTCAATTACACAATAGTTCAATTGGCTGCTTGATTCGCGATCGATAGATAGCACATTTTGTGGTTGTTGTTGTGGTAAATTCAATTTGCATAATTATTAATTTAAATGAGCTGGTCTGTGTTACTTGCTACCATAATCTTCTTAACAATGTAAATTTTATATATATGTGTGTTTTGTAAAATAAATATATTTAATTACAATAATTTTATCGCTGTTTTAATTTCTAACTTTATACCCATTCATAGGAATTTCTACTACGTTTTGTTTTTCGCGTTTTTAAGGGTAGCAAATCATCAAGTAACTTATCCCGTTCTGGGTGGTTAAAAAAAAAAAAAATGAAAATAATTTATTCACAGAAATACATATTTAGCACAATAAATATTACCTCTGCCAAACTGTAAAGCAGTTTGTTGACAGATGTAGCTCCTTTTGTCTAGCACAAACATACACATTCACCGATAACACTTTCTAAATATCCTCATCATTGAGGGTTTGACAAAATTCATTGAAGAGGTACTTATGTATTTTATTTTTATAAGACGCTTTTGTAGCACAGCTGTTTATATCGACTGAGACTGACTGACCGAAAAGAGGCATTCATAAAGAGGGTGTGGGACTTTTTGCTTTTACCAATTAAAACCCTTCTCCTTCAGTTGTCCTTCGCGTTCCAAAGCCGTAGTGACTCTTTTGAACAATTCCGTAACCCTAATGATAAACAGTTAAGCCTACCTAAAACATTGCAATTTTTTTAGCAATTTTTGTAAAGAGTTATCCTCTTTTTTTGAAGTCGGTTAAAAAGTAGCGACGGCTAATTTCCTTAGAAATATAAGCAAAATATTTGAATTGAAGTAAAATTATATAGGTCTACAAGCAATGTAAAAATTGAATTTTGAAATATATATGTTACTTCGATACCAATGTAATGTCATATGTCTTTTGTATACGTGTCAAAGGTTGCACAGGACAAAATTACATCATTTACTTAGTAACCGAGTTAGGTTTACAAACACACAGTATATATAGGGTATGCTTTATGTGTTATTGATCATATGTCAACCTTCATAATGGGTTTCAAGAACATTTTCGTGTTTACCGCTGTCCTGCTGGTTTCCGAGGTGAGTCTAAAATGCTATGGTTTTTAAATATCAAGGAAATATACTGCAGAAAATGTGAAAGAGCTTTTTGAAATGTCAGAAGAAAAGAACAAGCTGAAATTGATTATCACCTATATGCGTTTTTTTTTATTTCTCTTCAGGTACGCAGAGTGTGTGGCCAAACAGCCCGTGTTGAGTATGTCAACCAGCCCTGCTCCTCAACTGTAGCCACCACCTTCCAGGCCACTCCTCAAGTCCTCGTGCCAGCTGTCATCAAGCCATACGAATCCTACATCCAGGAGTCCGTCCCTGCCGTACCAAGCTACAACGGCTACAATGGCTACTCCGGCTACACACCCAACTTCGCTCCCCAACCTATGCCCCCCATGCCCCCAATCATCATCGACGATGATGACGACGACAACTGGCACCATCTCCTCTACTTCCTCATTTTCGCGATGAGAAACAAGAGAAACTGTGGCTCTGGAAACTACGGAGGTTGCAGTGGTGGCTACAACGGAGGAGGTTGCAACGGTGGTTACGGAGGCTTCAATGGCGGATACAACGGTGGATGCGGTTGCGGAGGCAACTGCGGCGGTGGCTGCGGATACGACAGCTGCGGTTGCGGAAACTTTGGAGGATACTCCAACAACAACTTCGGATCTAGTAGCCCCTATATTCCCTACCCCATCCCCGTACCAATTACCGGTCCCTTCCCTTACAGCTTCCCCGGTTTCGGCGGCTTTCCCGATAACTCTTACGGCAGCATAGAGGAACCCTGCCAGACGAGCTCGGGCGCCAATGAAATAAACCTTTACATTAGAACAGATCCAGCCAATACTTGTTAACTTATTAAGACAATATAAAATAAAACCGTGTTTTCAATATTTTCTTTGTTTGATTGTATTCCTTAACATCTATTTTAAATGGTATTAGGGGTTTGGTGTTTCCTAAGGAATGAGGAATGTTCATCATCATTTCAGCCATAAGACGTCCATTGTTCAATATAGGCCTCCCACAAGTGTCGCATCCGTCGGACCACGTGACCCACGCCAGGTCATCTCATCTCCCGGTTCATAGTCGCCACTCTAGAACTGGTACCCACTTCCAATTAAGTTTGGCGATTCTTTGCTTTATGTTGGTAAATGGTTCTTCTACAGATATCTTCAATTCTGATGTGATCACGCAAGGAAATTCGAACATAGCCCTTTCCATTGCCTTTTGGGTGCATTTGAGTCATCTGATGAGGCACATTGTTAGCGACCACATTTCGGAGCCATTAGGAATGTACTGAATGAACTTAGATAATTTTACTTTTGGATTGAGCAACTCTACCACGTCCTTGATATATTTCTTATAATTATCATTTTGTGTATAAATTATTACGAAATATCGTATGACCCATATATTGGTACTAAGAAATAGAATATAAACGGGAAACCTATGAGTCCACCGACAAATAGAATAGTGTGAACAGCGAGATGGCTCGACTAAAGAAAATTATTTACAATATATTGCTGTTAATAATACAGGTTAGTGAGCTCATAATTTTACGCTAGAAATAGTAAATTACAATAATATTTTCTATTTTACTCGTTCAAAATATATTTTTTTTTTATTTCACTTAGCCCTGAATAGGCACTTATAAAACGTCAGAAGCTAGTGCAAGGTTCCAAATGGTCGTTTCCTTTGGAGAAAAACCGGAAAGAAACTTCATGTGTACGTACTCTTCTAAAAAAATGATTGTTTTTACAATATTTCCTCATGTAATGTGGAAATATTGTATATTAATAAATATAAATACGGATCTCTTCTTAATGGTCTTGATAATTTAGTAGAGGACCCTACATCTGATGCTGCAGAATTCACGTACCAAGGTTATTATGTATATGCAGATGGCGCAGTTGAGGGTCCAGGATATGACCATAAAATGTTTTGGTTAAAGGACTAGGTACTCATAATAATGAGTACCTAGTCCTAGCTAATGGAAAAGTTTGGGTAGATTCCAGTTAAGCAGTTGATATTAGTCGTTACCATATAATTATTTTAAATTATAAAGGCAAAATTAAGTATGTATTAAAGTGTGTATGTTTGCTACTCCTTAACACTTAAAAGGCCGAACGAACTGGCACACGCATAGACATATCGTGGAATAGGTTAGAACATATTCATATGCCGGGATTTTTTTCTCCGTAGGATTATTTTCTTTTACATGCGAGTGAATTCGCCGACAGAAGTTAATTATACATATTACATAAATAAAACGTTACTTTGGCTATGTACAGAATTAAGTACCGGCCAGTTAATTCAAACGAGTCCTAGAAAATTCGCAACACGTAGCAATTTCTTGTTGAAAATATGGCAACTATGCAGAAGTTTTTATTGCGAAAACTGTCAGATGAAATAGGAGCCACCGGTAACTGGAAAACTCTTGTTTTCTTTGTAAATGAAACTGTCTTTATGAAAAAGGAATGTTTATGATAGTTTCGTGGCGCCAAGTTAGTTTTTTTGAAAACCTGCTTTTGCCTACGGCTACGTTTTAATTAATATTACTATAGCAGTCCTGATAAGTGTTAGTCTACCCGAAAACTGGATTTTCGTTAGAAAATAAATTGAGAACCCGATTGTAGCGCCACCTACAGGGTCCAATTGTATTTTCACTCTTTCCAAGGTCCAATTGGATCTACTCCAATATACACACAAAGTTTCATCCAAATCTGTTAAACCATTTAGGGGAAGTGAAGAATTATATAACAAGTATTAAGCTTAAAGACTTATCGACTAGTAACTTTTGAGTGTCTTATGAATGTATGCGATTTAAAAACAGTTCTTGTTAATCGTCTTCAAAAAAGAGAAGCATTTGATGCGGCTGAATGGTTTTCTTGTATCTACTTCAGCGGTATCTTTACCGTATATTTATTCTATTTTCATGGTTTAGTTTTATTTGAAAAAATATTTTTATTTATGTGGTATCATTTAAATATAATGAAAATCCAATGAATAACTTCAGAGATAAATTAGTAGACTCCTTAGATTGTATATCTAAATAATTATGATGATTAATATTAGTTTCTCATATGTTCATGCTTATCCCAAAGCAATGTGAAGACTAAATAATTTTGAGTACAACAAACGATGAAACAAAACCAGAAAAACCAACTTCCGAAAATAAAGTTATTTTAAAATCTAGGTTTTCTTTAAGAAGTAGGCTGCATTTTTCTGAAAAACTATTTTAAGTAGATTTAAAATCAAAATTCATCAAAATTCGAGTTTCTGTGGTTTAACTTCTGCTGGTTTTTTTTTTGTTTCAGCTCAATGTAGCACTGTGCCAATGGCTACCACAAGAGGGTGAGCTATGTGGAAACCAGAACTACAATCCATACGGAAATCTGTACGGCAGCGCATACGACACACCAATTTGCAACACATGTGGAACTCCAAATTGCAACACGTATGGCAGCGCATATGAAAATCCGCTAAACACACAATACAGCAAGGGATGTGGCAACACAAACTGCATCACATCCAGCAACGCATGTGATAACCCGACCTGCAACGGCTGTGGCATTCCAATCTGCAACCAATACAGCAACGGATATAGCAATCCTAGCTGTAACACATGCAGCAATACATGTGGTGACCCGGCTTGCATCTTTAACGGTAATGGATGCAACAATCCCACCTGCAACCTATACAAAAATAGCTGTGGCAATCCGTCCTGCAATCTATACGGTGAGGCTTTTGGCTATTCAGGCTGCAACTCATATACCAATCCCTATGGCATTAACGGTTATAAAGGACTTGCTCAATCAAGCATCGCGCCTTGCAACCAGCCCTACTGGCAACCTGAAGCTATCTGCTCTCAATCAGCCAGCAACCAACCACCAGTCATCATAATAAACGACGATGATGATGGAGGCTCCAAAGACTTTCGTAATGATGAATTTTTAACTTTGTTACTGTCATCAGCTTTTAATAACAATAATAATGTCCAAGCCCCGTTTCCTCCTTTCGGCTTTGGCAATGGTTGCTGTTGTGGAAATAATAATAATTGCGACAACAATTGTAACTGTAACAACAATTGCAACTGTAACAATAATTTCAACTGCGGTTGCTCTTGCTGCAATAACTGTAATAATTGTTATGGCAACAATAACTGCAACAGTTGTAATAGATGCAATAATAGTGGCAATAGTAGTCCTACGTTGCATGTCACGATTGTATTGCCGAAGCCCGATAAGACTACTGGAAAGCCGAGCGTGACAGTGTCTTGAAGAAATTGTAACGATACCCAAAATGTTTTCACAAAAATGTTGTATCTTGCTTCGTGAGTTGTAAAAACGTGTTTTTTTTAAATCGTTGTCAATAAAACATTTAATATTCAACTCGTGTATTGATATTATTATTTCTCTTTGTTTAAAAAAAACTACACAGTAAATCACTATCACTGTGTACTTTCATAGTTATTTATATTTTGTTAAGGTTTGGAGTACTTAGTATAATCAGTCTATTTGGAATTATATTGCTAGCACCATCCCACAAGATGGACTTAGATCCTGGACTTAAATTGACTGATAAAAAAGTACAACGTGATAAAGATAGTTCGTGGGTGGATGGAGAGGTAGAAGGGGACCAAAGAAAGTATAGATGGATTATATGAGAAGGAAGTCAGTGATAGCGTGACGGTTGACGGGATAGAAATACTCGTAGAATGAATGAAAAAAAGTGTGGTGTCAGTCCTAAATAACACGAGACAAGCGTAGGATGATGATGATAAAAGTACTGTATAAAAACCAAACAATGTACAAGGAGGCTTAGCAACAATCAACTCAATAACTTCAGTAATCAAATAGCTTCAGTTACCGAAAGAAACTACACAGCCTTGCAAGATCAATGACACCACATTCTAGAATAGAATTTAAATGTGCTGCGATTATCTCGCGGCTCGCTTGTTTCAATAAACTTCAACAAATGTGTAACATCTCTGATATAATCGTTGAAACACGGTAGAATCGTGTCGATATATATAGAACACGTTATCCAGCGAGTAATTCCTCTAAGCCTAATATCTCGGGATCATACAGTAATATTTACATTGAAACCTACGCTTGGAACCATGACAAATAATGTGGCAGTGTATTTTAGTTTGAAACTAGAATATACTGGAAATAGACTATGTAAATGTATACAGTGTACGTAACATTGTTTAGGAATGTAATTATCTAATAAGCTTTCTCTAACTATTTTGAGTAATAAAAAACTACAAGTACTCGTATTATACCTTCACTGTTTTATTTCTCAGTAAAATTCTTTTCCATACCGATCTTTGGTTGTGCGAAACTTGGGATATGCCGATGTCCAGCCAGAAATGATGATGACTTACAATAAAAAAAAGTCTCCCACCGCGTCTGTCTGTCTGTTAGCGATAAACTCAAATACGTACGGACCGTTACGGACGTAAAAATGTACATGTGATTTTCTCCAATAAACAGAGAGATTCATGAGAAAGATTTAAGTGTGTAAGTATTATACATGCATAATATACGAGGTAGAGAAAAGCAGAGGATTTTAAATATTTCTAACGTCCGTGCGAAGCTAAGACAGGCCGCTAGTGTATTAACTAAATAATTATTTTAAAAGACTTAAATAAATTATTTATTTACAACAGGGGCCCACGTCTACTATTACAATAGTGTCAGAATGGTATCATTGATTTCATAATTGTTGATTTCGAATAAGTTTTGTGATCTATTAATATAATGGCCTCATTATGACTTTCCAATGATCAACCACTGACACTCCATTGAAAGAAGTGGCATAGAATAATAATCTCGAACATATTGACAAATGAATATTTGACATATGCGGTAATCTGCTAAAACTTTGACAGTTTATTTGATCAGTGTTCACCATTAGAACGTTATTGTGCAGTTATTAGTTTTAATATGCTCGATATTATCATTCTACCACAACTCTATTACGATACCACTGACCGATCAATGATCGATCATTGTGAATTAGCAGATTAGGAACTTTTAGCAAAATGACAATGGGATCGTGTTGGAATGACGAATTTATAAAAATAGCAGACTTGGGGCTCTGATCTTAGATATTGATCGCATCATGATATGGCCAAGTAAAACTGGCCAGCCCTAGCCAAGTTGCTAATCTGCAATAGTTAACGCTTGTAGAAAGCTTCAAATGTACGGGAATGACGTCGCCTCAACGCTCAGTCACGTGGTCAGAACAAAAGAATTGGCGGCAAGGTCAACTCGAAGCGTTCGACGCAAGCGCAACGTTTGTAACTTGGCTAGGGGGGCAGATCGTTTTAAACGTTAAAGTTTGATGCTATTTCAATCTTCATTTAGTCTACTTTCCTTTTATTATCATAGAAATCCTACATCTGTGATATGGCCAAACGAGAATTGATGTATCAACAAATGTTAGCGTTTAAACGATCTAGCCAGTCTTAGTTAGCCATATCATGAAGTGATCAATTCTCTATGATCTGGCCACGACACATGGATGAAAAACACAAGTTACCCCAAAGTTGAATAAATCGATACTAAATCAAGAGAATGAAAGGCTGCGGGATTCTTCAAAAGGATTATCGGCCATGGAAAACCCACCCGGTGTTTTAGTCAGTAAAAGTCTGTAGTCTGTCTGTCACTCCCTCTCACTCCACTCAAAACGTGAGAAGTTATTTAATAATTCCCTTTTTATTCGTGCAATCTTGACAGAGTGGTTGTAGTCATGTCTCGATCGAGTCTTGCGCCATCACTTCACTTGAGATACGACAAGATGTAGCTCTTTTTTGAGCTTGAGAGTTGTCATTGATTCTGGAGTGTTACGGGTTTGATGAGTTTTGTCCATTTAGTGAACAACCAATCACAAAAATCCGGGCAAGTGCGAGTCGGACTCGCGCACTGAAGGTTGCGTAAAAACTTGCCTATGAAAACAGTTCAATAAATTACCGAATTGAAGTAGGTACGAAGATTTTTCCGAATGGCAAAAAAAAAATTTTTTTGTAACGTCCACAAATTTTCAGTTTTTACTTTTTTTCTGTACTAGCAGAAGTATGATATGAGCCTTTGCTCCATGCTAAATTTCAGGATTCTACATAAACGGGGTACTTACTCTATGAATTCTGATTCCTTTGAGAGTGTCAAAATACTTATACGTTTTTTGCGACATATAATAACTATATATATATAAAGTTATTATAACTTATTTTTTCCCCGGAGGATCCCAAAAAAGGACAAAAGACAATCCGACGGACAACACACAGATGCAGTTCTAATAATAAAATCTGTGATTAAAATCACAGATAGCAAAAAGAAAAAATAATCTCGGTCCTTTTAAAATAAGGTCGGTGTAGGTCATTACGTACTTTGCCCGAACATGAAAAAAATAGTACATTTTGATACAAATGAAGAAACTTTGTCATTGCGATCGAGGTGGCATTCACCCGAGCCTCAGGCGAGGGCCGTTATAGAGCTAAGTAAAATTGGGGAGTGGCGAGTACGCGCACTTATCCGTACTAGTACGAAAAACAGTAAATTACGAGCCTAAAAGCGGTAGGGATAAGAGTGGGTTTTTGAGAAAGTGTTTTGAAAAAGCAATTGCGCAGAGAATTCTTGTAGTGTTTATCTGAAGAACCACCGAACTACCATTTTTGTAATTAAAATTGAGAAATTCCTGTTAATCAGCGCCCTACGTGCTTGGTATGACATACATACCTATATTTACGACATCCTAGACGGCTGTTGCTTAATTTCTACCTTTATATTGAACTATGAAAATATATAAAGTAAAGTTTGGTTTGTTTACAGGAAAAATAGTCAACATGGCTTCTGTCAAGTTTGTCGCATTCGCCGCTCTTCTGCTCGTGCTGAACGTAAGTTACATTTATTTTATTTATACATACCTACTTAATAAATTATTAGTATAAAAATATTTAATTGAAAATGTTATGTCTTACGGTAATTAAACATCTGGGAGTAGATAAAGTGACATTACACATTAGCTAAAATCTGTACCTCAGAGGCAAACAACAGTAACTCGACTTTTTTGTAAATATGTTTTTTTGCACTGTTAAAATCGTAAGAACCAGTTTTACGTAATGGTATACGGCATCAAGTCCTACGAAATCTAGGAAGAGAAATATTCAATCGTATATGACAAAAACATACCGGGTATAGGACTTAAAATGATGATAAGATTGTTAATTCCTCAGCTTTACGTGCATATAATGTTGTTCTAAACTTTATTGTAATTATGTGTAATACATAATAATTCCATTTAATAATTTTAAAAAATACAATTGAGTTTGTTTCAATATCTTTAAAGCAATTATGTCAAAATACATTTAAAGTTACTATCCGCGCGTTTTTGCCTCTCCTGTAAAATTTACTTTTTGGCACATACTGTTGTTTGCCTCTGAGGTACAGAAATAAGTTTAGGACTTCATTTTCGCAAAACAAATATTTATATTAAATAAACAAAATTATGTTTTGTGGAAACTGTTGTGATTTGTAGTCTGATGTTGAATATTTTTAACTAGCTTTTGCCTGCAGCTTCGCCCGCGTAAATAAAATATAGCCTTGTCACTCAGGAACAAAGCAGCTTTCTATCGGTGAAAACATTTTCGCAATCGGACCAGTGCTTTCAGAGATTACCTCCTTCAAACAAAAAAAACAAACTTTACCTCTTTATTATATTAGTGTAGAAGATAGTGTAGATTAAAATGTTTGCCGCATGCCAATCAAGCTCAAAATCGCACAACAAGGTCGCACAGACCAAGGAGATGGCGGGACGACTTCTAAGTCCACCGTAAAGATCTCTAGTTCTTCCTTAGGAATTGATGTGAAGTGGCTTTGAGCCTGAAACAATGGAAGGAATTGAGGGAGGCCTATGCCTAGCCATGGGACAGTACCTATATAAATATTAAATTTTTCTTCTTCCTTACATAGGTACTGGGGAGTGATATATAAAAGCTCGATAGCCAAAATCACAAAACAAATGATTGATCGTCATATACAATGTTCTCTTCATGAGCCTGTCAAAGGCCAAAATCACTCATCAAAATACAACCTACGCAATTATTTCATGTAACCTTTGCTTCGATTCTCTGCCCCAGACGGCAGCTAAAATTACGTTTCCTTAGAAACACCGAATTGTAAGGCCAGCTGACACAAATAGAACATCAAAGGCAACCTACTTATTACTGAACATGTGTGTGGGTGTCAGAAATCTACAGATAACGATAATATTGAAGTAAATCGTATTCCTACCAAATCTTTAGGACCGGAATAACAACCTTTGTGAGAATTTAAGAAAAAAACGCATGAATAATGCATTTGGTCAAGTCCTAAAAGAAAAGAAAAATTGTGATGTAAACAAACAAATAAGTACAACAAAAAATAATCTCTTGTTAATAAACACAATGATATAAAGATTTAAAACAATAAAGATTGATTATAAAATACCAAACAATCTCGTGTGTTACTACAGACAATAATATTAAACTAAATCGATTTCTCGAAATCTTTAACTACACATCTTCGTTTACTGAATCTAAATTTAAAAACCTGTTAATTTCACAGCAGATCAAACAAAATTATGACCAGTATAAACTTGTAGCACTCAGCTTTGGCCTATTGTCAACATATTTTAATGATTTATCTACTAGAGATGATTTACAGCGTCCTGTCTTGTTCGTTCACAGATGCACTGGGCCCAATGCCAGTTCTATCCCGGTTACGGCGGGTACTACCCACAGATTTATGGAAAGAATGACAATAACGACCTGGACAGCATTCTCCCGATCCTGATCTTGGCTTTGTTGGGTAGAAATGGGAATGGATTTGGCGGCTGTGGTGGTTTTGGTGGAGGCTGTGGCTGCGGAGGACGCGGATGCGGTTGTGGAAGATGTTAATGATTCTGATCATAGACAAGTAGACGATGCTGAAAGGATAAAGCTCTGGGAAGAAAAATGTATGGATTAAAAAAAAATAAGCCTTGTTTTTAAATTTGGAATGCCAGTATCATTGTTTTGTTTTCACTAAATTAACCTGTAAAAAAAAATTAAACCTACGTAGTAAATTTTGAAGTCTGTTGTTTTATTTTATCCAGGATTGTATTGTGATACGCGATGTGACCCAAAATAAAAAGAATAGTAAGTAGGTATGCAACATACTCTGATAACTCGAGTAATCAACGAATTATGCAATAATCATAATGAAGCTATTTATTTCCATATGTTGTTACATTACAGTGTAGATAATATTGTTGTGACAGGATTATTTTACGATAGAGCACGTTCTAAAAGTGTGTAATTTACCGTGTAATATAGTGTTTTCATTTTTGCACAACACTTAATCTAAACTTGAAAAGCCAGTAAAACCAGGAATCTAAATATAAAAGCAGCCACTTCTTCATTATTTTTTGTTAAGTATGAAAGAATAATTAGTGCTTACTAGTCGATATATCTTATTCAAGAGATTCGAAAACAAAAACTATATCTCCCACACATCACAATGAATCCGACATATTTTCTTCTAATTATCACGTTAAAGGTATGTAAATGATGCCCATATATACTTACTATATTACTTGCCCATAGATAACCCTGTATATATACTTTTTATGATAATATATTTACGAACTAACTGGGGATTCCCTTTAAATAAGTACGTTACAGCTCACTCTGTGGGGGTGTTCACAAACATGTAAACTCACATGCACAAGACATCCAGAAACGAAACACCTATCTGTAGATCATACAACAATTTCTTCCACGCGGGAATTCAACCCGCGACATGCAGCGCAACAGCTAATCGCTCAACCACACTGCCAATAGTGCCGTCGTCCCTAATATATACTGTTATGACTTTTTGAATTATTCTTGCAGGAAATCTACAGTTACAACCCTAAAAGGCATATAACGCAAACATCTTCGACGAGTAATTTTAAAAACATGAAATCAAAGGCAGACCCAGTGATTCCAGCCAGATACAAAATCACAAGTACGACTAATTACGAAGATCCAGTTAATACACAAAATTTTCCAACAGATTTCTTCCCAGAAGTTGAATATCCAGAAAGTATTGTAGATTCATCAAAACCATTCTATATCAGTACAAGTCCTTTCTCTAATGATGTGAAAGCAACATTCAATTCCCTTGTTAGTAAAGGTAACAACAAAGCTAAGACTGCTACTGATTTTTCTTGGATCGAAAAAAGTAAAGAAAAATTACCAGCTACATCGAAAAAAGCAGACGTGAATGAGATAGCAGGCACAATAGGAAATGAAATCAATTCCGGTGATAAGAGTACAAACGAAACGCTTTGCGCAGATATTACAAGGTTAGAAGTAAAGGACGACGCTTCTATAGACAAGATTCCATATTCCGATAATGATACAGACAAACTGTTCACCAATTTGACAACAATAGAACAATCTGCTGAATGTGAACACAAAGATTACATCGTTGAATTTATTCATGAATTGGATGAAGTTATGAAAAATTTAACCAATGCAGACACACCAGAATCTAATGAAGATAGCCACAATATAGCGCATACATTCGAAAGTGAATGCTCAAACGAATTAAAATTAAGTTCAGAAATGATGACCAATAACAATGCTTCCATTATGGAATTGAATGGGAATTCCTTCCTTGAAGAACAACATCCTGAACGAATAAGGAACCCATTATTTGATGATTTGGATACAAACGATGCAGTATCGAGTTTAACTTCATAATTAAATGAATATATCACAAATGTTACTGCTGTTTAGGATATGCAAAGTGATTTTTGCAACACTGGGACGGTTGCCAACGAAACTGATATATCTGATGTTATACGGAAAGTTGAGTTGTATATTTCTGTTCTAGTTTGATACTGTGACGGGAATCCTTCAATATACTTAGTCGAGGGTCTTCGTGTGCAATATTTAGTTGTTATGGTTTTTAATACGTATTAGTATAAAATTTTATAAGATTATGTGTGTATTTTATTAAGATTATTATTTAACATGACTTCATCATTCTGCGTTTAATTTAAGGCAATTTTGTGTAAACCAACAAATTAATTTATAAAATGAGACATGATTTTTAATTACTATGATGAAAGTGCTTAGTATAGTATAATACCAATATAATATATTCTAATATGGTAGTGTATTCATGAATCTCTGTAAAAAAATATTTAAAAAATATGTTGATAAACGACATAAAATTGTTGATAATATAATAAATTGCACTTTGTTAGAAATCCATATTTTTAATTACTTGACGGCCAAGAAGAGTTAGGTTATTTTAAAAGGACAACTTACCAAATATACCCAATAGTCACTTATTTTATTACTTCATGGAATTTACCTGGAAAAAAAAAGAAAAATATTATGAAATCTCAGAAATACTCGGTACATGTTATTATGTGGTAATGCATGATAATATGATATCACGATAGAATATTTGCCAATACGGAATGATATTATCACGTTCCGTTGAATTATTCAATATCAAAGATAAATAAATTTAATCTTTATAAATAAAAAATGTGAATGCTTGGAAACATTTTAATGAAATGGGACTTCGGGAAAGGGTGACTATAACCTTGGTGATAATCGCGCTAATCCAGGTAAGAATAATTCTTAATTTTATTTTCTGACTGCCCACGACTTAGTCCGCATTAATCTTGTAAAACAAGACCCATTGCCATTTGGTTAAAATTTCAAGAAGTTTTTTTTTTTTGCGCACAGGCCTAGTTCTTTTGCTATATAACATTAAATATCCACTAGTGAAAGTCCTATCAAAATCGGTCCAGACGTTTTATAGATTCACCGGAACAGATAGTTAAAGAAACATTTCAGAAATTGTTTTCTTTATTTAATATAGACAACGAATATACTTACATATAAACTTGAGCAAAAAAGCGTTATTTGGATATTACAAACAGTTACTTCAATTTTATTTACATATTATATAGATTAATGCACGATTTTAATGTATGTGTCCTTCCGACCGAATTACGGTTACGGTGGCCATCTTAACGGAGATAACACAAGTACATAAGAGATATTATAGTGCACAAGTGTGTGTACACTTAAGTGCACTCTCTGTAGCCCGATTCACGTAATGAAATTCGTAACGATACCGTAGCGATTCAGTCGTTTAGACCATATACGTATTCACATCCATCAATTGAGTTTGGACGACACCGATTTTAAAGTCGTTTGAAATTCGTCGATTTAAAAAAAAGTCTGTATTACATTATCCTGATAGAATACTTATTAATGTAACTGGAAATAAGTCGATAGATCGAGAATACCGCTTTTGGATAGGACTTCGATCGAACGACATATAAAACTTCAACGATATTTGGCTTGTTTGATTTTACGTGAATCAGGCTACTGTTCCTCAACTCTTAAAGTCTGATCCAGCAATCCGGCTTGACCGGGAAGACATCAAACACAAGACCAAGGGTTTATGTGCTCACCGAGGCACGGGGGTGTCACATCACTAGCTTCCAAACAACAATCCATAAAACTTTGTTTTACGAATCCACCAGGAATCGAACCCAGGGCCTAACGCTTAGCAGTCGCGCTTGTAACCGAGACGAGGAAATATAATCGGGTTTTATTTGGTACTTTAGAAAAATACTTGTGTAATATGTAATAAATTTATTAAAATGATCTGTGAGATCGTTACTCCTAATTGGAGTAACGTATACTTTTAATAAAATTAATAAAATTAAAATTTTATAGAGAACTCTTTTTTGTCGAATATCTACTGAGAACTATTTTTTGACTGTTTAAATATGTATTGATATCAGTAGCCTGATTCACGTAATCAAAACTGTAACGATATCGTAGCGATTTAGTTGTTTAGACCATTTCCGTATTCACATCTATTAAAGACACCGATTTTAAAGTCGTTTGGTTGAAGAGTCGATTTAAAAAAAACAATATCTGTATTTCATTATCCTGGTAGAATACTTATTAATGTAACTGGAAATAAGTCGTCGATAGATCGTTTAGTTTCGAGCCAGTTGAGTTGTCTTTCTATCCAATACCAAAGGAACACGTGAATACCGCTTTTGGATAGGGCTTCGATCGAACGACTATAAAACTTTAACGATATTTGGCTTGTTTGATTTTACGTGGATCAGGCTACTGAGACCTTACCACGACGACGTCTTAACGCGATCCATTTGACATTCTAAACTGAGCTGTTAAAGGAATGGAGCTATATAACTGTATTGCTCTCTCTCTCTGTCTCGTTAAAAACCCTTGACATTTTAACACGTCACGGTAAGGTCCCGGTGCTAGCGGGGCATTACAAAAAAATCACTAAAATATAATTTAAAAATTAAACCTATCATATATTTTTCTTAGATATATATTAGAAACTTCAACATACAAGATTAAAGGTAAAACTACACTGCGCATACAGTAGGCACAACGGATCTTGAGCGGTTGCGCAGAAGTCAAATATTCGGTCTCTTTAGTGGTGCGAAGTGAGACGCGGGGGCAGGGAGTGCTAGTGATTGGCTCGCCGCGCCATCGCGTCATAGGCGTCACTCCTCATTCGTTCCCTGCGTTGCTGCATGTATCTAACAACGAAGACGATTGGCTCACCAATGTATGGAATGCGCAAAGCGATCCCCACTCTGACGCCGAGCGCTCAAGATCCGTTGTGTCTACTGTACGTGTGCCACGTACGCCGATTTGACGTGTCGGTATCCATATTTTATGGAAACTAGACTTGTAAAGCATCATTAGATCCACGCCACGCGACACCACACGACATCGTTCCACGTACAAATCAAGCGTAGCTTACGTGTGCGACGGTCTAATGTAATTCTAGCTTTAGTTAGATGAGTGTTTAACTTATTATCTTACAAATACTACGTCTATTTCAGATAGCGTGCAGACATTGCATGCCAAGAACACCGAGTAAGGCTTCTTTGAAACGTTGCCTAAATGACGTGAAACCCGTCAAAAACAACCCCGTCCCGACACCTTACCCGCCGTCACGCGTAAACAAGACACCAAAACATACATTTGGAAAAATAGCTCAAAATGGCAGAACTAGCCAGATTTCTCTTCCAAAGAAATCTCTATACCAAACATACAAATTTCCAGAAAATGAATATCCTCTGGATAATTCTCCGAGAGACCCTTTTCATACGGCAATGACCTTTAATGACAATAATAACGGTTACATCCTGCAGAAAGCCCGTAATTTACAAACCTCAAGAATACACGATTTGAAAAAGGAAATGAAAATGAAGCGAAAACTTTTGGGCAATAAACAAGTAAACAACGAAAACAACTTGTTAAAAAAAGACATGTCTTCGATAAAATTCTCATCGAACCATGATTCCATGCGTTTACTGGATGCAGTGTCATTTCCAGAAATTCAATATCCTCTTAGCACGATGGAGACGTGGGGTCCAAACTACTGGAATCATTTACCATTTAATGAAGAAAAACAAATAAATGGATTCAGACAGCAAGCATTCAACCTTAAAGCTAAAGAAGATATGAACAATCCTTTCACAAGACTGACAAAAGCAAAAGCAAGTAAATATCTTCAATCATACGATAAATTAAAAGAGGAACATAAGCGTACTTCTACAGAAAACTCAAAACGTAGTAATGCAGGTCAAAAAGGATTAAATTTTACAAAAACTGCAACATGTGAAAGAGTTTCTGACGATTTCATTACTGCTAGCTTAGTATCGAATATTGCGGACAAGTCAACAGATATGAAAAAGACATTAGAACCAGCTACCAAACTAACACCAAGTTTAGAAAACACATGTCCAGTTACAGAAGATTCATATTATTCAATACCAACCCCATACAAAGTTATTGAGGACAATAGTCAAAACGTTTGCCCAACATTTGAGCTGAAAAATAACACAAAAGAATTACAGGACTTGGATACTAACGATATTGTTCAAACATTACATCTTATTGAAGAAATCCTATTATATGATGACACCAGTTCAGCAGTACAAACTGGCAACTTTAGCAACGGAATAGAAAATAATGTGAATTTGTCTAACTTTACTGACGGGCCGTCAAATGATATACCAACCACTCTGATTAATGGTACTGAAAACTGTACTGATGAATTAGCTCTAAAAGTTTCTGGTAATGCCCCAGCTGATATATTACAAGACTTAATGCCATCGCTTCCAGAAGAAATATTAGCAGAAAATACTACAGTAGTTTCAGGTCCCTTAAATGTCAGAATGCAACTTCCATATATTGAACCTATAACAAACGAGACACATTCAAATCTCACAAGCCCAGACCAAACTAATATGACACCTTTATCGAAAAGTAGCGCAGTTCCAGGTACTACATCTATAATAATTATTCCTATCAATAACAACAACTTTGATGGTAAGTCACTATCACATTTACTCGAGCAGATTATGTCGTCATCACTAGATAACTCTGTGCCAAATAATCGACTACACAATGTTCTCTCTAATATAGCGCCACTTCAGAATGACAACCCTTCTTCCACTGCTCTCGCGAGTGAATTACTAAACAGTATTTCAGACAGTGGGTCATCTTTGCCAATATACGAGACGTTGCCAACAAATTCAATGTGTTACAATAATGAGAGCAGTCCGTCAACGATGAAAGAGAAACTAATCTCAGATATTTTAATACATAAATCATTGACAGATGATGCTCCTTTCGTCGTCAAAAGTTGGGATGAAAAATTGTCGCATCAACCTACTGAAACTGGTAACTCTGTCATAAATACTGATACTCTGTCTCCTACTCCAGATTTTAAGCATCCACTTTTTGATTTTGCTGACGGTGAGTTTTCCGGCCAAGTAAACCAGGGACTGTACAATAATGTCTTTGACAATGAATTACCAATATTAGCACGTGAAATCAGTTCAGACCAGCAAGTCTCCAATGTTTCTTCTGAAAATTTGTTTATGTCAACACAAAATGTAACGTCAAAGTATTTGCATAAAAATATTTCTAAAGACACTTTTCAACTGTCCGGAATTACAAATGATGCTTTAACAGTGGCAATGGACCAAAACTTTTCATCTGAAGTACCTGCTGAAAATATGCCACCGCCAATTAATGAAATACTACCCACTTCTTTTATTGATACTACTGTCGAACAGTCACTTCCAGCAGAGGCGTTACTTACCCCCACCCTACTATCTGGGACTCTTTCTGAAAAATCACCAGAAATAACGAACTGGAAACTCCCCTCGTCACCAGTTAGTACAACGGGTAGTGAACCTAACGTGAATGATTCTCCAGTGATGACAGATGTATCACTCAAAACTGAACTATATAAGATCAGACGAATACTCGATAAGATGCTTTCCTCTGAGATACCTACAGATAGTCAAACAGTACCAATGGATACAATATTGTCACCCATTTCTGAGACTGACAGGCTACCACAGTTAGTAAATAAATCATTGGAGCCTACTCAGACGCCTGCTGATATTGCACCTCTGCCTGCTAAAGATAAAACGACCCTATCTGTTTCAGCAACCGATAGTCAACAGGCACATGAGAAACTTCCACATGCATCACTTGATGGGACCTCTTCAAACACTCTTCTTTTGCCAGAGAACAAATTTCTCATTCCGAATTTACTTTTAGATACTGTAAACAGTTCACAACATCCTACAGATGAGATAGGTCCACCAACACCAATATTTGAGAATCCTGCTGACAATAAACCATATCTATTAGACAATCTAGTCACACCACTGTCTAAAACTCGTACCAATATTCCTGCTAATAATGATTTGTCTCCTATGGATATAACAATGGATGAGTTACCTTCAAAAATGGATTTATTAATTCCGGACATTTACGAAAAGTTTAGTGAGGATCTACCACTTTCAGTTGCTGATTTACCAATTATGGTGCATGAAACACCCTTATCAAATCTACCGTCTGAAGACTCACACGTTCAACAGTTTGTAACACAAAAGCTTGAACCCCAAAATCTTAGTTTTGATGATTCGGTTAGTGATTTGCAATATCCGACTAATGTGTCGTCAGTGTCAGAAGTATTAGAAGCTGACTCACCTGAAGTTTCGGCAGAAAGTCAATCGAAAATAATGAGACCTTCTAAAGATCTTTCATCAGAAAGCAAAGAGCAGTTTCAAGCTGATTTACAGCTTTCAAAACAAAAAATCACCGAAGATGTTATCGATATGGTACCCTTTTTACCTGGTAGTTCACCACCATCGATAAGTGATAAAATCGCAAAACTTCCCTACACTCCCACTGATACTAAAGATTTATCATTAGATATAGATCATTTGCTACCGACAGAAGATACTACAAACCCGGACACTTCAGTTACTGACACTCCTGAAGCTGTGACATTGCTTTTAACTAATCGACACCAATATATTGACTTAGACGAGACTAGTGATGACCTGCTCTCAAATTCTACATTTTCTGACAGAACCTCTGACAATTTACCATTACCAGAAGATAAATTAGTACCTTACACCGGCCACACACCAACTGATAGGCAATTACCAAATAAAAAAACACATTCAACTTCGAAGTTACCAATAGCTAAGGCTCTCTTGGAAAATGTACTTTCTGACATCACGAAAGGGGGATTGTCATCACCTCTCAAGGCTAAAACTCTTTCAGTTACACCGTCGTCTTTTATGGATAAGACGCTTTATCATGTAGGCGTAGAATCTCCAATTTCTAAGGCTAAAAAGTTATCTCCAGTAAATAAAAAAAAAACTGAAGACGTTTTATCGGTAGATAAAATGCAGTCAGACACTTCTTCGGTAGATATTCCTACGGACTTGTCATTAAGAATGGACGAAGCATACAATGACAAACGTGATGATTTGAAGAAAGGAATAGAATTTCAAGAGGAGACCGAAACACTACCATTTGGTAAACCCGCTGTTGATGTTTCATTACCCACAGACAAGGTTTTTCCTCGTAACAATGACACTTTAAGTAGAACATCATTATCCAACCAAAACATATCTTCTTCAAAAATAACTATAACCAAGGAAATTTTAGAAAATGTGTTGTCAGATATAACTTCAAAGGATTTCTCTTTACAGGTGTCTAAATCTCTCCCGGTGAAATCATCTTCAATGTTAGACAAGACATTATACAGTATAGAATCTTCTCATTCTGATATCAACGAAAGCAGTCCATCACTATTAGCAGATGAAAATTTACCCAATACAGAACATTCTGACAATCTGACTGATAATAATTTACCTTTCTCTGGACAAATCGATCCTTTACCATTAGAGCTAGTTACAAATCTTTCAGAGATTTCACGCTTGGATGTCCCTATAGAGTCATCTCTAACGGATAAGATACTACCCAATTCTAACGATGATGTTTCAATAACAAAACCTCAAATAATTCGTAAAGACACATCAAGTGATCTACCATCAGCAAGTGGTAAAACCCTTCCATCTTCTAAATTACCAATAACTAAAGCACTTCTAGAAAATGTATTGTCAAATATAAAGACAAAAGGACTTTCTTTGCCAGAGGCTAAATCCCATCCAGTAGAATCACGCTCACAGTTAGACAAAACATTTTATTTTATGGAATCCCCACATTCTAATTTGAACGAAGAGAGTTCACTACCTAATATCCCAAATGTTGATTCTCCATCCTCTGAAATAAAAGAGGATGATTTCGAGGTTTCTCTAGAGAAGTTATTTCTAGACAACCCAAACCTAGATATACCTACAGACGAGTTGCCAAATGACCAAATATACAATGAAGACTCGAATGAAACATCTTCTGACTACCAGATAGACGATATTGATGATCTGAAATCACAAGTGGACAAAAAACTCTCCGTTTCTGATAATATGTCATATAACCTTCCATTACCACAAACCATACCAATGTTTGCTTCAAGAATACCAATAACTAAGGCACTTTTAGATAAAGTTCTTTCTGACATTATTGATGGGAGTATTCGTCCCTGATTGTCTAAATTACACAAAAAGGACCTGTTAATGTGTATGGACAAATATTAACTTCTTAAAGAGTTGTTGTATTGAGTTATTTATTTAATTTATTAGTATACCTGAGTAAGATAATATTATATTTATATTTAAGGAATTAAATTAAATACTTTGCGAAATTGAAATGCGTTTTATTTTCATCATGAAATTCCATTTACGAGTTAGGTTTGTAGAAAAATATATTAAGTATAAACTAAGTAAGTTAAAAGATTGCATAAATAAATTCATAATACAAACTCAGTGCCACTGAATAACTACCAGCAGTAAGTAGTATGGCAGTACAAACATAATATTAAAAGATAACATCAAACATTCATGCTCCTAATGCAATATGTATTTTGTCCAGTCAGGGCTTACACCGCTTAGTCGAGTGTAAAACTAGCTTAACCTTACTTTTTAACCGACTTCTAAAAAAAGAGGAGGTTCTCAATTCGGATGTTTGTATTTTTTTTATTTTTTTTTTTTATGTATGTTCGGGCATAACTTCGTCGCTTGCCAACCGATTTGAAAAATTCTTTTTTTGTTGGAAAGGGTATACTTCCCAAATGGTCCCATAGTCACCAAATCGGGATCCGATGATGGAATCTTGGCTAAATCGAGGGAACTCCTCAAATATTATAGGCAACTATATAGTCATTTTGATATTTTCATCAAGGAATTAAGCATTTACAGTCAAAAAGCGACATTTGATGAGGTGGAACTGGTTAAGAAGACCAGAAATTGCCAACGGAACTTCATGCTCGAACAAATATCACAATGAACATAGTTAAGCAACTATGACAATACAAATAAATGAATAGTTCTGAATAGTTATGTTGAAAATGGTATCATCGAAGTAACCTGATGATAGTGATGGAGCTGGAAGATAGGCACCGGAACTCCGTAATTAATCAATGTATCCTACCCGTGTTTGGGTTTATTAGAAATGTCATGAGATGCACTTTGGCTATAAGGTACTATCGAAGTGATCTGATGATGAAGCCGGAAGGTGGAAGGTAGACACGGGAACTTCATATGAAAATGATGTATTCTAGCAGGGTTTAAGTTAATTGGAATTGACATGAGAAAAAAGTACTCTGGCTGTAAGTGTGTTGCAACTAAAAAGTATGAAATAAAAAACTTTTTATAAAAAAAATAAAACCGACTTCACTAAAAAAACACTAAAATGATCAAAATAATTTTAATTTCGGAAGTCGGTGTTAAATAAGGAACAAACAATAACGAAAAACACCGACTTCCGAAATTAAAATTATTTTGATCATTTTAGCGTTTTTTTAGTGAAGTCGGTTTTATTTTTTTTATAAAAAGTTTTTTTAAAAGATTATGCATCGCTTTTATGTTAGCTTAGTACCTATGAGGTTTCGCTACCACTCATTCAGCTTAGCTTGCGCTAATGCATTTAAATAGCGTCATTAGCTCCACAGTTGAGAAAATAAGTCTTCCACTTTCTACGTGATAGACTTAGATTTTAGAACAAATAACTAGAAACACGGAATATAATGAAAGAGAAAAGTGTGTCAAAATAGAAAACGATATCAACGAAGATCCTTAAGCGGTTGAAATCAAAGAAGAATAGAATATTGTTGTGAAACAAATTAAGCATCATAATCTTAATGAAAATATTTAAACATTATCTGTAGATAATGAATATAGAAATCAATTGAGACAAGCAAATACATAGTCATACTTAATAGGAGAACTAAATGTCATAACATAAATTTACATTCTCTTCTAAGATAGTCGTAAAACGAATTCATATCGGAGACGAATCCGGATCCAAATAATATGATAGGAAACATGATTGAAAGGTAAGTCGTAGAAAAAACTTGGTTGTATACAAATGAACCGGTTCTCGTGACAGCGCGAGAGTGCAAGGCACTGAAGTTGAAGCGCAGAAGACCCATTTCTAATGATAGTAATGGAAAAATTGAAATTAAAAAGAAAATAAGAGTATACTTCAGATCCATACACCTAGAAGAAACAGAATAAGAAGAGCTTCTGCTGTATCGTTTAACTGAATACTGAAAATGAAGTACCATTTTTTTAATTCGAGACGTAAAAATACACTGGCCATTCACATATTTCCAATGCTCCCGCTGCAGTATTAGATCCTATTTTTTTATAAAAAGTCCTGTTACAATTTATGGAACCAATAACGCTAATTTGGCATTTTTTAAATTGTTATTTTAGTAGACTTCATCTCATTTTTCCTCTTGTTTTCTTTTTTTTTGGATTCTCATCAAATCATTTTTCGCGCTCTGGGTGAAGCGAGAGGGAGTGTCAAACTTTATTGACTAAACCCCAATCCATGATCCTTTGCGTTCCAGGACCGCGGCGCCTCTTTCAAACAATCACCAAATAACTCCTTCCACACTGGGTGAAGAGAGAGGAAATGTCAGACATTTCAGACAATTATTGCGAACATAACTTGGGTAGAATCCCCATTTCTTTCTGACAGGAAGAAGCGTGCCCTTCATTTGTGTAGCCACGTGACTTCGTCTTTTTGCATTGTATGGTTCTTCTGCAGCGAAGCATATCATGGCAGTAGGCGACCTTGTGCGATTACATCATATTGACAGGCGCGCTCGGCGGCGCCGGTCGCGCTCCGCCGGCTGCGCGGGCGCAGACGCGGCTCTACTGCGCAGCCTGCACGCGCGTGCGGGACACGCTCCAATGCACCGTGAGTGAGCCTGTATGGATCTGGCTAAAAATCAGATCACAAGATATTTATTTTGTTTTCATCTTTGACACCTTTGTTGATACTCGATACATTTTTTTTTCTTGATTTTTAACCGAACAATGATATAAACTTCTATGCACCTGGCAGGCTGGAGTGTGGTATTTCTTTTATTATTATAGACTAGGTTTTGCCCACGGCTTCGCCCGTGTACATAAAATATACCCTCTTTTACTCAGGAACAAAGTATCTTTCTATCGGTGAAAAAAAATTAGCAATTGGACCAGTACTTTCAGAGATTACCTCCTACAAATAATAATAAAAAAAGAAACAAACCTTACCTCTTTATAATATTAGTGTAGATGTTGGCAGGAACCAGTCTAATTTCATTAAATGTATCTGGATTTTACAAAAAATAAAGTTGACAGCGTTTAAAATTTTGTCTTGTTATCATAATTCTTAGATCAAAACTTGTCTAACCAGTTCACATTCATTCAAGCTGATCATAATAATGTAATATGTCAATCTGTGGCCTTCATCGCTTCCCTATTTGTTGATTGATTATCTACTAATAACATCTAATCTAAACGTCGTAGATCACCTGGGCTTGACGTTTGAATCCGCACAATATTTGCCTATAATAGCACTACTAAATATAGGCCATTAAATACCACTCCCAAAACATTTGAGCATAATGTCATAATCGCTACGTTTGAAAGGCAATTTAATTTTTCAAGTTGACTTCTGAATAAGATATGGATAGACTAAGATCAGATTGACCTTGGGACAAAAAAAAATATCGGAGCAAATAATATTAGTGACACAAAAGAAAAAGGGAAGGGATAACAAAGCAAATATCATTAAGGAAATGCTACAGATTTTAATAAAGCTGCAACGACAAACACAGGAAATGAAACATCAACTATTTATAACCAAAAACATCCGTCAAACGTTGTTTACTACTCTCACTTTCCACACACAAATGAAGACGCGAAAGTGAATCGTTATCTCCAATTCAGGATTAATAATATTCACCGTACTTCAAAGTAGCTCTTGAGTCATAAATCTCATTGCTTCTAAATATAACTTTGAATTGGTCGAGTTTATCTCACGTGGTGGAAGCAACATCCCAGCGTTCGCTTCATTGGAACTGTCCTTTGTTTCGCCGTGAATTGTCATCCGTTTTTCCTTTGTGTCTCTATATGACTGTATTTATAATTGACGTTAACATTAATTTTGCTTTGAAAACAAAGTTAATGATTCTTTTTTTCCAAGATTCCAGGTTGGAGCAAGAGTGTCAGAATTTTACTAATTAAAACTGGCCCTGTGAATTGCTGACATGAATTGATCTCATTGAGACTGTCGATTTTTTTTGGTTGACCCGTTCATGTGCCAATTTTTCACTGCAGAACTCGGCTCCATAACACACTTGCCTACGGTTCGTGCTAAATTCCGCTCGGTTGTAATGAAAAACTTTCTGCACTTGTATCAAAATGTTCTATTACATAGATGCTTTAAAGAGTGTCATAGAGCTTTATGAACACAATGTCTCTTTTCCCCAGCTAAATGGTTTTGTTTAGTCGCATTTGTGTCATTAGAAATAGACACATTCCTTTCAAAGTAATAATTGCTATTAGAATTACATTTATCAACGCTATAAATATTTTATATGTTTGAAGTTAGAGAGAAGAATGTTGAGATGCAATTACGTTTATCGTGTCAATACTAGTGTTATAACTCTTTTATTGGTCTCTTCATCTCTTGCTTATTAGCGCGACTGCTCACTGTGAGATCCTGGGCGCGATTCCCGGGTTGGGCAACATGTGCTTTTGAGTTTTCTCATTAAGAATTCTTTTGTAGCAGTCCAAAGTTTGAAAGTTGAGGGTAACACAGCTCCGTGCTTTGGAAAGCACGTAAAGCCGTTGGTCCTGCTCTTGATCTCTCTCCTGTTGTGTCGGATTGCCGTCTTATCAGACTATTAAAAAAAAATAGACAATGCAAGGAGTTTTGCGCACTCATTTGTGCACTTTAATATATCTTGTGTACTTGGCTAATCTCCGTTGAAATTGGCCACCATATCTAACATTCGCTCGGAACGATTATGACAAATCAAATCAGTTTGTTTCAAATAAACCATAACTGTCTATGGTTGATTTTTTTATTTTTTATTCAAAAGTGTCAGTGTACACTTTTGAATTGTCAAGAAATCATTCAGTCAGAAATATTATGATAATTGCACGTAAATCCCTACGGAGAAGAATGGACACTCTTTATTCGAGATATATTACAAATATCTCGGTTACATATTTCTTGTCGATTCTATTTGTGAGAAAAACGTAAATAAAACAATTCAAAATATAGAAATCACAATTATAAACCATAGTGCAACAGAATATACTCTTTGAATGACTGACAAAGGGATGCTTTGGCGCGCTCTTGGTTGACAGCAGGTCTACCAACCTGACAACTAGCAAAAAGTTACTGTGGCATGAGCTGATACTCTCGTTAAGCTCGCACAGATAAAAGAGAAGAAAAATATCATCAAGGCAAGATTCTACAGCAATGTTTATCAGAAATTATGATACATAGTTCAAAACAAAATAATAACTATATGCGGCTTGGCAAAAAGCCCACATCTCTGAAGATATCCCTCTATTTGTTCAATACTCCGTAATAAGACACGCATTGAAGCAGACAGTCTCAGATAAATTGTGTTCGCTTGTATGTAAACAATACTTAATTATTGTAACCTCAAAACCTATACATGGAGAATTTACTGTCGGAGTTTCCTCGTATGTTACGCCTTCGTAAGTGTCCAATTTATGATCTAAACACAGTACATTGCGTCTTGCCATAACGTGTTGAAATGTCAGGCGTGCGAGCGAGGAGAGATACAACATTATTTTCTAATATATGCGAAACCTGAATATCGTTTGTTCAGAATCAGAAACTGAAACGATGGCAATAACTTTTTTAATACACTTGCTCAGAAAGTGACTCTTATTGCACTACACTTAGGTATATAAAGGCACTTATTACCAAACTGTGACATTTTGATTACCATTATGCACTAGTGCTATAATGTAGTTAAAACCTTTTTGTTTAACCTCTTTGTTCGCAAAACAAATTTTGAGTACGATTACCATTCTCGGCTCTCTTAAGACCCTCGCCACGACTCGGGTCTAAATACCGCCTCGACTGTAATCACTAACATTAGATACACACTTACATAATAATGTACTATTATACCATATATTTTTTTTTATTATTGATATGCTCGCCTTTGACCACCATCTCATCTGATGGTAAGCGAGGATGTGGCCGACGATGGAGCACGCTTGACTAGAAGACAAATAAGTTTAAAAAAAAAATTTTTTGGAAATGGTCTCTACTTGGACACTACCAACACTAAGTACTTACAACACAGGTCACGGCAGGTCATAGCAGGCTTTAGACGCCAGCACCACGAAATAGATAGTACAGAAGACAATCTCATGTATGTACGAGTACTTCACTTTTTATACCTACGCTCGGTGGACGCACACTAATGAGCGTTTGAGCCGGAATCGTTCGACGAGTGATCCGAGACGCGACCGAGATATCGTGTCTTTGAACTGTGTCTTTGGGTGCGTTGCTCGAGCGCGCTTTGTGTGTAGATTGACTTCTGTACCTATATATTTTGTGCCAGTACACAGCTAGGTGCGGGAGTAAAACCACCCATCAGTCGCCTGGATGGCTCGGTGACTATGTATTTTTGCTGACATATCAAGCTTATAACTTTGTAACATTTTTCATGATATAGTTATGAAATTTTGTACATAGATTCTTTATATAAAAATACTAGAGACATGTTTCGGGTTTCGTATATAATATTAAAACTGATGTAGCTCCATTTCTTTAACAGTTCAGTTTGGGTCGTCAAATGGATCGCATTAAGAGCACTTGGGAGAGCCTCAGTCCGTCTCGTTTGTGTTTGCTCTGTAAACAATCATTTATCATTTGTCTCAGAAGTACAAAGAGACAATTAAATCATTATCTTGCAAGTGGTCAACAAAATACTACTGTCGATTTTCAATTGTTAAATTGGGCCATCAAAGCGGTCAAATTGCTGGTTTTTGTTATAATCTAGGTCACGGTTTGAAGGTTCTTTGTTGGACATATAACTATCAGTCCCCCGCGGTTTCACTCGTCATTGGTTACTAGCATAGCATAGCCGGCCTTATAATGTTCCCACTGCTGGGACTCAGACCTCCTCTTTAGTAGAGGGAATGGGCCGTAATCCACCACGCGGGCCCAGTGCGGGTTGGTAGATGTATTTTATTTACTTCGAATTTTTGGTTTTAGAACATGCCGGTTTCTTCACGATGTTTTCTTTCACCGTTTTGGGAGCAGTGGTGATGAAAGTGATTTTGAGCGTCAGTTACTGCTCTGGTCTTATTAGTTGTAGCGTGGTGATATACAGCCTCTTCTTATAAGTTTCCTCGATATCTGAACTATCCAACACTAAAAGAATTGCGGTGTGGGTCGTGAGTGCGATTTCCGTACGGAACAAATATTTGTAAGGCCTACAGACAGGTGTTCCGGGTCTGAGTGTCTTGTGTATATGAGTTTACATGTTTGTGAATGTACCTACGATACAGGAGTAAAGCTTGAATTACATTATAACGATGCACACGTGTAACACGCCTGATTTGTACGTAGAATGACGTCGCGTGGCGTGGTTCTAGTGTAGTTCTATACTTGATCCATGCCAACAAGTCACACGCTCTACAAGTCTAGTTTCCATATGAAATTTATGGAGTCCGACGCGTCCAGATCTGCGTGTGTGGTACACGACACGTGTAATTCTTAGTGTAGGATTAAGATCCAATTCGAACAGTAGTTCCTAAGTTCAGCACGTTCGAAGAAACAAACTCTTTAATTTTATAATATTTACTATAGCGGCGGGTGTCCCCAGCTTCGCACGGGTGATACAAATCTTTAAAATTCTCGGCTTTTCTTTTCTTAATGAATCACTCTATCTACACCCCTACTTTTTAATTAGTACACATTAAAATGGGGCTGTATCTATACCCGTTACTGATCATATTTTTGTATTCAAAAGTAGAATAAACCGAAATCCTAAAATTGACCACGAAAAGGTAAATTCATCATAGATTCAATCATACATAACAATTGCTAGTAGAAAATACTGCGGGAAGTGTTTTTCCATTTTAATCGTCATTTATTCATTCATAAATAATCAATAGCCTGCACAATATTTCCATAAATTGAGAGACATTTTGGGATAAACACAAACGCTAATAACTTTGCTGTTTATGAATATTATTTATTAAGATTTTACTTAAATAATAACAAGGGCTTTTCTAATAAGCCCTTTAAGTATTTGTACTAATTAAAAATTAGTGTTGTATAGATGAAAACTGCACCAAAATCTGATCAGTACCTAGTTTTTGAGTTTATCGTGTTTATACAAACAGATAGACGCGGTGGCAGACTTTGTTTAATAATTATGTAATGATACGTATACAGGGTGTAAGGGATGGCCCTCCACAAACTTTGAGAGCTTGCTCAGTAGACAAAACTGAACAACCTTCCACAAGATTTTTTTTCAGGAAACGATAAAAAAAATTGGCCTCTCCATACAAACTGTCCAATCAAGTTTTTAATTTTGTATGTTGAGGCTGATTTTTTATTCGCTGTCCCTTACATTCTGTAAGTATAGTAAACGACCTTAGTATCGTTATTTCTCAAGAATAAAGAGACTATAATATAACTCAATATAAAACAGATACATCTCTTTCTATCCATAGTCATCTGTATCTGGCAGTGTTAAAAGCTTTATTTCTCGAGGGATCCCTTTCGCGAGCTTTTTGTGTGCTTGTATATAAATCTTATAAAAACACTTTACACTGTATGAAGACGGAATGTGTAATGTTAATCGATTTTTAAATGTATTTGTAGATATCAACCGAAGGTTCGGTTTTAGCTAGTTTCGGTAAAAAAAAAAAAAACTGGTTTCGGCCTGAATATATGACTCGGCCGAAACTATCACTTTTGAGATGATGTTTAATATCAGGTATCAAAAAACTGACTGACTCGTTCGTCTATGTAGGTACTGAAATAGTCATTTATATAAAAAAAGAGAGACCGATTAACTGAGACATTAACGCACAGCCGAAACTACTGGGACTAAGACCGTGTAATTTTGCACGTTTCTTTTTATGAAGTAAGTGCCCACTAAGAGAGAATTTTCCAAAATTCATCCCTTAAAAGGGTGAAACGTGGGTCCAAAGTTTGTATAGAAGAAACCTACTTTTACGCGGGCGAAGCTGCTGGAACTCCAAAGAGTTGGAGGATTCCGAAGAGTCGGAGAGGAACGGGAAGCTAGTTATTAGCATAATTTAAAGAAATATAGTTAGGAATAACTGTGCTGCAACATGATTTTTCATCAGTTATTCGTCAGTTTCGAATTCGTCAGTTTTCGTCAGTTTCGAATTCATTTACAGCCGAAACTAGAATAAGAGCGGAAGATTTGGTTACGGTTTCGGCTTCGGCTGCAAAGTACGTTTTGATTGTTCACTAGATATTAGTTCTTTTTCTTATTGTAACTTCGTAACCATTTTACTGTGAGACCTGACAGGTTTATATTTGCGCTAATGCCTTTTCAATGGCAAGTACAGGGTATTAAGTAGGTTCTTACGAAAACAATCCAATAATGTAAAAGTCAATAGAAAGGCAAATATCTACTTATTTTTGTAACACAGCACTGGGGCGTTGGGGACGTATTACGAAAATGTTGAGTAAAAATACTCTCTAAATAAATATATGTGTTGCGACCTCTGACTTTATACACACTAGGTTTATTTTAAGATGAATTATAGTGTATTACACTTTAACCTTTTCAACGCCACAGTCTAATATATTATGTGACAAATCAATTTCAATCAGTCTCGGCAAGCTTCATTGAAGTAGTCAGAATTACAATAGAATTACAGCCCGCTTACGGCGAGTATCCACCCTTACGTTGTTGAAACCTCTCGGTCGAGACTAAGCGTTTCGCCTCGTTGTTTATACCGCGTACATCGAAGGACTTGAACAATATACCTACTGCAGTCTTTCCGTCCGATTTGAATATAGGTGTTTTCAAGGCTCTTAATAAACTAATGCGCCTCACCATCAACGATTGTATCACTGCTTACCACGGTGTGATCGCAGTCAAGCGCTAATTTATTTAAAAAAAAACTTACTTCAATTTTCCGGATTCATGCCTGCCAATGATTTTAGTAATTATGAGGAATAGTTTGATACCGACCATTCTAATTTTAATTAAAAAATAATTGAGAAACGAGCTAGTATTAGCTAAGGTAAGATTCTTTAGACTCGTCTACAAGTCCTAAAACTAAAGACACATTAGACATTACCGCTCAAGTTTGTAGTTTACGAGTAGTAAACTGAATAATATGGTACGCAACATTGTACAACTAAGTTATAACTTCAATAAAAGTTTCAATAGTTCACCAAGTTGGTGTAACTGCTCCGATTGTGATAGTTTAGAATCAGAAAGTTGTCGACGTTTAAATTCTTACTTGTTATAAAACAAAGTACAACACTGCGTCTGTATGTCTCTCTGGCTGTTCGCGAAAAACTCAAAAACATAGTAATTTTTGAGCAAGGTTTAAGTATATGATGATACATGCATATTATAGTAAACATAAGCCGAGAATTCAATTCATTTCAACGATTTCTAACACCCGTAAAAAGCTCGGACTGGTCACTAGAATTACACAGATAATAATAAAAAGGTTTCAAAAGAAGACAACAATAGAAGACTTCATACAGTTGGAATCGTGAGCTGTAATACTAGGCAGAACCTTCACGCATGCAGGTAAATAACAAGTAACAAAAAGACTGGCTGAATAAACTGTCATTCAACGATCAAAGGCGAGGGTTGCCAGTCTTCTTGATATGATATTTGGAAAATTATATCGAAGAATTCATAAGTATTGCTCATTTATTTAACATAGTCACACACAGAGGTGGACTTAACCTTTCGAATACCTATAGGACAATGAGAGTTCATTCGCTTGGGATTTAATGAATTAATGCCATGGGTATTTTCTACCAGTCAATCTTGAGGTGATGCAGAAGCATATAGTTGTAGGTGCTCAGGGCATTTAACAACGATAGGACTGGCTGAATAAACTGCAATTCAACGAGCAAAGACGAATGTTGCAAACTTCTTTAAGATATTTGGAAAAGTAAATCAAGAAATTCGTAATAATTCATTTATTTAATACTGTACACAAAACAGAGGTGGTTTTAATCCATAGGTATTTTCTACCAGTCAATCTTGAGGTGATGCAGAAGCATTTATTGGTGCTTATAATTATGAGCATTTAATAACGATAGGACTGTCTAAATAAACTGTCATTCAAGGAGCAAAGACGAATGTTTCCAATGACATTTAGAAAAGTAAATCGAGTAATTCGTAATGCTTTACTTAACACTGACACACAAAACAGAGGCGGTCTTAATGTCATTGGTGTTATCTACCATTAAGCATCTTGGTGCAGAAACAAATAGTGGTAGGTGGCTCATGTGGGCATGTATCATTCTTATGTTGGAACACAAGCAGGACTGCAATGAGGCTCGTCAAATGTTTACCGAAAAACCCTCATGATTACATTGTCCCGCTACTAAATCGCAATTTTGTGCAAATCACCATTACTTAGGTAAGGAGCGGGTGTCCTTACTTCGCCCCTCGCTATTTTGCATTGTTTGTCCCACTGCATTGTCTCGGTAATAGCCGGTAGATAAGCGCCCAATTATTCCCTCGCCCACATGGGCCATAGGTACAAAAGATTCATTCACAATGGCACAGTATTATGTAGTTAACCGTATAGTTCTTATTAGAACCACCTTGTAGATATAAAGATAGTATTTTTATAGTAAATTACAGTTGTACATGTTGGTGATTCTCACGACTGTCTGGTTAATTCTTTTGGCCCCGTTTAAAATGAGTGTTGTATTAATATGCTGTAAACAAATTCTTTGAAATGCATAATACGTTGTAAGTCAAACAAGGACTAAACAATTTGCAGCTAACCATGCAACAATTAGTATTATTTTTTATTACCTATGCCATCATTATCAATTGCATGAAGTAAGGACTCCATGATATCATCAAAGTTAACATTAAAAACAATTGACGAGCGTTATTTTTCGTCTCGCTGCGGTCTACGTTACGTCCTTCGGCTTTGGTATATTCAGCCGTATAAATCTTCATTAGTGCCCGTATCGGGCTCGCCGCTGACCGGCCCTTTTACTCTCCGACCAATTTATCGGCCGTTCCGTTCATTGGCTATAACTAGACCACTCGAGTATTATTCGGGCTTAGGTAAGCCACGCACTACATAAAATGTGATACAGCGGTCGTAAACTGGCGTGGTATGTGAATGCCTGATGCCTGCACGACACGATCCGTTGCGTTGCATTCGAAAAATTGGTGTATTCGAAATTCGAATGTGTTTGAGAACTAACGTGCAGTCCTAAGTGCCAGTGCGAATAACCTATTTGAATGTGGTCTATGAATTCCATATCTATAGTACGGCCGAAACATTTGAACCGCTTCGAAATTCGAACAATTACTTACGCTATAATTCAATGTAGACCTTCCTTAGTTCAGTCGGAGTGGCCAACATTATTTTGACTGTGCTTGCTATCGATGCGTTACGTACGTACTTTTGTTTTCTCACGGACTTTAAATATTATACAATCAAATAATAAAACCACTTTACAAGTTTTGCACATATCTTTATTACATTTAATTTTATTTTATTCTTATTTCGAAAGCAACAATCGCAACGACAATCAAAGGTCGATTCACAGACTGTAAATAACAGCGAAACAGGTAAATAGGATATGAAAACCAGATATTTTGTAACACGTTTTTTTTTATTAAAGAAACGACAAAAGTAAATTTAATTGCAAGTCTTTTGATTAAAGAAACATCACAACGTTCATGCCATGTATAACTTAGATCATAGACAAAGAACAGTTTGGTATTTGGTTGATTTACAAGTAATTAGATGGGTACAAAGAATTCATTAGGGTCAGGTATGTTAGATCCAGCCTGTACCTTACTGACCCCTCAAAGCGACGCCCTATACCGAGGTCTGTACCACACAGGGGCTGTCCAGGTGCCCTTAGCGTGTTGCTTAGTTTTTAAGTTTTTTTTTTAAGTCCTGAGTGAGAAACATCAACCGCATACGTTGACCTGACTCTTGCAGGGTCACTCGTATAAAAAAACAATGAATTCATTAAGGTCGCTAATTATGTCTATGGTACACTAGTGACGTCTTAACAGTAATTATCTGAATGCAACCACTATTTAGCTCAAACGTGAATCATCCGTGCAACTACTTATAAACATGACTATTTGAGAACTGACGTGCAGTCTTATGTGTCAGTTAGAATAACCAATTTGAATGTGGTCTATGAATTCCATATCTATGGTACGGCCGAAATATTTGAACCGCTCTAAAATTCGAGTAATTGGCTGCGCAATAATTCTTTCTTATAATCGAATTTCGAATACGTATTTTCGAGTGTAGAACCTAAGTTCAGAGATTTTTGACAATCTTTATTAGTATGTGCTTATACATGCTGTAAAGTCTAAAGTTTAAAAATTTACTATCAATAAGTATAGTTAATTTGTATCGAAAAATCACGGCGACTTTTCACGTGTATCTACACTTTATCCAGTTAGGTAGGGCATTTGGACCATTTTAATTATATACGTCATGTTTTTCGGTCAGTTTTATTTTTTCCAGGTTAACTCTGTTTAAATTGAGAAGGAGAAACAAGGTAAACCCAAACAGGTATTACATGTTTTTCAACTCGGACATCTGATTACCATCCAGGGTTAATTAAGGAAATTAGTTCAAAACTTTCTCTAATAAAAGTAAAAAGCCAACTGGAGTTCCCAGTTCATGATCCAAAGTTTCAATAACACTTACTCCTACACAACCTAATAAAAACGTACCAATTTCGTTGAATTACTAGGCACCTGAAAACTACATTTCGTTTTATTGACCAGTTAAAATAAATTAACGTAATGGCTTCTCAAACGTCTGTCTTACCAAGCGAAATACTTGAAAGGTAATTCGATTACAAAGTCGTTACCTTTTCACAACTTTACTTCGTTTATAGATGTTCAATTTTTTCGGTTTCGTGCCCACACAGACTTCGCTTTTGGCAGTTTCATAAGCCCCTTGACATTTGAAGTGATCGCCCCCGATCAGCTGACTGTCAAGTCGTGCGATGCTTGTCTCTGGACCGAACTCGTAGCTCGTAGGCATGCTTACTCAACCGAAAAGTGAACCATAAAGTTAAATTCACTTTTTAAATCTTGATGGCCAGTGTTCCAGAATTCGTTTTAGAAGTTTAATTATCTATCTCCAAAAAGTATTTAATCAGTTTGGAGCTGGCTTATCTGTTACAGTACCTACTTTGATTTAAGGCCCCATTTGTGTAATGTTTTTTTTTGGGGAGCAAAAATATAATTAGATGATATTATCTGAAGGCCTTTTTGTTCGAAAACAGAAGCCGTAACAGTTGAGTAGTTTAACGATACCAGACGGCGCCTAATGAGCAACAAATAATCCGCATTACTAGGTTTTCTCTTTCTGTGATTAGTCAATATTGATTCTGTTGACGACAACGATTGTTACCATTCGTTTATAGGTTTATCTACGGTAAACAAACATCTAGGTAGTCGATATTTTAATAAATATTGATATAAGAAACTAGACGTGACGTGAGAGTGAATCTGTTGGTTTTAAAGTTACGATCGAAACCACAGAAGATGAATCTGTTCTGTGATATAAACTATCCTTCTGTGTAGAAAAACTAAACAATGAAATTTAATTTTTAAACACAGATGTATGAACGTAATAGAAGCTAAGTGAGTATGTAATCGCATAAATGGCGTTCTAAGTTTTTCCAGTTTTGCCTGGACCTGTGTTTCCTGATAGCTATAACCTCTCTGGATCTTCGAGTTAATAGTTTAGAAGTAGATTATTTCTAGGCAAGTGTGCTCCATCATCGACGACATCATTGCTTTGCATTAGGTGAAATAGTAATAAAGCGTGAGCCAAAATCAACGGGAAAATGGTGAACACACAACCCTAAGGACTTTTGTTATATAGCATGGGAAGGATGACAGCAGGACAAAAATATACATCTTTGAGATGAGAGAAAAGGATAGGTATACATTGTATGAATCTGACAGCTGTCACCGGCACCATCCTATAGCAATTGTAGTGTACACTTAACTCTTTAAGCCTCGCTCAACGAAATAGGCCAATCTTCCCCCAACTTCCTCATTCCTGGCCCCAATTGGGCACAGCTGACCTTTGCTCCGAGTCGCCGGCTGGCTGCAGGTACACGTGATGCAAGCGAGAGGAGACGGGGGCGGCGTGGGTGCGAGGCCGCTTGCACAACTGCACTGCCGCTTAGTGCGAAGGACTTGGTTCATGTTGGAATGTCGCTAAATGTACTCATTTCTATGTTCTAAGCAGGTCTATAGACGAGACTACAGAGGGAGGCAAATCATTTAAGGTAAACTACACAAAGCACACGTGTGCCACACTCACCGATATGGGCGCGTCGGTCTCCATACATTTTATATGGCAACTAGACTTGTAGAGCTACTCTAGATCCACGCCGCGCGACGTCATTCTACGTACAAATCAGTACCCCTAGCCAAGTTGCTAATCTGCAATAGTTAACGCTTGTAGAAAGCAAAAAATGTACGGGAATGACATCGCCTCAACGCTCAGTCACGTGGTCAGAACAAAAGAATTGGCGGCAAGGTCAACTCGAAGCGTTCGACGCAAGCGAAACGGTTGTAACTTGGCTAGGGGGGCCGGCGTGTTATACGTGTGCGTCGGTCTACTGTAGTTCTAACTTTAAGGTAGAACTACACTGCGCATGCGTGTGCCGCATTCACCGATCTGGGTGCGTCGGTCTCCATACATTTTCTATTGCAACTAGACTTGTAGAACTACACTTATCCCCGCCATGCGACGTCGTTCAACGTACACATCAGGCGTGGTCCATGTGTGCGTCGGTCTTATGTAGTTCCAGCATAAAGGTTGTCACATTTTTTCTTTTTGAGTTATGGATTCAAATTTCTCCAGAAGCTACTAGAAGCTCTTAACGTGATCCATTTGACGACATAACTGTAGGTACTGTGAAAGGGATGGAGATAGGGAGGATATATAGATAGGGAGTACAGCTTCATCCCTTTCTCTCACTCGCACGTCTGACATTTTAACACATCATGGAAAGGCCCTTGCTCTGGATAGAGCGAGAGAGTGTCACTTTTACCGAATAAATCCCAACTCCTTCAATTGTCCTTTGCAATCCAAGGCTTTTCTAGTGTCTACCTTTTCCTACAGCACACACACCCTAATTTCACATTATGAAAACTATTAGGAGTCCGGTGTGGTAGTAGTTACACCACACCGGACAAACCGTAGTCAAAACACAAATGTCAAAACGGCCTTTTATTAATATCTATCTATTTTACTAATATCATTATAAACTGTCATTTTATGATAATATCAGTACATAAGTTCGAAATATTTGATATGTAATCAGTTTCTTAAAGAAATGTCCGCATATTGGAATTAGCTTTCACGTCGACCGTCGATCGTAGAGATTACTCATTGAATGCCAACTGCTACACTCACAACTTTTACTTTCGTTTCCATATTTACGTAAAATATTCTATAAGAAACGAAACGAGAGAAGCCAGAAGAAATTATTTAAAAATTCCACAAGATAAAAAAAACAACATAATTTTTCATAACTAGTAAAAAAACAATAAGAAAGATTATAAAGTAGGTGATTTATTTTTGTTTACGCACGCAAGTTTTAAAGAAACAAGCACTAAGTTCCTTCAAAACTTGTCATGGGCGGCGAGATTTTGCGCGATACTCGAGCGCCTCAGAAAATCATATGGGGAGAAACCTTGCACCTTGTAATGTACCCTTACCACATATAAACCCATAATATCTCCGAGTTGTTGTCGACGGATGCTCATCAGAGCCCATGACGATTAATGCCGGAGTTCCTCAGGGGTCTGTTCTCTCTGCAACTCTCTTCCTGTTGCATATCAACGATCTGCTGGTGCCCGGTATCTATGGGTATGCAGATGATAGCACAGTTTTAGAGAGATACCTGCCCAGTGCTCGGGCTAGTAAGGAGCTAATCCGGTCCGAAAGAGAGGCTATGGTAGAGCGAACGAATATCTCACTTCAGGCAGTCTCCAAGTGGGGTGAAGCCAATCTAGTGGGATTCAACGCCGCCAAAACACAAGCGTGTCTTTTCACTGCCAAAAGGAGCCCGTGCACCTTGGTTCCTACTTTTCGGAATTTATCCCTGGAGTACACCGACCGCCTTCAGCTCTTGGGGGTTGAAATTCCCTCAGACCTTAACTTTGGGCGGTTCATTGAGTCCAAAGCCAAGGTAGCTGCTAGGAAGCTGGGCGTTCTTGCAAAGGTCCGGCGGTACTTCACACCGGGACAGCTTTTAATGTTATACAAAGCACAGGTCCGTTCGTGTGTGGAGTACTGCAGTCACATATGGGCTGGTGCTGCAAAATGCCACCTGGCAGCTTTGGACTCGGTGGAAAGGCGTGCAAAGAGGCTAATTGGTGATCCAGATTTGGTTAAGTCCAACCTTCAAAGCCTTGAGCATAGGCGTAGGGTAGCCAGCCTTTCGGTGTTTTACAGGATGCATTTTGGAGAGTGTGCGCAGGAATTGCATGACTTGATTCCGCCATCGCAATTCTACCATCGGACATCCCGACGTACGGCGAATATTCACCCTTACGTTGTTGAAACCTCTACGGTCCGGACTAAGCGTTTCGCCTCGTCGTTTATACCACGTACGTCGAAGGACTGGAACAGTCTGCCTGCTGCGGTCTTCCCGTCCGATTATAATTTGGGTGTCTTCAAGGCTAGAGTGAATAGGCTCTTAATAAACTAGTGCGCCTCACCATCAAAGATTGCATCGCTACTTACCATCAGGTGGGATCGCAGTCTAGCACTAGTTTATCTTAATTAAAAAAAAAAAAAAAAAAAAAAAAAAAAATATGGTGAGGATCGTTGAGGGAGATTCAGATTAGTAAACAAAAATTGATCCTCGGAAAAACTCGAGCGCGTCAGATTAAGACAAGGTACGTTAACTAAGAGTATTTCGAGGTTATTTTTTTTTTTTTGAAAATTCTTACACGCTCTAACCCCTACTAAAATGGAAACTTGTGATACCTTTCTTCGTTTTTAGAAACTAATCTTTATCGCTTTAGTAACTGCAAATCTAGCATCCGTCCCTCCCCTACTATCATGAAACTGCTCTAACATTCCATTCAACAACGGCGCGGCGCTCACTTTATTTGAATCCGTTCGAAAATCGAATTTAAACTTCTGATTTACATTCTATGCGGGTAAGGCACAGGTACTGCATTCTATTCAGCCAACGACTGGCCCTGGGGCTCATTTCGCAACTCTTTAGGTCAGAACAGGTGAACATTGTTGATCTAACTGGTTTATGTGTTAGATGCAAATCCATTGTCCCATAAGAGGATATGCGATGCAGCTTCACGTAGGCGGTGTGTAGGCAGCTAGGTAGGTATTCATGAGATAGGACATCGATCAATGCCTTCGTTTATTGCAACACTTCCTAGATAGTTATCTGACATTTATTTGTAACGTTCAAGGTGGAAGGTTAGTTTTGTAAAGTCTGATCTTAACCAGAACTATAAAAAAAATTGTCTTTAAATAACAGAATATTACCATAAAGTATTTCTAAACGGAATTCAAACAAGTCTTTTAATATTTTAATTAAATTTTATTATGGTTGTGGGTATTAAAATAAATAACAATAATTTTATTGTTAGTTCTCGTCCGTGTTCCTTCAAGGCAAGTTGTTATTTTAACCATATAAAGCCGTATATACCTTAGCCATAAGAACAAAGTAATTAACATTACATTACCACATACTCCGCACATTATTATGGAAATATCCATTATTTTTAAACCTTTCAGCTTCAACCCAGCAATATTATTAAGTCATTAACATGCTTAAAGGGCGCTGTGTTAATACTTCAATATCAATATAAATAACAAAAAAAATTAAAGTGTAAAAAACCCTGCCTGTCAAAATAATCAATTTTACAAATCGCCACAGCCTTTCTTAAATGTCCAGTCCCCCTAGCCAAGTTACAACCGTTCGCTTGCGCCGAACGCTTCGAGTTGACTTTGCCGCCAATTCTTTTGTTCTGACCACGTGACTGAGCATTAAGACGACGTCATTCCCGTACATTTGAAGCCTTCTAAAAGCGTTAACTATTGCAGATTAGCAACTTGGCTAGGGGTACAGGTTAGACAAGTAATTAAACGTTACCGATCCAGATCATTTGCCTGGCTAATGGCTGAATATCATCCGTGTAAAAGGCTAGGCTACTGAATGGCGATTTAAACTATTCGGCTATGACATATTTATTACTTCACTTCCACGGTTTGTCAATTAATATAACTAAACGATGATAGCATACAATTAAATAGTTTGCATCGTAAGAATGCATTCTGGACGTAAGCATTATTCATTCATGCGATCGACATTATTTTCCTTTTTTCATCTTTATATGGAACTGGTGCTTAGATTGCGCTGTAATTTGTTTTTCTAGGAAGTCTATGATTGTCATTCTTTATTTGAATCATTAAAATAACGCTATTTTCAATGCTTTATGGCATCTTGTTTGTTTTTTTTTTAAAAGTACGATCTCCTGTGCGTTGTCATTTGTACCTGCACTTGCATCGTATTATTTTACATAATTATAATGTACAGGAACATTATAATTAAAACTAACACGACGCAGTTTCAATATCTGAATGCAATAATAAAATGATCCATGTTTTTTCACTGAATTATTATCTTATTGAACTCACTCCTTAATTAAATTATAGATAGATACGTAATTTGAATTCAGGAAAGTCCAGAATTTCGGATTGAGAGCGTACCTACAATTTTAACAATAAAAAAATTTGATTTATACATTTTGCGTTTATTATATTGTTTATTTTCGGATCCCCAAATATGGATAGATAGCCACGTCATACAGCTTTTGCCATTTGTATAATACCTACTAAAATTTCAATATGTCGAACATACTTACTATAAAATAAAAAAGTCACAATTTCTCTATTACCCTCTAAAATATAAATACTAAACGTAGCTGTAGATACGTTTAGTTCCTCGATCCTCATTCCCGAAACTTACGAAGTCAAAGCAGTGACAGTTCACTAACAGCTGCGTTCAAAACAATAACCAAGTCTTCAGTAATGCCTTTGAATAATTCCTGAACGAGTCTGTCACCCTCGAACTTTGACAGTCAAGACCCCCAGTACTTGAATTTATAAGCCAAGATAATAATCTATTGTCACCAATTCAAATATAATATTCGATTTAATATATTAGTCTATGATTCGATTCAGCTGTCTCTTGTTAGAGCAGGCAGCTAGGCAGCCTAAGTCATCAAAAAAAAACTCAAATTGTTGGTAACATTGAGCATTAAGTATCTGTAATTTTCAGTAATAATTTGTATTAAATACGCCCAAAAAATTTAAGGGTGGCAATAGAATTTGTCTTTTGTCGGCATAACATAGAGTCTGTTTTTCGAAATATTGAAATATATCTAATTCTGAATTCAAATACCTGGGCACTTGACCTTCGAAGATTTATGCGTCTTTTATTTTGAATCACTTCAGTCCGTGTTCACAGAATTGATAACAAATTTGCTAATTAGTAATATTAAGAAGCTCTATTAATTCGTTTGTGATTTGACTGTGCAATTGGGCTAGTAACTAAAAATTAATAAATAGGTATAATCTTAATTAGCTACATCATACTGAATAATACTGAAAAACAAGAACAATAATATTTATGAATCCTCATGTTTATATTCGAATACAACTCATTAAATGCGCAATTTATTAAATACATTTTCAGTGCAAATTAAATAAAACTTCAAAATAAGCGGAGGTCAATGTACCTACTCGTATAGGTACATAGTGTATATATCTAATTATATGTGTTAATTGTTACTTTAATTTCAGATTTCACAGACTCTTCTTGTATATTGTCTATTTAAAGTTGATATTTAAGAGTATTTCAATATCTCCTTTCGCAGGACTACTGAAAGTTTTTTTTTAGAGCAGGCCTTTGTACAATTTTTTACATGATCTATCTTATTGTTTAATGTGTGTGCATAAATTATAAAATAAAAATAAATATAGCTAGTCTTGAAGAATATGTATTATGTCAAAATTTGGTACAAACTGACATAATGACACCGTTTGATTAAAAAATGGTAAACAGATCAATGTTAGAGAGCATCGACTAATCTATGCATACCTACTAATAATAAAAAAGTACTGTCTATCTTATGATAACACCACAATACTTTTAGTTAAAAATTTTAAACGCTCCGTTTAGTTCCAAGTACGTTTTTATTCTTGCGAGCAAGCAAACGGTTTTAGTAAACGGTTGCTTCATCAATTTTCTTGAAAATTAATTTACTTCATTGATTTATGTTCGCAAAACCGCTCATACATCAAGATTACCTAAACTTTTACCTTTCAGAATATTGCGCTAGTTACCTACGTGATTAAATTCCTCCAACCTAAGCCAACAATGGAAGGTCGACTTCAGACTAACTTCACAAAGGTATAACACTACACGGGCTGTGTCTATGTATCCAAAATAGTCGTGCACAAGTTTTTTGCACCAGGACACAAAATAATAAGAAATATCTTAACCAAGGAATATTTTGGTGAAAACCATAGATCTAAACTCGTTAAAAAATTTCGGCCCGTTTTGACATTTGAGAAAGACCTTAGAATGTAACTAAGTGAAGCAATAAAATAATAATTAAAGGTCCGGTGTAGTAGTATTTATCTTAACTATTTTAGTAGTAATCACCGGAAAAGCCGTAGGTTGTCAAAGTAAAAATGTCAAATTGGGCCTTTGACAACTTTAATAATTAATAGTTGTTCTTATGATTAGACACACTTATTCTTCGTCCTTGATATTTCATAACTAGATATAATTCTCTGGAGCTATTAATTTTAATCATATTTTATATTGTATTTTCCTAATCAACGCCAAATGTATGTGGACGTACATATATGTGGTATCTTATTATTAGCGATTTTCTCTGTCTATGTAAAAAAATAATATACTTGAAATTAGTTTGTAAACTTTCTTAAAAATAATAAAAAAATAAATATAAAATACTAACATTTACTTAACACGATACTTCCATTAATTATAATAACGCATTGCATGACGTATAGTTGTATTTTAGCTACTGACGCATCAGTGGAATCAGGCCACTAAAATACGAATTGCGGTCTGATCTTATTTTACAGTGAAACGACTTTATGAACCTAAAAAAATCTTTTATAAATAGTTCACTTCTTCATAAATTGGCAGCCCGAAGTTAAATGCGTGTTTTCATGGTTCTTGAACACAATAGCAAATGTTGGTCACGCCTTTACATTGAAGAGCGATTGCATTGAGTCATAATAACATTAATAACAAATGAGACCATATTAAATCAGAAGACAGGATGCCATTCATTGAAAGAATTACCATGGCTCTGGAGCGCAAATGAAAGAAGACAGGTGGATTTTGGTCAGTACCTACCTAAAAGTCTGACATTCCTCCTCATTCTACACAGAGATGCAGAAGTCATTTGATAAATTTTTTTTAAAGATCATTAAATAATAATTAAAAAAAAAAAAAAGGAAACATAACGTACTTTACGTGTGTAGTCAATTGGACCCTCTCGCTACTGGTCCCGCGGGTCCACTTGATCACATATTTAATTTTCTATATTTTTATTTGTCAACTTGAACCACATTGAAATTATTATTTGTGGTGGGTAACACCAGAGACCGTACTTAAGTATGTCATATAGTAAAAAAATCAAAATGCCATAAAGCAGTAAAAAAAAACTTCATTTCAATAATTCAAATAAAGAATGTCAATCGTGACTTCCTAGAGAAACAAATGACAACGCTATGTAAGCTAAGCACCAGCTCCATATAAAGACGATTGTACGGTAAGAGGGACATAATGTAGATCGCATGAATGAACGCTTATGTCCTCTGCTTGCGTGGGCACGGGCTGAGTAACATTTAATTATGTGTACGACAAAGTTGATGTCACATCTGTGTGTTGCTAGACAAAATAACGAAAATTATTTTGCAAATAAGAAGGATAAGAGAAAGATTTTATGTTTGTTTTAGGGTTCCGTATCCAAAGGATAAAATGGGATCCTATTACTAAGACCCCGCTGTCACCAGGCAGTATCTCATGAACCGTGATATTTACACAGTTAAATTTTTTCTCAGCTGTATTTTTGTTGCCTCTATAACAACAAATACTAAAAACAGAATAAAATAAACATTTAAGTGGGGCTCTCATACGAACTTTTTGCCGTTTTCATAGATAACGGTAAGGAACCCTTCATGCGCGTGTCTGAACCGCACTTGGCCGGTTCTTTTTTATTTTCATGTGATCATACAAAACTCCTTCGAAGAATTAGGAAGAGCTACATAAACTTTTAGTTATGGAAGAACAATAAAACCTATAGAGACTGAAATAAAAGGACTAATTTGACAAACTAAATAGAATAGGAATGAGTGTTTTAAGATCACTAACTAAACAACAAAACAGTTAACAATTTAACTCCCTAACGTTTACTTACAACACACACAGAAAACCGTCCAGCAACACATACGGTTAGTTACTAAGCATAGCTTTACTCAACAATTTCACCTAAACTCGTCGTCAAAAGTCAAGTCCACGCATGGTTGGGCGCCATGATATCGTGTCGTCCACGTCACGTGACCGTCACGCTCAATTTACGTTCCGATATACGCAGCCTGCCGTGCCCACTCTCACCGCTTTAATATTCGCTATGGTATTAGTAAATACTGTGCCATAGAAGCCGACTGTATTTGGACATGGAGAGTTATGGTATAAGAAATTATGTAAAGATATTTTGTTAATACTAATAGCAAAGTTCATAATGTGACTAATTGCTATTTTTTTAATTTAAGTTCTTATAATCTGTCCTAAGGTTGTCTGGTAGATATCACTGTCAACGATAAAGCCGCCATTATACACACAGATTACAGATTCTGTGAAATTGTTACTATTTTGGTGTACAATTAACTTCATTCTATGTTATTGTATTGATATTAGTGGTTTAGAAATGAGTTAAAAGCAAATAAACAGAAATAATTCTATGATTCTATCAGTATGTAGCACTGCAAAACAGCGTAAGAACTTTTAATGCTTTCGGCTAATTTACAGGACGTAACACCGCTTAGTTTTCATGAAAGCTTTAGTACCTCTAATTTTACAGATACTAGGAACTATCTATATTATCTTTGTATCCTAAACAGGCTTTAACACCACCCACCCTCGACCCCGAATGTTTTTATATACCTCCCACGTGTCTAAATTGGAAGTGAAAATCACTAACCGTAAAAAATAAACGTAGTCTCAAAAACCTACTTATCAATGTTTATTTCGTTTCTCATCTCAATAAAAAACAAGCAACATCGTTTCCACTTTCAAAGGCGATTTTTTTTAAGTTGGCAACTCCCTGTCGAAATATCTACCAAATGTTGGCGATCTATTTCTTAAGTAATAAGTTTGGATCACGAAGCTTTCGGCACGGAATCAATCTGAAGTATATCAAAGAGAGATTACAAGATAGCTAAGATTTAGCAATGGCATGAAACCGAATGGATTGATTATATTTGAAACTAGCTTTTGCCAGCGCTCAGGAATAAAGCAGCTTTCTATTGGTGAAAAAATGTTAGCAATCGGACCAGGACAGGGATTACTTCTTAGAAACAAAAAATAAATAAAAAACCAACTTTAAGTACCTCTTTATATCTAATATTAGTGTAGATAGGCAAAAACAATGTTACAATTACAATTTAGATATTATGAGCTTGTATGCATAATACATTCGAGGACCGACGTGAAATAAAAATAAAATATAAAAATGTGTGAATAAATATTTGTGAAGTCAAAGTTGATACCTTTAATTTCAGACTAAAATGCTAATGATGTATTAAATAAAACAGGGATTATGGGAAAGGTAATTAGTTGTTTTAATACGTGACGGCTTTCAGCTCTTACCACCTAGGTACTTTGTTTTTAATTCGAACACACATTGCTGTACCTATGGTCTTTCTTTACACTCGTGACTTTGTTTTGGTTTTTCTTCTCAGGGTAGGTAGTCAGTTTACTATGTCCATGGGTCGTGAGATAGTGAACCCCCGGGTCCTCAGACGCAAGGCAAAAAAGGAACTTAGGAATGGGTTTCAATCAGTACGTCTGACACGCCCTCCGGCTTCAACCTAGAGCGAGAGAAGGCATTGGATGATTTCCCACCTAAAAAAGAGTAGTCAGGAAACACCGTCCTCATCTAAACTAGCTTAAATGACAGGTAAGTGTTTTTTAAAAACCTATTTGCAAATTAAATGTCATATTCATGAATAAAATATTATTATATTTTTGCGCTGATAACTGAAATACAGGCTTTGCATAGTTCGGTTTCAGATGCACGAATTATTTGTTAGTTTATAAATATATTGCCAAATGAAATGTAATATATGTAACTAAGTTTTTTAGAAATAAATTGATAATATTATTTATTACTAGCTATTGCCCGCGATTTCGTCCGCGTACATTAAATACAGCCTATATATGTCACTCAAGAATAAAGCAGCTTTCTATTGGTGAAAAACGTCCTACAAACAAAAAAAACAAACTTTACCTCTTTAATTAGTGTAGATTATTATATTAGTGTGGATTATGCGCTGAATGTTGCAGACAATAAAATTAGGTACGAGTATATTACTGCATTTTTCTGGTTTAATTTTAAATCCTGAAGTTTCGCAACAGTGAGACATTTTCTTTTTTTAACTTCTGGTCACCTTGACTCCGTTGTTACGTGGTTAGGAGTCGCATTCGCAGTGCGTGGGTTCAAGATTACACACTAATATTACAACAGTTTTCATTATTCACCAAATAAATATTTCAACATCTTTATTAAACGGCGTTAATACTGCATTCAAAAAAATGTTGATCCTTCGTTTCACTGCAAGGTTGAGTAATCGAGTTGTTGACGACTCCGACAGTGTCCGGATAGACACAATTTATTTTCAATATTTTTTCACAGATGATTCGGACACCACCAAAATTGAAGCTGTTGAGTACAGTCCGATAAAAAAGAATTAAAAAATATAAAATAAAGGAATTTACCACCCGAAGTTGCCGCCTTAAATCCATCCTAAAATAATTTTGTTACTTAACGCTTTTTTCCCCCTATATATTATATTTTTAAACTTTTTTAATCTGACTGTACTAAACAGTGTGTATAAGAAACGTCAGTGAAAAGAATTAAAATTAAAATGTGCCAATTTGGACACTATGTCCGAATCATCAGCCACTCGAATAATCTCTTTTAAATTGTTGTTGCGCATTTTACAGAGCGTACACAGGCAATTTCTTGCTTATTAAGATAAAAAGAATTCATATAATAAAACAAGAAATATTACGCAGAATCAACCTTATCTGATAACCTTTCTGCATGAACTTCTCAGAATATTTTACGTTAATATAAAATAATAAATTAAGTAAAATAAAAGGACTTTCGCTGCAACTTATGGAGTAGCTTGCGACTTGCGTGACATAAATAAAAAGAAGTTGTTTACATTTGGCCAGGCCTGTTGGTCTGGTGGTTAGTGACCCTGACTGCTATGCCGGAGGTCGCGGGTTCGATTCCCACCTAGAACAAATGTTTGTGTGGATTGCAAAATCCCAGTAGTTTCGGCTGTGCGCTGATATGTTAGTCAGTCAGGGAGTTTCTCCTTATATCTACGTATAAATGACACTCAATATCCTTCACCAATTGAACAATAGCACTTAACATACCTACTGACTTTGACACACTTTTTATAATCAAATAATATTCATAATAACACATCTGAACAAACATCATTATAGGAAAGGCAGCCTGAATCGCGAAAGCGTTCACAATTACATATTGATAGCAAATATCTATTAATTGCTATGCTATTGCATACAGCTGTAATAGAGCGGAGAATAGTAAGAGCTTGTAATGTTGATTATGATGTTCGCAGCCAGATATTAGAATTGATCACTTCATGAAATGGTCAAATAGAACTGGCCAGATCGTTTAAACGTTAACATTTGATGACATGTTAATCCTCGTTTGGTCTTCCTTCCGAAATCATTTATTTGGTTCTAAGGTCTTTTGGTACACAGCATGGGTAGGATGACAGCCAGGACGAAAATAAGCATCTTTAAAGATTGATAGGTATTGTGTGAATCTGACCGCTGTCACCCGCACCATCCTATAGCAAGGGTAGAGAATTTTCACTGAGACAGGAATTGAAAATGTCGGAAGATATCATTTAGAACTAAAAAAATTTATAAGATCACCAAGGAAAGGAATTACTACCGAGATCATAGATTTAGTTCTATTTGTCGATAAAGAGTTCAAGAAAGAAAAAGCAAAAAATAAAAATAAAAACACATTATTCATCTTCCATGCTAAAGTAGATAATAGTTTTCAAAAGCCAATTGTCTAGAAAGGCAACGTGAAAACGGCCATCTCTACAATTACATTACGCTAAAAAGCCGAAGCAGGCGCTGTGTGACCTCCCAATTAAAGTTAGAACTACATTGTACCGACGCAAACGTGGACCACGCCTGATCTGTACGTAGAACGAAGTCGCGTGGCGTCTCTCAAGAGTAGCTCTACAAGTCTAGTTTCCATATAATATGTATGAAGACCGACGCGCCCAGATCGGTGTGTGGTTCAAGTGTGAGCAGTGTATTTATACCTTTATAGTTTCTAAAGATCAATTGACTAGAAAGGCCATGTGAAAACTACCATCTTCTACAATTATTACATTACGCTAACAAGCCGAAGCAGGCGCTGTGTGACCTCTCAATTACGACTTACGTAAATTTGTTTGACGCGAGCTCACGGGGGCACTTCCCGTCATCCAGCATTGTTCTACACCGGCACAGTTTCACACGGCCCACATATCTACTTACATGGAAAGCTGCAAACAATATGTACTAGTATATACTGCCGTCATAAGGCAAATGGGCACAACTAACATTTTTCCGAAATTGAGTTAAATTCGGAATCAGAGAAACAAGGCCCATCTTCCAATTTTTTTTTTGTACAATTTTAGGAACAAGATAAACAAAAAAATCCATAAGCTCAACAGGCATAACTGAGCCACTTTTTAAGTTTTTGCACGTAAAAAGACCACAACTGACTTATACTCCTAGCACCTACTTCAAAAGGTTACATATGCATAGATTCGGCTTTTATTTTGTATCATGATTAATATAATTTATAGTATTTGCCCGCGGCTTTGCCTGCGTACATAAAATATAGCCTAATACCACTCAGGAATAAAGGCGCTTTTTACCGGTGACAAAATTTTAGCAATCGAACCAGTAACTCCAGAGATTCCTACAAACATAAAAACAATACCTCTATAATATTAGTGTAGATAGGGTAGATTTACTTGAAAAGCCTTAATTTTATTACCATTACCACATATGTGCTTTTTAATTTAAAGTTTACCAACTAGGCCTTTACATTTAATTTAAAAGAAAAGTCACACCTAGCAGTTATGCCTTTACTACCAAAAAACTTTGACTAGAGGTGAAGTGAGGGAGTCGAATTCGTACTTCGACCCCCTCACTTCACCGCAGCTAATCCCGCCATTTGTGTCTGACCCATAGATATAAGAAAGGAGGAGATATGCTAAGTAGTAAAAAATGTATCGGAACACTGTGTCTCCAGTTTCTCCTTCCACTACCGACACTACTACACGTACAGGAATATTTACGCAGTCGCGCATACATCCACAAATCATAAATCAGACCAAACTACACAGTTAATTATAAACCTTATTGCCCTAAAAACAGCGTGTATTTTCCTTGCGCCGTACAACTTACGCACACATTAACAACATACAACTATCGATGTGCTGTGCAAAAGCAATTTATTTTACATTTACGCTAGTGATTGACTAAATAGAAAAGTTATCGATTTTTTAATTTTTATCGTGCTATTTTTTTTTTGGGTTCCAATAACAAATTAAATAAAAGTGAATGCTTCCAGAAAATAATGTATATAATAATATAATATATATGTATATAAAAGCAAAACTACCAAAATGTTTTTCAAAAAACTAAAAACTTTATTTATTCCCATTAACTCTATTTATTCAAATACGGCATTTTAGAACGACAATATCAAATACGAAAAATCGGCGAAATGGAACACGCACTACTATAGAATCCTGAAAAGTTTTATAACTAGTTTTATTATAACACATGAAAAAACGAGTTATTAAAAGAAAAAACTTTAACTTACAAAAATTAGGTTTAGTCTTGATTTAAGGATTTGAGAGATGGCGTTTTCTTAGAGGCTGAAATATTTCTGATCGAAAGTGAATTGAGCATTGGTACTATATTTTTTTAGGCAACCAATAAGGTGGCCTTTCAGTAGCATCAATCCATTGCTTTTTAAAATTATTTTTCGGGAAATTGAAAACAAAGATAAAAATGATAACTAAATAATATAACATTTTAGTTATCATTTTTACCTAAGCTACTGTTAAATATAACCGCTTGTCTGTGTCGCGGAGGAATACAAAATATAAACAGGCATCCACGCATAACAAATAAAAAGCTAAAACATGTTGCCTTATTTTAAGCAAAACTCCTTAATATATTCTGAATTATGCTCATTCATCATCATCATCACCATATCAGCCGAAAGACGTCCACTGTTGGACATAGGCCTCGCCAAGCGTCGCCACAACGACCGGTTTTGTGCGTCACGCATCCATGCTCATTATTATAGCGCATTCGAAGCTTTTGAAGACTTTGAGAAGGAAGTGAAAATATCAAAATCATAAAAAGTAAGAAAATAACACGAAGATACTGCCATAATATACGATATCCGAAACCAAAAAATTGTCCATCGACTATTAACTTACAATTTAACCAACTTACTTTCCGACAGTTGCTAACGTATTTCTCTACTACTCTGTAAAATAATAAAAATATTTACATTATTTCACTTCGAAAATCCAACCAATCGATATTATGGTCGATAGTCTACATGAGGGGATCTATTAGGCACTTCACTGACTGCGGCTGGCTGACGGCAACTGGCAGCGGCCGGTATTACGAAATACACCGCACTGATAAAGTATCGTTATGTTATTTTTACATTGCTTGTCGAGTTACTAAGGGTTAAAATTTGATAGTGGTTAAAGAGCAATGTATTTACTGTAAGAGTAATATAGTCGCTTTGATATTTGGAAGTAAAAATAACGTAGTAGCAGTAAGGGATATTACAAGATTTGTTGTTTTTACTGATTTTAAAGATAAATATAGCATTAAACTTGTATTTATTTAAGGTTAGAGATTCCGTGATGACCCAGGCTTGTCTTATCACTTCAGTTCTTCCATTAAACCACTGAACAACGCGGCATTTTAAATTTGTTTACGATCACGTGTCGCGAGTCTCACAAGTTTGTAACTGTCGGCCGTTTGGACGAATGTGCACTTCTTATGCATTTCGAGCGGACATGCACACGCCCCCTTGCCACTTCTCCTGTTTTTTATATTTCTATGGTCTGACCTGTCTTGGCGAGTCAAAATGTCAGAATGTGAAAAGTCACAATCATGTTGTCTATTTTCGTAATATTAATAACTTTACTTTGTTTTTTATCCTACGTTGTAAGAGAAAACGTTGATTATTTAGATAATAAATGCCAATATAATAAAAACTTATATATTTCAATAATCGTATATGAATCGTGAAAATTAATTTATTTTAATTAATCTACTTCCAAAAAATAATATTATAGTTAGATAGTCGATATTTTTCGCCAAAAACCACAAAAACCAATATTTTTTTTAAAGCTCAATGTTTTTCGATATTTATAAAATGTTAGATGTGCCTTTTTTATGATGGCAGTATAACCACTTTATACATGAGTATTCATAATGTAGTTGCATGAATGGACGCAGGAGAGGAATGTCCATTGTCGACACGCGTCGTGTTTAGCTTTCAATCGATTTATATTCAATCGGTTTTTACAATACGATATGATTGTAAATGTAATCGTGATAACGTACGAGATGAAAAAGGCCGAGAAAGATGGGTTACTCGGTTACCCGTGGTCCTGGGAGGCTGAAGATAACTAAAGGAACAGGTGCAGTGTTAGTCAGTAAAAGTGTAACACTCCCGTTCCGCCCTAGAGCGGGAGAAGACATTAGATGACAGTGACTATATAGGACTATACCTTTTTGTTAGAAGCTTTACAAACTTAAAAAAACTCTGAGACTGAGATTTTTTTTATAATATTCAAAGCGATTCTTGCTTGTAATAAATCATTGCTTATCAATTTCGAATCCCCATTTTGAGCAAGTCATATTATCTTTATAGTATAAACTAGTTCTTCAAAATGATTAACGTTTAGTCAAAAAAGACATTAATAAAATTGAATACACTGTGTCTCTGAATTTATTATATCATACCGATAACCTTACGACCTCTACCAACGAGAATAGCTTTACTATCTTCAAAAATTAAATGCTCTACCATCCCGAGCTTAGAATTTATTGCCACAAATAAAAATATTAAATTACGTGGAGAACCTCTTTGCTTAATGAATAGGAAAATTAAATGGACTAAGAAATATATACGGAGTACCTATTCTTTATCAAAACAGAGGGCATTATAGAATATATTGTTATCGTGGGCCCAGACTAGACGAGAGAGTTATTAAAGTAACTATAAAAATATGGACCGCGGCAACAAATTTCGAAAGTTACATAAAGTGGATATTTCAACGCAAGTTTGTTGGCAAGTAGCGGTACGATAAAGCTAGAACTACATTAGATCGACACACAGGTATAACACGCCTGATTAGTACGTCGAACGACGTCGCGTGACGTGGATCTAGTGTAGCTCTACAAGTCTAGTTTCCATATAAAATGTATGGAGAGCAACGCGCCCAGATCGGCGTGTGTGGCTCACGTGTGAGCAGTGTAATTCTACTTTAAAGCTAGAACTACATTAGACCGACGCACAGGTATAACACGCCTGATTTGTACGTAGAGCGACCGACGTCGCGTGACGTAGATTAAGTGTAGTTCTACAAGTCTAGTTTCCAAATAAAATGTATGGAGACCGACGCGGCCAGATCGGCGTGTGTGTCACACGTGTGCGCAGTGAAATTCTAGCTTAATATCAAAACCTAAAAACAAACTAATACAAAACAACACTTTATGTAAAAGCCCCGAAGACCTCAATTTTGAGCGTCGATACGTTCGACAATTTTGATCCTTTGGGGATCTAAATAACCGTAACCCAATGTCATGTATTCAGTAATGGAATGACAACCGAGATCAAAAGGCTCTAATAATGTTACGCTGTACCCGAACCGAATAGCGTTCATCTCTACTATAAATAACAAACATTAATTACAATATACTAAGGTTGTCCGGTAGATATCGCTGTCAGCGATATAAGAACATTGTACCCATAGATTTAAGTTAGTGTAAAAGTTTTGTTACTATTTTGGTGTATAATAAGTTTATTCTATTCTATTAAGTAAACAGTTACCTCTACCATGAGTTTAAAGCAATAGTATTTGTCGATACTCGATACCGACTACATAAATATTTTGCATGGCAAATTTTGGTTCCGTAAGTGACCGCTAGAGGCGCTGTAAAATTTGCTTTAAACTCATGGTAGAGGTAAAGAAGAATTTTTGCGGGAGATTTCTTCGAGTGAAATGTTTGTTTTAATTATTCGCAAATTGATTCTTATTGGATATTGTGATGTAAAAGTAATGTTGTTTTGTATCTCAAGTGTCTGCACAACTAGACAATATGTGGAATTATTGAAACAGGCGCGATCTCGATAAATTGGAGCTGAGAGTTTTATAGTAGCGTTGACTACTTCAGCGAAGTTTGCCGGGAAGGTATACTCGATACATTTCCTGCCAAATGCTACAAAAACATTAGAATATTCCATATTCTAATGCTGCAAACAAATAAACTGTTCATACGAAGACATGGCTTAAAGGCCTTATTATCCAGGCCAAAAATATTACCAAAAGTAAAAATAGTAGTAAAAAGAAACTGTAGGTAGGTACTACCCATCAATATTTATTTTCTTTCCAATTAGTAGACGGTTTTCAATACCGTTCATTGAAAAAGCAATCTAGACCGCAGTCCTCTTGCGACACTTTTTGCTGATAAAGAAGATCAATGCGATTATTAAATACGAAAGACCTTCGTCTCTTTCATTGTTAAGACAGCTGTATTTATCAGATACCTACAACATAATATATACACTTAATTCTGTAAAGAATTTAATTATGGAGTGAATCATGTGGATATGACACTTATATAACGATATTTATTTATTTTTATTTCATTTATTCGGTAACAGTTATACAGAATCAAATCTTTATACTAAGTTATAAATATACAGAACTTATAAATGTATAATCTACGACATTTTCCACAATAGGTATACCGTCAACTGTGGCAACTTGACCATATTTTTTTCGAATTTATCAAATAACTATGATACTGATAGTTTTTTTTTTTAATATCATAAGATTTGTTTGTAACCATAATGAACTGATGATTCATAGTAACTAACGATTTCTTTAAAATATCTTAAAATTGGCTTTCTAGAGAAAGAAATATAACAGAGGTCAAATTGACACCATTTTGGCATCTTGACCTAACCATCACTTTTCATAGATAATTGCATATTATTTCCTATTTTAGGTCAATTTGGCCATTTTTCACACCAGCGTCTTGTCACCATTCGACTTCAAAACGCTATATTTTTTTAACAAACAGCGTTATTACAGTAGAAAAAGAAAATGTTGTCAATGGTAATCTGATAAATGTATATGTATAATGGACTACTGATAAAATTATACGTAACACTATCTTAAATTCTACAAGTAAAAAAGTTTTGTTTGTAAAGATCACTTAGGGGCAAGTTGCTCTGCATATGTCAAGTTGCCACAGTTGACCGGTACTTAAAGTTATATTTACTAGTCCGCTATTTTAAGCTGTTAAAACAAAATAGTTGATAGTAAACTATAACATAGACAAAAATGCAAGTAAAGGAGAAAGATAGAGGGAGAGAGAATGGGTAAATATTAAACTAACTGTTATAGTTTATAGCTATTTGTGGATATAAGACTTCTAAATTATTGAACAGAAACAAAAAAGAAATCAACATCTTCAAAGATCTTAATTCATTGATTAGTAAAGCAAAGTTTAGTTTTCTATTGATATGTTTAAATCAACACCATAAAATCACTTCATTACTGGATATATCCTCCAATTGGGTCTATAATATATAACTATATTCTACTCCTACCTGCTACTGGCAAAGAGCTTCGTTCAATCTGTATATATAATATAATCGACGGTTGAAAGGCAAAATGATCTAAGCGACATTGAGCAAACTTTACAAAAGTGAACTCTAATTTTTAACTTTAAGTCACTCTTTTGTAAAGTTTACTCAATGTCGCTTAGATCATTTTGCCTTTCAACCGTCGATATATAAGTTATATCCTTATAAATACGATGACTGATTTGTGGTTAGAGTCTGTCTAATAAGTCAACCGACTTGGGTAATTGTTAGGGTGAAATGAAATCTGATGTAGTCAACGCTGGTTCAATAATCAAGGTTGATTAAGAGATATTGATCATTGTTTAATACTAGAAGAACCTTACAAAAAGTATCGAATATAAGTATTTTTTAAATAATTAAATATTAGACAAAATTCCCAAGTCGGTTGACTTTTTAGACAGACTATACCTACTAGGTATCACTCAAGAAGTTCTCTGCTCCAAGTGACATAGAATCTATTAAAGCCTATTCATTGCCACTTCAGTAAACATATTCGGTAGGTTTAATTCTAGGAAAAATATTTTTCGAGTGAAACATTACTGTTTTCAGCAAATGAACGAGACCATTTTTTTTTCATTGTATGTATGAGTGTACAGGAATGTGACTCAGTTTGTAATTTGACATCCCCTATATTTCATGTTTCCACACGGAACTCTTGTTCATTGTTTAAAGTTAAAACGAAACGAATTTCGTATGTTTTATAGCTCTGCTTTTAATATTAAAACTTTCTGAATGTGTTTTCCAATATCTCTAGTGTTTGCTTGATCTCTAGAAGCTCCATCAATTTCGCTCACTCGCGATATTAAAATAAGAATGCAAAAACATCTGTTTTATATGTAAAATTATTCCCTATTTTAAATTATTTTTATTTACCAAGATCAAGATCAACAAATACTGAGAAAACAAGTTATCTATTTAATATGAAAATCCTCGCAGACATGGCATCCAAACTGTGCGCTCGTTAATTTACAATTTAAATACATTCTCCGGATGTTTAATTAAATCGTTGTTTTCCATTTTATTAACAAACTATTAATCTTTTACATAAGCCACAAAGTTTTCTAACCAAAACATTGCGGAGTCATAGATAAAATGAATGGGTTCAGCGCCGCAGTCAGACCACAGACTAGAAACGCAACTGCTGTTTATGTAAGCACTATTTATCGTTCATCTCCTGCTAATATTAATGGCTAGTATTGTTTGCCTTCCGCCTATCTCGACCTTGCTAACTTTTTTTAACATCGTTTGTGGGTTATTTATGATAAGTGGCGCCCGAATGGTGACATTCAAAGCCTCCATTAATGGATTAATACTCCTGTACACAATGGGAGATGATGGCACAATGATATTAATAATTTATGAAACGTTAAATTGTCTCAAAAATATTCACAAAATTTAAAACAAGAACACAAATTTTATGTCTTTATATTTTACAAAATAGCAACAAAAAAATGTTTCTCCTCGCAGATTTATGTTTGAATAAATATTTGCTATTTTCGTGCGGATTGACTGTGTCAATGACATATGGCAGTACAATATCACTGTGGAGCCATTTCGATGTTAATGAACCTAGAACATTAAACTTTCAGCTACAGAGGAATATCAGATTAAGGAATAAAATCAACGTTACAAGTGAATTTAATTAGCAGTATATAATAAAACGGTTTAATAAGCCCGTCACTACTCTCCGCTAGTGTTTACAGCATGAGTGCGCTTTCGAAGCCACCGGCCTTTGCAATCGAGATTGTACGTGTATATAGCTACGTTAAAAACAAGGCTGTGGCTATATTAAAGTTTATTAAGATATATTACAGTTATTAATTAACTTTTAACAACTCTAACTTGTTTACTGAAGGCAGATAGAAGAAAGATGGCTCAAACGTTCTTAAAGTCCTAGTATCTAGGCTGTTACCATTCATTAGGTTTTCATTAGTTAGTTTCTAAGTGATGCTGTCGGTCTACTTTAAGTAACCTAAATGATTCATCAATAAAATAAATAGATACATACAACAGATATTAGGGTAGACACTTTTTTTTTGTTAATTTTGGTTTATGCCAATGTGTCCTTTCGGCCCCAACACCCATCTATTCTGCGAGCAATGTGCCCTGCCCATTGCCACTTAAGTTTGGTGCAGCGTTGGAAGGCCTCATACAAGGTGGACCGATGACCTGGTAAAGTTTGTGGGGATCCGATGGATGCGAGACGCACAGGACCGTTCATTGTGGCGACACTTGGGGGAGGCCTATGTCCAACAGTGGACGTCTTTCGGCTGAAATGATGATGATGACGGTTTGTGCATTTAGCCAAAGTCAAGTTTAGAAAGTTTAAGTTTTCAGTCACTAAGTTATTTTAAAAGCCATTAGAACGCGGATGTGCCATATTCTAATTTTTTTGCAGTATTTGGCGGCAAATGTTTCGGGTCAGCCTTCTCGGTAAGCTTCGCTGTGGTAGTCAATACTACAATAATTCTCAGCTCCATTTTACCGAGATCGCGTCTGTTTCAATGATTTCACTCATTGTCCAGTTACGCAGACACTTAAAATATAAAAATACATTAACTTTACTTTTTTTTTCCCTTATTATTAAGAATAAATTTCTTAATAATTGATTACAATCTAGCCTAAAACACTAATAAGTAATTTAACTCTAACTTATTTTTATACGGTTTTGCTTAAACTAAGAAAAGCGTCCTTGAGCACTTATAGAAGTCCATAGCACTTTCTTAGAGTCTGATATTGATAATAACACTTTGTTCATGTGTAATATGCATAGCACAGCATTGATCACTATTATACACTAACTTTAAACACTACACTAACTCAAAAGGTTTAGTTCTCTTTAGTCTACGCACTAGGTCCGTATTAATTTTACATAACAATATCCACTAGAAATCAATTTGCGAATAATTAAAACAGTCAATGAACTTCACTCAAAAAATTCCCGCCAAAAACCAGGAATCTGTCATGCATTGACAGATTAACGAAAAACTGGTACAGCATAATGAAAGTAAACTGCCTCCCAAAAAACTCTTTGGAAGGAAGGTTCTAATAAAATTGTAATTTGTAAATTATTAGGTTATGGAAAGCGATTTAGAAAGGGTTAGGACCCCAGCGGAAATTATAGGCGTGTGTAAACTTCATGTTTATGGATATTAGTTCGTGCGATGTATGGCGGTAAGCTGCCAGTGTTGCAAGCGTTTAATTCATTAAACCCCAAGCGAACGCCGGCGTTTGCGCACCTATTGTCTTTCTATTGTGTCTGTAATTTTCACGATTGAAAGGTTAAAATAAGTACTCTGAATATGTTTTATGAGTTATGGCAATACCGGTAATTGAATGGTGTACTGTGCATTTATTTGATTACATTGCAGTGAGTTTCTGATTTATTTCTTATTTAATGTTGCCGCTCATACGTTGGTGTTAATGTTTTTAGAGTTTCGTACCCACAGTGTAAAACGGGACCCTTTACTAAGACTCCACTGTCCGTCTGTCTGTATGTCCGTCTGTAGTTCATAAACTGTGATAGTCAGACCGTTGATATTTTCACAGAAGATGTATTTCTTTTGTCGCTATCACAACAAATACTAAAAATCAGAATTAAATAAATATTTAAGGAGGTGATTTTTTTGCTTTTTAATAGTTAATGGTACGGAACCCTCCGTGCGCGTGTCCGACTCGCACTTGACCTGTTTTTAAATTAACATGAAGGTTTTTTATAGCATCTTTTCGCCGATTTGCATTTTCAATTGACCTTTCACGAACTCTTGCCATTAAATAAAGGTTAAAAGCTTAATATGATTATTGCCAAACTGAAGACCCTTATAAACTCATTGAATTCGTATTAACAAAATTAAATTGGCAAAATATAAATCAAATTATAGTTGTATAACTACTTATAATTTTGTTTTTCAAGATTTTTGACCGCCATATTTTATTTTTACAAGAAGTTTGAAGCTCTTTTTTTTATGAATTCTTCATTCAAACTAATGTTTTTACTAAACAACTGACATTTGAGTGACACGACTCACGATAAAAGTGTATTTTGCGTAATGAAAATATTCCGCGTTGATTTATTTTTTAGGTAGTAGTTTTTTAGTAATAGCAGATTTGTTTTAGTAGGTAGTAGAAATAATTGGATTTGCCTGAGTTTTAATGACTAAAACCTACAGTACAGACTAGGCTTCTTTTATTTGTCCCTATTTGTCCTTTATGCTCTAAGACCTACGATCTAATGTACAATTGCCGAAACGGATCTTGAGCGCTGGCTTCAAGTTGCGCAGAAGTCAAATATTCGGTCTCTTTAGTGGTGCGAAGTCTTTAGACGCGGGGGCGGGGAGTGTCAGTGATTGGCTCGCCGCGCCATCGCGTCATAGACGTCACTCATGATTCGTTCCGTGCGCTTGCAGCATGTATCTAACAACGACGACGATTGGCTCGCCAATGTATGGAATGCGCAAAGCGATCCCCACTCTGACGCCGAGCGCTCAAGATCCGTGACGGTAATTGTAGTTCTAGCTTAACTCTTTCGAGAATTCCCGCAGCCTTATTTTAGTAGCCTTGGTAAACTGAACTCTAACTACTTGTAAATAAATTAGTTAGTGTTAGTGCGTCACAACACAGTTTATTTCGTTTCGGAACTAACATTACCTAATGACAGCAAATCACTTGTTCAAATAAGAGGCTCCTTTAGTAAGATAAAAACATGACACTACGTAAAACTGTGTTTTACCAGCGTCTTACATCGTCGTCTAAATATAATTTGTTGGTAATGAGCCGGCGGGAATTTTTGTTTGAGAATCTCGTTTAACTGATTACAGCTGAATGGCGACATCCAGAACCTAAAGACAAGTCCAGAACAAACAAATAGGTGGAAAAAGATTTTTTTTTTGAGTATTTGATGGGCCAAAAATGCTTCATAACCAAAGGTCGGAATTATGTACAGTTATTTATGTACTTGCACCGAAGTTTAGTTATTATTATGGATCTTCTTCTTTGGATTTGGATTGGATTTGTAATGAAACATTCCGTGTGACCAACAATAAAAACCTCAAAGATACAGAAGACAATTATAACAAAGATAATAAACATACAATTTTTATTAATATTTTTCATTGAAAAAGATTTCCCTTCGTCAACAGTGCTGAGGTTATACACTGTGATGATGAAATTTTTTTTGCTATATTTCTGAGTATCATAAAAAAAATCAGCTCTTTAAAATTAATCTCGAGACTTGAGGCATACCCACCTTATTCTATCGCTGCAGCTGTATGAAATCGGTATAAGTATTTAAATAACTACCTAATTCCGACCTCTGCTCATAACCATCCTCCTCACTTTTACCTCTTCACAATATTAGCTTGGATTCATACACCAATGCCGGATCTGATGCTATAGCAATACCTCACGAAAAGTCGTTTCAAAGTCATCTATTCAGGATCCTCGTGTACCTAATAAGTGATTAAGGAAATGATAATTCAATTACTTTGGAAGCTAGCCAGTAATTAACATTAATAAAAACGCTATTTACGGCGTCTTGTATTTTTTTGGTTTCCTAATTTTAAATTCTCATCAAGGTTGTTTGTTTGATGAATCAAACAGTAATTAAAGATTAATTATACGGAGATTCGCGGTAATTCTGATTTTCTGTGGTGATATAATTAAAAGTGAAATTCTTTGGTAGAAAAAAGTTTTTAGCAGTAATTATAAAGGCCAGAGCTATATGTGTGTGTTTATTATTCCTTCATAGTCAAACTGCTGGTCGGATTTGATTGAAATTTGGTACACGGATAGGTCCTGGAAGGAATAGCATAAAAGAACATTCTCTTGGGATGATATTCTACTTACACATGGACAAAGTCGATGTAGAAGCTAGTGAGGCATTAATACCAAAATCACTACACTATGATTGTAACATTAGTATTGTTTATGGGTTTTTCACTCACACTGAGAATAACAGCGATCAACTAGATAATAGGTAATTCATTCATAAAAAATATTTTTATCTTACTTAAAACTCACTCTTGTATACAGTGTATTTAACACACGTCTGGTTTATTTTTCATGTTTACACTTGTGCATTGTGAGCAGTCTAATGCCAGAATTACATTAGACCGACGCACACGTGTAACATGCCTGATTTGAACGTAGAACGACGTCGCGTGGCGTGGAACTAGTGTAGATCTACAAGTCTAGTTTCCATTTATAGTGTAAGGAGACCGTTCCACTCAAATCGGCGTGTGCGGCACACGTGTGGGCAGTGTAGTTCTAAACCACCTCGAGTGCAACGACAAACTTTACCCTCTTGTATCAAAATGTACGTAAAAATGCCGTAACTTCAAACATGAATGAGGGAGAAGTTTCTATTAAGTAAATATCTAACTGCAATCCCAGTAGCACTAGAGCAGTAAGAATACAAGTTAAACATTGTTTATGGTCACAAGTAGGTATGCATATTTATGTCAAGTAATACTGAAGAGCTACATTAACATGTCCCACATGTTTACAAAGACGACATAAAATGTTGCCACAAGTGAAATATTGATCGATTGAGATTGAAGCAGGCACTCGCTTACTTACCTTTGCCTTAGTAAAAACGTTCGAAACTCTTTGCTTACGATGGATGTGGCGGGAATTTTAGGACTAATAAAATATTTGCTGATGGCAACTTATGAAACGACAAGATTTGATTTTGGAACGTGATAATAGTGTTGTGATTTTTATTTACCAAAGGAGTATTTGGCGGGATTTTATCACGTGAATTTTATGGCTGTTTTAATAGTTTGCAAATTGATTGCTAGTGAATATTGTGATGTAAAATTGGTGTTTTGTATCTCAAGTACCACATACACGTTTTCCAAGATCATTAAATGTGTAACAAGTCCAATACAGACGTTTTGGCATCTTGTCTCTGATGAAGAAGAGGGACAAATTTTGGTCACGTGCTGTTTGTGAACACTCTTGGAGCTGACAGGCGATGTTGAATTGCTCCCTATATACTTGGTAAGTTACTGCAAAGAGTCGGCCCCTTCAACTGTGGGAACCAAAGATACCTAATTAACAATGAGAGAGCGAACCGGGTGATCGCTTGGGGTTTAATTAACATCTTCGAAAGGAGATGGCGGCCTTAGTAAAAGTGTTGTCTCATTCATAGAAGTAATCATGTCAACAATAGTACAAATGTTTACTATACGATTTCAATTTCAATGCTCATTGTAATCTTGGTAATACCGCACACAATGCAACCTTCACGTAAAGCCCACACAGGTATTAAGGCTCTTGCTTCCATTTAGTGCCGTATAACAGTGACTTTCTGAAGCCCTGCGTAGATTTGAAAAAAAAAATAGTTATAGATTCATGTATAACATCATCAACATAAAATTACTTTTTCGTATGACTAATACTTTTGCCAAAAAAAAAGTAACAACACGATATTTTTTCGACTTTGATCTTTAGTTATGTTTAGTTTACACAAAAAAAATGCTGGTTAAGTGTTTTTCAGAATGAACATAGCACATGTAAATCAATCAATATTTCCCAAAGAAAATGATTTTAAAAGTCAGCTGAGGTCAATGCGGGCGCAGGCGGCACTACGAGTAGGTATGTGTGCAGTTAATTTCGGCTAGAAGTTGAAGGGATTACACGCTTTAAATACCACCATTAAATGTTGCCAGTATCCCATAATCCAAGTACGTCTAGCTAATCAAATAATCACTTACGCAACAGCCCAGAGACGTGTGAAAGTGAAAGTAAGATAAACCGTCACTATTTTAATCGTCGCCGCCGTAGCAACTCGAATTGGAAGTTAAACTCGCTTCCTAAACACGAATTATGTACGATTGGAAACTAACTAATGTGATCCTTTTCAATGTCATTTGGGTATGTATTAAGCTCCCGTAGACAGGCGCGATACGACTGTGCTACAAGTGCTACAACTATGTAAAAGAAAATAATTTATTTTATTTTTATTTATTTATTTTATTTTATCTTCCTTACAACTATCATTACAGGTGAATACCTAATGCGATAGTGCGGTCTTAAAAATTACTTAATATAATATAAGGTTGTCTACACTATTTACAGGGTGTTTGGTGCATCATGTGCCAAATTAAAATGATCGACTGGAGGGGTCATCTGCTATCCTTTCAGACCCCTGAAAACTTCTCATGCCCAGAAGATATTTTTTCATTGAGTTTTTATTGTTTTACTAAAAAAAGCCCCAAATTTTTCATTCAAATACAATGTTTTTTACATGTATAAATAAAAATAAATGTATATAACTAGTATATAACCCTTATGGTTGGACTCATTGGATCGGGCCATGGGTCCGTTTTTATTATATCTAGTCTGTACTATCCCGACCGAGCAAGTTCATTCCTTCCATTGTTCCTGGCTCACTTCTTGACAATTCCTAAGGAAGACATCTAAGTTTTACCCCCTTAAGGGTGGAGTTTCGTAAAATCCGTTCTTAGCGGATGTATACCTACCTACCTCATAAGGAACTTATCTGCCAAATTTAAAGTTTGTAGGTGTTTTCGTAATTTTCAGTGAGTGTATTTCGCTTTTATACGTAGATTTTTCAATAATTTTACACTCTTTTGTATTCTTCCCATTATAAAACAAATTACATAATTATTAAAATTCAATCTTTCTATTACCTATACAACATTATTTTTAGTACATATATGCGAAACCGGAATATAATAATTTGTTCAGAATCAGTAACTGAATGGATTCCAATAGTTTTTACACCATGTTATATTTTGTCCCAAAAATATTTATAAAGGTCACAAGTTGAACACCACCGACACTAAGTACAACTCAGGTCATGGCAGGTCATAGCGGACATTAGGATCCAGCAAACAGCTGAGTTCAAGTGCAAAACAACTCCTCAGTCGCCTGGATGGCCCGGTGACTATGTATTTTTGCTGACATAACAAGCTTATGACTTAGTATTTTTTCATGATACTTACAAAAGTTATGAAATTTTGTATATAGATTCTTAACATAAAAATACTACATGTGTATCGGGTTTCACATACGAGTACTTACTAAAAATAATGTTGTATTTAATCTGATTGTTACAGAGGAGACAGGTGCAGCTACTCTCGTCCATCCAATCAATCACCCGACGCACGCTGCGACGTATGATTGATCGCCACTGCAGGACACAGCCACCCAAAAAGGAAGAACTGTATTCATCACGTAGGTAGACAAACAGACTAACTACCAATACAGAGACATTAGGCACGTATTGTATGGTCTTGACCATTTAAATTTCTAAATGAGAAATTTTAGTCTTAAAAATGATTTTTCTTTTCTTTTGCATTCGCACGGTTTGCGCATTTAGCCAGTGGCAAGATTAGAAAGTTTTTAATTTTTTTTATAGAACAAAAATAATAAAAAGACTTTGCCCCACACGTGGCTAGAGTTAGCCTTCTCAGCAAACGCTAACGTAGTCAATATTACGAACAGTGAAATTCTCAGCTCGATTTTACTGAGATCACGCCTTTTCTTGGGGTACAAAACTACACTAATTTATAAATCACAATAACCACCAGGAACCAATTTGCAAATAAATAAATCAGCCACTGAACTACACTGAAAAATATCCTCTGACACATTTAAATCAAATCAATATCTTTTTATTTCACATACATGAACACTTGGCTTAATAAAACTCTAAGAATAACGGCACATGATAAAACTCAGTGAAATCTTTGAGAGCTCCTTTGTTAATCTATAAAAATCAAGTTTCAATATTGACTGTGATAGAAAAGCGTTAGTATTATTTTAACTAATAAGCGTCAGTGCATCTGTTATCAAGGAGTTCCTTCAGTTGATTACAGTGAGAGCCACAATAACTCTTTTGAACATTCGGTTGCGGTCTTCGCGTCCGTTTGTAATTTATGTGTCTTGAAGGCTAGAGTGAATAGGCTCTTAATAAACTAGTGCGCTTCACCATCAACGATTGCATCACTGCTTACCCTCAGGTGGGATCGCAGTCCAGTACTAGTTTATATAAGAATAATAAAAAAACAAGTTCCGACGATTATACGGACACAATATATTCGGATATAATGTCCAAATCGACACATTTTAATTTCAATATTTTTTTCACTGAAGGACACTAGAATGAAAACCTTTATTGAGCCTATTTAGAACAGTCAGATAAAAAAGCCTTAAAATAAAATATAAATTTATTATAATTTAAAACAGTTTTGGTAACGCTTTTTTTCTCTCCATATATTACACTTCAAAACTTTTTATCTGACTGTACTAAACAGTGTGTATCCGAATTGCTAGTGAAAAAAAATATTGAAATAAAAAATTGACAATTAGGACACTGTGCCCGAATCGTCAATCCCGCTACCCAAAAAGAATCTTCTTCTTCTTCCTGCCCTTATCCCATATTACTTGGGGTCGGCGCAACACGTTTTCTTCTTCCATTCTGTCCTGTCACCCGTCAAACTATTACTAACTCCCTTTTCTTTCATATCACTTCTCACACAATCCATCCATCTTTTTTTTGGCCTTCCTCTCCCTCTCCATCCATCTAAATGTATACTCAGAACTCTTTTAGTAATATGCGCTTCATCCCTCCGCTTCACATGACCATACCAAGACAACCGATTACCTTTCAACTTTTCAGTCACTGGCGCCACTTTCAAACTTCCTCTAATATGCTCATTTCTCACTTTATCCATTCTCGTCACACCACACATCCATCTCAACATTCTCATCTCCGCAACATGCAATCTTTTTTCATCCTTCTTTTTTTAACCCGCTACCCAAAAAGAATGTGTATTGATATAACGGACAGATACATGCGTGATGTTCTATAGTCGTCAACAAGCGGCCACCTACCGAGCTAGCAACCATAATACCAATAAGGATGTAAGTGAAAGTCACATACATCGTTCAATTTATTTTGACAACGCATAAATCTGGTCTAATCATTCATAATAAGATGGACAATCGTTCAGATTACATTACGTAATGACGACATGTGTTCGTTTATGATATTGATTGGATGGATGAAAGTATTCACGCTGATTCCGATCTCTCTTCCATGCTAATCGGATATTAAGATTTAGCTACTTATATGCTACTTCGTACGGTATATTAGTTGATAATGCGGAGACTGAATGAAAGTTGACAGTGCAGGAAGACTGGAAATTCCTTCCTTCCTCCTTTCCTTTCTGTAGTCCTTAATTTCTTTATTAAAGTTTACATTTAATTTCATATGAATACGTTGTTTATAGATAATCTCTGATCTTGTGTCATGAATCTTACTATTTTCTACTATACTGTGAATGTTACCAGCTTAAGAGAATCTTATAACATGCTGGCTGGCTAGAACACAGCTCTGGTTAGATGTAAATTTTTTTTTTATTGATAGGCTCGCGTTTGACCAGATGCTATGTAAACGATGATGTGGCCGACGATAGAGCACGCTTGCCTAGAAGTAACCTATTCACTCTTGACTTAAAGACCCCTAGGTTTTAGCCATCAGGAAATACAGTCCGAATTTAGAAGAAATTATTATAAGACAAATAGTCTTTGGTTGACAAATAGTTTTTGTGTATGCCTGCACTAGCAGGCACCAAAAGAAGTTGAGTATGCAAAATAAGTGGACCGCATTCCGCGCATAGTTTTGAACTCAAAAAAGCATGCAGATTATGATTCTAGATGTTGCCAGGAAGTTTATTGGTAGGTAACTTTTTTATTTCAGATAGCTGTGCCCGCGACTTCGTCCGCGTGGACTACAGGATGTTGAATTTATTTTTCTAAAATAAAAGTAGCCTATGTTACTCCTTATTACATCAGCTACCTGCCAAAAAAAGTCCCGTCAAAATCGGTTCAGCCATTTCAGAAATTGACAAAACACACAGAAACAGACAGACAGACAAAAATGGTAAAAAATGTTATTTTGGTGTATGTACACACATTCATATGCATGTAGTAAAAAGCAGTTATTTTAATATTACAAACAGACACTCCAATTTTATTTATATGTATAAGTAGATGTATAGATGTCATTTTTTACACACTATCGTGTTTAGCGTTAATTATATTAATTTTTTTTTAAAAATTATCCCAGATAGGTTCATAACACCTTCGTTGTCGTTGTTTCTCTTCTCCATTCTTGATTTTGCTTTGTCTTGTTGCCTTATATTATGCAATTTTGACATACTATGCTAATTGTAGTTTCGAGTTTAACACTTTTCCCCATTGCGTGATTTCACTGTATACGAGTTAATTAGAATGCAAACAGTCTCAGTGAACAGACGTCACGTAAACACTATTTATAAGTATTATATGGAACAGGAAAATGTTTTACAAACAATATCATATGACTATTGTTTGTGTTTTTACAATTTACACAGTCTTACGTTTCGTTTGTTTTCGAAGTTTTTAACAACATGGTATCAGTCGAATGGCTAAGTGGATGTTTTTATACCTGTTTTGTTCTAAATAGGGAATCCAATCCCGTAACTTTTTGCGGAATCAGAAATGCGGGATTACACAATATGTAGAATCTCGCTGAATGCGGTTTTTTTTTAAACTTGGTGCAGATGACGCTCTGTTCAATTTTGATTATGTATTACTTACACTAAAACCAAGGTCATTAGTAAGTGATTTAACAATTGTCCATAGAACTTGTGACTTTCCTGTACAATTTATACCTACGGAAAATAATTTTGTTTTAAGTTTTTACGTTGCAGCTACATGAATTTTTATTTTCTGTTGTGTGTGTGAGTCATGAGCATATGGCTCATGGGCTCATCGGAATATAATCAATGACAATAATAATAATTCTATCGTTCCTTTAAAGAAATTGATAAATTGATATTTGATAATTTGCACCTCTAAAACATTATATTCAACTGTAAATTATATTGAGTTAATAATACAAACAATTTCGAAATAAATTTATCTTTGTTTTATTTTTCTATTATTACTAATAAAATTCCAATTCCGCAAATCCTATGGAATCCGCAGGATTGCTGACTTCAATCCAAAGGTTTGTGGCCTCGCGATTTTGATGTGGCATTGGATTCCCTAGGTCAAAATTACACATTTGCACGTTGCATCTATATAACTTGCTAAATTCGATAACTTTAAGGAAAAATTCTAATAAAATACCGACACATATACATCGATGACATAATTTCTGATGCATCATGCAATGCATAATAAATTATAATATAATAACATGGCAAGCAATAAAATCAACAGCCTTAATTTTAATAAGCAGTTTGAAGTCTTTACACTTATAAGTGAACATCAAGAGACACCGCCAAACGTCCATTATGATATCGTCAGATTACAACGGTTATTGACGTATATTAGTAAAACATGTATCTTGTAATCGAAATATAGGTTACTGATAACACTATCTAATCTCAAATAGGCTGAGTTATTATCATAGAAAGTTCATGACGACTATGGTGTTATTACAGCACAAGTGCTTTTCACAATTTTACTTAGTACGTTCGGATGGATGGATTGTGTGAGGAGTGATATGAAAGAAAAGGGAGTTAGTAATAGTTTTACGAGTGACAGGACAGAATGAAAGAAAAAAACATGTTGCGCCGACCCCAAGTAATTGTTGGGGTTAATAGGACACCAAAAAGAAACTTCATTTTAAGGATTTCAATAATAACTTTATTATCCTTTTCTTTATATTGGAAGGTGTGTTTCAGTATTATTACGTGAGACGTGTGTTCCTAAGCAAAGCTAAAAAAATACAGTAACTATAACTATAAATAGAAATCCCTAGGATTTCAGTCAAGTGCTGAGAAGGGGCTCAGACCAATAAAATTTGTTTTTGTTATATTCCAACAGTAATATGGGATAAGGGCAGGCAGAAGAAGAAGAAGACTTAGTACGTACGGGTCGTAAGGCTCTTTGGACCGGGAACGCGGTCCCAATTTCCACCAATTTTTTTTTTTTTTTTTTAAAGAATAAAAGTAGAGTTAGCAAAAACTTATTTTATTTATGGTCCCAAAATACTACAAAAAAAAATAGGTAGAAGTTGGGACCGCAGTCCCGGTCCAAAAAGCCCGACGACTCTTACCTTTAAGTACGGTCAAAATTATTATTCATATAAATTAATATTTGTTTACTGTTTTCATTAATTATATATTCCACCTTCCAACAGTGTAACGACCTATAAATTATAATAAAGGTTCAGTTATTAGAAGTCGGAATTGCGTGACTTAACTCTATCATAATTTTGCTGAAACAAAATATTTTTTCTTGAACAATATTAAATAAATAATAATATTTGCCCTTGTGAACTCAATAACCACAGCCTATTGGCATTGAAAATCTTGCAAATGTTTCTTTTAAATCAATTAGTTTTTAGAATTTTTACGTAAAGGTAAAACAAATATCGCACTGAGGTCATTTTTATTATAATAATATCATAACGAACGATCATGTGCGTCCCGCATCCATCGGATTCACGCTATCTTCACCAGGTCGTCGGTCCACCTTGTAGGAGGCCTTCCAACGCTGCGTTTTCCGGTACGCGGTCGCTATTCCAGAACCTTTCGGCCCCAACGGCCAACTGTTCTGCGAGCAATGTGCCCTGCCCATTGCCACTTAAGTTTGGCGATTCTTCGTGCTATTTCAGCAACCTTGGTTCTCTTGCGGACGCTTGGGGGAGGCCTATGTCCAATAGTGGACGTCTATCGGCTGAAATAATGATGATGATGATGAATATCATAAATAAAGTATCTAACCTGTCCCGGTTTTACACGGTTGCAAATTCTAATGTACTTGACTCGCGATACTACAAAATTTTCCGAAGGGAACATAGTAGTAAGTAGTAACATACATCCACACACACTCACAAACTATTCGCCGTTATAATATTAGCGAAAATTTAATCCAAATCCGTTGCGTGGTTTAGGAGGATTCAAAGGATAAACAAACTGACACGGAAAGCAATGTAGATAGTAACCTATATAGAGCAGAATACGTCATATTACGGTCGTTAGATACATCTCACCTTCGCACTTAAACATTTCATATTAGCATTTTAATATACCTTTATATGATTAAATGGCTGTATAAAGTGTACAAGCTGCTGTTACGTGACCAAATAGTAATTTGGGTAATGTTATAATTATATCCGTTTCTTTTGCGTAATTTTGACTAGCCTACTGATTTATCATCTTCATGATACACAGGTTACAAATTCAGCTTTGACTGTGGTCAGTCAAAGCTCTGGAAAACGGTCCTAGGGGACATACAAAAACTTCATAGTTCCAATCAGCCAAACCTTATTAGAGATTTCAAAGAAGATAGTTTTTACACGAAACTTTCGTTTACATACTAATATTTTATTAGTAGCGTCGGACGGTGTCGGCTCAGACACAAAGTTAGAACTTTAGAAGGTACAAAGTGTTACGTGACGCCCAGCTGTAAATCCGCCACACAATCGTGAATAGTGAAACTTGTGCACTTACATAGTTTAGCTTGATTTCATGGCACGCCAATGAAAGGTCCCTGAGAACTTCACAAGTGATAAAACAGCTGTGTAAGTTTTAGAGCCTGTTTCTCTCTAGCTCGAATTAACGGATAAGAGTGTTACAAGTTTCTACAAGAAAAGTGTAATAAAACAACATAATGATAGAAAAAAAAACTCAATGCGCAATCCGAAACACAGATTACGAGTATTTTAAAAATACTCCTAATCAAATAAAAAATAATGATAAAAAAAAGTAATTCTTAATAGGAAGTAATCTGAGAGTTCGTGGGGTATACAGTGTTCTCACATTCACATTACAAAACTAAAAAGAGGCTATATGTATAAAAAAAAAACAAGAAAAATATGTACACCGCTAAATTTTAATCCTTTTAATCCCGTGAAGAGTCGATCCGGAACATATCGATTTGTAAAGATAAAATTGAAAAATAAAGTACCCTTTTTTTTCAAAACTCGTATAAATCGCATGTACGAAATTAATTTCTTTAAGAAAACGTCAGCTGAGTGAGTTCAATGACCTGTGGGTAGTTTGTACGCAACGCCGACTATTAACTATAGGTGATTGAACTCGCTGAACGCCAACCGTAACTGACGGGTCACAAGTAGGTTTTAGTTAGTTAAAATCTGACACGGGAAGTTATTTAAAGAATTCCAATCTAAAAGAAAAAGCATGCATCTTAAATTAAAGTTAAATTCAAATTGTCTTAAATTTTTTTGGCAGTTCAGTGTGTGTACTCTACTGAATGGTTGTTTCAAGAAAAAGTCATTCGATTAGATTAGCTGAATTGAGAGACTAGTATTGATAATTATAATGATATAATTCCGTAAATAAAAACGTTTTACGACCGTTTATCATCACCCTCCGAGCGGAGATTAAGCGGGCCAAACTCGAGGCCCGCGATGTGTGGCTGGGGTCTCTGAACGCGGACCCGTGGGGGCGCCCGTACAAATTGATACGGGAGAAACTGCGCCCCTGGGCTCCCCCGCTGACTCAGAGTCTCCGGCCCCAACTCGTGGAGGGTGTGGTGAGCGCTCTGTTCCCTGCGCGAGGGGAACACTCCCCCCCGCCCATGGCTCCGCCTCCGCCAGCGGTGTCTGACGCGGACCGCAATAGCGACGACGACGATAATGCTCCAGAGGTGACCGAGGCAGAGATGAGAGTGGCGGTGCAAAGGCTGAGTGCCAAGAACGCCGCCCCAGGACCCGATGGCTTGCCTGGGAAAGCCTGGGTCCTGGCCATGGAGGCTCTCGGGCCTCGACTGAGAGGGCTCTTCAGCGCATGCTTGGAGAGGGGCCAGTTCCCACTTCGCTGGAAGACGGGGAAACTGGTCCTCATCGCGAAGCCAGGGCGCCCTGCGGACTCTCCGTCCGCGTACCGGCCCATTGTGCTGCTCGACGAGGTGGGCAAGCTCTTTGAAAGAGTGATTGCGAGCCGCCTCGTCGCGCGCCTTTCACGGGTGGGGCCGGACCTTTCGGACGGACAGTTCGGCTTTCGCAGGATGCGCTCGACGGTGGACGCCATCATGCGCGTGCGAGCCCTCACGACGGGGGATGCGGTGTCCCAGGGTAGGCGTGTCGTGGCAGTGTCCTTGGACATTGCCAACGCTTTTAATTCCCTGCCCTGGAGTACGATCCGGAGGGCACTCCGGTACCACCGGGTGCCCGAATACCTCTGTCGAGTAGTCGAGGCCTACCTGTCGGACAGGTATATTGTCTACCCCGGTCACCAGGGAGACTGGAAACGTCGGGAGATGTCGTGCGGTGTTCCGCAGGGGTCGGTACTAGGGCCACCCTTGTGGAACATCGGGTACGATTACGTGCTGCGGGGCGACCTCCCTGACGGGGTCAGCGTGGTCTGCTACGCAGACGACACGCTGGTTCTAGCGCAGGGAGAGTCGTACCGGGCGGCGGCCGCTTTAGCGACACGCGGGGTTGCGATAGTCGTTGGTAGGATCCAGGAGTTGGGACTCGAGGTGGCGCTGCGCAAATCCGAGGCCATGTGTTTTCACGGTCGCGGCCGTCGGAACGCGCCACCGTCGGGTTCCCAACTAACGGTAGGAGGAGTTCGCATCGGCGTCGGGACATCGATGAGGTACCTGGGACTCATCCTCGACAGCCGATGGAATTTCGAGGAGCATTTCCGACGTCTGGCTCCCAAACTCAACCGGACTGGGGCCGCTCTCGGGCGGCTCCTGCCCAACCTTGGGGGTCCAGACGCCTCCTGCCGGAGGCTCTACGCGGGGATCGTTCGGTCCATGGCCCTCTACGGGGCGCCGGTGTGGGCGCTGTCGCTGCAAAAGCGACCGGCGTCCATTCTGAACGCCTGCCAGAGGGCCATGGCAATTCGGATGGTGCGGGGATACCGCACGATTTCCCGCGAAGCGGCGAGCCTTCTGGCTGGCCTACCACCGTGGGATCTGGAGGCAACAGTCCTTGCACACATGCACGACATGCGCGTGGAGATGCAACGCCGGGGTGAAAGTCCTCTGCCGCGGCAGGTCACGGCATGGCGGACAGAGCTCCGGCGGGATCTCATGGTGGAATGGCGTCAGCGACTATCGCAACCCCGTCATGGGCACGCCACAATTATGGCGATAAGTCCCCTCTTTGAGGCGTGGCTGGAAAGACCTCACGGCGTCCTTACCTTCCGCATGACACAGGTCCTCTCCGGAAATGGCAAGTTCGGGAGGTTCCTGTTCCGAATTAAAGCGGAAGTGACGCCCGGGTGTCGCCACTGTGCGGAACGCCCGGAGGACACGGTGGAGCACACAATCGCGGTGTGCCCTGCTTGGGCGGAGCATCGCCGTGCCCTCGTGGGGGTGATCGGCGGCGGAGACCTCTCGCGCCGGGCCTTGGTCGAGGCCATGGTCCGGAGCGAGGAGGAGTGGCAGGCGGTCGCCGACTTCTGCGAAGCAGTAATGCTCGCCAAGGAGGAGGCCGACCGCATCAGGCAACGGCGCTCTCGCCGCCGCCGTCGGGATTCCGATCCCGATTTCCAGCCACCGTAGGCGCGGGCTTGCGGACAGTGAGCAATGGGTAGCTCCCTGTCCGGCCGTCCGGTAACCGTCCGGACCAAGCCCAAGTCGTCGACGGCGCGCGCTGTTCCCGCGCGCCTCAAGGAGTTGTCAGCAACAGCAGGGGCCCAGCCGGGTCGAAGCCTACCGGGGCCAGGGTAATCCGAAAGGGCGCTCGAGCCCCGGTATCGAAGGCTTGAAGGAACGGGATGGGTTTTTTAGTCAGTAAGAGTCTGACACTATCTCCCGCTCCGCCCAAGAGCGGGGGTTGTCATAAGATGATTTTTCCCATCGAAAAAAAAAAAAAAAAAAAAAAACCGTTTATCATATTTTAAACCATATACCTACCCAATGATATTAAAAATTTATTAGAAGATCATTGTATATATTACTACAACTTGAAACTGACCTTTAAAATGCAAAAAATTAAGAAAATTTAATTTTCGAAAGCTACCCTGGAACATCAACATGATAAAAGGCGCAATAGTGAAACTTCATCAAAACGTTTTCAAACTTTAAGACCATGAGATACATAACATACCAAAACTAAGTAGAACGTTACCTTCAGCATTACCATCCAAGATAACGATTAAAATACTTATGGTAATGTCGGTAACGTTATATGTAATACTAATTAACATAATATTATCACTACACACATAATTGCTGTTATAAGATAGTTATCGCTACACTTTCACTTTAAATTCGTGTAGTTGAACAACATTCGTTTAGGAACACCATCACTCAGTGGAATTGTTTCAACAGTGTTCACTTCTGGCTCTCACGAATGAAAATATCTTGAGGAAACCTAGGTGGTAGGTACTTAATAATCTGGTAGAATTCCCAAACCGCATTTAGTAATACGATTTAGGAATTCTATTCGTCAAAGCTCTGGGCTGTTTTTGTGTAAGGAGACTTTACTTCCAGTAGGCTTTATAACTACTATATATTATTATATATACTAATTTATAAATTTATGCACTAATGAGAATGTAAATCTGTCTTCGCACCGGCTATCTGATTCCTGAACTCAACACGTGCGTCAGGCTACAATAAATAAAGAAAGTTAACGACACTAACTAGAGTTGTCCGAACATATCGCACTATTACTGTTTCCGCTAGCCCAGCGTCGCGTGAGAACATGCGACCATCGGCCTTGAGTCCTTCGCTGCCGTTGCCTAGCCTAACTACTTCAAATCAACTTTTATTACTATACTATCGCTCCGGACCAGTTTCTGCTCCATACCCACTATATAGGGATCTACTCGCTTCATGTTTATTTATAACCCTCTCGCTAGACAGTTGCCAACTGATGGAAAGACGAAATGTATGCGGAAGGACCAACTCTTTTATTTAAAGGAGGCATTGACTTCTCGGAATGGATTAATCGTATGAAATTGGCAAAGCCACAATTTTACGGTAATTATTTACATGAATCGTAATGAGGAGAGATAGTATCCAATATGGCCGTGTAGCAGCTCTTCGTACAGATAATTGTACCTATTTTTAAAACTGTAAATTTAATTCAGAAATCGCTTCTAGTTCATCGGACTATGTTTTCTGTGGATTCTTCAAAGAAAACGTCAGTGGGAGACAATTTATCGACGTGCCCGACATGACACGTGCGAGATAAAACGCAATTGTTCTGGATTCATGACATTTGGAGCTGTTCTCATTCTCGCAACATGTTGCACAACGCGACGTCCCAATTACCGACGATTGCACGAACAGTCTCGCACGACACCTATGTCATACGCAACTGCTGTGATTGTGAACAATCACTTCCGCCCAATTTGTCGGCCACTTCCGACCGATTATATGTAGGTGATACTGCAGTTTTGGTTTCCTGTGTTTTTATTCACGCATTTCTCATAACCCACATACAATGGACAAGCGTTTACAAACCAAATCCCACGAAGCTATAGAGATTTATACTGATGAATCTATATTCTTAGTGCCCCGGCATCGTTCGGATGCATTCGGATGTCGGTCGGCTCTAATCGGCTAACGCTGCTGGGCGTCAGCCAAGCCATTCCCGCCGTTTCGACGGATTTAAATTTGGAACACAATTTTTTCTCTGGTCGTAGTAGTTTGACGAGGTGAACAATCTCTTTCCGTTTAGAAATATACAAATCACATGTGTTACGGACATTAGCTTTACATGGTTGTAGGAAAGAGATGGCCCAAAATCTGTACATAGTTATAATAATAAGTGGGTAGTGCGTGCTGCACCTTACTCTGTGACACGAATACCTCGAATTCGTATCCTGCTTGTCGTAGTTTGTGATTCCTCGTGCGTAAATGTAACGGTTATAGGTACGAAAACGCGTGTTTAGACAACAGCTCACGAGTTATAAACTTTCGGCGTACACTATTTGTTGCATTTCTTTATTGACCTGCTTCTGTTGGTTTAATTCAGCTTTAAGGATAATTGTACTCTTCGAATGTTTTACTGGATTTTCCTGTTACATTAATATTTGTAAATATCTCTGATTGAGGAAAATAGAAATGTCCTTACCTCTCGTTTGATTTACCGTTCGTAATTGTTTTGTTCTTTGATTTTTCCCATGTAAAACATGTGTGTTTGTTTTTATCTGAAATAAGTATCTGATCTACTATTGAAAAGTTGTAGAGAGCTGCGTGGTAGTAAGGTTGTATAAAAAAAATTACAGTTTCAAGTTATGATTCAAAAATAACTTCAATTCAATTGTCAATAAGAATTACTAGAAAACCACATGTTTAGCCTCGATGACACAAACGAAAGGATAATAAACAAGCGTGATGAATCTCAATTACACTGAATATGACTGGACACTGTGTCACTTCACATCCACAATATGTTCTAAAAGCTGTTCCTATCTATGAGCGCGTTATACGGCATCGTGCATGGTCCCTGTTCAACGAGGACAAATTGGCAATTTGACAAAAATGCAACGAACCGACTCGTACAATGTACCTACACACACATGTACGGCTAGTAAATCAGAGCGCACGCTGCGCTCGATGATTGAATAACATAAAACTGGACTGGTTCATTGGACTCTTTCTCTTCAAGCTCTTCAGATTTGTCATTAACATCAACCGATACTTGCACTAATTGTGCAACCGAGACATTGTTTTCAATAATCAACTCTCAGTTTTTTCATCTCTTGACATAAACTGCTGAAACTGCGAATGCGTTGGAAGCAAACGATTGAACTTTACAAACAAAATTTAGCACGAATATTGTAGAAGTGGGCAGATACGAGCGGTATTTGCTTGTGGCCTTCTGTTGATGCTCATTATGGACGAAGTCAAACGTTTACAATCTTATTGGAGTGCCTCGTAATACATTCTACCTCATTAACTACACACACGTTTTTGTGCTAACCATGTCAAACATTTAACATAGATGTTTGCGTCAAACAACACATCGTCAACATAACAAGTTTCACAAGTGTCTTCACGGAGCAGAGCAGCTGATGTCACTGTGTACTTGAATCACAAAATAATCTTGGTACGTACACAAATAACACCGGCTAACCTGCGCACGTACCTACACCTAGCTAACCTCGCGTCGCAGCGCGTCCGCTGCGTCTGTGACGCGACAAGGAACGTCAAGCAGCGCACAAATAATTACTGTTTGCTTTGCTCCTGCCCCTGGTTTTAGTCCGCGCTTGGCTGCTCTTTACCCTCTCGACGCTTTATTATGTTTACCAAGGAAAGTCAACAGCGTGATAAATAAAAACAACCACAATCTACAGGATATCGGCTTTAACTCACCTGTGCTCTATTGATGACATCGTGTGGTCCCCGCCAAGTGGTAGCTGCTGGAGATTTTCTTTTGGCTAACTCAAGTGTGGCTTCACTTGGACAGCGTTCAAACATAAGCACACGTTCTGCTACCGAGCCACGCGTGAGGAACGGGCGCACCGGCGTCACTCCTCCCGCTGCGGAGGCGGGCTCGCCGGCGCCGGCGCTGGACGCGCGCCGAGCCCGCGCCTCGAACTTGGAGCGCGCCTCCGTGACATGCGAGCCCAGAGATGCCCGGCGCTCGCCGCTGGCACCGGCGGCCGGCTTCCTCGCTCCTGTCTCCAGCCTGTCCTGGTATCTACTCTTGGCGTAGTCAACCAGTGACAGCGGCGGAACCACGTCCGGCCGCTCCGCAGTGCGCTCGGCCACCACGCCTCCAGTGCGCAGCGCCCGCAGCAGGCGCTCCTCCTCGCGGGCGACCTCGAGCCGCATAGCAGCGGGGTCGGCCCGCCTCGCGCCTGCGCCTGCGCCTGCCGTACCATTCCTCTCCGGCACCAGGTCCGGAGGGAGCATCACCTCTATGGTCTCTCCTTCGGGCTCGAAACTTTCGCGGCGTGTGTCGGGTCTCTGTTCTCTTCGGACGTCTGGTCTTTGTTCCCTAGCCGCGTCCGGGCGATGAACCTGTCTAATATCGGGTCTCTGTTTTATTTCGGGTTTAGGTTCCGGCCTAGGTTTAGTCCTCAGACTCTCCGCCAACTTGAGGCCCGGCGTGGGCCTGCACGATAATATTTCCGTGGGCGCGAGGCCACGCGCCTTCCAAGTCTGATATATGGCTTCGGCATGGTCCGAAATTTGTTTAGCGATAGCGGCTATGTCCTCCTCGCCCGTGTCTATCTCGCGGCGGGCCGTGGCCGCCATGACCGAGCCGCTCACAGCCTGCGAGCTAGGCAGAGGTGTTGTTGGTACGCACCGCACCGACAGCTCTAGGGCCGCTCCGTTAGCCCCATCTACACTCACAGCTCACAGAAACACCACAGGATGTGCACTTTTTAAACGAAATCACTGAAAAGAACAGCACTGCGGCAAGTCGCGGTGCAGCACTGGGAACAGCTGTAAGAGCGCGCGTCCAACAATAAACAAAGGCGAGTATCGCGTGCGTGGGGGGGCGCGCGGCACACGACGAGCCGGCAGAGACACGGCGCGCGGACTGCGGCGCGCCGGCCCGCCGCCGCCGCCAACGCCGCCCGCCTCCCCGCCTCCTGGTTCCCGTTCCCGTCCCACGGCCTCCTTGGTCATTCACTGACACTAATTAGGTATGCCGTTTTCAGCTTATCGTACAGCTTTCCTGAAACCGGAAGTAAGTAGATCTAATCATCCAAGGACATCTTTGATTTTTATCGCTCTCAGAACTACTTGATCATCAAAGATACCGTTCAATTTAAAATTATTTTGTCTTATCTTGATGATAGATTTAGCATAGCCTGTTACAAATTCCGGCCTTGCTCGGTACTATTGGGCGGAATCAGGCGGAATGCATTCGGGCGTTTAGCTGCAGGGCGATGACAAGGACAATACCACAGTCTACAAAGATTATTAAACTCCAGATAGGACTGTATCGCTATTAAACTGAGTTGATCTCACTTATTTTTTGACTTGCATAGCACTTGAAATTATAAAGAAAAGTTAAATTACAAATTTTAGGGAACCCTAACAGAGCATGGTGCCAGAAAGAGCTTTTACAGCTTTAAGCTTTTTATACAGACGGTAAACAAGTGCGAAGTCTATTTTAGTTAAATCTATGGACGCTCTATTTATCATGTATTTTTTTAGCACAGTATCGTATCGGGCGGCATGCGTCACTGTTCCAGTGATGTCTTATCTGTGACGAGCGAGTCTATGGTCGGCGGGCGATGCGTCGCGCACGCGCGTCGCTACAAATAGCACGCGCCTTGTATTTATTTACACACTCCCTATTTTTTTTTTTATAATTCTACGAACGAAGCAACGACACTGCACCCAGCCTGCTTTAGAACCGAGAAGATATACAAATATGTATACGCATGTATATGTATCTACAGTTGTCGGATGGATTGGATATTCAACACGAAACTCATTTTATTAGTTTCAAATATAAACAATGAAATCATTATTATTGTTTCAGAAAATGCGAACGACTGGAACTATTTACAAATGGAAATAGAATTGGTTGATAGCTTCATCGAGGCTGCAAACGCTTTCGCTGGCGATGCTTTCACTAATGTGTTAAGTATCAATAAATACTACAATTTACATATTATCATATTTTACAAGGTTATGGCTACTGAATAATATATATTATTATATGTATAACTTGTATAAGACTAGCATCTGCCGTCGGTCCCAACTGTGTGCAAGTTGAAAACTAGTCGCAAGTGCTCAATTGCATATTCCTGGTGTAAAAAGTATAATAATTATTTAGCATCGCGGTCATTTCTGCCTGACCCCTTAAAAAAAATTTCGCTTGAATCCTGTGGCCCGACGTCAAACCAAAAGCCCTTTGAAGTTTTCGTTTCGAGTGCAAGCAAAAATGAACTTAGCGGTGGTCAGGCGAAAGTGTCTTAGATGGTATCTGCTATTCCAAAGTATAGTCTACCCATATTTTATTTAAATCCGTTCAGCCGTTTGAGCATGAAGAATTAAAAACGTTTATAATATGTATACATACATATACCTATATTATAAACTTTCGCCTTTATAATATTAGTGTGAGAAAATAAATATTCAGACTCTATCATTGAATTTTATATTAGATAAGAACTAATAAACGCAAAGACAAAAGCGACTTTTGAATATAAAAGAGAACTATGCCACACAATCTCTTAAAATTAACAAGACCTTGAATAAATCCAGGCAGACTATAAGCACTGCCGCACACGGGCCACAAAAAAAGCCGCTTCTAGCTTCTTTTTGTGGCGCCCTTTTTTCGTGGCCCGCGTGCGGCGGTGCCGCCACAAAAAAAAGCTAGAAGCTGCTTCTAGCTTCTGCGGCCACAAGCTGTCGCGCGCTACAGTTTTTTTTTTTGTGGCCGCTTCTAGCTTTTATTGGGGCCACTTCTGGTTTTTTTGTGGCGGCTTTTTTTGTACCTCGTGTGCGGGGACACTAATGGATACGAATTTAGGCACAAAATATCCATCTAAAAAGAACACAAAGACATAAAGACTTTGTCTGCGTCAAGTTTTTCTGTTGGCGTCTGAAATTCTTTGATATATCTTGATAATAAGTCACTGGACGAAGATTAAAGAGAAAATGTTTCAGATAGGGATGGCGATTTCTCCTGAAGAAAATTGAATTTCGAATCGATGTCTAATGAATCGATTCAGTAATAAACAATTGTGCATGCCTAATGTGGTAAGACATGATAACTAGAGCATTCAAATGACATCCAGAAATGTATTATTTACTGTATTGTGTTCTGCAATAAAGATTTTACTTTGACTTTGAGTTCTAAAAGATCGATTTCTTAAGAAGTCCTAGAAAACACGGATCCTACAGGGCTACAGCACCATAGATCCGTGTAGCTACAGCACGCATAATTATTGTTTCTTGACTGGTGAATAATCCGGTGAAAACATTCACATAAAAATTGGCTTGAGGAAAATAGGTGATTTGAATGTTTTAAATAATAACATGGTTGCATTCCGCAGGAAAACAATCGAATCGCGACTTCAAGTTTTTGAGATCGATTCACAGAATCGAGTCGATGTTTATGGTTGGTTTTTAAAAATCTATCTTATTGACCTATCAAATCGTTGAGCTCGTTAGTAGTTCTAAGTTGAACTGTACAAACACTGACAAATGCATGCACTGACAGGTCCACTCAAATCTGTGTGGTTCTTTCCTCAAAAGACCATCTCAGACACTAATTTGCATGGTTCTCATATGGTTTGACCATTACATATTAGCTGTATGGACTTGAAAAGTGACTGACCCCTGAATTTGTTTCGGTGTTTCTTCTCAGGGTAGTCAGCTAGGAAACACCGGCCTCATCTAGTTTAAACTGACCAAAAAATGTAGGTACCTACGTGTAAAAGTGTTTTGGAAAACCTATTTGCAAAATAAATATCATTTATCGATTCTTCGATTAATCGATCACATTTCGCCATCCCTAGAGTCAGAGCTGTCTCTCTTATTCTGTATCATCTCGTTAAGGACGCCCTAAAGTGTATTTACTTGAACTTGGATACTTAGAAGTTTTGCATACATACTTCAGTTAAGCTTTTGTTTTCATTTTCTAAAGTCCCTCGTTGTAGAATTTTCTTTAACGAATAGATTATTGTAGCAAGTTTACTATATAGTGGCTTTGGAGCTGAATGTTTATTTATTCGGTCTTATGACTTACCTAATTATACACCCTTAAATTTTAATCGTTTTAATCCCGTGGAGTATTAAATTTATGCATGTACAAAATTAATTTCTTTAAGAATACGTCAGCTGAGCGAGTCCAATGACTTGTAGGTAGTTTGTACGCGACTCCGACTACTACCTACAGGTCATTGGACTCGCTCAGCTGACGTATTCTTAAAGAAATTAATTTCTTATATGCGTAAATTAATACGAGTTTTGAAAAAAGATACTTTATTTTTTAATTTTATCTTTACAAATCGATAGTGTTTCATGTATCGGATGGACCCTCCACGGAATTAAAACGATTAAAATTTAACGGTGTATATTACCTTTTTATTATTAACAAAGGTGATATACGAAAACTGTTGTCTATTATATACTTAATATTATAATATTCATCATCATTATTTCAGCTGAAAAATGTCCACTGTTAAACACAGGCCTCTCCGAAAGACGACAGATTTTGTCGAACCGTAACATTTTGGAGGAGGCCTATATCCAACAGTACACGTCTTTCAAATATAATATTATTATTATTATTTTGTATGTATTGTATTTGTTATTAAACTCAAAAACTACTGGACCTATTTAAAAAAATCTTTAACAAATAGATAGAATGCTACATTTAATACAGATTTTTTTTTTGAAGGGTTGCACGTGAAGACGCTTGCAGAAATTAGTAATAGTTACAAGAAAAAAAAAATTATTACATAAGAAACAGCTGAAACCCCCATATTTAGTACTACGCGTTCCAAATGAGAATAGGACCGATTCCTATGTTCTGACGTCACGTCGTACTATCAAATCGAAGAAATTTTGGCAAAATTGAAGAACTTAGAGATGAGTAAAATTGAAGAACTGGATTTTGATTAAACTTTTTTCGTTCACAGTTCAAAAATAAATTAAATGTTTCGTAAATTAATTAATGTTTAAAAATTTCTTTCTTTGATTTGACAGCAAATCGTGACGTCACAACATGGCGGACGATCCTATTCTCATTTGGATCGCATTGTAAATTTAGTAACTCTCAGTTGCAATTTGTCCCTTATCAGTCCCTTTCTTCAAAGCTCTGTTGTGTCTCCAGTTTGATGCGGAGGGCACTGAAAATAGGCTGCGAGATACTTCGAAAGAATTTCAGCTGCCCTGGAAAGCAAAATTCAACTAAAGGAGCACGTGGGTTTCTTTTTTCTTTCTTATTCCTTCACTTTCGTTAAGGGATCAATTTTTTTTTAGAAAATAACAATTAGGATCATTGTAATAAACTTAAAGATTAAGTATACACGCACGTTCCACTCTAACTTTATAGAAAATCAGTATCAAATATACAAACAGTTCAAAACGAAACACGAATTTACCAAAACATCACGGTTCTACGTACAGCGGCCATTTGATACGGTTATTAATAAGATTAACTCAATGGTTCTATTATATAAGCTTGTGTAAGAAGTACGTGTTATACGTATACTTTCAGCTGTTAAACTATAGGTAATAAAAAATCACGCAAAAACGCCATTAGTAGCGCATGAGATGAACTAGATAATGAAAATTAATTCCGGATTGCTTCACCTACATTCTGTTTCCGGCAACGATTGTAGTTTTTAGAGGAAAAACTAAAAAAGGATTTTTTTTCTTCGGCTGTACTTACCTGGATGTTTTTCTTATTAAACTGTTGCGATTATACTGGCTTGTGTCCCCAAGAGAAACATTGATGGAAATTTTGTAGCCTGTAGTCACGTAGGTAGCATTGTTTTTTTTTCTAATAGTTTCATTCAAATTTTTTATAACCTTAAATGTAACTAGTTTAGTTAGGCTAAGGCTTATTATTGTGGACGATTGATAAATATAGATGTTAATTTCGCAAATAGTAAATAAAAAAAAACACTTAATTTTTTTCGTCAATTCAAACTAGACGAAGCCGGTGTTTCCTAGCTGACTACCTTGAGAAGAAACAGCGAAACAAACTCAGGGACCATACAGCAAACATGTAATGGTCTAACCATATGAGAACCATTATGCAGATAGTTTCCTTATATCGCAAGTTCTCTCGAGAAGAGAATACAGCTTAGGCACAAAATACGAGTAGTTTTAGCACTAACTTTGTACGCACTACACTATAGTATAAACAGTCTATTTACACAAGGTAATACGAATAATTAGAGAGCATTGACCATCACAGTATATTATTTACCAGAATTTCCTGTGAATGTAACTTGGAAATGCAGAAATCGATATGGAGGTTGTAGATCTCCAATCGACTCGTAATAAAGTTTACTATTCAACACGCTATAAAACTGTATGCTGATCGAATTGACGATAGCTCAACACTTAAATGCAAGTGCTTCTTAAAAGTTTTAAAAATAGCTGCCATTCTAGTTCTATTCTCAATCTCAATACATATTTTATGCTAAGTATACAGGATGGATATTTCAAATGTATGGCCTAGTGGGAAATACACACAAGAGTGCCCCGATTATGACGAAAAATAAAACTGCATTATTGAGTTTTCACCGACCTGGACCACAGATTACTGAATAGTTATGCCTGGACTATTCCCGCGTGGTGGACTACGGCCCATTCCCTCTCCTAGAGAGGAGGCCTGCGTCCCAGCGGTGGGAACATTAAAAAGTCTGATGATGATGATGATAATTGAGTTTAAAAAAATATATATTTGCAAGGAGTCGAGCCCGTTGATTTTAAAACGAAAAAATTCAAGCTTCATTTTTAGACCATTCTATAGTGTCGTTAATAACTATCAAATTCTAGGAAGTAATAACATTGATTTTTCAAAAACCGAATGGAGCAATTAAAGGTTTTATCAAAAATCAGGTTCGAATCACCTTTGAGGCCAAAAACTTCGTAAAACGGACGCTTGCGCGGTTCCATACAAAAATGCCCATGTGGGGTCCCCGCAACACAGCATTATTATTTTTTGTATGGGCGCCTGCTTTACACAGTTTCAGATTTAAATGTTTATCGTGATCCCTCATAGATTCAGATTTCACTATCTACGCCCATTTTAAATTCAGCCTAATACTAGTATAATTTGATATGTCTCTACATTTTGACTTGTATTTTCAAGGACGAAAACTGGCCTTCAAAACATGTTTTATAATTTGACCAATGGAACACAGCGATAACCATATAACACTATTTCTATACACATTACGACCGAATAAGGTAACGTTGGTAAGGCAAAACTGAGGAAGCATAAAATAACACTCGATTATACCAAGAATACAGCCAGAGTGGGTGAAATATGTGGGCCGAGGGCCATTTGTCGAAGACAAAACATTTCTATACGCTCTCCTAACCTGTGGTATGGCAGCCCGTAGGCTTTCAAAAACAATGACGTAATCATTTCCAGGGTCTTTCATGTAGAGGCAGAGGAAATGCTTCCAAATTTTTTATTTATTTTATATATATGAGTACAAAAGTATTGCTAAACTGCTTGTTTCTATAGGAATTTCTTCTAGCAGATCTACGAAGGGAGAGACTAATAAAAAAGTAGACAATAGTGTGTAAAAACAGGAGAAGAAAAGTATACGAAGATCAAAGTGAGGTGGGGTCTCGATTATTCCTAACTGTCAAAAAATTAAAAACAAACAAAAAAGTTAAAAAAATGATCAAAAGTGAGGAGCTACAGTCTGTCTAAAAAGTCAAACGACATGGGTAATTATCAGAGTAAAATGAAATCTGATGTAATCAACACTGGTTCAATAATCAACATTGATTAAGATATCTTGATCATTGTTTACTAATAGAAGAAACTTATAAATAGTATTCTTAAATTTTAATATTTAAATTATTATATTTAAATTTTATACAAAATTCCCAAGTCGTTTGACTTTTTAGGCAAACTATAATACCATAAAATAGACACGGTGGTTTAGTTAGGAGGCAAGTTTAACTAAAAACGCACTTCAGAGATTTCACTAAAACATTCAAAACCTTTCAGTTTAAAGCGATAAAAACAGCTATTTTCTCAAAAATAGGTAAGGCACATGAGGTATTGGCATTCACTGTCAACTTAGGTATAATTTAAATATTAAAAAATGCTTAATAAGATAATTATAATTGAACATTTCCGTATTTAAACTATATTTTATATATTTGAGTATAAATATAAACTATCATTAAATTATACTAAATAAATATTGCGAATGTTAGACTGTCGTACACATATATTGTGCTGCCGGTTAAGTGACATTGAATTTACCTAGCTATCTACGTCCATATCTATATGATAATATATAAATATATATATAGTGTGGAAAATATAAAAATATATTTTATTTCGGAATCCGGTGTTAAAACAAGTTTTTATTTGTGTTTTTCTTTATTTTCATGTTTAAGTGTGTTATTATATTTGTCGTCGCAATATGTCGCTGAGGTGAACGAACAGATTTCTAAAAACAAGGTAGGTACCTACTCTAATATTGTTACGGATGACTCTGCCATAACTAATATGGCGATGGCGGGAGAAAAGTGAAACCGAATGCAAATGAGCGGCGCGAGAGTGACACGCGCAGGCACTACTAAATGCAAACATAGATCATTTTAATAGAATGTTGTACCTACCTACTTGAACGAAACTGTCGGAAACACGGGGTTTCTGTGGACCTGAAACACATATGACACTGAAACATGGTCGCTTACAATGGGCCTCGTCAGAAAGCTTACAGTCAAAGGGCAATGCTAGGAGTTTCCTTGCGTAATCACATCAGGAATGAAGGTATCCGCAGGAAAACCAAGGTCACCGACACAGCCCGAAAAATCGCCAAATTGAAGTGGCATGGGCAGGGCACATTGCTCGTAGAACGGATGGTCGATGGGGCTGAAAGGTTCTAGAGTGGAGACCACGCCCCGGAAACCGCAGCGTTGGAAGGCATCCCACAAGGTGGACCGACGATCTGGTAAGAGTTGCGAGAATGCGGTGGATGGGTCAGATGGGTGGATGCGAGACGCATATAATCAGTCGTTGTGGCGACGCTTGGGGGAGGCCTATGTCCAATAGTGAACGTCTTTCGGCTGAAATGATGGTGATGATGATTTGATATTAATTTATATCAGGACGATCGATGTCTGAAATAAGTGAATTAACCGGCCTCATCTAGTTTAAATTAAACTGACGAAAAAATAATATTGACGTGGAGGTAAAAGTGTTTTTTTTTTTAATTTACGTGTAAAATAAATATCATTTATTATTTAATAATAAATAAATAATAATAATACTTAGCCTAAGAGCTAAGAAACAGTCTATTATTTTCAAAATAGTATTAAACATAATGTGTGTAAAACTTCACTTGACCAAGTTGTTATATTTTCTTTTTTGAATAGAAGAGCGGATATCAGTCACGATCATATCCACTCCACAAGATCATCGCTATTTTTGTCAATATTTCGATTTGTAATATGAATCATTTTATTAGTATACTCCAGTCGGCTGTCGACCTAGCTAGTTCATAATGTCGTGGTAACCTATTGAGTCACTCGCACGATTTGCCCTACCTATATAAATTCATAAGGTCAGAGGCAATAACGGCCTGCTATCATCACAAAAGAGGCATTGTTTTCATTAGCCTTCATTACCATCATATCAGCCTAGAATGAACCATAGTTGGGTATAGGCTTCCTTTGCTTTCTGCCATGCTTCCTGGCTCTACACTTCCCTCATCCAGGTGTGTCTCACGACTTTGGTGATATCGTCAGTCATTAGCTTTAGTAAAAGTTATTCTACAGTTGCATATAGTGCGATGTCATCACACTTATCACTAATCACAATAATATTGTAAAGGCCGAACGTTTTTGCGTTTGTGTGTGTGTTTGTTACATCTACATGCCCGAACGAATTCGATGAAACTAAGCACACGGATAGACCATGTTATTGTCCTAGAATACCACATAAGATAGTTTTTGTTCCGGTAGTTCTGCTAGCAGCAGCTATGTAGTTCATTAACAGTTACAGTAACATTTGTAAGATCTGAGGCCCCATCACAAGCTCTCAACGCGATCTATTTGACGACCTAAACTGAAATGTTAAGGGGATGGAGCTTTAAAGGGTGTACAGCTTCATCCCTTTTTCTCGCTCGTACGCCTGACATTTCAACACATCATGGCAAAGCCCCCTTTTTTTGGTGGGAAAAATCATCCAATGATATCTCCCACTCTTAGGTGGAGCGAGAGGGTGTGTCAGACTTTTACTGACTAAAAACCCACTCCTGTTCCTCCGTTGCCTTTCAAAGCCGAGTTTTCCTTTCAGAAACAAACCCTTGGCCACAGTAGGCATGGTAAAGCGGTAAAGCCCCTGGTCATCAAGTTCTAGTCAATCCGCAGAGTTGCTTTCTATAATTAACTGTGAAAAGACAAAGCTCTATCTACAGAAAACGGAGGGAAACGTAAAACAATACTTACTCTACTACTACGTTAATGAAATGTCAAGTGGTGCGGCCACCCTTGCGGGGAGCGGCGACCGTTGACCCTTGGAGCGAAGTAGACTGACTGAATCAGGTGGTAGGTTGGTGTTGTTTTAAAATTAGATTGTCTTTTCACTATCTTATACTACCTGTGATCTTGTACATTAAGGGAATGCAACTCGACATATGTACATTTTCACTGTTTTTGATACAACCGCTCTTACGTGATTATGACGGTAATACACATTTGTCATTAGATATTTTGGAAACACAGTATCTTGTGAATATTATCTAGGCTTCTATTGAAATAAATTTACAAGTTTGTGTATAACTAATCCAGTAAAGGCCTCTGAAAATCTGTTATTTTGCATGAATTTTGACACTTCATAATTTACTAAAAAAAAATAAAAATTCAAAAAACTATAACAATAGAATCCTTGAATATTTAATCAAGATCCTAAATGACGACCATTTTTTTCAAAAACTTTCAAGGGTTTAATAAAACACGTATTTCTTGTAATAAGTTTTGTAAGATATTCGAGTAAATCACGGAATTACCGCATGTTAACAGAGTTTTCAGGCGTTATCTCTCTTTTTTCGCGTTGCTTTTTCATCAAACATCGCGTTGGATTGCGTTAGATGATATAACAAGCTTTTAAACCGTGCTCGATGTTGACGATAAAAGCAGCCTCTTAATATAAGTTATTGATGTTGCTGTTGTTGTTATTATTGTTGTTGTGTGTTGTTGTTATTATTTATGTTTTGTTACTGTCTTGGTGTACAATAAAGTTTATTCTATTCTATTCTATTCTATGTGGACTAAGCAGTGAGCAGCAATATTGTAAACGCTCGATTATACCGTTTTTTAAGGTGCATATGAATATTGTACCTGTTTTATCCCATAAATAAATAAATTAAATAAAACTGCTGTATCAGCGGCTTTGCCCGAGTGATAGTAGAAAATTATCTCAAGGGAACATACTTTCGGGATTAAAAGTATTCTGTGTGTGTGTGTGTATTGTGTGTCAGGTCATGGTCTACCCGTGTATCAAAGTTCATCCAAATTCGTACAACTGTTCGAGGTGAAGAAGTAAAAAACATACACAAATGTACGAACTCACAAACTATCACCTTTTTAGTATTTACCTATTAGTTGATTTAGTTAACACAACGGTCATGATATATTTTAAGTTTTAAAGCTTTAAAGTTTAATTTCGTGTCTTCTCATGATTGGTAATTTCATGAAAATATTACGTAGAGAGTACAGACTATAAAAAAGTTGGGTTTAATCAGAGAACCTATTGAAATTGGGCCTATTATAACGAACAGGGACTATTTGTTACCAAAACTCGTCGACAGCGCGTGGAATACCTCGCGCGCCTCAAAGAGCTGTCAACAATAACGTAGGGGCCCAGCATGGCCGAAGCCTACTGGGGCCATGGGTTGACTTCCGAAAGGGAAGACTGTGGTCTTGGAACATGGGTGTGGTTTTAGTCAGTAAAAGTCTGACACGCCCTCCCGCTACGCCCTAGAGCGGGAGAAGGCATTGAATGATTTCCCACCTTAAAAAAAGGCATTGGCAAATACTTTCCATAATGGAGCTACATTTACAATAGAATATAAGTATATATCGTATTTAGTAAGTGTGTATTTACTATTGTATTTGTTTTTCTTTTGTTTGTCTATTTATTAAGTTGCACCTGCCATGCTATGTTTCTGCACCAACCTTTGTCCGCCTTTGCACAGTGTTATGCGCATAAAGCTTTAAATAAATATAACTACAGTGTATACAATACATAAACGACTAAATATTGTTCCAAAGCATTGGCAGAATTACAATGTGCTCCATTCACAATCGATTCCATCAGGACAAACTAATCACTTACTAATGAAGAACCCTATAGTCCCTAGAGGCAGGGAAGCTCGGTGCCCTGCGAGTTAGGGGATCTTCCTTCTGTTGTGATGTCATGTCCTGATAAAGTGAAATGACTGACGAAAAAGGCGACGTATAGGTAAACTAAAACACTGTTTTATTTTATAATGCAGGCAGTAGGCACAGAAAACCACTTTATATTTATACTTCCTTTTGCTAGAGGTTTCGCACGAGTGAAAATAGAAATTATAGACTTATGTTACTCAGTGATAAAGTAGCTTTTTAATGGTGAAAGAATTTTGAAAATCGGTCCTGTGGTTTTTGAGTTACATCTTAACATACAAAGAAAGTAAGTAAGTATGTTGATAAGTATGTATTTATATATATATATATATATATATGTATTACTAGCTTTTACCCGCAGCTTCGCTCGCGTGAAAAAATTAGCCTATGTCCGTCCCCAGGGTCCCAACTATCTCTGTACTAAAATTCATCAAAATCGGTTTTGCCATTTAGGCGTGAAAACGTAACAAACATACAAACTCACTTTCACTTTTATAATATTAGTAAGGATTTTATTCATATTATTTTTTTTTTTAATTGTGCACTGGATCTTACCCACTCTCTACTCTCAATGGTTTGCTGAAAGAAAACTCAACTTTGAGTTAAGCTCGCCTATGTACATGAACTCTGATGTCCACATATTTTGTTATTTATCATGGTGTACCTACAATAAAGAATTAAAGAAACAAAAAAAATCAAATCGTTTTTCTTTGTAATATTTACATTTACAAATAAGTTTAGAGTTCCTAATGAAATCTGTCAATGAACTATGCTAAAAGACAAGTATTCCAGTTATCCAAAATAAAAAACAAAGTGTGTATTGTCAGTAGGTATTTGGTATCTTCGCCATTTGAACGGAATAATTTATGTTGCACTTGTGTAAGATTATGAGTAGATGTGACGGCACTACAGCAAATCGAATAGTAAAAGTCATAATTTTGGAGTAAACGAGAAGTAGATTTACTTGCTGCAACATGAGATCATAAGAGTTTATGATTTGAGCCAAGTGAAATGGGATAATGTAAAAACATTATGGCAACTCCCAGCTGTTAATTGTCAGAGAAATGTCGCGGTGTTTTCAAAATTTTGCGAAATTAAATTTAAATTTTACCATATAAAACTAAGGAAAACATTTTGTTTTAAATGATTACCAAAACAACGCGATATTTTTATAATATTTTAATAAAATTATCTATTCACAGGAATTGATAAATAAATCATTGTGTTCAAAATTGCTAGTTTGTTTACGACAGTGTTACCAATTCTTTGGTCCCAGATTTTCAGAAAGAGTTGTAGGATGAAATCCGTCATGTAAATTATCAGAGCATGAATCCAGAAGAAGCTAAGGTCCCAAACGTCGAGCGTGACTGGCAATCCATAGAGATATATTTGTTTTCGAACGGACAGCAATACTCTCCACCGCGGAAGTATCTCCTGCGAATTGACGAGCTGAACTTGTGGGACGCCACTCTAAATCATCTAGCACAATCACATTATGGACTACAGTAAGTTAAATATACTTCTTTCTTTCTTTCTTTTTTGTGAAATCACTTAGCAATCACCTAACATAAGGACTTGGCCGACTACATTTGCCGATATCAAACGAATCATGGACTAAATCTACCACTACGACTTCTACTTACTAAACCTACTAATTTGGGGACTCAGGTGAGACAGGTTCTATTCTTAAAGACTAGATTTACCCACCCTCGCCCAAAAACGAGAAGAATACGTCGCCTCCGATTATAATGTTCGGTGTCTTTAAGGGCCAAGCGCCCGAAAAGTACCATAAAACAGTGATTTTCTGAGGCCTACTCCTCCGTAACGGCTAGGTCAATTGGTTTGAAAAAAATATATGTTTATTATAGATTCATGAACAATAATATCAACATTTGATTTTTTCGTGCAATTAATACTTTTGTGAAAAAAAAATATTTAGCGATTTCGCAACTTTTCGCAACTTTTCCCTACTCCTTCGAAACGGCTTGGACCTTTAGAAACATTTTTACACATAAAAATTGGTGGTTAAATATTCTTCAAAGTGAACATTGCATATGTAAATCAATCAATATCTCGCAGAGAAAATGGATTTAAAGCGCTTTCCGGGCGCTGTTGGCCGCAAATAAATGCACAGATTTGCGTACTGCCGCCTAGGCGAGTGCGAGAGTTGCGTTCACATAATTTAGGTCAGATGCTTCAAGGGACTATACGCCTTAAGGCCAGAATGCTCTTAAAATAAACTTGTGCGATTCGTCATCAACGATTGCATTACTGCTTATCATCAGGTGGGATTGCCGTCAAGAACTACTTTATATAACTAAAAAAAGTAAAGAAAAGAAGGACTCTGCTTTGCAGACATCAAACATGAACAAATATTTTACTATACAAATCCATAACATTAAAAGTTTATTTATATACTGTTATTCTTATTTCTCACTTGCAGGAGTCCCCTTATTAACCTGTACACTACCAGTGGCCACCTGGTGAAGGGCCCTCTAGATCTCAGAGATGGCCAGGCATATGTGGCCGTTGCGCCACCAGACAAGTTCGTTGATGCTGGCTATCAGAAGTACCTGATAAAAGCTTCAAGGTAAGCAGAGAATTCCTGTACGGTATATAAGGAAGTGGTCATCTAGTGTTATAAAAGGTTCGACTAAGAAATTAGTATGCAAGAGGAAGGCTGAAAGTGGCACCGGTAACCAAAAAGTTGTGTTGAAATCGGTTTGAAAGTGGTGCAGCTATACGCGCCCTACGCAACGCCAAAAGCAACTGAAGGATCACAGGCGGGTTATAGTCAGTAAAATATCTTACACTCGCTCCACCCAAAGACAAAGCATGCACTGCTACAGGCACCGCGCATTTTAGGGCTGCGCGCGTTCTGGGATCCTGCAATTGAACGCAAAAAAAAAATCTAGTCAAAATATATTTGTATAGAAATCCGAATGAATACAGCTGATAATTTTATTGAATATGATAGTCAATCTCTTAGATTTCCCTTATTTTGTAATGTCCACGTATCTTTCCCAATCTTAAAATCCACTGGTTTATTGAATATGAGAATAATAGTACCTACTGAATAGGTTTACACAGGGTTTGGTTTGCCCCTTCGTCGAATTTGCTACAGGCCCTGCGCTACTGACCATATTGTCTCTTCACCACCCTAGGTTGAGTAGAATGCCTACGGTAGAAGATTTAAAATTAAATACAAAGCAGGAGGAGTAATTGATAACGCCAAAAAAAATAGTATGGGCATGTGGTGCACATATTTCACAATTAGTTAAATTTTGCATGGGTACCATTGCGATCATTTCTGCCTGATCAATAAAAAAAAAATATTCGCTTGATTCCTGCGGCGCGGCGCCAAACCAAACCCTTTGAAGTTTTCGTTTCGAGTGCAAGCAAAAATGAACTTAGCGGCGGTCAGGCGGAAGTGTCTTTGATGGTACATTTTGAGTGGAAATGTGGGTGATAATAAGGGTAGAGGAAAACCAATGAAAAGACCAATGGATTGTCTGAAAGATGATATCTCCAGAAAGGAGGTAATAATAGAGATGACGGCGAAAAGAGATGCATGAAACAAGAAGACGAAGTATACCGACGCCATTGAATTCAACCTAACTCCAATTCTGCCGGTGGCTGATGATGTCTGGACCCCTAACCAGTTGTGCAGACAAGATGGCGGTTAAAATAAACCGCCATCTTGTCTTGTACTTTTTAATTGTTTTGGTTGTCTTTTCACCTGAATTCATTAAACCCCAAGAGTACGCCGGCGTTCGCTCTCTCATTCTCTTTCTATTGTGTCTCTAATTACGGTATTGAAAAGTTTTATGGTATATTGTACTATTTAAAGGTCGTGGGAAAAGAGACAAGCGAGAAAGAAACCCCCGGGTATGAACTGCGATGTTTAATTTGTAATAATATTATTTTAGTATCTCGTAAGTAATTTCTAAAACTCAGACATGTACTGCACACTACAGCATTTTACCCTGTAATGTTGATATTATACATAGCTGGTTAAAACGTTAAGTATGTATGAGTGTAGAATCATATTCTTAGTAGCTTTTATGTATAACTAGCTGCTGCCAGATGTTTTGCCCACATGGAAAAAGGTTTCTCCATACAAACTTTGGAGACCCGTCTCAAAATTCCCCCCTTAGGTGGAGAATTTTGGAAAATCGTCTCTTAGTCATGTTTAAAGAAATAAAATATCTTATCTTATCTTATCTTGTGCTTGCCTACGTCATAAAAGGAAGCCTTGTACAACATTTCACGTTCCTAGTCCTAGTAGTTTCGTTTGTGCGTTGATATGTCAGTCAGTCAGTTTCTCCTTTTATATTTAAAGATCTACATTGAAATGTTTTACTTTGTAGAATGCGTACCCAACGAGCCATGTTGCTTATGCTCCGAAAGAGGGAGTAAGTATTTTTAATTGATATAGCTCTCATTGTACTGATCTCCTTCGGCAAGAAACGCCTAAATCACAGTTTCGAATTCGAATGATTGTGCTTAAAGAGCAGATATCCCATTTCAATATATTTAGTGATGTTTTGTGGGAATACATTTAATGTACTAATACTTTTAATCGAAATTTGTAGGGTCTTGTTGTGATATCAACGCATGTTGCTTATGCCCCGAAAAAGAAGGTTAGTGAAGCAAGACCCACATTATCGCTATGTAATGTTATCCATATATCGACATATTTAGTTTATAGGTTTGCTAAACCAGTTATGCTAACAAAAATGCTTTCGCATGTCATGCCGTCCCGTTGACTACCCAGTAGTAATTTGTAACAGTCATCATTTAAACTTAGGACATGAAATAAGAATTCGCTTCAAGATATAGTATAGGCTCTATAGTGCTTAAGTATTTTCACATGTTAGTTTACATATTTTTGGCGAATCTGATAGATTTTGATTTTGAGGCACTAATTGATTAAGTTCAATAAAGTGGTATTATTATCGATTTTAGCGAATACCATTTCTTTGGCATAATAGTACCTAAATGATAAATAATCTTTATTTTGCAAGTAGATTTTATAAAAACACTTTTACACGTCAATTATTATTTTTTTCGTCAATTAATGCTAGATGAGGCCGGTGTTTCCTAGCTGACTACCCTGAGAAGAAACACCGAAACAAACTCAGGGATCAAAGTCTCTTTTAAAGTCCATACAGCAAAACATGTAATGGTCAAATCATATGAGAACCATGCAGATTGAGCCTGAGATGGTCTTTTGAAGAAAGAAACACACAGTTCTAAGTGGACCTGTCCAGTCAGTGCAAGCATTTGTCAGTATGCGTGTAGCTCAACTCAGGACTACTAAGGAGCTCAACGACTTGACGAACAATGCCAAAGCAAGGACATTTAGATAGGCCACAAAAAATACTCAAAACTGCCAGACATCATGTGAAAATAAAAGAAAAGGAAAGAGTAATCCACATAGTTCTCACATTCACAATAATAAAATTTACAAAAGTGTAAATATTGCAAATTGTAAAAAAAAAGTATATAAAAAAAATTTCAGTCAAATAGTTAAAATAAACATGTCATAATTGTAAAATAATTACAGGAACCACTAACTTGTGTTTGTTCCTAGTATTAACGTGTGTGGTCCCATACACTGAAATCAAATAGACTAAAAATATTGAGTACAGCTCCATCTAGCGAGGACATGGCTACGCTTGGGCACGCATCTCTAAGTTTTATAGAATAGCACTTAATTTCCTTAATTAAGTTTTCATCTTTCAGATGCAGATTCTGTGGAACTCTTACTACCTGCCACTGGACATCCAGAGTCGAGGTCGGCAGGAGGACACTACATGAGCTCTGTGCGTGTTGCTTTAATTTATTTTACTTTATGAATATTCCTTAAAATTGTAGGTAGTCAGGGACAAATCATTGCAACCCACCTCCACCCAGAGTGGGAGAGGTTATTTGATAGATGACTTTCCAACCAAAAATAAAAACTATTTGCTTTCGTTACCTTTATCGGTCTTACCACTTACCAGCCAGTAAAGACAATATTTATATTATTAGTAGAATTAATATACATAAAGCATTAATGAGACCCTTTCTTTTGGGTCTTAATTTTTTTACAGATCGGGAGTTCAGATTTTCAATCCTAATTCTCAATAATATGAGTTTGGGTGGTTTCTGAGTAATATGGGTATTTAGGCATAATTTAGAAAACATATGTGATATTTATACAAAATTAAGATTTACCCTTTTATAGGCACCTGCAAAACCAATCACTGCGGATGACTATGAACCCGTATCAGGCAATATTGGTCAAATGACGTGCAAACATTGTGGAAACAAAGCTAGCCCAGGGGAATATGGATATTCACCCGTTCTAGTTCCAGATAACCAGAACGGACATGAAGCTGGATTGAGTGACAAAAGAGCTACTCTGGCTGATGATGGAGTTAGAACTGAAGAAAATGTGGCTAGACCAAGTGAATATGGGTCAAGACCAGGTACAAATTTAACTAGATCAGATGAATATGGTGCTAGGCAGGCTGAACATGAAACAAGGCCAATTGTAAATGGAGTGAGGCCAGCTGAATTCGGCCCTGGATCACCTCAATATGGAACTCGACAAGGTGAATATGAAATTAGATCTAATATCAATAAAACGAGGCCAGATGAATTTGACGCTAGACCAGCTGAATACGAAACTAGACATGGTGAAAATAAAAATAGACCAAGTATAAATGGTACTAGACGGGATGAATTTGAAGCTAGCCCGGGTGAGTTTGGATCTAGACCAGCTGAATATGAAGCAAAACCAAGTGCAAATGGAGCTAAGCTAGGTGGAAATGGCACTAGTTTGGGTGAATATGAAACTAGACCAGGTGAATATGGTGGGAGACCGAGTGAATATAAAACTAGATCAAGTCTAAATGGAGCTAGGCCAGGTGAACATGAAAACAAAACAAATGCAAATGGAGCTAAACCCGTTGAATATGGAGCCAGACAGGGTAAATATGATATAAAACAAAATGTAAACGGAGTTAGGCCAGTTGAATTTGGAGCCAAACCAGCTGGAAACGGAACTAGAGCGATTGAATATGAAACTATACCGAGTTTAAATGGCATTAGACAGACACAATATGAAACAAGACCAGGCGAATATAAAGCTAGACTCGATGAATATGAACCAAAACCAATTGTAAACGGAGCTCAGCCAGGTGAATATGGAGCTAGACGGAATGAATATGAAACTAACACGACTGTAAATGGATCTAAACCAAGTAGATTTGAAGCTAGAACAGGTGAAAATGGAGCCAGACTGGATGAATATGAAATTAGACCAAGTGAATACGGTGCTAGACTGGCTGAATATGATACTATACCAAGTAAAAATACCACTAAACTGGGTGAATATGAAACTAGACAAGGTGAATCTGACACTAAGCCAGATGAGTATGTAACAAAGCAAAGTGTGGACGGAGCTAAACCAGGTGAATATAGAGGAGAACCGGATAAATATGACAATAAACCAAGTGGACTGACGACAGGGGAATACAAAGTTAAACCTGGTGAGTATGCAACTCATTCTACAGAACAAGAAAACAAGCCTGATAGGCATGGGCCCAGTCCGGCCAAAAATGGGGCTTGGACTGGTGAAGATGGTGACAGAACGACTGGTCATAAAGCTAGGCCGGGTTATAGTGGACCTCGGTTAAGTAAAATTGAACCCATAAAAGAAGCATACGAGATTGCATTGCGTAAAAATGAAAAAAGTTTTGATGAAAGTGAAGATAGACTGGAGAAAGATGTAGTAGATAAAGATGCAAGCATAAAATATCCAATACGCCTTGCTGGTGAAAAAGAAAAAAAGGGTGAATATAAAACAAGAGATGGTGATCAAAAAGACAAAGAAATTGAGTTCAAAGATAGGTCGAGTGGGAACGGAAGAAGTGGTGGTGAACGTAGAATAAGTGGCGGTGAAAAAAATATCAGAGAAAATGACACTGTAACTAGAGTGGATGAATCAAAAGCAAGAAAAATTGAAAACACGCGCAGATTAAGTGGGCGTGGAGGAGCAGAAACTGATCAGGGACGAAAATTAGGTGAACTAACCAAAGACTTTGAACATGGAGGTAAAGTAAATACACAGAAAGGGAAAGAAGCTAGTATTGCAAGTAGAGCAGGAGGGAATGGAACTAGAATGAGTGACCAAAGAAATAGACAGAACGATAATTTAGCAAGGTTGGGTGGTCGCGAAGGCAGAGTGGGTGATCATGAAGCTAGAGCTGGTGATGTAGGATTTCCAACTAACGATCATGATACTGGGCTAGGACTTCCTAACTCTAGGGAAGCTGAACCTGTTACCAGAGCAAGTGTATCTGGCGCTAGAACAATTCCTAAAGACAGAATTAATTCTAGAGCAAAACCTGGCTATTTGGGTCAACCCAAAATTGGAACACCTGGTACTAAAGCAGAGGAAGCTTTAGTCAAGTTAGATGATTCAACCAATAAAAACAGAGAGGGTAACCCAGTGGGTAGACAAAGTAGAGTTGGGGGAACTGGAGCAGCAGGAACTTTACACATATCTGAAGCTCAGCAACATGGACGAAGAATTAGTTTATCTGCGGGAAGAACATTGATTGAAAAAAAACGTTTGCCAGTCGGACAAAATTCGTCATTGTTAAAGAAACCGACTCCAAATTCCTTAATACTTCGTAAACTTGAAGACAAACAACCTTTAAAAATCAACAAAGAGAATCTTCCGAAGAAAACAAATGAACCAGCCAGTACTATTCCAGTTCCAGCTCCCAACGAAGCCAGAAAATCAAAAACAATGCCCAAATCTCAACCTATCACTCCACTTCCACTCCCACAATCGACTATTTCTGACACCAATGTTGCGAGTCTAACCACGAATAAAGCTATAATTGAAAAATATGTCGATGAAAAAGAAATAATCGTATCGACACATTCATTCAAGGACCCGGAAAGCGAGACACGGTCTATGAAGTTGGATTCAGTCAAACACATTATTAGTGTCATTGAAAATACCATGGAAGAAACACAAACAGAAACGATATATACCGAAAAAAGCATTGCGTATGTTTCTATTGACGAATCAGTCCAAACTAATACAGAAACAGTAGAGCAGCGTGAACAAGAAGTATCCGCAAGTAGTAAAGATAAAGTCAACTCATGCACATGCACTCTCTGTAAATATGATAAAGCCTATTTCGATCCTGACGAGAATACCTTATCTACTTTAAATAAAGGTGGCGTAGTCAACATCAAGGTGAATATTGAAGTACGGAACATTGTAAAATCAGTCTTTTCTTGTCAGAAGAACTGTGGAAGATCGCGATCGTTAACAAATATAACAAGATCAGAAAAAGAATCTCAAATATCTATTGACAATGATGTGGTGGTGAACCACAATTCATTGCAGTCTTTATTTACGAAACCGAACTTTCGAGGTTTTGGCTTCGACGGTTCTCCAAACGTGATGGTAGTCCAATGTGCCGGTTGTGGAAAACCTAACCCATCCACCCATCGATGTGATCAACCCCCTCCGTGCAGCGATAATAGTAAAAAGTATTTTGTATTATTAAACTCAGTGCTCGAAGACAAGGAAGATGGGTAAGTCATATTTTATACCAATATCTGATATGAAAAAGGCTTTTATAAATAAAAATAATTTGTGACTTATCTAATGTTTTGTATATGTACATAAATATATATTTGGGTATAATAATCAACAATAAAAATAAGTCATGGAAACTGAACAGTTTATATTATGCCAGATGTAAAAATAATGACGTAACATTGAGTCCTCCTACCCAAAATCAATTGCCCCGAGTTCTAGATTCGTGCGGTAGCCTCACTGCAATTTCTATCCCATCAGGTTACTGGATACTGCTATTATTATAATTTATAAAATAAATTGATATTGACTGATCATATTTGGCTGACCTGTTGGTCTAGTGGTTAGTAGCCCTAACTGCTATGCCGGAGGTCGTGGGTTCGATTCCCACCCAGGATAAATGTTTGTGTGATGAGCACGATCATTTGTTCTGTGTCTGGGTGTAATTTATCTATAATATGTATGTATTTAGAAATATATAAGTAAGTTTATCAGTTGTCTAGTACTCATAACACAAGCTCTGCTTAGCTTGGGACTAGACGGCGTTGTGTGATAGTTGTAGGAAAAAAAAAATGTAGTGCTCAAATAATTTAGGAATCTATAATGCATTTACAAAATTCTATGACTTACATAAACCAATAATTTTCAGTTGTAATTTTAATCCACCATGTCGACCATGCGATCAAAGGCAGTCGAAAAAACAAAGCAATGGAATTCCAATAAAACAGGCTTTTTCAGAGACGAATTTAGATACTATTACGACTGTTACGATATCGGGGGTGCCATTGCAGAGGCGGGAGATAGGGAAATGTATGACAAATACATCATGCCAAACTGAAGAGCCACAAAACGAGAGTATGATGGCTAACCGCAAAGTGAGCATTACACAAGACTCGGTTACGTGCGACATTGAAAAAAAGGGCAACCCTTCAATTTGTGTAATTACGCAGGCTGTTATGCCAAAGCAAAGCTGCCTAAAAATGTGTTCACAAAAATGCGAGCAACAATATTCGCAAGCAAGCTCAAACACTTGTCCTTCAACACCCCCACCGATATGTGAAAAAATACGGTCAGTATGCTCACATGTACCCCCACCACTATGTGAAAAAGATCGGCCAGTATGCTCACAAGTACCCCAACCGACATGTCAAAAAAAGCAGCTAGTTTGCTCACATGTACCCCCAGCGCCATGTGAAAGAGAACAGACAGTATGCTCACATGTACCCCCACCGGTATGTGAAAAAGTACGGTCAATATGCTCACATGTACCCCCAGCAATATGTCAAAAAATACAGTCAGTTTGCTCTTGCTCACATGAACCTCCGCCAGTGTGTGAAAAAGAACAGTCAGTAAGCTCACAAGTACCCCCACCGATATGTCAAAAAGTACAGTCAGTTTGCTCTCATGTACCCCAAGCGACAAGTCAAAAAGTACAACCAGATTGCTCACATGTACCCCCACCGAAATGTGAGAAAGTACGGTCAGTCTCCTCACAAGTAAGCTCACAGGCATGTCTACAAGTACAATCTAAAGGATGCCAACCGACAAATCAACCACAAGAATGCATGCCAATGCAACCATGCTGTCCTAAGACACCACCGCAATGTAATCAAGTGCAGGCACAAGCGTACCTGCAAGTACCACAAGTTTGTAATGCGGAGACGCAGACACGATGGGCCAGTATTTTTGTAAGTAAAAAACGCTTGGCTTTGTCATACAAGTATCTGCTTATATTATTATCGATTTTTTTTTAATTGTTTTTTTTTTTGCAGTTACAGGCACGGCTTCACTGTGATGGCCGATACTCATTTCATCTGCCGCCATTGTATTTGTTAAAAAATAATTATTCATGTTGTCAATGATGTGTATGCAGCAAATAAAAGTTAAAATGTTTTTTTTTTATTTTATTTTGTTTTTTTTTGCTTTTTTTATTCAAGCACTCATACTAATTCGAGTATTTTCACGGTTTGGTTCTGTTTGAACAGAAGCTGAAACCATACAACAACAAAAACAACAATTGGATTCGCAATCATCTTATTTTCATAATCTCCAATATATTTATGTAAACATAGCTTTTACCAGCGGTTTCTCTCGCGTGAAAGTAGACTTTTCCATACAAACTTTGGACCCTGTTTGTAAATTTTGTAAAATCCTCACTTAGTGCTCGCTTACGTCATAAAAGGAAACCTTGTGCAGAATTTCAAGCTTCTAGTCCCAGTAGTTTTGGCTGAGCATTGATATGTCAATCCGTCAGTTTCTCCTTCTGTATACATATACAGATATTATCCACAATACTACACACTACACTATTGTCCAAAATATTGCATCAACAAAGAGACTTCCGCCCTTTGAACAGAAAAATATAGGTTAAATTGTAATATATTTATCTAAAATTAATTACAGACAAAATATACAGCAATGATGAGAACAACAAAACTAGTGTAGTAGATACAGATCTAATTGGCCTGGCTGCTGTAGAAGCTGCTAGCTGTTGGGCTTGGTAGGCAATCAGCTTGCGTGCCAGAATGTTGAGCGGCTTCGTCTCTAGGTTGCGTATCTGCATCTCTGTGATCGACCTCAGACTGTGAATCGGCATTTCTAACATCACCTGTAATAATTGAAGGAACCTGTAGCTTGCCAGTTAGGTAGGCATTTTTGCCATCTGACACAGCAACATCTGTAATTTTATACCCTCTTAGAATCGAGTCCTTTACAATCAGTGGTGGAACTATATAGGGTTGCAAGGCTGCCAAAATACCGCGGGCCTCTGATTCGAGAGGCCACGATGGCTTAAAAGATGTAAACCAACCTATTTTACAAAATTTATTAAAGTTGAATTACAACCTCACGATTTTTCTGTGCCCTCATCCAAGGATTTTGGGCCTCAGATAATAATAGTTACGCCCCTGTTTCCAAGGCTCTGCAATAAAGAGACTTAACTCCTCAATCATGATTTATTTATCTAGATACATAATTACGGTTTTATCAAAAGGCTAGGCTCTCTTCATTAGAATCAACCTAAATTCAAACAAGTCTGAAATTTAGCCTACTATAGCCATAATACTCGTGGCAACCTAATGTCGTCTTGCTACTTGCTCACCTACCTTACACATAAGTTCAGCAGTTTGCTAATGTTATTATGGAAGTAACAGTAAGGTCTTACTTGTGCCGTCAAGCCGTTCATAGCTTCAGGGTTGATGGCGCTCAGGTCGGTGCCACTGACCTCGGCCAGGAGAAGACCTAGCCGGGACACCTCGCGCGCGCTCCAGCTGTACGACTTACCTAACGCCTGGAAGAAATGTCACGGCAACTTGTTACAGATTCTGGTGAATATAATATAACTATAGAAGTTAATTTTCTGATATAATAGTCAATTGGTTATTCTTGAAAGGTTCCTACAATCTGAATTAGATCTCTTTAGATAAGGATAAGTTTAGGAGCATTAAATTCGCCTTTGAACTAACCTGGGTTCTCATCATCATGGCCAAATAAAACCTGCGTTGCAATGGATCGCAGGCTCTTATGTGGTAAAATATCTGAAAATGATAAGCAAACAAAATCTAAGTCGCAGCAGAGTTGCCAAAGATGAAATGCTACCAAAAACTTTATCTTGGCTAGAGTGAATAGGCTCTTAATAAACTAGAGCGCCTCACCATCAACGATTGCATCACTGCTTACCATCAGGCGGGATCGCAGTCAAGTACTAGTTTATAACAGATTTAAAAAAAACCTAGGGTAACGTTATTAATTAATAACTCTGACACACTGGTCTTCAAACCCACTATCATTTCACAAACTGGTTTAATATTGTTACCATCACCCTATAATTATAGCGTAAACTATCATAAAGAAAGGAAAGAAAATATTACTTTTACACAATGTAAGAACAATTAAATGGAAACTTAAAAAACATTAACTCTTGGATGCGCCTGATAGGTTCAGTTCAGCAAAACACCAGACAACTGCAAATAAGTTGCATATTCAACTAAACCTAAAGTCAAGTGTGCGGATGTCACCATCTGATGATTTGCATTTTTATGGCAGATACCATCTCCTATCCTTACATCAATTCATTTGGAGTTGACCGTAACAAGCTCTTGTCATATTATTCGCGCCTCTACAAAATAAGAAGCAATATATCTCTAACAATCGTTTAACTTCAAAGTTTCTTCAAGGTTCTCTTATCATATAACAGTCTTCAAGTTATTGACTAGTCTGTTGGCCTAGTGGTTAGTGGTCCTGATTGCTATGCTTCGCAGGTTCGATTCCTACCCAAGACAAAAGTTTGTGTGATGAGCACGATCATTTGTTCTGTGTCAAGGTATAATTTATCCTTAATACGAGTATGTATGTGTATCTTCATCAGTTGTCTAGTACTCATAGTACAAGCTCTGCTCAGTTTGGGACTAGATTTCTTTTTGTGATAGTTGTGAAATGTTTTATAATTCTTTGTCTTCTTCCTGTCCTTATCCCGTATTACTTGGTGTCGGCACAACTCAACACGTCTATTTCTCCCATTCTGTCCTGTTATCCGTCACACTATCACTGACTCCCTTTTCTTTCATATCGCTACTCACACAATCCATCCATCTTTTCTTTGGCTTCCCTCTCCATCTATTACAAACCTGATGCGTCAGCTGCAGGTACGTGTTCTCCGGTATCCTCCTCATGAAAATCATGGGCACTCCGCACAGCAAGTTGTTCATGATGTTCAGGTACTTGGGTTCTGACCAGTGCGGGTTCAGTTGTATGTACCTGCTGGCCACCACACCCACCTACAATGCAATACTGTTCAGCAGTAACCTTAACTCTTTGAATGTCGTAATTAGAGACACAATAGAAAGACAATTACCTTATGTCGGACTGTGTAACTTAAGACATTCGAAAGGTTAATGAGGCAAATAACACAACTCTGACTAAGATGAAAGAAACTGAGTAATAAGATAAGTAGAAAAAGAAAAATATAATTTCAGAGAGTATTGAGTAGGTCTTAGGCGCTGCACAAATGTAGACACTTTTACTTTTCAGTTACCGATACCTAACACTTTTTGATCGTCATGGTGGAAAAAACCAGGACATATAAAATGTTTATGTATGCGCAGGAAGTGGATGATTTCATACTGGTACTATAGAAATCAAATATTCATCGGTAGCTTGTATCTGACACAAGACACACGTTTGCGCCCTGCCTTATTAACCGGAAAACCGTAAGATTGTAAGATATCGTGAGAAATTGTATACTATTATTTTCTAAACACAATTATGTTAGAAACTAATGAATTTGGATGTGATGGATCATATACAAAACGATTTTTTCATAATATATTGAGAAATTGAAAAAATATACTAATACTAATAAAGATTTATTACAATCATACGGAGTTTCCGGCGACATACACACATCGAAGTTAAATATGAGGTGAATTTTAGAGATGTGCCATCAAAGACAGGTTCCTTAATCGCTGTAGCTACAGGAACACGGTCCTAGGGGACAGTTTGTAAAATTTTGAAAAAAATGTTGGTGAAGTCTTCTGCAGGTCTTTCTTTTGAATTTAATTCTTCATTGCATTATCACGTGTGTTTTATAAGATCTTAAAAATAGTTAACAAGAGCACATGGACCCCTGTCTGGAATAGCAATTTCACAGAGGTAAGTAGGTAGTATTACAAATTAACGGAACAAAGATAAATTAAAAAAAAAAATCTCAAATATTAGAATTATAATTGGATATACAAATTAAATTAAATAAAAAGTCTTCCAATGAACCTCTAGGGTTGCGTGGCAGTGTGATAATAACCGATCACACTGCCAAGCACCCCGCAGCGTATTGCGTGAATGCATTGCTTGTAAGTATCTGCGTTTGTATAGAAAACACGCACAATCCAACACACTGAAAATGCATCCACGCGCGTTCATACAGATCACGCACCTACATGCGGAGAAACATGCACACACGCGCGTGGGTGCGGGGCGACACGCAAGGTATGGAAACTGAGTCTCGCGTAGTACCGTGCGTGATTTTGTATGAAATGAGTGCGTGCCTGTGTGAATTTACAAAACACAACTACGCGCCTGAGTGCGTAAAAAACATGCACGATGATGCAGATCTGTACTCCCGCAAGTACGTGCGTACGTGCGTTTTCACACGCTACGCTGCGTAGTGCGTGGCAGTGTGAAAACCGCCTTAAGGATATTAAGTGACCAGATTTACCTGATGCCGATTAAGATCAGGATGAGTGCCGATAAAGGAGAGTATCTTGTTATCGGACAGGTTGAGCCTGGCCATCTCCCTGCCGTTGATGTACTTGAACAGGGGCCGGTACTTCTCCAGCGTCTCGTATGTAATCTCGTGGGTCAGTGTGGAACCCTTCACAACCTCCCACGTTGCTGCAAGCTTCTCACGGGCTACATGCATCATGGCTATTGTTCTTGCCTGCAAGGATTCTTACCATGTCGAACTATTATTTATTACGTATCTACATTGTGCTCACATAATAGAAGCAACAAGAAATATGTAACCAAGATTATATATGCAACTCATAATATGATTTAAAAGAGTGTCCATGGAGTTTCTTGCACGTTCTTCTCCATAGAGATCTACACTTTGGAAAGTGCAATTTAATATCACTTTTCTTGGACTGACCGACATTTGACCGTTTAGAAGTGCCTGAAAATGGTCTATTTGAAATAAATGCTTGTGATTGATTGATTGATCACTCTGAATTTAAGCCATAGCCCCTAATTTCCACTCTCAACGGAGACTGCTGTCAACTATGCATGCCATATCTCCAGAAGTAGTGTTCCCCGCGCGCCTCAAAGAGATGTTAGCAAAACCGTAGGGGCCCAGCAGGGTCGAAGCCTACTGGGTTGACTTTCAGAAGGGAGACCCGAGGTCCTGCAACGCTAGGCAAAGAAAGAATATAGGTTTGGTTTTAGTCAGTAAAAGTCTGACACGCCGCGGTAGAAGTCATTAGATGATTTCCATAGAAAGAATGAGAAGTCATTAAAAATCTCTGGGAGTAGATACCTTATAGTGCATAGTTACCAGTATGAAAGTGTAACCATTTCGATTCTAGATATCAGTAAAGGAAAAATCTGACCCTGGGAATGAAACCGAAGGCTCAATACTTACTATCGATGACGTCATAAAGGCCAGCGATTCGTGGTGGGTCTAGTGATTGCAAGTGCTACTGCTGAGCACGTCGATTCATTTCCCAGTTTAAGATCTACTGAGAAATAGTAGTAGATGCACATAAATAATAATAAGTTAATAATAAGTTCACTTCTGCTTAACTCTTAACAGTTGTTGTTAACGAACAATTCGCTGTTATATATCTCAATCTTTATATTATTTATAATAATTAATTAGCTAATATTATTTATTATTCGGGTCGAGAATCACTAACATAATTGCCTTCTAAAATTTTCTGCAGATTCAAAACTGCACCTTGTGTAATCACTTACAGAATGCAACACATAAGGTCCTGGCAATCGCAACACATCGGAGATATCTCCAGAGACAAATATGGCGAAGGCGTCCACTGCTGTCTGCATGTAGTCGCTGGTCATCTTGAGCACGCTGTGGCCTCGGTGCATGAACTCCAAGAAGGGCAGGTGGACACTGCCCCTGTCTTGGAACGTCTCGGCTCTGACGAACAAGAAATTAAATTAAATTGAAAAGCAAGATTTTTTATTTCATGTAAACCTAGATAGGAGTGGTAACGGCCCCGACTTACGAGTTGTAGGTCGCGGGTTCAAACCTAGCCAGGCGCATTACTTTTTGTATTTATTTCACCACTGCTCTCAAAACGGTGAAAGAAAACGTCGTGAGGAAACCGGCATGTGAACCAAAAATTCGAAGACATGTGGCTTCCACCAACCCGCACTGCGCCCATGTGGTGGATTACGGCCCATTCCTTCTCCCAGAGAGGAGGTCTGAGTCCCAACATTGGAAACATTATAAGGCCGACTATGCTAAACTTAGATAGACCAAAAAGAACTTCGTGGGGCATCCATAAGTAGTGTAGTGCATCGGAGATGTTTGCGGACGCCAACACCGATATGCTTTAGGCCAATAGTGCGCAAGAGCGTGGCCTTCTTGATGCTTCGTGTGCGGGGCAGCCTCAACGGCCTTCTAAACACCTATTGTGGGGCACTGGAATAAGGTAAACAGTTCAAGTAGTGTCTGTTTTTCATTATCAGCCTTTTTAATGTTCCCACTGCTGGGACTCAGGCCACCTCTCTAGGAGAAGGAATGTGCCGTAATCCGCCACGCGGGCCCAGTCCGAGTTGGTAAATGTCACATGTCTTCGAATTTTTGGTTCTAGGACATGCCGGTTTCCTCACGATGTTTTTCTTAACCGAGTGTTCTTTTTAATATCTATTAAATAATTTAACATTTAAGCATAAATAGGCAAGGTATTAAGATAGCTTTAAATTTTACTAACAATTTTATTCGAAATTATGTTCTGAATTAAATTACTAAATAAAATAATCTATACTAATATTATAAAGAGGTAAAATTTGTATATTTGTATGTAGGGGGTAATCTCTGTAAGTACTGGTCCGATTGTGATAATTTTTTCATCGTTAGAAAGCTGCTTTATTCCTGAGTGACATATGCTATATTTTATGTATGCGGGCGAAGCCGCGGGCAAAAGCTAGTGTTTTCATAAAGCTGCCGATACACTTAGAGACAAAACGTCCCACAACATGACGCGCAACGCTCAATCTACGCGACGGACGCTGCATCGTTGCTTATTGTCCCACAACTTGCCCCCAATATTTTACAAAGCATTCTTCTGATGCGGGACAAGTTATTGCACAATTTGGGAGGATATTTTGTCCCGTAGTATATCTGAGGGTTTTAGTCAGTAAAAGTCCGACACTATCCTCTCTAACAGGAAACTCACCTAGAGCAGTAAGAGTTATTTAATGATTATTTGGCAGGCGGGGCGTATAGTTTTTCGATTCAGCCCCCCTAGCCAAGTTACAATCGTTTCGCTTGCGTCGAACGCTTCGAGTTGGCCGCGTCGACGGATCTTTTGTTCTGACCACGTGACTGAGCGTTGAGATGACGTCATTCCCGTACATTTGAAACTTTCTACTAGCGGAACTAGTAGAAAGTTTCAAATGTACGGGAGTCAAGTTTCAAATGTCGGAGCCAAGTTGCTAATCTGCAATTAACTATTGCAGATTAGCAACTTGGCTAGGGTACAGGACACGGTAGACTCATGTAATCGCCATTACTACATAAGTATTAATATACAACTTGAATGTCTGTGTATATATAAAGCGGTTGCTTATTTATTGCCTTTAAATCTCTACGAAATATACAAAAAACCGTTTGTTTTTTTGTCATTTTTCAAATTTCCATCGGCAACTAACGTGAGCACCTTGCTCAAATATTACTCACCGCATCACTTGTCCCGTCGGCCAGTGCGCCAAGTAATCTGACTCATCATTACTTAGAGCTGATTTCATTTTAATTCGCTTTGGAAGTTCTAGCTGGAACAAATAGAGACGGTATGTAGCTCAATAGGATATTGCCAATGGGTTTTGTCAATTTGGGGTTCAGGCGTACCATGGGTAAAGCGGACAGCGATGTTGCAGACATACGGCCCGATCCATCACCAGACCATCAGACCTATGGCGATGCGCCACCGGTTTATGTTGGACATCTGAACTATACGCACGAAACGTTTTGGTAGCATTCATTGGGCGTATAGCTAAAGAGCCAAATTCCATGCTGGAGTCTATTTTTCCTGATAGCTACAACCTGGAGGTCTTCAAATCATGGGTGAATAGGTAAGGAACTTATATACAAACGTACGTACTCCATCATCGTTCACATGGTCGCTTACCATCAGCGTTTCGTGTCGATTCTCTTTTATCGATCCGGCTTCGCCTCCGATTCCTTTGTTTTGACAACGTGTCTGAGCGTTGAGATGACGTCAAAACAAAGGAAACGGAGGCGTGTTTGACTCGAAACGTTCCACGCAAGAGAATCGAAACTTAATGGTCGTAACTAGGCTAGGCCAGCAGGTGCGTTAGTGGTCAAGCGTGAGTCTACCAGCCTTCTTCTTCCTGCCCTTGTCCCATCTTATTTGGGGTCGGCACAACACGTTTTTTTCTTCCATTCTACCCTGTCACTCGTCACGCTATCACTAACTTCCTTTACTTTCATATCACTCTTCACACAATCCATCCATCTTATCTTTGGCCTCCCCCTCCCTTTCCAAGCGTGAGTCGACCAATAATAATAATACGGGTGCGAGAAGCTAAAATAAAATTAACGAACTGGATCTCACACTATAGACTACTATGAAACTCTCTTCTACAAAGAAACATTTTCATTAATGCATTTTCAAAGGGCATTGCAAGAAAGTGTCCCCACCCACCAACAGACTTGAGGCAGATGTCATTCGAAGCGTCTAGTTAAATAGAATATTTTTTATTATGACGACATAACTCGGGTGGGAACGGTGCCCATACAAGATCCGGCATCCTCCTTTGGTGATTTTACTCTTATACACAAAACTAGAGCCTTGAACTCAGCGGGATCTATCTTAAATGCAAAATAACAAATTGGGGTATTAGAGGTATTGTGAACAGTACAGACAGTTTGTTCAAGTATTCAAAAGGTAATCTTTAGGAGACTCCGATAACGAAAATTCTCTCATACATAGAAAGTGGTAGTATCTTTAAGTTGAATAGGCTGCTTAAAATGCTGAAATAAATACTCAATAAATAAATAATCTTTAGACATAGTAATTCCGACGGCACGATTTGAGCAGTGGTCGACCGTCGAGAGTTCGATTCCCGCACGGAATAAATATTTCTATGGCCCAAATAGCTGTACCTTAGTCTTATATGTGGGTTTACATGTGTTAACTATATGTGTTATCTTTAGAGAAAGATAGACTAAGAAAGTTATTTAGTGTACCTACGGGGTTTGTTATCAGGTTATTTAAATAAAACGACCAAAACGGGTACCACACCCTTTATACTTTTGCCTTGCCAGCACACATAATACAAGTATACAATAACAATAACAGTAGGAATAAATAAATTATATACTAGCACTTACTGAGATGTTGCTTGCTCCGAAAACTAAGACGAAAAGAGAGGGACATGACAGTGCGGCGTGGCCTTTTATAACCTCTTGTAACTGTCAAAAGAGCCGCACTGTCAAGTCACAGTCGGTTTCAGTTGTCAGTGCAAAAAATACATTTAATGTTGCTAATACAGAAAATAATCACAGTGTATGAAACATTATCATAAGAATCGCTAACAGTCGGCCATCCATTGTATAACAAATACGACCTCGTATGTGAGAAACTAAATAAATAAGAAATTGGTTTTACACACAAAAAAATGGGCGAAGAAAGAATATAATGTTACATTTAAAAAATTATCTACAGGTAGACATAGATATCTATTACAGAAGTGAATAAAGATTTAGATTATTCATACAATGGTCGCTGTACCTAGGAACGACACTAAACTTATATTGATTGTACACGTCATGTAAAAACAAAACTGAACAATTGCCATATTATCAATTATTATCTATACAAAACTTTAAAAAGAAATATATTGTAATCGCACCTGGAAAAGAAACATTATCATATTAAAACGAATGTAGCAATTAAAACCTTAGATCAGTCGTGCACCGCTTGTTATATCTGGGAACAATACTTTATTAATTGTACACAAATTGTTACACGTAGCAACAAAACTAAATAATTGTCATTCTGTCAATTACGACTTTTCTATCAACATGTCTCTTACAAATATGAGCAATGGCACCTGAGAAAGAAATAACGTTAATATTACCTTAGACATTTTTACCCATAGCTAAACATTGTTATTAAAATGAATGTAGCAAACAAAACAGCAATCGTACATTGATACAAAACAAAACTTATATAGTTGTATGCAATTGTTACACAAAAAACAAAACTAAACAATTGTCAATCTGCCAATTATGATTTGTTTAACATGTTTCATAAAATATAAACAATGGCACTTGAAAGTGCAGATGTATCAGTGACAGCTCATTTTTATAAATCATCATCTTATTTATTATACAATCTTTCAAAAACAGGCCCCTAAAATGTCCTGTCTCTAATCAAAAACATACAGGCCTTCTAATGTCCTGTCTCTAATCAAAAACATACAGGCCTTCTAATGTCGTGCCTCTAATCAAAAACATACAGGCCTTCTAATGTCCTGCCTCTAATCAAAAACATACAGGCCTTCTAATGTCCTGCCTCTAATCAAAAACATACAGGCCTTCTAATGTCCTGCCTCTAATCAAAAACATACAGGCCTTCTAATGTCCTGCCTCTAAATGAAAACATACAGGCCCCTCAAATGTCCTGTCTCTATTGAAAAACATACAGGCCTTCTAATGTCCTGCCTCTAATAAAAAACATACAGGCTCCTCTAATGTCCTGCCTCTAATGAAAAACATACAGGCCCCTCAAATGTCCTGTCTCTAATCAAAAACGTACAGGCCCCTCAAATGTCCTGTCTGTAATGAAAAATAAACATTAGTAACACACAGGCCCTTAACATGTCCTGTTTCTAATAAAAACAAACAGGCTCCTCAAATGTCCTGCCTGCAATGAAAAATAAACATTAGTAACACACAGGCCCTTAACATGTCCTGTCTCTAATAGAAACAAGCAGGCTCCTCAAATGACCTGCCTGCAATGTAAAATAAACATTAGTAACACACAGGCCCCTAAAGTGTCCTGTCTCTAATAAAAACAAACAGGCTCCTCAAATGTCCTGCCTGCAATGAAAAATAAACATTAGTAACACACAGGCCCCTAAAGTGTCCTGTCTCTAAAGTAAACAGACAGGTTCCTCAAATGTCCTGCTGTAAATAGAAACAAACATTAGGAAATAAACAATTGCCTGCTAAAGCCAATATGTTCCTGGTTTGTCCTGAACAGGCTCCTTAATTGTCCTGAACAGGCGCCTCAATTATTCTGTACAATTTAGGTCAATACCCGGCCACTCAGGCTAGGTACATGATAACTTTCAAGTGAATGTCACAAACAATGACATCAATGATTACTTTTCACCTGATGTTTATGACATCTAAATTGAAATTCGTTCAATGACTGACCAACAATGACTTATAATCACTGCCCCGACTAAAACGTAAGGGTACATATTATTTAATTTACTCTTTCGGCTCTAATTAGTTTTTATTGAAACTCCAAACGATACAATAAATAATCAAAATACATGATCACGAACTATGAAATAGTTTCGTCTCCATTTCATTTCATTCATAAAAAAAATACCAACTATGAACTATGCCGTAAATACCACCACTTTTAAAATATTCAAGGCAAATACAGTAGAGACTGGTTTCTCTTAAAACAAGAATAGGTTTCACGTCAATCACTTATTTCATTAACATATTTTTAGATGTGGGAAGTTAGGTACACTTTTCTAAAAATACCCTTACATACTGCATTAAATAAATATTCTAATGACCTTATCATTCATGAGATAGTTTAATAGTAACGAATGCTAAATCATCTTTCCATATCCCTAGTGAACAAGTTCTTGCTATATATTTATCCACAATAACTCCTAATAAGAAATTTATAAAAAAAAACAATGCCTACAAAAGGCTTACCAACTTTAGCAACACTGTGCTGCACCTGTGCGTTTAGTTTTCCATGAAAATACCAACTTCCTATAATTCGACCAATACTTATACTATGCAACGATACTTTGAAGATCCATTAAAAATCGTGACCCATAAGTTGGTATACTAAATTTAGTAATTCAATAATATATTCTACAACTTTTACACAACGCCATCTAGTCCCAAACCAAGTAGAGCTAGTGGTATGTGTACTAGACAACTGATAAACAATTTGACAGTGCTCTCTGAAAGTCATTAAATAGAATTTACATAACATTTCTTACATATTCTGCAGGACTAAAGCCCAAATCAGACCATTGATTCATGGCAATTGTGTCCTCAGATGCCTCTGCACGAATTGCAACCTCATTCGAAAATTCATTACGTGGAAGGTACCTATTGAAAATTAATTCCAAAAGTAATAGTCAAAGCCAGTCCCATTTATTTGGTCTTATAAAATTCAGAAGATAAAACAGTTATGGAATTTCAAACTCTAACCCCAAAAACAAGTATTCAAGTTGGGTAAAATGCATGAAACGTTTGTTTGACAGACATTTGCATCTGAATCATTGAAATGCTTCGAAACAGTGATATGCATCATTTGGAACATCGGCTCAAAAGATAGAAACGGAACACCCGAAACATCGGTTCACAAGAAACAAACGGAACATTTGAAACATCGACTCACAAGTCACAAACGTTATGAATCGTGATCTGTCAAGTTGCGTCACACTAAGTTTTATTTAACTTTGATTTGAAAACAATCCAAAGCAGATGTTTCCAGTTCAGGTCGCTAATTATATTAAGTACACTATTTACGTTTTAATTTGAATTTCATAAAGGCTGCTGGTCACTCAAAGTAAAGTGTTTCAGTGTTCCAAATGATGCCTTCAAAACATTACCGATGTTCAATCCTTCGGAACACCAAAATGCCTCAGAACAGTGAGTCGGCTCAGCAAAAAGCTACACACGCCTACAGTGACATGACACTTATATCACCGCTTGCAGGTTAAGGCTAAGTTTTCATCTCAAAGACTCAAACCTTATCCGACTTGCAGTCACAACTTTTCACCAGTGTAGGTATATTTAAAAATAAAAAATAAACTGCGTGTGTCAATTCCCTTGAAAGTACACAGAACATGGTGTGTATTTTTAAACCAAGAGCAAATACAAATTTTAAACTAGTTCCCTAGTTGGACAAGAACTAAAATAATGTGATTCAGCTAATCTTTGGTACCCACATCACTTCAAAAATATAAAAAAAAACATTTAATCAACAGCAAAGATGCATTAGGGTAATATTTGGACTCGACAAATTCGACAGTTGCCAACCAAATTTTGATAAATATGTTTTCTACCTTGCTTATTCAACTATCAGTACTATTCGTTATTTGTTTTAACTAGAGCCAACAAAGCGTTGATGCCTATAAGTACCACACGCAAGGCACCTATAATAAGTAAACAAAATAGGTACCTACTGAAACTTTTTACACATTCTTTAGTATACTCAGAGTATTAGTTTATTTGGACAGTGATTACATTTTATAATTCGTTGATTTCCTCTTGTGTAATTTCTCGAAAACTATTTCAACTATTTCAATATATTAAACTATGTATTTGGCAACTACTTGTGGATAATATGTAATTTTATATTCTTCACACTTGTTACCCATGGCAAATCATATAGGTCATCACCTAAACAATGTTTTACACATTTCCATTTTGTACCAAAATAAGTTGTTGTCGACCACTATATATATTAAAATTGTGCACAACCTGATATTAATATATTACTTAGGCCCTGCCCCACCACAACTAGTTGACTATATCGAATGGTATACCACACATTAACTGCCAGGCGGGACGAGTTCGCCGGGTCAGCTGGCTCACTAAGTTTACTCAGTACCTACCTACTTCTTCCAATGCTCCTTTTAATTAACCTTTCAATCGCGGAAACTACAGACACAATAGAAAGAAAATAGGAGCGCGAACGCCGGCACTCGCTTGGGGTTCAATGAATCAAAAGGTGTTTCGCGGAAACATAAGATAAATATTTATCTATTAACATTTTCACATCTAGAATTTTGCCAGCAAAGCGATTTATACTCTGGTGATGAAATAAAATGTTACTATTAGGCTTACTGTATACTACTGATTCGCCATTTAACCCGGTTTCAGTTAAATTGACAATGATAGTAGGCATGTAAAATCACGTTAAACAGTAAAGCCATACACAACACCAGTTCCTGCCTATGCGAAATGTAAAGAATCAATGTACTAAATTTCATAACTATCATGTAACATCACAAAGTTATAAACTTGTTATTTTTCCTGGTTGTCTGCTAGAACTACATGGTCACCGGACAATCCGGGCGACTAAGGGGCCGTTTTGCTCCCGCACCCAGCTGTGTGTGTGTGTGAGGCTAACGCTCCTTTCGCGACCAAAAGTCCCCAAGTGCCATGAATATAATGGCTTCATACGCGCTTCGCTCAACACAGCGTAATTTATTTATTTATTTATTATAATGATCAAGGTGTACACTGTACAGCCTACATCACACCCGAATCGACTGAAGCTAGTGCACGGCACACCCAATCTAGCGCGTAGCACTTACATAAAATATAATATGCTAGCACCGATTTATTGGCGCAGTAGCTCGGTATGAACCAAATAATAACTTACAAAGGATGTGAAAAAATGGACAATCAGAAAATCTACTCAAAATACATGAAAATTAATGTTACTAACTCATTATTTATTAAGTATAAAATAATAATAATGATCTTTGCCGTTGCTCTGTGGTTGAAATGCAAATCTAAACATTTTGGCACAATTCTAGTGAGATACACACAGAAAATCTAATAACGCAAATGGTTATAGTAGAGCGAGAATAAGCTGAGCGAGCGCAGCACTATCAAAACACGGTTATTGAATGAGGAAAGATCGTCGCACGCTCACTTTAAAATTATATACATATTAAGGTTTTAGAAGTTAATCTCTGAAAGCACTGGTCCGAATACCCCCTTTTTTTATTGTTTTCACAGAAACCCGCTTCAATCCTGAGTGATATAGGCCACACTTTAGGTACGCGGGCGAAGCCGCGGGCAAAAGCTAGCAGGCAATAAATGTCGGACTATCTGTCAAAAAGCAATCCACATAATATTAATTTACCCAATTTAATTTCAGTTAGTGTCAATAACATACAGTTCCTTTTAGTTGCATTTAGATTATTTCTAAATAAAAGTATCACTGGTCTGCTCATTAACTCAATAAGTAAACTCAGAATGCAGGTTCTGGGTAACAACGACTCCTAATTTGATAGATTTGTTTGCTACGGTTACCCAAAATGACCCAAAACCTGTCCATAATCCACCTGAACAAAGTTCGAGTTGTCCTCTAACAACTCCAGGGTACAGCCCTGGCTAGGCACGTGTGATGTGGCAATACTTCCAGAGTGTAGCCCTGGCAAGGCACGTGTGGTGTGGTTGTACCTCCAGGGTGTAGCCCTGGCAAGGCACGTGTGGTGTGGTTGTACCTCCAGGGTGTAGCCCTGGCAAGGCACGTGTGGTGTGGTTGTACCTCCAGGGTGTAGCCCTGGCGAGGCACGTGTGGTGTGGCAGTACCTCCAGGGTGTAACACTGGCAAGGCACGTGTGATGTGGTGGTACCTCCAGGGTGTAGCCCTGGCAAGGTACGTGCGGTGTGGTAGTGCCTCCAGGGTGTAATCCTGGCAAGATACTTGTAGTGTCGTAGTACCACCAGAGTGTCAGAAGAAACTCATATTGAATAAGCCGAGTACACCATTTCAAACTACACATCACTTTGCCCGCTTAGATAAAATAGTATAGTTTATCCCAAAAAAATTTTTATCGGTGCCTACATAGGTTACGTAGGTACTTTCAAAGCAAAAGTAGGAGATGCAAAGTTAGGGAAAAAAATCACTTGTGGGCGGGATAAACGAATGCATTTAAATAAACGACTCGTTTATCCCACTTCTGAATTGTTAACTATATGTGTTATCTTTAGAGAAAGATAGACTAAGAAAGTTATTTAGTGTACCTACGGGGTTTGTTATCAGGTTATTTAAATAAAACGACCAAAACGGGTACCACACCCTTTATACTTTTGCCTTGCCAGCACACATAATACAAGTATACAATAACAATAACAGTAGGAATAAATAAATTATATACTAGCACTTACTGAGATGTTGCTTGCTCCGAAAACTAAGACGAAAAGAGAGGGACATGACAGTGCGGCGTGGCCTTTTATAACCTCTTGTAACTGTCAAAAGAGCCGCACTGTCAAGTCACAGTCGGTTTCAGTTGTCAGTGCAAAAAATACATTTAATGTTGCTAATACAGAAAATAATCACAGTGTATGAAACATTATCATAAGAATCGCTAACACATGTTTATAAATATACCTAGGGTACACGAGTAATTCCTAGTGTGCGGATAAGTTCTTTATAAAAACTTTGCTTTGCTATCGGGTGATACCAGTAAGTCTGCCCTAAATATATAAGTTACATCGCTGCCTCCACTGGGTCAGCAAAAGCTTTCACCAACGGGTTCCATGGTATTACATAATGTCGTGTCATTCACATAATCACTGTGACGAATTTTTTAAGCTTTGGATATTTTTTTTTTCGAATTTTCTCTATCTGCGAGATGTGTTGCAATTAATTTTTGCCTACCAACAATCTTATTCTTGTGTGTGTTTAACGCACTAGTGTTATTTACATAGTATAGAGTATGTCAAGTATTTTAAGTATACCTACCTACCCTAAAGAACACACCAACAAAAAACCATAATTAATTAATTAATATAATATTATTACGAGGAGTTTGTATTTTTGGATTTTTGTTTTTAATAATAACTCCAAAACTACTGAACCGATTTAAAAATATCATTAACCTGTAGCATGCTGCCTTATAAATGACATATTGCCGTCGTTATTAAAAAGTAGTAGTAGATAGCATAATATTCTTTTATAAAAAACATTTTCGGAATCAGATTTTTTTTTCTTATGAACTGATATTTTGTTTTCGAAATTGAGTTGAAAGGAAACAGATCATTTTCTCTTATCCGAATATGTATTTAACTCGATTTCGAAAAAAAAAAAAAGTAGTTGCGCCCTTTTCTATAACGACGGTAGCTTAAGTACCTATACACATTTAATTTCTACTGTTACGCGAGCAGAACCGCTGGCAGAAGTTAGTAAAATATAAACAGAAAACGTACCTTTGTTGCCATATAAGACTTCTTGAAAAATCTTTTCAAATTTCAGCATAGGATCTGAGTAAGAGATAAAAGAAATAAAATTAATCTAAGGTAGAGTAAGTGTTGTGGTAGCGCAGCTCAGAAGAAGGAGACAGGGGCGTGGCGTCCAACAGCACGCTGCGTAAAAGCTTGGCCACATTAACCGTAGCCCGCGAAATTCAAATTTCTTCGGGACTTTAACTAACTAAAACCCACTAATTTTCCTTCCAGGGCTACGATAACTCTTCCGAACAATTCCGATAACCTAAATGGCAATAAGCTGCACTGTCACGCCGTGCCTTTTTACCCCAGAAACGACTTTGGTCTTAGAGGAGCGCGGCGCGGCGAGCGGGGCGGCCGGCATCGGTAAGCGCGCGCGTTTTCGCTATGAGCGGCGTCTCGTAGCGTGCTTCAAACATTTTCACACTTTTTATCTTACCGCTCGCTGCCTCACATTTAGCTCTCGCTCACAGCGGCAAAGTCGTAAACGGGCCATTAGGAACGGCACGCGGCTTTGCCGTTCCTAATGGCCCGTATAGGCACTAGCCTAAAATGATGGATATAAATTCTGAACCTCACGAACCTGTGGCCTTAGTGGTGGCAATGCTGACTGTGACGAAGCTGAACCCTGAGGAACTGCCGAATCTCGGATCCTTTGCCAGCTTCATTTTAATCATGTCATGGATAGGCGCTTCCTGATGCCTCATAGATATACCACACTGCGATTCTTTGGGACAAGAAAAACCATTCAGTATGTTATAGTAATAAGTACATAACAATAGGTACCTTTACAAGGTATAAGGGACAGCCCTCCACAAACTTTAAGGGCTTGCTCAGTAGACGAAACTGAACAACTTTCCACAAGACTTTTTTTCAGAAAACGATAAAGAAAACCAGCCTCACCATACAAAATTAAAAACTTGATTGGACAGTTAGTATGGAGAAACCGATTTCTTTTTTCGTTTTTAGTTTTAGCTAGTCTTTAAAGTTTGTGGAGAGCTGTCCCTAACCGCCTGTATAAACTGATACTTGGAAATCGATCTCAAAAAAGGTGGTTCTCAATTCAGTTGTATTTTATGTAGGGTGCAAATTAAATAAAGATCTTTTTAGTAGCCTTATTGCTAAATTACTATTACTCTTTACTATTATTATATATATTATATTCTATAAATTACTATTATACTACTATTCTATTTATTATTATTCTAAATGACTAAGTCAACCACAACTAACGCCGTCTGAATGATACTATCTTATCACTTTTCTGGTCGGTTATAAATAAAATAACCACGAAGGTAGAGTGCCCTACAATGCCGAGCTTGCTTCGCGCGCTCTTGGACTGAAAATAATTTGGTTGGTATTTTAAAAAGACGAATTATTTAAAGGCTACCTATGTCATTTTCACGTTGCTTATGATGGTAACCTACAGATATAATACACGCTAGGGTATTTCTGACAGGTTTTACTGCACAGTTATACCTGTCAGGTAAGCTTGTGTGGAAACCTGCACAGTTGTGCAACACACAAACTCCGGTTTCCCTGCACAACTCACCTTTACAGGCAATCCTGTCAGGTATACCCTAGTGTGTATGGCGGGCATTAGTCAAAAATGAGAAGTTTGATCACGTAGCCAAAAAAGTAATGAGTGGCTTGACTTATAATTAATTTTCCTCTTATATTTATGTTTGATAGACCTCAGAACCCAGTCGATAATACTAAAAGCTAGTTAGCAAAAACTGTTACACGCAAATCTCACTGTGAGACTCGATCTTGACCTTCGGTTTGCCGACGACATAATAGTCATGGCTGAGACTACGGAGGAACTCAGTACAATGCTCGGTGACCTCAGTACAGCTTCCGAAAGAGTGGGACTTAAAATGAACATGGACTAAACCAAAGTTATAGTTAACTCCATGTAGCACCTACTCCTATCAAGATCGGAGACTGTACCCTCGAAGTTGTGGTCGACTACGTTTACCTGGGTAAACGTAGACGGTCCACTTGGGTAGGTCTAACTTCGAGAAAGAGGTCAATCGTCGAATTCGACTCGGCTGGGTAGCGTTCGGGAAGTTGCGTGGTGTCTTTCGAACCTAGACTTGTAGAGCTACACTTGATACACACCAGGCGACGCCACGCGACGGGGCACGACAAAGCGGGCGAGTTTCACGTCAACGTGTGCGTCTAATATAGTTCTAGCTTTAGTAAAAACGGACATAAGCTTCTGGAATTACTTAGAAGTTTGAGAGAAGCTAGTGAAACCATAGTACAAAGAGGCTCGACAATGTATAAACTTACCACTTATATTCTCACTACCGGTCAATGTGAATGCTTTGATGTTATATGTAAGCGCCACATTTACACAAATAAAAAATACTGATATGTAGACAATCAACATGACTCCTTCGTTTAATATCATATGAAAACAGCTGACAAGTTAATTCAGGGTGGCTCTGAAATGGAAATCTACGTTTGAGACTAGAAACTCATCTCAGGTTTGCACGAGGAACATGGAACCTAAGACAGAAACATGTTTGTACGATACGACTAGCTACGTACAGAAAGCAAAATTCTTAGAAATGTCTATTGCAAGAGAGCACGTTTCGCCAAAAACTTTGTTGATAGAAAACATTGACTTACAATGTTTTCTAGTCTCAATCCATATTCTAGGAAGCACTGTTGACAGAGATCTTTGTTCATAGATAGCATGTCTTGCCGTACGTAAACTTTGTTCATAGAAACCACTGTTTCCAGATACCTTTTTTTAGATAGAAGATAGGTGCAATGTTTTCTGTCAACAAAATTTTCGGCGATACGTGCTGTCTTGAAATAAAGATTTCTAATAACTTTTCTTTCTGTATGTAGCCGTACCGTACAAGCGTGTTTCTATCTTAGGTTCCACGTTCTTGCACGAGTGTTAGAAATATTTGAAATTCTCAGCTTGTCTATACTATAATATACTAATATTTTACATTTAAACCTTCCTCATGGTTCACTCTGTCTGTTGCTGAAAATTGCATGAAAATTATCCCGCGGCGTTTGGGAAGCTGCTGGGTATCTTCTCGTCCAATATAACACAGTATCTCAAGACTAAGGTCTATGACCAATGCGTGTTGTCAGTGATAACAATTATGGTTCCGAAACGTGGTCGCTCACAATGGGTCTCATCAGAAGGCTTAAAGTCACCCAAAGGGCAATGGAAATGTCTATGCTCGGAGTTTCCTTTCTTGATCGAATCAAAAGAACCAAGGTTTTTTTTTTTTTTTTTTATAATGGATAGGCTCGCGTTTTTGGTTGCCGACATAGCACGAAGAATCGCCAAACGTTAAGTGGCAATGGGCAAGGCACATTACTCGCTGAACAGATTGCCGTTAGGGCTGAAAAGTTCTGGAGTGGCAAGCGCGTACCGGAAGACGCTTCGTTAGAAGACCTCTTACAAGATGGACCGGTGGATGCGGGACGCATAGGATCGTTCATTGTGGCGACACATGGGGGAGGCCTATGTCTAACAGTGGACGTCTATCGGCATAATTGATGATGATGACGATGAGTACTGTCATCTATAAAAACTCTATTAAAAGCTATACCTCCTACATGCTGCTAAAACAGCCGTTGAAAAAACAGTCAAAACTGACAGAACCCAAGCAAGTCATGTCACTCTTTGGCATAATCTCAACATTATTGTAAACATATTTAAATCAAATGAGTTTTACTACACATTTCTATGTCTTCAACAACTTCCAGTGATTGTGAGAGTTGCGACTGTTCACAATGCACGTATTCGTTTGAAAATAATCAGAACGAGTACGGGAAACTTGTGATGAGCAGTCGCCATGTCCCGATGTACGCAACCATGGCACAACCCCTGATTTACTACGCTCAAGTTGTAAGTGCAGGTATTTGGTTCACTTCAAGGCACATGCTTGGGTCCCCAACATTGATTGTTGCTCCCTTCTAATATAGTGTGATTTTTAAAATATATAAGCCAGTGCTTGACTGCGATCTCACCTGATGGTGAGCAGTGATGCAGTTGGTGATGGTGAAGCGCATTAGCTTATTATGAGCCTATTCACTTCCTAGAAATGAATTGTGTAGAATAATCTGTAGTGCCCGCTACTGCATTTTTTTGAAAGGCAGTATCATTCCAGATGGACTTATGTCCATATATAGAACCTATGTTTATAAAATCAAATCACAACAACAAAAAATTTAAAAGCACATCCTGAAAGTAGGATGTTCAGAATCGGCTACTGAATTGATTCCAGCCGTTTTTGACGTAGGTACTTTTTATCCTAAAATAAATCAAGAATTATTTTAGGATAAAAATATTACCAATTTTGATAAATTCTTGATAAATCTTGACACGCAGTCAAGATTTATCATCTATCTATCACTAGCATGTTTGTGTGTAGGTACCAACACCGATGCTCTACTAATGTTTCACATTTATTATTTGATTACAATTCGGATGTCTATTTTTTTTTTTCTTGTACCACCTCTTTCTTGTACATTCTAGCAACAGCCAAAGAACTGGAGGCAAACCAACGACCAGCCCAAAAAAGATAATCCATTCAAGAAAGCTTTCAAATGGTACACACAGGTAAACGTTTTAGTACCTACCCAAAATGAAAAACAAATAAGTTATGGTTTAATTCATTTTTTCCAACTTTAATATATCATCATCACATGATGGTAATGATTATTACCATAAAGTGGGAACTACATTAGACCGACGTCCACGTGGACTACGCCTGATTTGTAAGTAGCGGCGCGTCACCTGACGTGGATCTAATTTGGCTCAACAAGTCGTGTTACAATGTAAAATGTATGGAGACAGATCGGCTTACGTGGTGGGCCACGGACGTGGGTCCAATCTAGTTCTTTAAGTACTCTTGCCCGTTCTTTTTTACGACTGTACCAAAATATGACGAGAATTTTCATCCAGGAGCGTTGTCGTATGTTATCAAATAAACCTGACGTTTGCCTGGAAAGAAGCGGCTTCGCGAGCTGGCTGGACAATAAATATGATGAGTATCTGCGCGAAGGTGGCCAGCCAATGAAGGTTGCGAATAACGAACAACGACGAACAATGAACAACGACGAAGAACAACGAACGTATGAATCTCGGATTCCGAGGGATTCCCTTGAAGTGGAACCAGGGTAAATAGAGCTTAATTGTTGTTATTCTCATGTGATTACTCCAATTGCTTTTGGGGTCTGCGCAACATATTTCTTACCGCCTTATTTTTCTATTCATCGTGATACCATTAGTCACCCCTTTCAAAAAAAATCATACTCAATTTGATAAATAACTTATATCACGCAGTAGACCGTAAGTTGCATCAATTCTGAAAAGTTTCCTGCAGATTTTATGTAGATATTAGCGTTTGTTCTCCAGAAACTAAGTAACTAGTTGCTACTTAATATATTTTTGTGCATTTCAGTCCAGGAGGGTCCAATAAACATGGGCGTAAAAGGTAAGTTATCCGATCGTTTCTTCCTGTAAAGTCAGTAAAACGTTCGGATTTATAAACCTCAATCTATAACGGGCTAATCCATTGTAACACAAAGCAAATTTTTTTTTAGTTTATTAACGTGTTAATCATATTTACACAACCTTTATGTTTCAGACCATGGAATAAACGAAGACGTTCCATCAATGATGGAGGAGATGTGCCTGAGAAGTAAGTATATTGTATATACATTTTAATTTATTGACACTAGGGCTGGTATGTCCATCAAATAATCTCTGTTAATTGACAGGGGTCCATGTGGAAGCTGTGAATATATCCTAAAACCTAAGGACTTGACGCGCGCTACATCTGAACAGTTAGTACCTAACACATTATATTTAATCATAACTTATCATATAAAGGGATTTAAAATAACCCTTACTCTACTTATACCAAAAATATATTTCAGTACTCCAACGTCCGGGGGCAAATCTAACGCTACAGTGACATCATTTAACATGACTTGCAACACAAAGTGCTCCGGAAGATCCCACAGCCTCAGCGACGTAGGCCGCGAGAAGAGTGTGCCCAAGCATGGCGAGACAGTTACTCACCTCGCACATGGTCCTAGAGCCCATGAACAAGACCTAACTAAAATGCCGACTATGAACTGTGCATGTAATCACGAACAAGAAGTACAAGTACCGCCAAAAAGTCAAGAACCAGTAACACAGTGCAAATGCCCGCACTGTCTATGTCCTCGGGAAGAAGTACCAGAAGGATCGGAAGTTGTAAAAATACCATCAATAAAGCAACAGCCGTGTTGTCCATGCCCTCCGAAAAAAATACCACAAGTAGACAAAATGCCATCAAAAACAAAACCACCACAAGTAGACAAAATGCCATCAAAAACAAAACATCAATGCAGCCTTGTGCAGCCTCAAGAAAAATTACAGGAAGTTGTAAAACAAGATCCATCGAGACTGTCATACTGTCCGTGTCCTCAGGAAAAAGTACCTCAAGTTGAGAAGCTCCCATCAAATACACAAAAACCAACATATCCACCGGTACGCCCAATACCGGTACAAGAAAAGCTACCTGAAATAGAAAAAGCACCATCAAAGACACAAGACCAAAAGAATCAACCGCAACAGGAAACAGAATCAGAATTAGTGAAAGTACCATCAAAAACGCAAGAAACAAAAAAGCAGCCGATACCACAACAAGAAAAAGTGCCAAAAGCAGTGAAAATACCATCAAAAGGTCAAAATGTAACGGACCAGCCGGGACCGTGTTGTAAGTGTAATCTAAAGAAAGTGCCGGAAGTAGTGCAAGTGCCATCACAATCCCGCGCGGTGCAGGAGTCGTGCCAGGTTCCAGAAGACAAAATAATCCCAGTAAACGAAGGAACTCAATACGAGCCTGCTGTCAATTCACCGCGCAGCACACAGCAGAACGTCCGGCCGTGCTGTTGCAATACTTGCAACCCACCATTCCCGCCGCCTTCACCAATCATCTGCTTGCCTGTTAAGGTAATCCCATTACCTAGATATTGGTGATATAAGTAATTTGGTGATACTTTTTTAAACACAATAGGTACCTTATGGTTCTCTATGCATGATGCGTGACTAGTATGAGGATGAGGATATTTATCCTTCTCGTAATAACTCACTAGCGCAGTCTCATGAATGTGCTTGGTTGGAACTAAGTGGACTATTTAAAAAAAAAATAACACTAATTTAGTTATATCACCAATATATCTCCCCTTACCCTATATTTCACCGGAACATTGTAATAAATTCCATATAATTTTAATAAATTTTCATTAGATTATATACACCGTTAAATTTTAATCGTTTTAATCCCGTGGAGGGTCGATCCGGTACATGAAACACTATCGATTTTTAAAGATAAAATTAAAAAATAAAGTACCTTCTTTTCAAAACTCGTATTAATTTACGCATGTACGAAATTATTTTTTGTAAGAAACCGTCAGCTGAGCGAGTTCAATGACCTGTAGTTAATAGTCGGCGTTGCGTACAAACTACCTACAGGTCATTGAACTCGCTCAGCTGATGTTTTCTTAAGGCGTATAGTCCCTTGAACCATCTGACCGAAATTATGTGAACGCAACTCTCGCACTCAGTTCTCAACAGTGCGAGAGTTGCGTTCACATAATTTCGGTCAGATGGTGACCGAAATTATGTGAACGCAACTCTCGCACTCGCCTAGGCGGCAGTACGCAAATCTGTGCATTTATTTGCGGCCAGCAGCGCCCGGAAAGCGCTTTAAATCCATTTTCTCTGGGAGATATTAATTGATTTACATATGCAATGTTCACTTTGAAGAATATTTAACCACCAATTTTTATGTGTAAAAATGTTTCTGAAGGTCCAAGCCGTTTCGAAGGAGTAGGGAAAAGTTGCGAAAAGTTGCGAAATTGCTAAATGTTTTTTTTTTGTCAAAAGTATTAATTGCACAAAAAAATCAAATGTTGATATTATTGTTCATGAATCTATAATAAAAATATATTTTTTTCAAACCAATTGACCTAGCCGTTACGGAAGAGTAGGCCTCAGAAAATCACTGTTTTATGGCACTTTTCGGGCGCTTGGCCCTTAAAGAAATTAATTTCGTACATGCGTAAATTAATACGAGTTTTGAAAAGAAGGTGCTTTATTTTTTAATTTTATCTTTACAAATCGATAGTGTTTCATGTACCGGGTCGACCCGCCACGGGATTAAAACGATTAAAATTTAGCGGTGTATAAATTCTCGAATATGAAAAAAATCGTTTTTTTATACAATAAATCATATCCAAATTCATTAGTTTTTAACACAACCGTATCTTATTAAAAAAAAATTAAGTTTCAGTTTTATACATTTCATTCCCGACCATTAAACTTTCGACTCCTTTCAACTTAAAAAAAAAAAACATATTAAAATTCTGAGGGATTGAACTATTTAGTTCAATTAAATGCAAAAGGCCTTTTCTATAGAAAATTTCTACGAATTCGAACCACTGGTGTTCACTTGACAGTCGAAAGGAGATTAATCCATGAAATTAAAATTTCCTAAGTTTTTTTTTGCATTTTGCAGATTTGTGTCAAGTTGTATGTTGATTAAAATATGATTTGCGACCGTAACATTCGTATTTATTTACGGAATTATTATGATTGAAATCATTAATACAATCCTCTCGGTTCTTTTAAACATATTGAACTTATTAACTAATTCATGAAATGGTCATTCAGTAGGATTAGCGGAGACTGACCTGCAAAATGCGAAAACTAAACCTTACCTCGTTCTAACATCCACCTTAAAGTAGAAATTTAATAGAATATAACGCTTTCAGGTACAAAGCAGCAAAATATCCAGTCCTGAGACCTATCTAATCACTCCTTCTGCGGTCTGCGAAGCACCCAAGAAACAAAAAAAGACGACTCAAAGAAGAAGTGTGTCATGTCAATTTGATGAAGGAAGTAAATCAAAAGTTGACACTCAAAGCGAGCATCAGACTGAGCCTTGTATATGTAGCAAACATTGTTTTGTACGTTACCTAGTTAATACCTAATCGAGTACTAAATGATATAACAACTAACAGAAAATTAATGTTTTTAGAGTATTTGTCACTCGGTAAATCAAGTTTCTGATCCAGTACCTATACGACGTCAATCCCACTCTACTGTTGCTATAAGCGAAGAAGCAGGTGAATGCGATATGGTAAGGGAAGTAGCCGTAGTGAATAAATTCACGCGCTCTGTGACCTGCGCGGCCAACGGTGTCGCGCAAACATCCGACCATTCCATATGCTTCGTAAGTTTTTTTATCACCTCTTACGTAGTACAGCACGTGTGTGACCATGTCCATGTGTGTTATATAATTATTACAAATTTAATATGTTACTTTTTAGGACAAAGATGGGGTCTGCAACTGTCAATGTCCGCTCTTCTTAAAAATAATCTATGCTGACATCAAAGAGTGAATGATGTAAGTAAATATGAAATTTAACAACGACAACAAATATCTAGGACATCAAATTTTACAGCTACATTTCTAAGAAAAAAATAAATAAAACAAACAAGAAAAATATATAACGTTTACTTCGTGTTTTATTTACAAAAGTCTAAAAAAAAACTATTTACAAAGCATTTTGTACAATAACAATATCTAGACGTAACCTAAATCAGTTTGGTGGGCCATAAGCTACGGCTGGTTTGTTTTGTGGCAAGAAATTGAAACTAGACGATGACTCGGCTGATTGGGAGGTGGCAGGAGCTGGCGCAGCCGGTATGCCATAGTCTGTTGAAGGAATCGACGCTTGAGAAGACGCTACCGATAAGCTTGATGATGATGACGATGCTTCCGAACTCGATACTGAGCTTGTAACTAAAGGTGACGTGTGTACAAAGGATGTTATCTCCACACTGGGCTTTGCTTGCCCGAGAGATACTCCTGACACTAGAGACTGGTAGCCAGCATTACGCGCGACGCTGTGCTCATCATCCTTGATGATATCCTGCACACGGCCGACAACAAGAGAATCCAGAGCATCTTTGTGTGTTTGATCTTGGGCAGTGTTGTATTGGTTGGAGTCAGCCTGATAGCTGGTCAGTGCAGACTGCTGGAACTGTGGTTGAGCTTGAGCTTGCGGCTGATATTGCACTTGTGGTTGTTGGTACTGCACTTGAGGTTGTTGGTACTGCACTTGGGGTTGTTGGTACTGCACTTGGGGTTGTTGGTACTGCACTTGGGGTTGCTGGTATTGCACTTGGGGCTGTTGGTACTGTACTTGGGGCTGCTGGTATTGCACCTGCGGTTGCTGGTAGTTGTATCCTCCTTGTTGTGAGTATTGTTGTTGCGGTTGTGGTTGGTGGTACGCGATGGGTTGCGGCTGAGGCTGAGCTTGGATCAGTTGTGGCCTCGGTTGGGGAGCAAACACGGGCAACGCGGGCGCTGGCTGCACGGGGGCGCGAGCGATTGGCAGAGGAGTGCCATATGACGTACTAGGTTGTTGATAACTGGGCTGTGGCTGCGGTTGGAACACTGGTAGTGGTTGGGGATGAGGTAACGGAAGGGGTTGGGGAGCTGGTGGTGATGGGATGTACACCGGTGCTGGCGGAGGCGCGGGGTGGTGGTGGTGGTGATGGTGGTGGTGAGCCGGCGGTGGTGGAGGAGGGTGGGAGTGGTGCTGGGGCGCTGGCTGGATGTACTGCGGGGCTGGTTGGGGAGCTGGGTAGTTGTAGCCGAAGTTAGGGCTGAACTGCTGCTGCGGCGGGAGGGGAGCCGGGGGTGCGGGTGCGGGGGGGTAGTTGAACACCGGCGCGTGCGCCCCTGGCCTCGGCAGCTGGTAAGGCGCCTCGCCTGCTATGGCCGCCACCACCGACAGTATCACTAACTGGAAAAATAAATATTGATTTAAGTAGAAATCCACGGCGGCCGGTCTTAATGAATAAAGTTAAATATGCAAAGTATAGGTACACAGTTTCACTGGGCGTGTTATGTGTCGTGTGTCAACTCACCGCTCTCCTCATGGCTGATGCGTGCGGCTGTGTTGTGTACCTCTCTGTGTGAATCGCTTATGGTTTTATACTCGCCACCACTTCGCCCAAAATTGGGGAGCGTCTCCGATCTTTACACGTAAATAGTATCTATTGTCCGTCTGTAATTTCGAAATGCACGCGTTTATTCTCTTTGCTATTTTGTCGTTGCTTGTATTATTTCTTACATTATACGACTATTGACACTTAAACATTAAGAAATAAAATGCTAAATTAGGTGTAAATAGTATTTAGAATGAACTTACTTGCCGTAGATGAAACATTGGTAATAACACTATTACAGAAAATATATATTTCTGTAAATAAAATGTAAAAAGTAGTTTATATTTTAATATTACAGTATTAATTTAAAAAAAAAAAAAAAACAAATTAAAAAACACCAAGAAAGATAAGCAAAGCAGCGTCAAATTACTAGTTTCACCAACGCAACTTGGATTGCACAAATGCGTACATTTGTTTGTAGATATGATTTCTTTGGATAACAATTGACTAAGTTAGTTTGAATCACTTAGACCTTTATGTAATAACTAGTTAGATATGAGTTGCAACAAGATAACTTGGAAGTAATTAATGAAAATCTAATGCCTGTTAATAAAAAAATAACGTGGGTCGCGGGAATCTGATAGATGCGAGACGCACTGGACCAGTCGTTGTGGCGACGCTTAGGGGAGGCCTATGTCCAGCAGTGGACGCCTTTCGGCTGAAATGATGGCGACGTAATTCGTGTATTCTTCTTTTCCATTTTTTCTTCTCTATTCGTTGTAATTTAAGTAAATGTAATTCTATATATTATTTAAATTGTATTTGTATTTTATTTGTATGAACAATTTTAATAATATGTAATGGTTAATATTTCACCTACCACAATTAGTATCTGCATCACCAAAAGGTTGAATGGTAGGAAATGCCTTAAGGCATTAAATCCGCCTTTGTACTCTTTTGTGCATAAAGAATAAAATGAATAGATGAAAATAAAATTAACAATTGTTCTACAAAACATAAAATCAAATTCCAACTCCCCTTCGCCGTCGTCCGCGTCTGTGTGTTCGCGAAAAACACAAAAACGTCTGGACGGATTTTCATGCGGTTTCCACCTCTAGACAGTGAATAATGAGGAAATTCACGTGTATATTAGTATATTTTTGTAGGCAAGTCGCTAGTTTTGATTACAAGTAAACTGGTATAGATTTTTCAGAAATAGGTACACTTTTGAAAGTACACCAAAAATAAAATTACAACAGGAACTAAAATTAATAGGGCATGTCACAATGGGCGGTCTTATCGCTAAAAGCGATTTTTTACAGACGAGCTTTGGATGGATTTGACAGAGAAGGAGAAAAAGATACGCAGGTAGTTCACGGTGCACTATTAATTTCATAACACTAAGCAAATAGGTAGAGGGATGTAAGCCAAGTAAATGAAAGAAAGCAGACTCTAAAATCATTCATGTATGTAACTATTAAGTACTAGTTTTTTTCCTCAATCGTCGTTCACAGAAAATCTATCCAGTCTTGCTTCTCAAATTGAACCCCGCAGGCTTTGCCCGTAGGTGATTTAAATTTGAGTTGAGATTGCTATCAAATATCTGATATATTCCGATATTCATGAATCGTTCTGCAATATGGAGAGCCTGTATTATGAGTTTCCCTAAATACCTACTCGTTGTTTGTGAATATGTAATGTCATTTATGTAAATAGATTTTGTTATTTTATAATAAACAAGTTTCCCTAGATTAGTAAAAATCAATATCATGGTAATATTAGGTCCTTATCCTTACCTATGAAATTGCGTTTTTTAAAACATTTTTTGTAAGGTATCTAAAAACAAAACTCGTATTATTTACTATCAAGCACTAACTTATATTATTTTAATAAAGTTATAAAAAAATAAAAAAAGCTGAAAGTAAATAATCCTTCAAACGTAAAATTCGGAACTACTACTTGAAGTCCTCTTAACCATAGTTCGGTCTTCGTTCAGAATTGTTAAATGATTTGATATTTTTCACAGTATTTAGTAGTTTATTATTTTAACATATACTCGTATATGTATTTTATTATTATAAATAACTTATTTTATATTTTTCCACAGTGTTGTCTTTTTTAACCCAAAGGTTGAAAGGTAGAGAATGCCTTGTTGCATTATGTTCGCCTGTGTACCACTACTGCACATGAAGTTTACATAAATAAATAAATAATAACTATTTTTTTTAATAATATAAAACGTAAAAATAATAACGTATGTTCAATATAAAGTTTATTTGAACTTATTCTTAGTCAAACCGTAGATATCATTGTTTAAAGAAACCTGTTTTCATCATCATCATCATTATCAGCCTTTTTAATGTTTCCACTGCTGGGACTCAGGCTTCCTCTGTAGGAAAGGGCATGGGTCGTAATCCACCACGACGGGGCCCAGTGCGGGTTGGTGAACCTATTTAAAAATGCCAATTTCCTAGATAGGGACCTAATATTTGTCCTCTTCAATCTTCACTTATGACAGATTGTTTCTCAAATTGACTATCTTATTAATTTCAAAAGCGTGTGATTTAATGGAATGTCAATTAATCACTTTAGCATGATATCCGACACAATAACAGTTCATTATACGCCGTTCAACGCTTTGTTCTGTCATAGTTCAAGGGACGTGCTGCAATCCAATGACATGAATAGGCCTAACTGTAATAAGATTCGGTAATAGGCCAAATAATGTGTTGCCAATCGTTAGCTTTAGCAATATGAAAATGCATTTTAACAACTCATAATCCACCATGCGGGCCCAGTACGGGTTACCGGATGTCACATGTCTTCGAATTTTTGTTCTAGAACAGTTTTCTTACGATGTTTTCCTTTACCGTTTTCAGAGCAGTAGCGATGAAATAAATTACACAAAGTAATGTGCCTGGCTGAGTTTGAACCCGTGACCTACAACTTATAAATCGGAGTCGTTACCACTAGGCCACCACTGCTCTGAATAGAATAAAATTTATTTCGGACACAAAAAGATTCATATCCTATATGTACGTGGGCATATAGATTCCTTAAGAATCTATTAAGTAGTGAATAGTAAGTTCTTAATGTGAAATTGGTGTTTTATAAGACAGGCCACTTTGAGATGTCATAACCTCGCTAGCTTACTCATAATTTTGAATCAATTTAGAATTAAAGTTAATGAAGAAACAAGTTATGTTACTTTACTGGTGTACAATAAAGTTTATTCTATTCTATTTTAAAACAACATTTTGAAAAATCCCAACAGGGAATACTTTGGGTGTAATTTCTTAGACTCTAACAATGATTCACATAATATAGCTAGAAGCCAAGTGGTATATAACACAGGCAAAACTTTGTACAAAATCCAAAGAAATAATTCAACAACTAATTTCCAAAAAGGAAGAACATACTATATACTTGAACCTATTAATTCAAAGTCGATCTGGAGCAATTTCATAAGTAAAGATCTAATACATTTTCAGGAGGCATTTTTAGCAAGCCTCAAAACCTAAGTCATTTGATAAGTAATACGCCAGTTGTAAATAATCCGGTCTGAATACTAGACCTAGTAAATTAAATTCCTCTTTAACTCGTATTATATATGGTAACGTCACTTCTTATCTAGAACTGGACCCTCGCCAAATAGATGGCTTACAATGAAGGAGTCGTAACTCTCTACTGGTAACATATAATAAATTCCAATGTCAAAGGTCCGCTTTAAAGAACTTTGCATAGAAACAGTAGGCATACAAAATAATAATATATGCTTAAGTATTAGGATATGTTGGGACAGAAATAGTTACTTAATTACCGAATATACGCAATGTGACATTGTTCAATGGTCTAGCGTCACAAATGGATGGTAGCGCGCGTAGCAGCTCAATTAGTAAACGCCACAATAGCACTAATTAGGTACCTATAGCTATTGAATTATGGTGCACAAATGTTGCGTTAACGTAGCCTTAACCTATTGATTTGGTAGGTATACCTGCATTAGGGGAGACCATTGTACAGTCTCCTCAGGGATGTGCCCTAACTGGCGTTTCCCAGTCGGGGTTCCGGAATGGTCTTTTAGGTAACGGCGCCCTTTCTATGTGCTGATGGAGATCACCGGGGTGGTTTTATTGAGGTAAAAATCCTACACTTCGCGGACTTATCCCCAAAGAACCAAAAAAAAAGTGTACCTGCGTTTTAATACCAAGCAGTAGTGTTTGTTTTAGTAACAAGTACCTAGTACTGCACTAATGGACCTGAGGGTCCGAAATCGAGTCCCTGTGGCTCCCCCAGGGGCACTTAAGTCATATTCCAGGGGTGCCTTGCCCTTGATTGGGTCCGGAATGTGATATTGCAATGGTTTAATTTTAACTGCCTTACTCTTTTAAATGGTGACACTATTAATCATATTTCAATTCGCCTAATAGTAATGACATAACTCATAACACATAAACATACAAACATAGTAGGTAATGTCACTGAATATCTTCTGTATGCATAAAAGGGAAAGTCCTGAGTCACTCACTGATTCATCAAATTCCAGCCGTCCTTGGACCTAGAACACTGAAATTTTGCACAGAGGTTCCTTTATGGAGTGTACTAAGAATAAGAAAGAATTTTTCAAGAATCACACCCTAAGGAAATGCAAAGGTGGACCCCTTTTGAATGACCCCAAGTTTGTATGGAGAAATCTAGGAGGTCAAGCAGGCGAAACAGCTGGCAAAAGCTATATATACATAAGAGTAGATACGTTTGGTGTACATTATGTCCTTTACAAGACAGATTTCTCCAATATTGTAGTCGGAATCCCAAGGTAGAGCTGTACCGGTAGTCGAGTAAAGATTTTGGTTAATGATTAATTTTGACCAATTTTTACCAATGGCAAACAACACAGACAAGCCAGAACTGAGCTCTCTGCTCAGCTCTTATGCAAAAGTACAAGGCAAACTAACCCCAGCTAAACTTAGAAGAAGGTTGGACTAAGAAGAAGAAGAAGATCAATTTTAGCAGTGCCTAATTTCGATCCGTAAATATTAAGTTTTTTTTTTAATTGAAACGGCACCTATAGTAGTACATTTTAGGGTATTTCAGCAAAGTTCAAAGCACGCTTATTGAACAAGTTTTCCTCAAACTTTCGAAATGATAGTATAGTATATCCGTATCCGATCGTAGTAAGTTTTATCGCGTCTATCAATGGGCTCGGCCGCACCCAGATGAAATGTCGAAATAATTATCGTAGATCTTCCAATTACGCGGATAAACACGTATAGTAATGACCTTCATTTATGACGTCGGCTCTTTACTTAGCGTTAGTCAATGGGCAGTAGTCAGCGAAATGAAGAAAGAAATCAAATAAGATATTTGTTCACACTTATGTACGCACAATAATGCAACTTTTGTCAAAGGTAAAGAATCAAAATGTCGAAGCTCAGAAGGTTTTTCAAATGGTGGATGACTATGACCATAATAGAAACGGTAAATAATATTTTCTGGTGTCACTAGACGCATAATATATTCGTGTTTAAATATGTAAATTAAGCAACTACTATAAATAAGTAGAAGATGCGATGACCTGGTGAGGGTCGCGTGAATCTGATGGTAGTGAGGCGCACAGGATCATTGTGGCGACCCTTCAGGAGACCTATATCCAACAGTGGATGTCTTTCGGCAATAGGGTAGTTTCCAGGGTCAAAATAATTACATTTTATTTAGTTCGTATTTTAGATTATAAAAAAAATATTGGACACGTATTTTTTCTTTTTTCGATTAAACAAAAAATAACAAAGATATAGCCCATTAAAATTACGTGTGACGTCACCCCGTGCGAAAAAATGCAGTACGGCTTGACGTTACACGTAACTTTAATGAGCTATATCTTTGTCATTTTTGGTTTAATTTACAAATAAAAAAATACGTGTCCCTTATTTTTGAATAATCTAAAAGACAGACTAATTACATTTTTTACGGCAACTAGCCTATTATGATGATGAAACAGTGGATCATTAAACCTTCCAACATCCAGGTTGTACCGAATTTTAATAGCAATTGATATAAAAGCTTACCGCAAACAATTTCAGAAACGATGTTCCTGAAATATATTAAGTTTTCAGGAAATATGTTACCGCGTATAAAAATAGCCTCCCAAAAGTTTTCTAGTTTAATTAATCTCAATCAAAAGTGAATAGGTTACTTCTAGGCAAGTGAACTCGATCGTCGACCACATCATCGTTTTCTATCAGGTGGGATAGTAGTCAAGCGCGAGTCGTAAAAAAGAACTTAATCTAACTCTTCTTCATTTTAAACGTAGTGTAGCTTGTGGCTAGAATTATAAAAGCTGCACGGATATTCTCCAAAGTTAAACATCACTTTCTGAGGTGAGTCTGCGGATTGGTGACCATCTTATCATCCCAAGGTACCAACGTGCCTCGGAAAGCGTGCTAAGCCGTTTGTCCCGTTTATCATTTGTAGATCTTTGACTGTTCCGGAAGAGAAGCCAAGAAACCTGCAAAGACTGGTGTTTCCCAATTAGTGGGCAGTGGAAGGTCAGATTAGCAGTCGCTCCTTTCCATTCCATTCAGCTGCATCTGGTTAAATTGTAAACCGACCACAATAAACCTAGTTGGAAAAAGGCTAAGCAAATTGATTTCAGAGAGTACTGTTCCCATTTCTAGTTAGCTTGTAACATAATACCTACCGTTGCCAACTGCAATATTTGCTCAAATAGTTTACAGTAGCGTTGCTGAAAGCAAATCTTTAAATATTTTATTGCGTAAGAGAGTGTATTGTATACGTACTTACAAATCTAGAGTTAATAAACATCCATGTTTGGCGTTAATAAATATTTATCTAACAACTTACTTATTTCTGAGTTTTCCATAATTTTACTAAACCCTATTTCATAACGGATTGGAAGTAAACAAAATTAAGGTAATATGTCGTCATATTTGGCTAACAGTCGCCGCCGTGTGGTGGCTAGCCCATTTAGAGGTACTGTGCACAAACAATGAGGTAACAGAGAAAAGTGGTCAACTCCGTCACTTCGCACCTCTGTTTTATCTAACAATTTTAGTACATCAGTACATCTCCACAAAACATCTTGTTCTTAGATAATATCATGCGTAAGATAACACGCGAAAGCATTCTTTATTTTCTCAATGAAAATAAACGTTTCCGTCCGTCTCGCCATTTGTCTCCGCCCCCGCATCATTTGCATTTTTATAAGAATACAAATCGTTCATAATTTAACGTTATCAATAGTTAACAACGGCGTTTTATAACAGAGGTACACCATAATGCCGTGGAGGTTGATTTCTTAGCTTGTCGGACATCTTAACGAGCTAGAAGCTAATATTTATTTTGCGGTTAAACTGTTGGAAACGGAGATCTACTAAAAGCTGCACTGTCTCTTTGACTAATAGATTTCCAACGAGTTAAGACGTGTCAAGACTTGTCGTTAGAAATCGGGCCTCCAGTTTATCTTCAAATTATAGATGACACTTTATCGACAACAAAGGTCAAATTCAAACATCAATATAATAGCTATTATCAATTTACGCAATCTTACGCATATTTTAACGAATAAAGGTAGAACTACACTGTGTACTAAACACGCCGACCTGGGCGCGTCGGTCTCCATACATTTTATATGGCAACTAGACTTGTAGAGCTACACTAGATCCACGTCACGCGACGTCGTTCTATGTACAAATCAGGCGTGTTACACGTGTGCATCGGTCTAATGTAGATCTAGCTCGAAGCTAGAACTACACTGCACACACATGTGTCACACACGCCGATCTGGGCGCGTCGGTCTCCATACATTTAATATAGAAACTGGACTTATAGAGTTACACTTGACCCACGCCACGCGACGTCGTTCTAGGTACAAACGTGTTACACGTTTGAGTCGGCCTAATGTAGTTCTACCTTTATTCACCAGTGCATTGCAGAAAACCACGGCATTCCGTAAGCTTTGTCCACTCTGGGCTGTCATCTTATGTGAAAAAATGCCCGAGGCATAGACAAAGTAATTTGATATCAACGTAATATTAACGTAAATTAAGCCAGGCGGCATTTAATCAATTATTGATAATTTATCATTATTATGTAAGTAATCGATTCATTAAAGAGGCACTTTATATCTCGTGTTATATGAATTAACAAGATTTCAACTTCTTGTCTTAAATAATTGATGTTTCTGATACAAGTGACCCGACCTGACCTGTGCGAAATGACACACTTCTTTCTTTGTACTTGAAACTCGTGTAACATTTGAATTATATTGTGTTTTGTTCGTCGTATGGTTGTTAGGCCTATACGCACTTTGCCCTCTGGCCATATTACCATGCTGTCATATTGTACCATAGTCGTGATCAACACCGAAACTGCTTGTAAATGTCTTGTTAGTCACACCATTGGCAGGGCACATTTGTTCTTCTATTAAAATAATTTTGTGGTTTTCCCTTTGCGGTATGCTCCCGCAGAATTTTTCTATACGGGAACAATTCGCAGGAATTCGGCTCTCAAAGATACTTCTTAGACACGGCCATATTCATAGTTTTTTAGTAAACTATGTGATTTCACGTAGTTGCCGAGTGTGCACCATTAGTTCAGTTGAAAATACAATTTAGTATAATATTGTTTCATTTTAATGTTATTTTAATGTTAGAAAGTATTTAGTTCCTTTAGAAGAAGAGGCAAAACATGATATAATAAAAAGTGAGACTTGTCTAGTCTCACTTTTTATTATATCATTTTTTTTCTCAATGGAAGAGCAGTTAAAAAAATATATCAGGTAAACAGATAAACTTATTTATTAGTAAAAATTACATTCCCATTTTCATTATTTTTCTTATTTTTAATAAATACCTTTATTTTACATTTTGCACTATGTATATATCTTCCTATATTCAAATCCTTCGGGTGATCGCGGTTTACTTACTGATGGTATAGTCGCTAAGCGGTGTCAATAGCTAGATAAGTCCCTTGCTGGCTGCCAGATAATTCTCGTGTTTTTGGTGCTTCGTCATATTCATTCTTTTCATTAAACCTATTATTACTGTTTACAATGGTATCAGTGTGCTGACCGCTGCTTACTTCCTGATGGGGTAGTCCCTAGCCGGCGTCGGAGGTAGGACGTGTCCCTTCCCGGCCACCAACTGCGCCTCACGTTGCTTGCGCTTCGCCACTATGCGCTCGTGTGTGCGTTTCATTTCCAATATCTCCTTCATCTCTTCCTTGTCTTCACCCTTTGAAAAAAAAGAATGAATAAAATGTGTTTGAACAGCTAAAGAAGTCAAAGTTTTGTTTATCAGGCAAGGTTTTACTGTTTTCTAAATCTTTATATTTACTTATTATCTTATATTTGTCCGCTATTGAGATTCTTTTACCTCCTAGTTGGTACTACTCGTAGTAAAGTAAGAGAATCTCAATAGTGTCATCAAGCCGCATTTAAAATTAATTTCACATATTCAGGCATAGCTTATCTCAGTTTCTTTAAATAGGTGTCTCTTCACCATCTAAAATCATAAGTGAGAGTGAAGGTGTGAAGAAACACAATTTTCGATTTTTTGATACAATAGAATGTGTTAAATACATTTTTGAACCGCAATACAAATACTAAAAGTTAAAAAAGAAAGTTAGCTGTCAAAATATTTTACATTAAACACAGGTCACACTCTGTATGTGTCCTTATTGTATTCTTTCATAGTGAAACCATCATCAGATATTCAATCAGAGTTCCACTTTTAAATAATGAGTAGGTATACCGTAAGCACTTGCTTATGCTTATCCTACGTGCCCTGAAGACACGCTCTAATAAGCAACGACTAATTCGGAGGTCTCAGGAGTTTGATCTAACACCAAGATAGACCTTAAGTTCATAGTACTAAGTACCCTACAATTCCCAGGCCATTTGTGCTTCCACTAAATCTTTATTCTTTAAGCGCTCTTTCAAAGAACAGTACCTTCTGGTTAATCCTCAGCACTAGCGCTCTCTTCCCATTGGCCATCGGCTGGCTATAAGTCAACAAATTCTTCAACCGCTGTGCCGGTGGTACCCCCCTTTCCACCACCAGCACGATCCTGGCCCACTGACGCTGCCATTCGTTCCTAGTCTCCGCTATCTTCTGGTACGTGTTCCCCATCATAGCGATCAACATGTTCACCAGTAATATCGCTACTATGATCATATACACCACGAAGAGTAGCTGCAATCATGTTGCAATCATTACAAACATTATAACCAGTTTCTTCAAAATTATTGTATGTTTTAGGCAATTTAAAAACTCTTAATTGCAGTTTCCGATTAGTTAATATAGAATTTTTAAGTTAATTTGAAACAGGTTCTATTAAAATTGTATCAGTATCTACATACTCTGTTTGTTTATCATCATGGCTCTGAATATTTAATGAAAAACAAGTAGTAGGGAACCAAATATTTTATGTAGGTATTTCATTTGAATGTTTAGTTGCATTGGGCATATATAATAAATCATTGTCTTCTAATCTTTTTTTTAGTTCATGTAAGAAAAGGAGGTAAAATTTCATTTAAATTCGTAATATTACTAATGACACTGTCTAGAAAATCTTAGTGTGATGAATAGATTACCTAACACCTAGTATGACAAATAGTCTAGTGTCGCTTTGACTCATTAATATTCTTTCAAATCTCTCATACTAACTAAATAACGCTGACTCAAAGTTATAGCCGCTGGGAGCAGAAATTAGCACAGTGTCATAACTCGTCAGTCTCGGTTCTAACCAAACATGATGGGGCGTCGGGCGTCGCATATACAGGCTGTAGCGGTATAGCTCGCTGTTCGGTAAGGACTGTCAGTAACATTGTCATGTCAAAGAGCTGTCAGTAACGTTGATAGGGCCCGCTAGCGCTGCCACCCGTTGCAGAATTATTTGAAAGAATACCCAGGGCTAACGCAAAGGGTAACCAAAGGAAAACAAAAACCTGACACTCAGAGTGCGAAAAATTATTTGATGATTACAAGGTTCGTAACGGATATGGGTGATTATATATATATTAGACGCTGCTTCTGCCCATGTAAATGAACAACTTTCCACAAAAGCATTTCATCAGCTTATCAAAATTGGTATGAAAGCTTCTATTGTTTTTTTCGGAATTTTCTACAACTTTTTTGAAATTGGTTCATTTCTAGCTGAATTTAAAATATGACCACCTATTTCTGTTACAGCCTGTATACGAGTAACCTTTAGTTAACATAACACTACAGGAGATATATGTGTCGGTGAATAGTGTAGCTTCGATAAGTGAACCGGATGACGCAGTTCACAAGATTATGAATGGATTTATGGGTGTGTAGTATAAGTCACATCTATAATTATGTGTTTTCTTTTTGAGGTGGTAAATCATCCAATGACATTTCAATACTCTAGGGTGGAACCAGAGGGCGTGTCAGACTTTTACTGACTAAAACCCAGTAAAACAACTTCCTTTTGCATGTGAGGCACACGGTTTTCCTTTCAGAAACCTTTGGATGAATATGTGTTGACATCCTTTAAAAAGGAAAGTTAAAGTTTATTAGGAGAAAAAGGCGTCATTACAATAGCCTCTGTTAGAATAGGAAGACATTTGGTTTTGTGAGACTTTACACATGTAAAGTTAAAACGTTGTTTGTCCATATTTTGAGTAATATGTACATACATATTACTCAAAACATGGACAAACAACGTTTTAAACATAGAACTGGTTCCAAATTTTAACTTTCTGTTTGCGCTTGACCGCTTGAGGACCAAATATGACGGCAGAAAACAAATGACAATCTAATGTCGATTAAGAAATGCTGCCTTGAATGCCAATGAATGTTTACGGAATATTAATTAAGTTTAATGGAAAAATACGATGCGTTAAATACAGTATTAGGACAAAACTCTGTTACAATGACAAAGCAACAGGGCCATGGCGTCCTAAAAAGGTCGTAGTCCCGATGTGATAGTGAAACGGAGCTATTTATTTACTACGGTATATTACTTTATTATTAAACTTTATTATTATATAAACAGGAATCCTATAAGAAAAAACTGGGCAAGTGCGAGTCGAACTCGATGTTTTAATAATAGTGTATTTTTTTTAGATTTATGACGTATTAAAAAAAACTACGTACTAGATCTCGTTCAAACCAATTTTCGATGGCGGTTTGCATGGTAATGTAGGTACATCATATATTTTTTAGTCTTTTATTTTAGAAGTTACAGGGGGGGGGACACATTTTACCACTTTGGAAGTGTTTCTCGCGCAAACTATTCAGTTTAGAAAAAAATGATATTAGAAACCTCAATATCATTTTTAAAGACCTATCCATAGATACTTCACACGTACGGGTTTGATGAAAAACAATTGGTTGAGTTTCAGTTCTTTGTATGGGGACCCCCAAAATTTATTGTTTTTTTTTTTTCTATTTTTGTGTGAAAATTTTAATGCGGTTTACAGAATACATCTACTCACTAAGTTTCATTAGTATAGCTCTTATAGTTTCGGAAAAAAGTGGCTGTGGCATACGGACGGACAGACAGACAGACATGACGAATCTATAAGGGTTCCGTTTTTTGCCATTTGGCTACGGAACCCTAAAAACCATACAATTGGCGGCCTAGTTGCACTCGGCAATTTCTTCCAGGCAAACCTGGAATGGATAAAGATTGCCTGGACCCAAAATGGACTACATATAGGACATTGTCCCTTTCTCTGACCTTTAACCTTTTGAATGTCTTAAGTTACACAGTTCGACATAAGCCATTGTCTTTCTATTGTGTCTCTAATTACGGCATTCGAAGAGTTAAAATGTCATGGTAGCTCTTATTGGTAGTAAGACCTACGTCTTACTACCAAAAAGGTAATGATGTATAATACCATGTCTTAGGGCTACTTCACCGTGTCAATTATGAAATGTGTGTGAAAATCATATATTGCGTATAAATAACAATTCTATCAAATATAAGGAAAGGGATCAAGGATGATTACAGTTTCTGTTTCGAACGTGCCACATTTCGACACATAGTTCAATGTTGTAGAAACATGGTGAATTCCTCTCCACTATTAGTTATTTATAGAAACTAGATGCGTGACATACGTTTGTAGTTCAAAGGACGATCTCTTGCCTTCTAAAAGCGTATAAATAATGCAAAGATTTCTTTTTATATCCGTCTCGATCTTGATCGTTAGGACCGCTTTGTCTACGGCTTTCTTTGATGGATAAAAATATACAACTTGATGTTTGCTCTGTTTATTATTCTAATTTATTTTTTGTTTCGTTTCATATTATCAAAAATACGTATACACCGCTAAATTTTAATCGTTTTAATCCCGTGGAGAGTCGATCCGGTACATGAAACACTATCGATTTGTAAAGATAAAATTAAAAAATAAAGTACCTTTTTTTCAAAACTCGTATTAAACGCATGTACGAAATTAATTTCTTTAAGAAAACGTCAGCTGAGCGAGTTCGATGACCTGTAGGTACTTTGTACGCAACGCCGACTATTAACTACAGGTCATTGAACTCGCTCAGGTCAAGTTTTCTTAAAGAAATTAATTTCGTACATGCGTAAATTAATACGAGTTTTGAAAAAAAGATACTAAATTTTTTAATTTTATCTTTACAAATCGATAGTGTTTCATGTACCGGATCGACCCTCCACGGGATTAAAACGATTAAAATTTAACGGTGTATTTATGTATGTTCTTATTTATTATTAAATTTTGTTAACTATGTTTGGTCCGTCATTTAGTTACTACTCGAGGTTCATTGGAAGACCAGCGTCTGATAGCATCTGTCTGCCAAGATTGCTGAAATCAACCTTTTTGGTGCAACCACACACAATATTAGTTAATTCCTTTTTTTATTTATTTGTGTTGTATGTATATGGCGGCTATCGCCAAATTTCGTGTTCTTTTCTATTTTTCCTCGAAAAGTAACATATTAAGACTAGGTATAAATTATATCACTATTACTTGATTGTATAACATCTACTTAAACATATTATTATATAAATAATAAATCAAAAACATTTATTCTCAAACATGCATAACTAATATTAAGCATGTTTGCGAATAAATGTTTTTGAATTGATATTTGTTCAATAATTGCATACTACATAATGTACTGAAAGAATCCAAACAAACGTCTGACTTAGATCCGTTCGTATTTCCTAGATAGATTTGGTTTAGACTGTTTCGTATGCTCCAATTTCCGCATCGGAACACAAATCAATTTAGGGCCCATTATGCTTCCCCTACAAACCCCTATTTTTTTTACTTAGCCTGCTTCAATCAATTTATCAAACTGTATTACGTCATTAAAGTGAAGCATTTTATATAACGGTTAGAATACCAAAGGAGATGAAAGTTGATAACTAAGCTGATACCTTCCAAACATACCTTAGCCTCGATCTCATGGTCAGTGCGGTCGAAGGCTCCGTAGTAGTCGGAGAACGAGGTGAGTGACATGAGAAACATGGCCATGATGCTCTCCATAGGGGAAGGCATGGGGTTCGACACCGAGTCGTCTACACCTTCGGGTGTGTTCGGGTTGTCAAAAGATAGGAATATTATGTAGTATGCTGAAAAACAATTTGAATATTCAATGACGCGTCTTGCTCAATCCTGGGGCACAACATCGCTTACTATCAGGTTAGATAGTGATCAAATGCGACAACATCAACTATTAAAATAAAATTTTCATTCGGATTCTTGAGATTTAATTACTTCGTTTACTAGGTATTATCGACTACATACTGATTATTACTTTTTACACAAAATTTGTACCTTGTGAGAACCCCATGACGAAAACCAGATAAATGCAGACAAACCGAAGTAGATCACCCATCACCATTCTGTATATCATCACTACGAATGGACCCACGGTCTTGAATCCTCTGTGTAAAAGGTAAAATCATTATACAAATCAATATTTTATTTAACATTATAAATGAAAATTAAATAAATAATGCGTACATATTAAATGAACAATCAATAATGCTATCTTTGTTTCAAATTCTAAGTTAAAGACGAGCAGCTCAAAACAAAAACATTAAATTAAATATGTTTACTGACTGTAACAAAGACAGCTTTACTGAGTTATAATAATTAAAATCATCAATACAATCTTGCTAACTTTATTGAATGTGACAGTTTATGATATAGCTATTCAATAGGGTAGACGAACTGAGAGGGTTGTATTGACGATTATATTTCAATAAATAAATACTTGTTTAGGTTTAATTCGTATTTTAATCAAAACTTGCAGGTTACTCGCACTTACACCTTAAACTAAGAATCTTTTAGTGATTCAAACAACATGTAATTACAGAGTTTATCTTTTGGTAATCTGAAGACATATGTGACCTATCACAAAAAAAAAAAAACAAAAATAATCTTAATGTGAGTAAGGAAATCTAATATGCGGCCGGAACAGGTGTTAGTAACACGACAACTTCGATAATATAGAATAGAACAAGCGAAAGGGGAAACGTAAGATCGGATTAGATTTTCTGTCGTAGTTTCCGCTTTCCTCCCATCGGGTTGTCCGAAGGACAGATTATTTCTCGTATAATTTTCTTGATTCGATGGATTTTTCGAACCGTTTAGTTCGAACAATCCATAACAATCCAGTTATATCAGAGAACTTCGTTTTAACAACGAAACAGCAAAGAAGAAGCACGGAGTTTCGAAACTTGAAAGGAGTAGCACAGAGTGCCTAATGTGCATTTGTTTTTCTTTACCATGATTGACACGTTTATAACGTTCGATGCTCCGATTGGCTCGCTCCAAGCTCTAAACCAAATCAGAGAACCAAACGCGGTAAACATTTCGATCACGTTAACGAAAAAACAACTCGCACTCAGAGCACTTAAACGGCTAACAAAAAAAGTTTAATAAATTATAGCACCTGCAAAAGAACAAGAAGTAGGGTGCAGTGGTGAGCATGATGATGACTGCGAGATGATCTTCTTCTACGTCGGCACACCACAGGCGTAGTGTTGGTAGCACCAGCATCAGGATACAGGACAGCAGAAACATTACCCTGAGGACACATAACCGAAGAGCAAAATAGAAAATATTTTGATTAAAACAGTGTACAGGTGCTCAAGAATATGTGAACTCGTGGTACACTACTGAACAAGAAATGTGTATAAGTTTGTAGCGATATCTATGACGCCACATCGGAACTAAAATTTAAAATCCTGGACGCGATCCAGGACTTTAAATTGAGTTCTTCGTGCCTTCGCGTGATTGTAGAACAGACTCGATATGTAGAACTGCTCGAAATTAACTAGTCTGGTCGAAGGATCCTCCCTTTTCAACAGTTATGTAGGATTTTACACCTTGTTCTGCATATCTCTAAAAGCACTAGCCTAGCTTAGCACTGGTATAGCACTGGCTTAGCATTGGTTTAGCACTAGCTTAGCACTGGTATAGCACTGGTTTAGCACTGGTTTATCACTGATTTAGCACTGGTTTAGCACTGATTTAGCACTGGTTCAGCACTGGCTCAGCACTGGTTTAGCACCGGTTTAGCACCGGTTTAGCACTAGATTATTGCTCTTCCTATTTAATAAAAATCGTGGTTTAGGATGAGTTCGCGGATAAACAGACAGGCGCGAAACGTGATTTTGTTTTATCAAAACATTAAGGGTGAGTTGCACCATTTAACTATAACGATAACCAAACCTTAACCAGCCGTGAAACGGCCGCATATTGGTCAATTCGACGATTTGACAACTGTTAACGGCTTTGTTATCGTTATAGTTTAATGGTGCAACTTACCCTTATAATAACAAATGTAATTTTGTTTTGTTTTCTGTGTTTGTTTTGTTTTTCAAAACATTTATAATAATATCATTGTCGTTCGACTATATGAAGACTTTCTTTCAAGAGGTCCTTATCAGGCTAGTCTTGGCTTCAAGCTGGAACTCTGGCATTTGGGAAGAAATTCAAGCAAATTGTAGGCGAGCAATATTTTTCCGTCTCTCTGTAAAAAGTTTGTCTAAAAGTAATCTTGGTTTGTGTCGAAACGTAGTGTATCTTCTTACCGCGATGGTACTGTGCTAAGGTTCTCTATGAACATTTTGATTCCCAAGAACCGAGCTTCTCTTAGCGCGGCTCCTACATACGCTAATGCGCCCACCCAGAGTAGAAGCTCAGCTGATATTCTGACCTGAAAGAAATTTTATAAAGAATTGATGCTATATTTTTGGCTTATACTTTCCCACTGATGAGAAAAGGCCTCTATCAAATCCTTCAATGTGTTCTTTTCTCAAGCCGCCGCGAATCAGCCCCTATGGTAGGCGTCCAAGTCATCTCACCCACAGAAAAGATGAAAGAGGTTAGAAAGGAAATACTTTTCGATTTGTACTACAACGAGTGACGCCGCCTGTCTCTCACCCTTTAACTCCACTACAGGCAATAAACCAATACGAACGCGCAACGCAACTAACAGACCACACACACTTAGATCGCAAGTCCGCTATTGGTAGTTGAACTATGAGCATTGCCCTACTTTGTGGCACGCCTGCCCCGCCCACAAGGTCATTCTAACCTCTTTCATCTGTCCTGTGATCTCACCATCTCATCCCAAGTCGTCTATAGCGTCGTCGTCCATCCACAGGTACCCCTTTATGGCGACTCTTGCCTAACGGTCAATGTGCACGCACCCAAAATATAATACGGCCCGATTTATACTATTTTAGCCTGCCAGCCTTTATTCCTACGTCGACGATCATCGTTTTTGAACGCAGTGGTATTTCTTATGTGGACATTACAGTGTTAAAATAAAATAAAAATACTAAAGTAGGTATGACTGCTTTATGACATAGTACATATATGAACAAGACTTACTTTTGCCTGCCAAGACTCAAAGTTCATCAGTCTACAGTCTTCAGTAAGGTCCTCCCACCAACCTTCCATATCATTTTCTTTTGGCCCTGAAAATACGAAGCACATAATTGACATAATAAAAAAATAATTTAAAAGAAAATTAATTTCAAGAATACAGCCAAGTCTGATTATAAAACTACTAAAGTTTTATAATCAGACTTGAACTTGACTTGACTTACTAAAGTTTTATAATTGACTAAATTAAATGAAAACCTACGTTGGGAGAGATAGATTTGTATAAATAGCGTCTAACTACATATAATACACATTTAATGGTAGAACATTTACAATGTGGCAATGCTGCCAGTCTTCTGGATAATAACGATGTAAAGGAGTATTCCGACGTCATATTTTATTTTATATATAGGTAGAGATACGTTCTACTGTATTAAGATCATACTACATACATAGCCTGACTCAAGTAAAATCAAACAAGCCAAATATCGTTGAAGTTTTATAGTCGTTCGATCGAAGTCCTATCCAAAAACGGTATTCACGTGTTTCTTAATCGAGATTGAATAGAACGACAACTCAACAGGCTCGAAACTAAACGATCTATCGACGACTTATTTCCAGTTACATTAATGTATTCTACCAGGATAATGTAATATAGTTTTTTTTTTAAATCGACTCTTCGACTAAATGACTTTAAAATCGGTGTCGTTCAAACTCGATTGATGGATGTGAATACGGAAATTGTCTAAACGACTAAATCGCTTCGATATCGTTACGGTTTTGATTACGTGAATCGAGCTACAGGGGCCTTACCATGACGTGTTTAAATGTCAGCAATGCGAGCGAGAAAGAGGGATAGAACTATACCATACACCCTTTCTATTTCCATCCCTATAACAGTTTAGATTGTAAAAATGGATAACGTTCTATCACTTCTGTACCGTCAAAGACACTTCCGCCTGACCATCGCTAAGTTCATTTTTGCTTGCACTCGAAACGAAAACTTCAAAGGATTTGATGGTTAGGGATTCAAGCGATTTTTTTTTAAGTGATCAGGCAGAAGTTACCTTATTGTCATTTTCCTCAACACGTTACAATACATTATGTTAGTAAAGACTAGAATATCGAAAATATTTATACCCACGTTTATCCTTATCTTTGTCCTTTGAGTGACTCTTGAACCGTGCGCACTGGGGACCATCGGGTTTACTCCCATTGATCATCTCCACGGCCCCCGGATCGAAATCCGAACCGTTCAGCGGTATTGTACAGTTATTATTCTCTACAATTGAAAAAAGGTTTTATATAAAAATATACAGCATTACGACGAGAAACATACACATATATGAAATTCCAGCTCAATTGAATACCAGGAAATGGGTTACAACTTACAAGAGTTACAAGTTTTAATAATTACATGCACACAGATACTGAAACATTTGTGATTTCGGATAACGCTTAAAGCGTCGTTTAAAGCCTTTTAACGACATTAGGGGAGAAAAAGTCCCTCAATATGATGTGCAACGCTCAATCTGCATGACGCTGCAATGCAACGTTGCCCAGTGTCCCGTAACTTGCCTCCCAACGTTTTACAACGCATTTCCGTGACGTGTGGCGTGTTGTTGGACACTTTAATAGGGTTGAGTGTCATGTTAAGGGACATTTTGTCCCCTATTAATTTATATGAGATTTTAACTGTAGAATAAATAAGTTTGTGTTCTAAGCTAGAGCTTGACTGCAATACCGCCTAATGGTGTGTGTGATGCAATCGTTGGTGGTGAAGGCGCACTAGTTTATTAAGAGCCTAATCTAGCCATGAAGACATGCGAAAATCGGACGGGAAGACCGCAGAAGGCAAATAATATATCTTTATTGCAGAAATAAAACCTAACTGGTTATTGAAAAATCAGCTCTAAGATTAACTTGAATACAGTTTTCGTTAACCGAATTAAGTTTTAAAATTAAGGAAAAGCATACAAAATATCATGTTGGAGATTTCGCAACACTGCATTTTGGAATTGATTACGAAATAGTGGTTCTTTCTCATGATTATGAAAAACAAGATCGATTTCCGGCGATCCAATGATTCAAACCTTTCGACATTTTCTCAAGTTAATTCAGTAAGGGCGTTATATAAATACAGCTTAGCTTAAACCTTCCTCAAATAATAAAGCATCGAAAGGTGAAAGTGACTACAAAATGATTGTTTTGTGGATAACGAAAATGAAAGGTCAAAGGTCCGACCATTTATAATATTATGGCAATAAACTTAAAACTTCGTCAAATGATGTGGTCTTTTTGAGAACATGGTGAAGGTTATGTATGTAACACTAGTGTCTTGCCCCGGCTTCGTCTGGAAAGAAATTATGCAAAAAACCCTCCCTTGATTATTGTTTTTTCTAATACTGAAAACCGCATTAAAATCCGCTGCGGTTTAGTTAGCGGACAAACAAACAGACGTGAAAAACGACTTATTTTATGCAGAGATAATAAATACAGAACAAGTAACGTTAAAGGCCTGCCGTAAATCAAGCTATTTTATACAAAATGGTCATATTTTTATCAAAAATTTTAATAAAGTCAAAAGTCAAGTCAAAAATATTTTATTTCACATAGGCCTACATGGGCACTTATGAAACGTCAGAAGCTAGTGCACGGTTTCAAATTGGTCGTTTCCTATGGAGAAGAACCGGCAAGAAACTCCATGGTTACTCTTTTTAAAAAAAGTGGTTGGTATTACAATATTGATAGATATTATGTAAGAACAGTGTAGACCAGTCAAATATTGTACACAAAAGCACAATAAAAATTATCTTAGTAAAAAACAAAGTAAGTCGTAATAGGAAGTAGTCTAGAGTTCTTAACTTACTAACAAACCATAAACAAAAAGCCGGTCAAGCCAGAGGCGTACCGAGCGTTCCGTACAAACGTATCTATATTAAATAGCTTGATTCCCGAATCGAGTCTCGATAATTTTCCGAAATACAAAAAAGTAATTATTTTGTGATGTAACTATATACTTACAATTTTAGGAATTATTCGTTTACTTGTGCTTTGCTTCTAGCCAAAATACGATCAACGGGAAGTACCCTATAACTTTGAATTTTCTTACGAGTATCAATATTTTAGTGTCAATATAGGAGCATAAATGGCCTCATCAATCTATAGATAAGGCCGTAGACTGGGTCAGAACACATGAGTATTTGACATTAATTTCAGCGTAACACCTCCACGGATCCTAAGAAAAAGTGTATTGACAGACGGACAGACGGAGACAAAGTGATCATATAAAGGGCCCGTTTTTGCCGACTCTGGAACAAACAGAACCCTAAAAAGCCGGTTTATTACAAGCTTCTTTAACTCTATAATAACGATAATTGTGACTTACCAACTTCCATAACCAAATCCGTATCATTAATAGGTCCGGCAGTAGAGTTCAATGCCGTGGTGTTCAGAGCTCTATCAGGTGGGCCCGGTCTAAGCGTGAAACACACGAGAGAGATCAAGAAGTAGCACGTGAAGAGGATGAACTGCCGGTAGAAGCGGAACTTCACGAATGTGTTCCATTTAGTCTTGAGGAGGTCGATCAGCATCCCTTCTAGGAGACCCAGATGCTCGTCTTTTTCCTATAATCACATATTTATTTCAATTATACACTTACTCAATAACCCGCTCTTATCCCACTGCTTTTAGGCACACAATATACTGTTATCCGCACTAGTGCAGAAAAGTGCGCGTGCTCTATCCCGCCGCAATTTTATTACATGTATCGTATGTATCATGTATCATGTGTCGCCGGTCAACCCCCGTCTATTTATTTCTTCGTAAGTATATTGAAAAAAGTCATTTGATACATGTGCTTGTCACTGCAGCCCTCGGCTTCATAACACACTCGCCTAGGGCTCGTGCCAAATTCCGCCTCGGTTGCAATGATAAACTTTCTGCACTTGTATCAAAATGTACTTTTTTATACGGGCCCAGTTCGGGTAGGTGGATGTCACGTCTTTGGATTTTTAGTTCGTGGACATGCCGCCGGATTCCTCACAATGTTTTCCTTCACCACTTTGAGAGCAGTGGTGATGAAATAAATTACACAAAGTAATGCGCCTGACTGGGTTTGAACCCTCGACTCGTAAGTCGGGGCCGTTACCACTGGGCCACCCCTGCTTTCATTTCCAAGATTGAGATTTATCCACAAACGCACTATCATCACTAATATTACAAAGGTGAAAGTTTGTTGCGCGAAAAACTGCTACACTTAAACGAAATTGGGCCGGAATGTCTGCCGCAAGTCAGATGAGATGTGAGGCCCACTTATTGGTTCCCATTAAAAGCAAGGCGACATCGCGGAATTGGAGAGATGAGCTCGATTCTCACCAGAGGGACTGGACTACAATGACCGAGGACAGACGAGAGAGGAAAGAGGAGAAGGAGGCCTTCGCCCAGCAGTGAGACACAATGGACTAATTAGATTAGAAATTGCAGTGTATGCATGTGAGTCTGTATGTGTTACTCTATCACGCTCTATTGGCTGAACGGATTTTGATTAAATTTGGCACACAGTTTGACCATGTCCTGGCGTAACACATAGGACAAAGTCACTTGCAGAAGCAAATAAAAAAAATAAAAAAGAGGTTTTCTTAAAACCTTTAGTCGCTTTAAAATCATTAACTACATCAATATAACGTAGCAACTAGCAACCACGGTTGGTGATGATTTAAATAACATATATCTATTAATATTAATCAGCCGAAAGACGCTTACTACTGTGGCAGATAAATTCATGTTACGGTTTAATTAACCTTTTAATCGGAAACCTGTCTGTTTCCGACCGCTCTGTGTTGTTCATGGTCCCGTTCCGGACATTGTGCAACTGGCAATACAAATCAGCCTAATGTTCCCACTATAGGGACTGAAGCCTCCTCGTTAAGAGAGGAAATTAACCGTTATTCAGCAAGCGAGTCCAGTACGGCTTGGTGGATATCACAAGTCTTCATTACAGACACAGTTTTGTCAATCATACAAAGTTCTTAGGATTTTTTTATGATTGGAAACCAAGTAATCTAACCCTTGTGTATGTTATTTTGGAAGGCATTGATTTTTTTCCACTCCGGACGTCAATGGTGGCATAATAACAGTCCCGACTTATGAGGTCACGGGGTTCAAACCCAGGCACCTAAGTGCTTTACTTAGATAATTTATTTCATCATCACTGCTCTTAAAACGGTGAAGGAAAATATCGTGCGGAGATTGGAATGTCTTAGAATTGGCCTTTACCCCTAGCCAAGTTGCAAATCTGCAATAGTTAACGCTAGTAGAAAGCTTCAAATGTACGGGAATGACGTCATCTCAACGCTCAGTCACGTGGTCAGAACAAAAGAATTGGCGGCAAAGTCAACTCGAAGCGTTGGACGCAAGCGAAACGGTTGTAACTTGGCTAGGGGGGCTTAAATCTATAAATTCTATACTAATATTATAAAGGTAACGTTTGTGTGTTTGTTTGTAGGCGGTAATGTCTGAAAGTACTAGTCCGATAGCTAAAATTTTTTCATCGATCGAAAACTGCCTAAGTGAGATTGACTATATTTACATAATAAAAGTCACTTACTCCAAACACCACCAAATTGAGAGCCGAATCCTTGCAAATACACCCTGTCTCCGTGTCAATAGTGTCGACCTGTCCTAAAGGATATGCAGCGCACGTGGTGGCTCCTATCTGCCAGTAGATCTCGCGCTCGATGTTCAGGATGTGGAAGAACATGTCTGTGCGGGCCAGCTTCGCAGCCAGGGTCAGGGGAGTCAGGTTCAGCACGTTTTTGATGTTTAGCGAGGCTCCTACTTCGAATGCCATGTCGAATGTTTCCTGTTAAGAAGTTTTTTTTTAATAATAATAATATTCCAGAATTATCACACAACGTCGTCTAGTAGTCCCAAGTTAAGCAGAGCTTATCTTATGAGTTCTAGACAACTGATAAACATACTTATATATTCCTAAATAAATACATATTATAGATAAATTACACCCAGCCAGACACAGAACAAATGATCATGCTCATCACACAAACATTTGTCCTGGATGGAAATCGAATCGACGACCTCCGGCATAGCAGTCATTGCCACTAACCACTAAACCAACAGGCCAGTCACGTAGTCAGTTTTTACGTATGTCTTGTTCATCATCATCATTATTTCAGCCGAAAGTCGTCCACTGCGGGACGTAAGCCTTCCTCAAGTATCACCACAGTGACTGGTCCTGAGCATCTTGCATCCATCAGATCCCCGCTACCCTCACCAGGCCGTCGGTTCCCCTTCGGAGGTAGGTCTCTCCTTCAAACGCAGCGTGGTCTTTTATTTTTTTTAAAACGATTTTTTTTTTATTGTTTATAGGTTCGCGCTTGACCGCTATCTCACCTGATGGAAAGCGACGATGCGGTCGCCGATTGCTTGACTCTAGAAATTAGTCTTGTATTATGGGAACGTTTACAAACGTGTAAACTCACACAAGACACAGAGACCAAAAACATTATCTGTAGGCCATACATATATTTGTCCGAGCGGGAATCGAACCCGCGACCCACAGCGCTCAGCTCAACCACCGCACCAACCGTGTCGTCAAAGTCGAAGTTCATCATAATCATCATTACTGCCGAAAGACGTCCACTGCAACACGGTGACCGGCCCTGAGTGCCTCGTATCCATGAGATTCCCGCGACTGCCCGCGACCCTGACCAGGTCCACGGTTCAGCTTGTGAGACTGTGAGAGGCCTTCCAACGCTGCGTGGTCTACTACGATTTTTATCTTATAATATGTAAAGAAGAACTACTACTGAAGTCTACACAGTACAGCTGGATCAAAGCTAAGAGACCAAAGATATAGAAACGAACCATTTTCTCATAGATGACGAGCATGTGCAGCACAGTGTTGCCGTTCGTATCCTGCTTGTCGGGATCAGCACCTCGCGCCAGGATCAGGCGGTAGCACTCCTCCTGACCCAGGCACGCCGCGAAGCTCAGGGGATACTCGCCCCAGTATACATAACTGTAACCATATATATTTCCCAGATGAAGTTTTTATGTCGGTATAAACAAAAATATATTTAAAAAAAAAAAGTAAAAAATTAAAACCCAACGACGACAAAAAAAAACAACGCTGAAAAGGTATGAAACTAGATTTTCAGGATGACTGAAAATCTTGTTTCAAAACCAAGTAACTGGAAAAACAAGAACAGAACAAAAAGAAAAGCCGCATTCACACGTTATAAGTACCAAACGAAACACTTCAACGTGTGACTACGACATTGGACAGTGACAGTGGTGCTCCACAATTTTTCTAGAACGGAATCGACTTTAGAACAAACTCAGGATACCAAATTAATATATTATGATAATTGGTATTCACTAATGAAAACTTAATTCAATTAGATGTCAGGGTAATTGTAGATCCTTTGTAAATAGGGTCTGGTTAAACACTAACCTTTAATTAATTAATAACAAAACCAATGTTCCAACCGTAGAACCCTGTCCCTAAATTAACATTTTATTGTACCCATGTTGGTACCTAAGTTCCAGTTCCAGCCAGCTTTAATTGCACCTAGTACCTTTTTTTTTTTTGAGGTGGGAAAATCATCTAATTACATCCCCCGCTCTTGGGAGGAGCGGGAGATAATGTCAGACTTTTACTGATTAAAAACCCACTTCTGTTTCTGCTTTGCCATTGTTCTAGGGCCCCGGGGATCTCTTTCGCATCACCCATGGGTCATCTAGTAGGTACTTACTACTACTTTTTTTTAAGGTAGGAAATCATGAAATAACTTCTCCTGCTCTGGGTGAAACGAGAATGTCAGACTTTTACTGACTAACATCCACCTGTGTTACGGTCTGGTGACTACTTCGCGCGGCGAGCGGTTTCGCTATAGGCGGCATCTCGTGACGTGCTTCAAACATTTTCATACGTTTTTGATCTTACCACTCGCCACCCCGCACTTAGCTCGCGCTCACAGTGTTACTGCAGTTACCCTCTATGGCCACGGTAAACTCTTTCAAACATTCCCGCAGCTCTAACAGGCATCAGCCCTACTGGGTCCCTTCGGCTTTTAACGACATCTCTTTGAGGCGCGCATGGAACACTACGCCCTGTCGACTCTGCCCATTGCTTATCGTACGCAGGACCACGCTTACGATTATCGAAAATCATCCAAAAACCCCTATTTAATAATAATATTCAACCACTGTTTTATCACACAACGCCGTCTAGTCCCAAGCTAAGCAGAGCTTGGGTTATGAGTACTAGACTACTGATAAATATACTATACATTTCTGAATACATACATATTATAGATAAATTACACCCAGACAGAACAAATGATCGTGCTCATCACACAGAGTCTTGGGTGGGAATCGAACCCACGACATCCAGCATAGCAGTCAGGGCTACGTGACACACAAACTAACAGGCCAGTCGACGACGTAGACGTCGTAGAGTCATTTGTTGTAGAAGTAATACTTTTTTTTTTATTCCCAAAAGGTGTCGTCACAAAACATCTTTCAAACATCTACCTTCTTCACCATAAAGGTAGTCCTCCCCAAATCTCATCCAACTTGACTAATTTGTTCTTACCCGTTATAGTTAGTCTCCGGTTGAACATTGACCCATTCATGTTCGAAGCAGTCATTCCGCGAGGCCTTCTGGTCTTCAGGACACATGAAGTTTCCATAGCAACGCTCGTGGTAGTTGGCACCGGCGTCTAGCAGGAACTTCACCATTGTTGGGTCTTCGTTTACTATGGTTATGTGGAGGACACTCTCCCCTGAAAAAAAGAAAAATATCTTTGTTCTTTCATAATAAAAACAAAGAGCTCCACCGCATCTATCTAGCATAGCATAATCAGCCTTTTAATCCTCCCACTGCTGAGACTCAGGCCTCATCTCTAGAAGAGAGAATGGGCCGTATAATCCACCACGTGGGCCCAGTGCGGGTTGATGAATGTCACATGTCTTCGAATGCCGCATCTATCTATCTAGTTCATCATAAACTTCAAACAACAGAACAGATTTTCATACGGTTTCCACCAAAAGACAGAGTGATTCATGAGGAAAGTTTAAATGTATAATATAAGCACGGGTATTATAGTAAAAAAAAATAACGGAGAATTACAAGGGACGGGTGGCTAAAACAAAGATGAAGTTCTAATCTCATGATTCATCACTATATATGTATGTATAATGTATTGATAGATACAACCTTGACCAATTTTGATAAGGGTGCCAAGTCAGTTTAAAAAAAAACTAAAACTAAAAATGATGGCCATAAATGATGGGTGTCATTAATATTCAGGTATATGGAAAAAGTCTGCATTTTAATACGCTGATAGATAGGAACCTCCTAAAGTAATTAAGGAACGGGATGGAAGCACTAAATCACTGTCAGATTAATTTTGTACTTTGATAGACATTATCAGGCGCTCTATCAGATTGACTACGCAAAATGGAGGTGAAATGAGCGTTTCGGGAAGGACTTGAAATTTTGATGAAAGGGTAATCTATGTTTATATTACCGGTCAAACATGATTTTAGGATGAACTAGTTTCGCCTAGGCCAAACCTGATCTACACGCGCGGAGCCCTTCTATTTCTAGGAAGATAAAAAAAAAACTACGAAGGCTTTCCTTATGTCAGTGTCAGGGTGCCCAAAAATTCCGAGCTCACTTCGCTCGCTCTTGGGCTAACATCACGGGTTTGGCCTAGGCGAAACTATCAGCATCTTCCTGCCTTTGTCCCGTTTTATTTGGGTCGACGCAACACGTATTTTCTTCCATTCTGTCCTGTCACTCGTCATGCTATCACTGACTCCCTTTTCTTTCATATCACTTCTCACACAATCCATCCATCTTTTCTTTGGCCTCCCTCTCTCTCTCCATCCACATGTGAAGTCATAATTCCTTTAGCAACATGCCTTTCATCCCTCTTCTTCACATGACCATACCAAGACAAACGATTCTCTTTCTTTTCAACTTTTTAGTTACTGGCGCCACTTTCAAACTTCCCCTATATTAGGGGAATGATGACATGAAATGAATGAAAAAAGAATGGATAAAATAATGAGTATATTACTCATTTCTCACTTTATCCATTCTCATCAATCACACCACACATCCATCTTGACATTCTCATCTCCGATAGTTACTAGTTCATCTAAAACTCTAGTTACTAGTTCCGCTAGTTACTAGTTCATCTAAAATCGGACTTGGTCGATAGCATAAATATTTTTTTTTTAACTAATTTTTATATATTATGCTATCGGCTACTCGTCTATTAAAATGAATCCCTATTTCCCTTGGTCACGCCATCACACATGAACAGCTGAACCGATTTCGCTAATTCTTTTTTTGTAGAGTAGGGTAGAGTAGGGTAGAGTAGGGTAGAGTAGGGTAGAGTAGGATAGAGTAGGGTAGAGTAGGGTAGAGTAGGGTAGAGTAGGGTAGAGTAGGGTAGAGTAGGGTAGAGTAGGGTAGAGTAGGGTTGAGTAAGGTAGAGTAGGGTAGAGTAGGGTATAGTAGGATGGAGTAGGGCAGAGCGGGAGCGAAGCCGCGCGGGCAAAAGCTAGTCTTTGATAAAATTGAATCCCTATATCCCTTGGTCATATCATCACGCTTGAACGGCTGGACTAATTTGGCTAATTCTTTATTTGTTGTAGATATTTGTTATTGCCAGGAGAAGTTTCATATGAAAGAAAAATTAAGAAAGTTGCGCAGAAAATTAGATAATTTCAGAAAACTACCAAGATGAATTTTAGTCATGGCGCTTTTGTCAGTTCATAGCTAAGACAGGACAACATCTGTCGGATCAGCTAGTTTGGTCTAAAAATAACAAATATCTCTCTAATAAATCTCTTCTTGATAGCTTAGATCGTTAGGCCGAATAAAAATAATTTGTGTACAAACAGCTTTCGTTGTAAGTGTCACAGTTATCAGAGAAAACTTATGAAATGACCCGTCGTTATGAGAACACAAGAGCACAATATATTGTATGTAAGCACTGTTTGAGTACAAATTGATTTCGTACGTGACTTCTTGTCTGATCCAAAACTAATGGATCCTATAATGTTGGATTTGTATTGAGATTATGCGGACCAAGCAAAGACGCTTTGGCGCCAATCGCGCCAGTATTTTGTAAGCACAATATATTTTTAGAATTTTATGAGTACGTTTTCATGTCCGTATAGTTTTGCAGTGTTAATCAAATGCCTTTCGAATGTCTTAAGTTACACAGTCCGACATAAGGTAATTGTCTTTCTATTGTGTCTCTAATTACGACATTCAAAGAGTTAATTAAATGTCTTATGGTCTAAACAGACGGACTGCATTTCAACTGCAATCCAACTGCAAATTGCAGTTTAAGTGCAGTTTGAATGCAGTTGGTAAACAAACACGACTGCAATAGAACTGCAAACCAAACGTGCGGTCCGATTGCAGTCGTGAACTGCACACCGACTGCGTCCGAACTGCATCATAAGTTCTATTGCAGACCTCTCCGTGTCCTTGGCTTAACAGGAGATTCCTACCTATCATCAAGTTCAATATGTGCAACAAGGACTGATATAGGTAGTACAACGTAGAACAGCCCTAAGACGTGTATCGAATCAAATATATATGTCATTGACCAGATAACATGACCTCGCATGTGCTAGGGCTCCTTAACAACGAGGGTCTGATTTTATAATTTATAGACTCTTGTTTGACCACCATTTTTATGGTGATGGTAAGCGACAATGTGGTCAAACACTAAGTTGAGACAGTCGTCTCGTTTTCGAATATATAAAAGAAAAAGGCCTCGCTGGTGCACCTTCGCCCATTTCTAAATTATCCACGCTATGCCTCTGCAGATAACTGCTCGATTTGCTTACCATAGTACTCATCACCCATATAGACATCGTTGATAAGCTTCGGATAGAACCGCAGCAGTCTTTTCGCCAGGTTGGCTAGTAGTGAGGAGGCGTTTAACAGACAAAGATGAAGAATGGTCTCTCCTACGGCTCCTCGTTCCTGAGTTTAAAGGCAAAATAAATAATATAATATAATATTCCACAACTATCACACAACGCTATCTAGTCTCAAGCTAAGCAGAGCTTGTGTTATGAGTATTAGACAACTAATAAATATACTTATATATTTCTAAATACACACAATATTATACCTATATATTATAGATAAATTACACCCAGACACAGAACAAATGATCGTGTCATCACACAAACATATTTTGACCTGGGTGGGAATCGAACCCACGACCTCCGGCATAGCAGTCAGGGCCACTAACCACTAGACCAACAGGCCAGTCAATAAATAAATATTTTTAAATTTAGGATTAAAGCAAGAACTACATTAGACCGAAGCACACGTGTAACACGCCTGATTTGTACGTAGAACAACGTCGCGTGGCGTGGATCTAGTGTAGTTCTACAAGTACAGTTTCCATATAAAAGTATGGAGACCACCCAGATCGGCGTACTTGGCACACGTGTGCGCAGTTATCGCAGTGTGTTTCTTAAATCTTGCAATATATTCGTTTGAATAAAAACTGGTAAGTATATCATTACAGTACATAGAAAATTTCTTCTCTTTGTGTTGTACTGAAAAAATTCTAATCCAAAAATACATATTCTCAAAACTGTTCTGAAATTGCATATTCCCAGCTATTTGTAATACAGTTGCCATAACGGATCTTGAGCGGTTGCGTAGAAGTCAAATATTCGGTCTCTTTAGTGGTGCGAAGTGAGACGCGGGGGCGGGGAGTGTCAGTGATTGGCTCGCCGCGCCATCGCGTCATAGACGTCACTCCTCATTCGGTTTCTGCGTTGCTGCATGTATCTAACAACGAAAACGATTGGCTCACCAATGTATGGAATGCGGAAAGCGATCCCCACTCTGACGCCGAGCGCTCAAGATCCGTTGTGCCTACTGTACGTATAATTCAATTCATTTCACATAAAACGTAGGCTTCATCGGCACTTATAAAATAAATATCAGAAGCTAGTGCACGGTACTAATGACCATTTCCTGCAGAAAAATCATCTCCACGATTACTCTTTATAAACTGATGGTGGTTACCTTGAGATCCCAGCAGAGTTCCCTGTAACCAGAAGGGTTGGCATCATACTCTTCCTGAGTGACCAGGGGCCAGTCCTTTTCTACGTCAAACTCATCATCAGGGTTTTCCATACTTCGTAAGGGAGGCAGCTGAAACAAGAATCCGGCCAAGTGAGAGTCGGACTCGCACACAAAGTGTTCCGTACCGTCCATAATAAAAAAATCGGCAATAATGTCACGTTTTTTTATGGGAGCCCCACTCAAATACTTATTTTATTCTGTTTTTAGTATTTGTTGTTATAGAGGCAACAAAAATACATTATCTGTGAAAATTTTAACTGTCTAGCTCTATCACTGTTCATGAGATACAGCCTGGTAACAGGCAGACGGATAGCGGAGTGATAGCAATAGGGTCCCATTTTAACCCTTTGCCGTGACTTATTTTATTTTTCACATAATCTAAAAAATTTATAAAAACATAATACAGTATCTAGCGGTGTTGTTCCTAGCTGTTTTTATTTTTTTTACTAATATAGTTTGTAAGTAAATAGAGTAGTGTCCAGGGTCTAAATAATTACATTTTATTTAGTCCGTATTTTAGATTATAAAAAAAATATTGGACACTTATTTTTTCTTTTTTCTATTAAACAAAAAATAATAAAGATATAGCCCATTAAACTTACGTGTGGCGTCACCCCGTGCGAAAAAATGTAGCACGGCGTGACGTTACACGTAACTTTAATGGGCTATATCTTTGTCATTTTTGGTTTAATTTACAAATAAAAAAATACGTGTCCCTTATTTTTGAATAATCCAAAAGACACTAGCCTATTGTTACTAACACTACGAGTCTTGATACTTAACATCATCGACACGCACTCTTGATCACTGACCTAATAAATGAATTAGCTCAACGATCAAGAGCTATCGTTTCTGTGATCAACACACACCTGCCAAATGTGTTAATTACCTACAGGATTATACCCCAGGGATCACTTTATGTAGTGTTATGTATATATGGATGGTCGTTCTCCTAAATGGCTTAATAAAACTTTTATGAGAGTGTTATTTAAACCATAAGTAATTCAGTGGCACACCACCAATTTAGCTTGTCGCAGACCGCCCTGTATTAAATATTTTTTAGGGCGATATGCCACGAAGCAGATGGACAGCTAAATGGATTAATGGTACCTAGATATGAAACTGACTAGAAAGTGTGCTAGCTCGAAAGAAGCAAGAAGTGTCCTACAAGACCTATTGTCATCATGTAAGACTAAGCTAGAAAATAGGATTAGGTACTCTAATATCATAAGACTTGATTGAGAATGGGTTCGTTTATTGGAGTATTCAGAACTAGGATAGGTTAAGTTTTTATGTTTACGTTATGTTTTTTTTCGACTAAACAGCCGTATCTTTTTTCCTTAGCTTAGTAGTTTCTATTTTTCACAGCTTTAAGGGACCGCGTACCTGTGTAAGAAGGTATAATATGGGTTTAATTTCAACTCTATTTCTCCACGCGTTCCCAAGATAAAGGGTCTTGACAACCCTAAGAACCCTAAAAATTAGAAGGTTCAATTTTTTAGGGTTCTTTACCTCTGAAGGAAAAACTGGAACCCTTATAATATTACTTTGTTATACGTCTCTCTGTCTGTCAAGACCCTTTATGAATAAAAACCATAATAGATAAAAAAAACCTAATCAAAGTTTAGTTTCTGATCACCCCTGAACTCCTATTCACCCCACTAACTTACCAATTTATGCCTGGATCTCTCCTTGTTTCTGAGCAGCACTAGATGCGACACGGGGATGTACCGGCCCCTGCCCTTGTTATACAGGAAGGGTTCCACCTTCGTCTTTATGGCGTGGTCTATCTCCGCGTACTGCTTGTTCTGGAGGGCTCTCTTCATCATGTCTACTAGAAGACCACCACCTGGTAAGATAGAATGTTTCATTTCATCAAACTCATCTATACCTTGTTTTTTTTTTTGATAAATCGTAAAATAACTACTGCTGCTGAAGTGTCATAGCGAGCTCTGACTGTTTTGCTAACAGCTCTTTGAAGCGCGCTTAGAACAAACTCCCCGTCGAATCGAGCGTGGTTCTTGTTGGATGGTATGCTACCCTTTGCTCGTCTACCGCAAGCCTGTTTTCTGGTTTTTAAAGGTGGAAATCATCCAATAACTTCTACCGCTCTTGTTGGAGCAAGAGGGCGTGTCAAACTTTTACTGACTGAAACCACACCTGTGTCTTTCAGTTGCCCTTTGCGTTCTAGGACTACAGGTTTCCTTTTCGGAAATTCCCCGCGGTCCTATATAGCCAGCGGGCATCGCCCCTGCGGGGCCTCTACGATTTGCTGACATCCCTTTTAGGAGCGCGTGGATCACTCGGCGCTGTTGACAACTGGGCTCGATTCGGTGACGGTAAGCTACCCATTGCTTGTCCTCCGCAAGCCCTCGTCTACCGTGTCTGGTAGTCGGGGTCGGAAAATCGGCGGCTGGAACGTGAGGACATTCGCTCCCTCACGCCTACTGTGGCTGGGGTATGAGGATTTTCTTTCCCTCCCATTTTCCACCACCCCAGTCGTAGTAGAAGGTGAGTGGTGAGTAGGAACTCCTTTTGCCATATTGATTTTCTTAAACCTTTATTTTTTGTGCTTCGTTATATTTGTAATATCATTCCGCCAATGTTTACACTACCTATTGATACGTTCAATACTCACCTTTGATATCGACGAGCTTGTACAACTTCTGCTGCGGTGTCCCCGCTTGTTTCTTAACACCACTAGTGACATTACTTTCAGCATTACCCATGACTACTAAATTCTCTAAAAAAGCACTTTTTAAAAGTTTACTCTCCTTATTACTGGCTCACATTAGTAAATTAATGAGAGTCGCTAACAGCGGCGTCGGTTTCATTATCGACAAAACATTACCGTTGCTATAACATTACAGTCTCCCAACAAAGTGATATATGGTAGGTATGAGAGGGTAAATAAAGATATGATGACGTTCAATACAGTATCAGGGTGTAAAATATTCAAAAACAAATGCTGTTTTTAGGAAAAAAACGGAACCCTTATAAGATCACTTTGTTGTCCGTCCCTCTGTCTGTCTGTCTGTCAAGACCCTTTATCTCGAGAACGCGTAGGAGTATCGAGTTTAAATTTAAACCATTTGTCTCTCTTATTTTATCTTATTATATTTAATAAATTGATTATGCATCTCATTGCTGGCTGTTATAAGGGTGTGAAATCGAAATTTTACATAAATACAGAATGATTTTGATTGACCCATTTTATTTTATAGCTTGACTGGGGGTCGAAGGATAAGATAAAAAACTTCCAGTAAGCTCAAGATAGAAGCGCTGAAAAACAGTCCAACAGTTCCTCCAACAGCCACTGAAAAACAAAAAATCCTATTACATACAATATCTACATACATACTTACATATAAATAAAATTGAGATGCGTGTTTGTATATGAAAGTATATTCGATAAATCGAAACCTTTAAACTTGACTAAAATGCAATTTTGAACATTTTTGTCTGGCTGCCCGTCTGTCTGTCTGTTTGTAACCTCTAACCTTCGAAACGGCTGGACCAATTTTTACGAGGCTTTCACTTACGGTTAGCTGATATTACAAAGCGTAACTAAGGCGAATAAGTACTTTCCATTGTCCGACGGAAACCGGGGTAAAAAAGGAGAGTGATGTTCCTAATCTCCATGCAAACGAAGTCGCTAATAGGGTATTACAGACAGTATCCGACGGAAACCGGGGTAAAAAAGGAGAGTGATGTTCCTAATCTCCATGCAAACAAAGTCGCTAATAGGGTATTACAGACAGTATCCGACGGAAACCGGGGTAAAAAAAGAGAGTGATGTTCCTAATCTCCATGCAAACGAAGTCGCTAATAGGGTATTACAGACAGTATCCGACGGAAACCGGGGTAAAAAAGGAGAGTGATGTTCCTAATCTCCATGCAAACGAAGTCGCTAATAGGGTATTACAGACAGTATCCGACGGAAACCGGGGTAAAAAAAGAGAGTGATGTTCCTAATCTCCATGCAAACGAAGTCGCTAATAGGGTATTACAGACAGTATCCGACGGAAACCGGGGTAAAAAAAGAGAGTGATGTTCCTAATCTCCATGCAAACGAAGTCGCTAATAGGGTATTACAGACAGTATCCGACGGAAACCGGGGTAAAAAAAGAGAGTGATGTTCCTAATCTCCATGCAAACGAAGTCGCTAATAGGGTATTACAGACAGTAGGTACAGTTGCTTCAAAAACGAAGAATGACTCGAAAGTTACCAATGGTTATGTTGGGATAGGTTCTACACTTTCACTTGAGCGTGCCAAGACAAAAGCACAGATAAAACATTCCCCACTTACCGACTAGATCCAAATTGTCACGTAGTAAATTCCTCTGGTATCTAAGTGTAGGCAATGAGATCATTTTGACTTCGACAAGCGTTCCTACACCCGGTTGGTCCTGCACCCATCTCCTGAAACAAGTAAAACATACGAAACAAATGAAACGCGATCCTTTTGATAGGTATACCGCGGTAACTGAAACAAGTTTTTAATGAAAATATTTTTTTCATAGCAATCTTTTATAGCGCAGTCTGTATAATTAATACTCGTCAAGTCGAGCCCAAACTCGATGGGGTTGTGTCGTTTAACTACCGAGTTAGTACACGAAGAGGAAGACTTAGGTATGTTTTTACAATTAATATAATATTCCACAACTATCACACAACGCCGTCTAGTCCCAAAGCTAAGCAGAGCTTGTGTTATGGGTCCTAGACAACTGATAAACATACTTATATATTTCTAAATACATACATATTATAGATAAATTACACCCAGACACAGAACAAACGATTATGCTCATCACACAAACATTTGTCCTGGGTGGGAATCGAACCCACGACCCATAGCAGTTAGGGTCACTAACCACTAGACTAACAGGCCAGTTCCTACGGCCACCTTCCGATTCCATCATCAGAACAGCTCCATGTCATAATAATTTTGTATTGTCATCTGATTTACACATGTATACAAAATTTCAGCTCAATCGGTAACCCGGAAGATTTGATTACAGAAAAACAAACATCGGGAATTCGGGACAGATGAAACTAAAGAAAAGCAATTGTAATCAATATAATTTAGTAAAATATGCTTACTTCGAGTAATGTATTGTTTTAAGTTCGCTCTCAACGCACGAGGGAACGCAAACTTCTTTACCGCTCTTATCCACGCCTACTTTAGCTTTGTGAGCTGAAAATTTAATGTAAATTTCAGCGACTCAGTTAGCATTTTTAATTAAGGGGATGCATCTCGACATACATTTTCACTGTTTTTTCATACAAGCGCTCTTACGCGATTATGACGTTATTACACATTTTTCATTAGATATTTTAGAAACACGGTATCTTGTGGATATTATCTAGGTTTCTATGGAAACCAATTTATAAATTTGTGTAAAACTAGTCCAGTTAAGACCTCTGAAAATCTGCTATTTTGTATGAACTTTGAAACTTCATAATTTACTCAAAAATTTAAAAAGAAAAAAAAGTACAACCATACAAGACTAGCAAATTTTATCAAGATTCTAAATAATGACAATGTTTTCAAAAACTTTTAAGGGTTTAAAAAAACACGTATTTCCTGAAACAACTTTTATAAAATATTCGAGTAAATCACGGAATTACCGAATGCTAACGGAGTTTTCAGGCGTTATCTGTTATCTCTCTTTTCTCGCGTTGCCTTTTCGTCAAACTTCGCGATGGATCGCGTTAGATGAAGTAACAAGCTTTTAAACCATGCTCGATGTTGACGATAGGCGAGTGGAAAAGCAGCCTCTTAAAATGCTTTCTTTGTTTTTAACTCTTACCTACATATGCGTTCCAGCAGTTAATACCAGTGTAATTGCAGAAGATCTTCTCATCTGAAATAACATAAAGCTTTACAGGAAAAATGGTATGTGTGAGGAGGTAATTTAAGAACGAATACAAATTACAACAGTAAGTACTATCTTCATACTTAAGTGTTATCACCCGCTCTTTGGCTATGGAGCATTACGGGTGCTTATTCACCAGAGTAATGCTATGCTACGTTGCTATGGATCAGTTTGATATCACTATACATATATGCCAATTGTATTCATTGGTTCATATCTTCGTACCACTGGTAGAAACGGATCAACTAAGCTATGTTTTTTGTATGAATGTATGCCCACTATGGATAGTCGCAATGTGCAGAACAGAACACCTACAGTACGGCGCCTTCCCTAATTTCGACACATCGCATAACTCGAACTGAGCATCTTCCTCGTACAGATACCTAGCGGCAGTGCATCTTTATAGCACACCTTACTCGCCCCGCTACATGGCTTAGCATCAGTAAAAACAGTCACTTATTTTTATACCTTAGCTTGAATATCCACGCAGCATAGTTGCATAACACATTTGTGGTGAAAAAGCACCCGTAGTCCTGTTGTACTGGTCAAACAAACTTAATACATGCCTAAGTAATATATATGTAGGTACTTCGGTACTAACTTTATCGATGCAACAGCGCCTAAACTAAGGTGTGATCAAAACTTTGCTAGGGGGCTACACACATTACGGCCAAAAAGTGTGAACTACTTGCAGGCGCAAATATACTTACAAGTGAGATCTCTTGCAGGATGTGCGCATCCACAACGCTGATACAACTCTTTAGTGGTTTCAGCTAAGAGACAGGCTCCATAAGAGTACACCTGAAAAGTATACACGTACTGATGAACGTTTAAGTAACTCATACTTTTCTGTAGAACTACAACACAAGTGGGACAAGATAAGGGTACAGATTTAAATTCTTTATTATGATATCAGAAAGATTTAGTGATGAATTCTGTTATGGTTCGGTATACGATAGAGAATGCTGAAAAGTCGATGATTCTGACTTAGTCTTCGAAGTAGACTATAAATAAATTGGTGGGAAAATCATCTAATGACAACCCACGCTCTTGGGTGGAGCGGGAGATAGTGTCAGACTCTTACTGACTAAAAACACACCCCGTTTCTTCGTGCCTTCATACCAGGGCTGAGCTATCTCTCGAAACTAACCCTGGCCCCAGCAGGTTTCGACCCGGCTGGGCCCCTGCTGTTGCTGACAACTCCTTAAGGCGCGCAGGAACTGAGCGTGCCTTCGACGACTTGGGCTCGGTCCGGACAGTTACCGGACGATCGGACAGCGAGTTACAAGTGGCAATTGGTTTTTCGCAAAACAGATGGTCGATTGGGCTAAAAGGTTCTGAAGTGGCATCCGCGTATCAGAAGACACAGTGTTGGAAGGCCTCTTTTCCACAGGGTGGATCGAAGACTTGGTAAGGGTCGCGGGATTCTGATGGATGTGAGACGCATTAGATCGGTCGTTGTGGCGACACTGGGGGAGGCCTAAGTCCAAAAGTGGATGTATTTCGGCAGAAAGGATGACGATGAATGATGGTCAAAAATAACAGCCACGGTAACCGCACAATTTGACTTAGCCAAAGACCGTCTGTGAAACACAATGGACCGAGTTGGCTTATTGTTGATCATATAAATCTATAATATCTTTACCGGATAAGTATGAAGCATATCGTCAGGCACTTCATGCAGGTAGCGACACCCTCTGTCCTCAACCCTCTCCCGCTGCAGCTGCACATCGTTCACAATCTCCACCACAGAGAACAGCAACCCTACTCGATTGTCGCTGTACGTCCGGATGACATGCTTTAACTTTATGTCATGGTTGTTCGTTGATAACTCTTCGGGACTGTGAATAGATAGCTGGAAAGAAAATTTGATGATCAAGGAATCAGTTTTAGGTTTTAAATCTGGTGCTCACTCTAATGTATCATAGATGGTGGAGCGAGTGTTGGACTATTCAGTTCCGTTCAAAATGGTTAAGCCGAGTGGTGCTGTTATACTCGTCATGTTCGTGAACGGACGCTGTTAGTTGAGACCGGTTATCTCCTATTTGCCAGTGACTTATTAAATTTTCTATATTTTGAATTGTTATTTTTACTAAATTTAGGTTTACCTTGTTCTCACATAAGAGAAACGAGAAAAAATATGTCAACAAGCGAAGCATATCTAAAAATTCCAGGTGAGCTATGCTATTAACAGTGACAACAGTGCAAAAATATTTTTTTTAAATTCCGTACTTCAGCATCAGCCAGCAAGCGAAACTTCAGAACCCCCGGTCCAGTAGTCATATTCACAACAAACAAGCTATTTAGTCCTCTGAAACAAATAACAGGCAATATTCCGTAATTATTCGTCCGTATCAGCCGTGCGATAATCTTATCATTGGACACAGATTAGATTGCTCACTTGTGCTGTAATGTGTTGAAGGAGAAGCAAGGCCCGTGCTCCGAGTCCACTTGGCGGAAATACTCGCAACATGGAAATGCGACATCGTTATAGCTGCATTCAGATACCAGTTCGGAGCAGCTTTTGTGTACCTGGAGGAACAGGGATAAATAGCTTCATAGAGAATGTGAAGGTGCGTTATTTTACATTATTTTATATTTAAAAAGATAATATTTTTCTAAACTGTTTTTGATTGTTGGAACATTTTTGTTAGTGCCCCAATTAGGTAATACCTAAATATTTTTCTTCAAGATTTTTTACACGTTTATAGCAACATAATATGCAGTGTTTTTTATAAACTTAAAATAATAAACATTGACAGAGAATTCTCGACATCCATACTTTAATAATATAATTGTAGAAGTAACTCTGTCTGTCTATCTGCCTGTTACACTTTCAAACTTCTGCACCGATTTTGATGATTTGTTTACGGAGTAAGCTTAAACTCCAAAGAAGGACATGCTAGGCTACTTCGGCTAGGCTACTTATTATCTGGCTTCGACTTCGATTTTACCCGACATTCACGCGGACAAAGCCGCTGGTAGAAGCTTGTTCTACTTAAATCAACAAAGTATCGACGTTTTTTAACCCCCTTTCACATGAACGTTCCTGAAATAAAAAAAAAACAATCAAAAGAATAATGTCAGGTATATTCCCAGGTAGAATTTCAATGAATTCTAACCACAAAGAAACTTTGTTTCCTGCTCATTGGCTCATAAATCTAAAAGTCTTGACTGCGCAACTTTATCTTTGGCTAGAGGTACCTACGTATATTTTCCTTCTTAGGTAACTAGACAGGTAGGTAGGTACCTACTAAAAATACAGTAACAAGTATGTACTTCCTATTCTCTTTCTACAAATATGTAACAAGTTGAGTCAGTTAGATACCCGTTCTGGTCACACAACCTTCACTGGAGATCACTTCAACGTACTTTAGGTTATTGTTCTTGATCGCTTGTGCTTAACCACTATCTCATCTGACGGAAAGCGGTAATGAAACACGCTTGCCTAGGAGACTCCCAGGTTTTAACTATTAGGAAACACAGAATACGGCAGGGGGTTTCCTTGACTGTGTTCCCAAAACTTCGCGTGCGAATGGGTAAGATCTACCTAGCCATGAAACACTCAAAACCAATTTGCATGAATGTTTTAAAAAAAAGTAGTAAAGGCAGATCTCGTGTCCTTTTCTTAGCCTGGGGTCAAAAAGTAGGTTCTGAAAAACCACGTTTCCATTGTAAATTCAAGTACATACTCTTTCCTTATTTTGAAAATCTTTCATCTAGGGAGAAAGGGGGTTATGTAGACTTTGTGCCAACTGAAACCTCACGGCACAAAATAGATAGGTAAGGTACAGAAGACAATCTCATGTATGTACTGCACTTTTTATACTTACGTTCGGTGGCACATTAATGAGCGTTTGAGCTGGAACTGTTCGACGAGTGGGCCGAGGCGCTCCGAGATATCGTGTCCGTGAGCGGTGTCTATGTGTGCGTTGCTCGAGCGTGCTTTAAACAGTTGCCAAAACGGATCTTGAACGCTCGGCGTTAGAGTAGGGATCGCTTTGCGCATTCCATACATTGGCGAGCCAATCGTCTTCGTTGTTAGATACATGCAGCAACGCAGGGAACGAATTAGGAGTGACGTCTATGACGCGATGGCGCGGCGAGCCAATCACTGACACTCCCCGCCCCCGCGTCTCACTTCGCACTACTAAAGAGACCGAATATTTGACCTCTGCGCAACCGCTTAAAAGATCTGTGATAGCAACTGTATGAAGATTGACTTCTGTACCCATCTATTTGTGCTCACGGTCACTACAGTTACAATGAGTTGGAAGCAAGGCATACACGCGCACCCTCAACTTGCATGGATGGCCCGATTGGGTTGGTGGGCCCATGCCTATCGCGCCATCCACTAGTGCAACCGATCTCATCCTTCTGTAGGCGCGCATGGGACACAGCGAGCCACCTCTTTAGGCTTTACTGGCAGCCCCAATCAGGGGGGCTATCATGTTACTTCCTTATATAACCTACGATACTCAATGTTGCCCCTTTCCAGTACGTCGTCGCAAGCTACAGTATTTGCACAGGGGGCCCATTGCATGCCAGTTCACTCGCCGCATACAAACAGCATCCGTCAGATAACTTACTACATCGTTGCTATAATTTTACATGTTAGTTCATGCTTCTCCAAGGCATGTCATCGCAATCCACAGGAAGCATATTGCGTACCAGGGTACTCTCCAGATGCAGTGTCTGTCAGATAACCTAGTATATTTCTCAGATCACTTACATGTTCGATGATGCTCCTCCACGGCACGTCGCAAGCTACTGTAGCTCCACAGGGATCACACTGAGTGCCAATGCATTCTCCACGAGCAAACAGTATGTCCGCCAGATACCTTTTGTGATCGAAGTTCAGGGAATTTAGTAGGTCCGCTGAAATTAGTATAAAAATAATAATGAGGCACATTATTATTCATCAAGGTCAATGATGTGCAATCAGGTGTCAAAAGTGCAGCAGGCCTAGCCAAGCTACGACCGTTTTGTTTCGATTCTCTAACGTCGAGCGCCTCGAGTTAGTCACGCCTCCGATTCCTTTGATCTGACCACGTGACTGAGCGTTGAAATGACGTTTTTGTCGTTTGACCCCATGTACATTTAAATTTTGAAACTCAACACGAAACAAAAAGTAGGATAAATCTCAATAAATAACAAATCATCATTCTACCTATTTTCTTAATTTTTTCTTAGTGTAGATTTTTTTTTTAACCTTAATTCGATACTAAATGTAACATGCACTAACAGTGCCCATTCAAGTACTTGGCTATAAGCATGTTACATCTAAAACATTAGGAAATGCAATAAATTAATATAAACACATAGGTATGTAACAATATGCGGTGGAAGTGGCATAGCCAATTAATTCAAAATAATCCTTTTAATTTGTAACACGAACAAAGTTGTTAAAAAAAATAGTTGCGGGACATTTTCATGTTACTCCTAAAGTTTACGTTTCAATTTCAGCCGAGTTCGAAATTCATTAATCAAGCGTACAACCATTACATGAAACTGTCCACAATACGTTGAACCCTGGTGGCCATATTGAAAATTATCAAATTCAAGAAAACAATATTTAGGTTTCGGATTTCTTTTTTAAATGTCTCGAACTCTAGTAACATAATAAATTATGGAAAAAATCATGCATTGACATCCCCCGCCCTTGGGCGGAGCGGGTATCAGACTCTTACTGACTAAAAGACCCACCCCGTTCCTTCTAGCCTTCATACCGGGGCTCGAGCGCCCTTTCGGATAACCCTGGCCCCAGTAGGCTTCGACCCGGCTGGGTCCCTGCTGTTGCTGACAACTCCTTGAGGCGCGCGGGAACAGTGCGCGCCGTCGACGACTTGGGCTTGGTCCGGACAGTTACCGGACGGCCGGTCAGTGAGCTACCCATTGCTCACTGTCCGCAAGCCCGAGTCTACGTTGGCCGGAAATCGGGATCAGAATCCCGGCGGCGGCGGCGGCGGCGGCGATAACGCCGTTGCCTGATGCGTTCGGCCTCCTCCTTTGCGAGCATTACTGCTTCGCAGAAGTCGGCGACCGCCTGCCACTCCTCCTCGCTCCGGACCATGGCCTCGACCAAGGCCCGGCGCGAGAGGTCTCCGCCGCCGATCGCCCCCACGAGGGCACAGCGATGCTCCGCCCAAGCAGGGCACACCTCGACTGTGTGCTCCACCGTGTCCTCCGGGCGTTCCGCACAGTGGCGACACCCGGGCGTCACCTCCGCATGAATCCCGTGCAGGAAACTCCCGAACGAACCATGTCCGGTGAGTACCTGCGTCATGCGGAAGGTAAGGACGTCGTGAGGTCTTTCCAGCCACGCCTCAAAGAGGGGACTTACCGAAATTAGACCCCTGCAAACTCACGGTTGAGAAAAAGAGAATCTAGTATTCTCAGTGTCGGCTGCAGTAGAACTGCTTATTTTCAAAAGTGTCCATCAAATGGCCCCAATATACTGAGAAAGAATCTAAATGTAATTTACAATATTTAACAATTTAAAGATTTTTGACTTAATAAACTACTACTACTTCACGTCTGAATTTATTTTATTATGATTGACATTACTATTTTAATATTTTACATTATTTATCTACTATTTTTATTTCATACAAGGGCTTGATTTTATTTATTTTACTTATTTTAATTCACCTACCATGACATTAAAATAAATCATCATCACAAAATATTTATATAGAATTTGTATGCTTGCATTGCACTTTTTTTATAACACTATTTTTAAATTATACACCGGCATTTAGATAAATAAAATTCTTTGATTTGATTACCTCATCTAAGCGATACTTGCCTAGGCAAGATATCTCATTACCTATCATAATGAGCACCAATTACCTACTTATGAATCAACTGTTCGCCCTGTTTGAACAGTACCTAATTAGAACCGCAACAATGCGAATAATTAACACAGAAACCGCAAAATCTAATTAATGACGCATTTGTGTCAAGATTGTCCACAAATACGAAGGTCCCTTAAAGGAAATAACGATGTAAAGGGTTTGGAGTAACCGCAATTAGTGACGAATAGGAAAAAAACAATAATTAAATAAATGACACGCTATGCTCCTGTTGACCGATAACTACTATTAATTCAACGTAATTCTTTTTAAAGTTTTGTCTCGATTCAAAACAGACATATTTACCCCTTTTTATATGGTATCCAACCGTTCTTATACACGTAGTTACGTAGGAATGAAATATATGGGCTTCTGTCATTACAATCGAGGGATATTCAGACCCGAGCCGAATTGACCGATTATACATATAACTACTATCGATTCGATGTGATTTCATTTAAAGTTTAGTCCCGATTCACAACAGACCGCGTGAATGTCCGTATAATTACATGGTATCCTGCCGTTCTTATTTTTTACTTTTTTATTACGTAGGAGTGAGTAGTGTTGATGATGAATATAGGCTAAATTTGTCTTTTTTTTATTGTTGATAGGCTCGCGTTTGACCACTATCTCACCTGTTGGTAAGTGATGATACGGTCTACGATGCTTGCCTAGAGGTAACCTATTCACTCTTGACTTAAAGGCCCTTAGGTTGTAGCTATCAAAAAACAGACTCCGGCAGAAAATTTCACTCCTTAGTTGTATATAAAATAATGTGTTCTCTAAACGCTTTGCACGTATGACTGGGCTGTCCACCATGCACGGGTCTGGAGCCAGGGTTATCCGAAAGGGAACTCGAGCCCCGGTATGAAGGCTAGAAGGAACGGTGTGGGCTTTTATTCAGTAAGAGTCTGACACTATCTCCCGCTCCGCCCAAGAGGTTGTCATTGGATTATTTTACCCAAAATAAAAATAAAATAAAAATGCTCGGGTGGCGCAACGCAATACGTCTAGTGATCAGATGATGGAGTGGACTTGACGGAATTCAATTGAAAGAAACTCTCAAGATGAGCCCCTCCAGTACTGGGAGGGGACGTACGCAACTCGCCAGCGAGGGCTGGAGAACTAAGTCCGCTCCAAGGAGGGGACTTAGTTCTCCAGTTCTCACTTCCACATTACTTACGGTATAGAGCAGAAAATTTGCGTAAGACGAACTTAGTGGCTATCTCTTCACACAACGTCACCCCTGGGAAGGTGGTGGTCCAGTTCAAGTAGCGGGTGTCAGGAGTGAAGTTCACTTCCACGTCGTAGTGGCCCGCGTGCTGCATCATTACGTAGAGGCAGCCCATGCACGCTACCAGAGTCAATAGCCAAAACAGCCTGCGTCAGACAAGGAGGCTGATGAACTTCTAAGCTAAGTTGAACCGTGGGATAGTCCGTCATCATCAGTATGACGATTTTTGGGTCTTGGCTAGACGAGCCGAGCACGAGCGGAATACGAGCCGAGCTCAATTACGTGTAATGTCGTTCGTGCTCGACTCCTCTGGAGTCTGTCCACACTACACGAATTTGAACTCGGCTCAAGCTTGGTTCCTGTATTGTAGACCCACCTTCATGGGTATGATTCAATCAAGTTACAATTTCCGACTGACTCGTAATAACTAAGGATATAAATGCCGCACACTAGGAATTAACTACGCTTATATCGTGGGTGCGTTCACAAATATGTGAACAAGTCGCCCAAACCAGGAACAACTGTCTGAAGGCCATAAAAATATTTGTTCCATACGGGAATTGATTCATCGACACGCACGCGCCGCATGCTGTCTGAAACGGATATATCTTCTCCTGCTCTGGATGGAGCGAGAGGGAGTGTCGCACTTAAACTGACTCAAGCCCACCTGTTTTCCTACAGGTGTCGTTTGCGTTCCCGAGCTATGGTCACTCTGCCGAACAATCCGCAGTCCCAGATCGTGGCCTAAGAATGAGGGAAATAAGGAAACTGTCCAGAAAAAAAATAAGGATAATTTTATTTAATTTACCTGGAAAACAGACTTCTGTCAGCGTCAAACATATAATGCAACCCATGCACGCTACTGTTTCGTCCGAAGAATAAAAATCTCTTCTTAAGACGTTGAACAACTTCTGGGCCTCGCATTTCCGTGAAAGCCGTTACTTCAAACAGTTTACGTGCTACCAACTTTTACAAACACTAAACTTAGTTATTTATTACTACAAGTACTACAAAACTATGGCGTGTTAACTAAGGGTACGATTAAAAAGCTCTGCAATAACTTTAAAAGCTTTTTAATAGATAACGATTATATAGAATGTTGATATAATGATACCTACTTATAATTAAAATCAGTTCAATTTGTTGAAGTACTATACCCAATTCGCGTTAAGAATAGAAACCTTTTTTACTGTCTGTTCAACTGATTTTATCTTCTATTTCGTAGGCATATGGATGATATTAAAAGCAAAAAACCGGCCAAGTGCGAGTCGGACTCGCCCATGGAGGGTTCCGTAGCAGCAAGTAACATAATATAAAAGTTCTTGTAGTTCGTTGTAACTTTGATCGATGTTTTTATAATAGTGTATTTTTTTAGATTTATGACGTATTAAAAAAAAACTACTAACTAGATCTCGTTCAAACCAATTTTCGTTGGTAGTTTACATGGTAATGTACATCATATATTTTTTTTAGTTTTATCATTCTCTTATTTTAGAAGTTACAGGGGGGAGGACACACATTTTACCACTTTGGAAGTGTCCCTCGCGTAAACTATTAAATTTAGAACAAAATGGTATTAGAAACCTCAATATCATTTTTGAAGACCTATCCATAGATACTGCACACGTATGGGTTTGATGAAAAAAAATTTTTGAGTTTCAGTTCTAAGTATGGGGACCCCCAAAATTTATTGCTTTTTTTCTATTTGTGTATGAAAATCTTAAAGCGGTTCACAGAATACATCTACTTACTAAGTTTCAACAGTATAGCTCTTATAGTTTCGGAAAAAAGTGGCTGTGACATACGGACGGACAGACAGACAGACAGACAGACAGACAGACATGACGAATCTATAAGGGTTCCGTTTTTTGCCATTTGGCTACGGAACCCTAAAAAGTGGTTACAATACCAGCTATTTACTGCAGCCGCCATTTGTCATTCCACCAACGTAATAAAATTTTAAATCGGTCGAACGGACAGTAATAAAAGGTTTTCATCATTTCTAATGTTATTTAGAACAGAGTATAACTAAGTATGAAATATGGGTTAAATAAACAAAAGCCAATTCTGTAAATCTAACAATAATACTTTTATTATATTAAAAACTGTAATACAAAACTGGTGAATTCAATAGGTATTTCTAAAGAGTATCAATAAATATACGTAAATATAAAAATACAAAATGCAAATTCAATAAAATAATTTATACGACGATATAAACTAGATGTATCAAAACATTTCTAATAAGTACGAGTAGGAAACATCAGGCAAGCGGCAAGATTTGTTCAATTAATCGAGATCTTTATACAACATTTTTTTTTTAAATAGTATATGCGGAACCCGAAAAACCTGTCTAGTATTTTTATGTAGAGAATTTATTACAAACAATATTGTATCATAAAAAATCACAAAGTTATAAACAAAAAAAAAGTTGTTAGGTATATCAGCAAAAATACATAGTCACCGGGCCATCCACGCGACTGAGAGATTGTTTTGCACTTGCACCTAGCTGTTTACTGGCGCCTAATACCCGCTATGACCTGCCATGACCTGTGTTGTACATAGTGTCGGTGGTATCCAACTTGTAACTTATTTAAATATTTTTGAGAAAAAATATAACATGGTGTAAAAACTATTGGAATCCATTCAGTTACTGAATCTGAATAAACTATATTCAAGTTTCGCATAAACTAAAAATAATGTTGTATACTTATGGTAAAACAATAGAACTAGGCATTCATTCATAATTATTATAATAAAAAATGAGAAACTGACTGACTAATTAAATAATACTAATAATAAAAGTGTGAAGTGGAATCAGCGATCATTGTACCGATAGTCGTGTCAGCCAATGGCTTAATAGCCAAGAGCCTCGACCAACACCTTAGGAGGCTCTCGTTAGGCGACTGGATCGAGGGCTTGATTCAGAAAGCAGTTCTTCTGGACACGGCTCGTATTGTTAGGAGGTTCCTTTCTTTGGAGCCCTAACCACCGGTAGCTTGGACCCTGTTCCCGATACCGGTGGGATACTGTTTTTTATATTTTTAAATGTTTTTTTTATAATATTTAAAAATATAATTTATATGTTCTTAAAGCTGAATAAACGAAATAATAATAATAAATAATAATAATAATTTATCTATAATATGTACCTATGTATTTAGAAATATATAAGTATGTTTATCAGTTGTGTAGTACCCATAACACAAGCTCTGCTTAGCTTGGGTCTAGACGGCGTTGTGTGGTAGTTGTGGAATTTTATTATTATTGTCTTTATTCATTCTATATACATTTTTAAGTAAATATATTTTTTTCAAAATCACACAAATAAAACATTATTATTGTTATTATTAATTAGGAACACAGTTGAAACTACTGCTAAACTTAAAATTTTGACCAATGCTTCATTTTATGATATCGGCGAACACTAAGAAGTCTTTTGAAATTCTACTAACCTACAAAGGGTTAAAAAGGAGGAACTTATTATGTCAAATCTTATTCTTTGGGTCAGTATACTTGAAAATTGATATGAATATAACCTTAGTAGATAATAAAGGCCACACAGATGTAACTCAGCGTCCCAATAGAAATGACTTTGCTTGTTACAATCCTTGTAGACAGCAGATCAACGATCCGACAAACCAACTGTCAACACTATGGTAGTCTTGGTTTATCTACTACTTTACTGACAATTCGGACAGTGTACGAATTGACCAATTTTTTTTTCAATATATTTCCCACTGACGATTCAGACAAACTGTTTAGTACAGTCAGATAAAAAGGTTTTAAAATATAGTAAATGGGGAAAAAAGCGTTCCCAAAACTTTTAAGCTATTGCATAGCTTCTATCGCGGGCCTTGAGCGTGGAGACCGAATCCAGAAATTCCGTAACGAAAATAACCTAACACCTTGAGCGTGGTGACCGATAAGAAAACAAACGAGTGAACAATCAATCAAAATTCAATTCAATGTGTGAAAGTGTAACTTCAATTAATATCAACGAAAAAAAAACAAAGGAAAAAAAATACTGCATAAATAAAATAAATAAATAATTATAATTGCATAAGTTGATAAAAATGCTAGGCAATAGCTTTACCGCGGCAGTCCCCGAGTGCCACACGTCTTTTTTTTTACTTGTTTTATCTGTCTGTACTAAATAGCTTCAATTTAGTGGTGTCCGAATCGTCAGTGAAAAAACATTGAAAATAAAATGTGTCAATTCGGACGCTATGCCGAATCGACAGTATTACAGTACAAATCTTCCAATTTTATGATTATTCCAATATTTTTCTATTTTAGTCTCATTTTTATAATTGTTTAAGTGTTTTTTTCCATTTTGTATGTTTCATTTTTGTGGTAATAAACTTTTTTATCTCTTAACATAGTAATTAATGTCATGCCTAGGATGAAGTGTAAGCTGTGCACACCTGCAATAGGCAGGCATACCAGTGTCTAGAGTTTAATATTAATTTTCACAAAAAATCCTGCATGTAATGCTGTTGGTGTGCCAATAAATAAATTGACAGTAACTTTGGTTTACAATCCGCAAGTTACCCTTCCCACCAAGGTGACCTCTGTTTGGAAGCTGCATTACATAATACAGCCGTAAGTTGACACTTCCTGTTACCTATAGATACACAGATCAAAAGTCAAAAGTAACACAGATCACTACATTCCATTGGAATTGAGACGTCACTTTGTAGACAAGCTACAGGCATGTGTAATTGTGTCTTTTAGATTTTCGTACAATTTGCTTCAAACAGTAATAACTTTGGCGTTTCTAGAAATGTATAATTGTAACGTAAATATAAACTTAAAAATACATTCAAAATATATAGTCAGTCGTAGGTCCATCTTAAGTCTTGGTCATTAAATTCTAGCATCACTTGGAAGAACATTACGTTCCTTATCTATCCAAACCACCTCCGGAACCAGTTCCTTTGCGTGGTGGTGGTAATAGCAGCCAGGACGAGACTCTTGCTCATAGGGTCCGCGTAAACAGAGGATTCCGTGGCAGCAGCGCTGGAGGCAGATTTCTTCATCAGCCTGTCCATGAGGAACCCGTTTCGAAGGTCTATGAGCAACTCTGGTTCAGGGTGTCGGCGTTCCCATTCCGTTGCTTGAAAGATAAAATAATAATGCAAGTTAGTGTCTGTTTGGTGACCGCCCATTGTGCACTTATTCTTTTAAATGTTTGTCCTGTATTTTTGTTTATTCGGTGTACAATAAAGATTATAATAAATAAATAAATAAATAATAAGGTTTATAGTCTTTTGAACATCTGGCCGGAATTAAATGGACACAAACTCGTACCAGCCTTGGCGGTAGTACGAGTATCTGTGCATTTAATTCCGGCAGCTACACCCGCATAGAGCCCCGATGAACTTTAAAACCATTTTCTTTGCGAAATATTGATTGATTTACATATTATGCTATGTTAATTTAGAAGAATATTTAACCAGCATTTTTTCTGTGTAAAAATGTTTCTGAAGATTTTGAATGAGTAGGGAAAGTTGCGAAATTGCTAGACATTTTTTTGGACAAACGAATGAATCACACGATAAAATCAATAGTTGATAAAGTTGTCCAGGAATCTATAATAAACATATTTTAAGTATATATTTTTTTCAAGCCTATTAACCTGGCCGTTACCGAGGATTAGGCTTGAGAAAGTCACTGTTTTATGGCACTGTTCGGGTGCTTGGGCCTTAACTGGTTAGGGCTTTGGGGCTATAGTGGAGGGCTGCTGCAAATCTGCAATCTCGCTGCTGCTCTGAGACGCAAAGAGCAACTCAAAGAAAACAGGTGGGTTTTAGTCAGGAAAAGTTTGGGACTCCCTCTCACTCCACCCAGAACGAAAACTTGATGACGTATAACCTCAAAAAAAGAGCTATTGAGTAGTTCCACAATATACAGCATTAATTTTAGTACTTATATGCGAAACCTAAAATAATTGTCTAGGTATTTATAAGTAAAGAAACTTTGTACAAAATTTCATAACTGTATCATGAATAATCACAAAGTTATAGCTTGTCATGTCAGCAATAATACAAGGTCACCGGGCCATCCAGGTGACTGAGGGGTGGTTTTGCAGTTGCACCTTGCTGTTTAATGGCACCTAATACCCGCTATGACCTGCCGTGACCTGTGTTATGCTTAGTTTCGGTGGTGTCAAACTTGTGATTTTTTTTAAATATATTTATGGGAAAAAATATAACATAGTGTCAAAACTATTAGAATCCGCCCAGTAACTGATTCTGAAAACAACTATACTTATTCAGGTTTCGCATAAACTTTTCAATACACTTTCGAAAAAAATAAATAAACCCCCGTTTATTTATTTGATGCGCGACTCGTGGGGGTCGCTTAGCGCCCAGCCTGTTACGATAAATACAATCAGTTATGGCGAAGGCGAGCTCACGCACTTATTCGCACCAAAACGAAACTCAATTACACGCGGAAAACAGTAATTTATAATAAGAGTGAATTTTCGTGTAAAATTATTGTATTTATATCTTATCAAATCATAAAAATGCAGTAGCAAGCGTTATTGACCGAGTACGTGGAACGATGCTTACGTAGCGGAAATCATTACATGCCCTTGATGAATACAGCAGAGATAATATTATACACGAGTACTTAACTACAATTAAATAAAAATATCTCAGTTATCATAATTAATGCTGTTCTGAAAACCACTTTTTATATCGATCGCTAATTTGATTCTTTGTGTTGTTTTTTAACGAGAATACAATATGGTTTTTTTTTACTAGTTTAAATATAAATCATATTCTAAAACCACACAACCACATTCATACGTCATTCAAATAAACATCCAGCCATCACTCAGTACCTACTTGGACCATGTCTCATCGCAGACAAAACTGTTAAAATGACATCTAGTCTGTCTAATAAGTCAACCGACTTGGGTAGTCAACACTGGTTCATTAATTAAGGTGGATTAAGAGATCTTGATCATTGTTTACTAATAGAAGAACCTTATAAAAAGTATCGAATATAAGTATTTTTTAAATGATTAAATATTATACAAAATTCCCAGTCGGTTGACTTATTAGACAGACTCTAACATTACATAAGAATTAAAATTTAAAATCCTGCATAGCGGTATTTATAGTTCTCCGCGCTATTGGAATATAAACCACAGACTAAAATAAACAACAACCGTCGAGGATCCTCCCTTTTCAACGGAGGTTTGCGAATCTTTACACTCTCTTCTGCATACCACTAAAGAGATATTTTACTATAGATATATTGTATACTCTTTATTGTACACCATAAAAAATACAGTACTAGGAGCATAAAATTAATAGGATGTAAAAATGGGCGGTCTTATCGCTAAAAAACAATTTTTAACAGACAAACTTTCCAATAGTTTTACACCAGCTGATGTTGGTCGCACTTATGTGGAACATACAGGACCAGGTGTAATCTTCAGTTAATACCCCATTCCAATTAGAACGTCTAGCAAGCTGACTTCAGCCCCTCGTACACTTCCAAAGATCCCGTACTAGGTCAAAGATATTAATTAATGAAAACTTACGACAGTAGGGTTGCTTGTCCATAGTCATCACGAAGTAGGCGCCATTAGCGCGCGGCACTCCGTTGAGGCCGATCGCTCTGATGCCCATCTCCGAACATGAATCGACTCTGTTGCAAGCCGCTTCTAAACTCTCGTTAACTCTGGAAAAACAAAATTATACAGGGCGTAAGGGACAGGTCTCCACAAATTTTAAGGGCTTGCTCAGTAGACGAAACTGAACAACCTTCCACAAGATTTTTTTTAGGAAAAAAAAATCGGCCTCTCCATACAAAATTATCATCTTGATTGGACAGTTTTTATGGAGAGGCCGATATTTTTTCGTTTCCTAAAAAAAAATCTTGTTGAAGGTTCTTCAGTTTTGTCTTGAGCTAGCCCTTAAAATTTTCGGAAAACTGTCTTGCACCGTGTATAGATCTCAAAGCAAGGAAGAAATTTAACTCGATTGAACATTATAAAAAAATTAGTCTTGGCCGAAGGTCTCCCTGACTAACTCATCAACAAAGTCAAAGTCAAAGTCAAATCATTTATTTCAAATAGACCATTTACAGGCACTTTTGAATAGTCAAATGTCGGTCAGTCCAAGAAAAGTGAAGCTAAATTGCACGTTCCAAAGAGTAGGTCTCTATGGAGAAGAACGTGCAAGAAACTCCATGGAGACTCTTTTAAATCATATTATGTGTTACATATAATGCTTGGTTACATATTACTTGTTGCTTCTATCATGTGAGCACAATGTCGATAATGAAATAAAAATGTAAAATAATTAAAAGATAGAAACTGAATTAAGCCACTGGCAGCTAAGAGATGACCAGTCCCATCTGACGGCACCCGTTCACGAGCATGACGCGTGCATCAGCCCCACTCAGCTCAACCATTTTGAAGGGAACTGAACGACCCAATAACACGTGCCACCAACAGCGAGACATTTGAGTGAGCATGACAAACTCTCAACTGCCATGCTCGTAACGTCAAAAAAAAAAAAAGTCGTAACCTAATAAAAATGCTCCATGGTGCTTCACATTCACAAACTTGAAAAAAATGCTTCTACATTATACAATGCAATTGTCTTTCAAATTAAAAAATAATAATATTAGTTTCCAACTAATCAACTAATTAGTACGCCCTAGTGGTAGTGGAGCTGGACCAGCATTGAGCCAAGCATTTTTATCTTGAATATAATCCTCCAACTTATAATATGCTTGCCTGCATAGTGTGCGTTTAATACAAGATTTAAATTTCGTTTCATTGAGCTCTAATATTTGGGGTGGTATTTTATTATAACATTTCAAACAGTACCCCATGAAAGAAGAGGCCACTTTAGCCAGTCTGAAACCTGGTTGAACTAATTGATCCCTATTTCTTGTAACATAAAATATTATGTCTATCGCCTCTTTTGCTAAAAAGATGAAGATTTTTTCTAACATACATGATGTTTTCATAGATATATTGACAAGGTACCGTCATTATGTTAATTTCTTTAAACAGTTCCCTTAAAGAATCGCACCGGCGGAGATTGTAAATAGCTCTGATGGCTCTTTTCTGTAATATAAAGATTGACTCGATGTCTGCAGCCCGTCCCCATAGTAAGATACCGTACGACATGACACTATGAAAATAACTAAAATAGACTAGCCTAGCGGTATCAACATCCGTAAATTGGCGGATTTTTCTAACAGCATATGCAGCTGAGCTAAGCCGCCCTGCAAGAGATGTTAAGTGAGGACAACGACCAGCCGAAGCTCTTGAATCCAGAAATTTGAAGGGAACAATATCCCTTGAATTACCAACAACTTTTTTGATTTACAAATTAGTAGACAGAGGTCGAAATATTCACGGCTTAGTGAATACAAGTCGAAGGGGGTCGAATCCATAGGCTGATATTTCATTATCACCATTATCATAAATTCAGCCGAAAGATGTCCACTGCTGGGCACAAGCCTCTCCCAAATGTCGCCACAATGAACAGTCCAGTGTGTCTCGCATCCATCGTTCCCGCGACTCTCGCCAGGTCATGGGTCCACCTTATGGGAGGCTGATATTTAAACAAGTTGAATCGTACTGTGAAAGCTTTTCGTTAACTTACCCTTCGTAAGTCAAATCCCACCGATGTCCCCTGAAGGTACAGTTGTTGTTGATCAAAGACTCAGTGAAGAGCAGATACGCGCGTCCATGGCTGCATATAGCTTGTTGTAGCTCTAGAACAAAACTAATTCATGAAGGAGGAATCTAACAGGACAACGTATTATCAAGTTCTACAAATCTCTTACATGGTATAAGAAATCTAAAGCTACATAACTAAAAGTTAAGAGTCATAGGAGAAGTATCTTCAAATAAAAGTTGTAAAAGCGACTTGATAAACTTACTGGCTGTAGAAAACGGATTTATTTTCGACCACAAGGAGTCGCTTTGATTGTAGCATCCCGGCTGCTTCATGCCCCCGTTTGGATAGAAATCAGCATGACCTTAAAACACAAAAAAAAAATTATTTCGATGTTCAAGCTAGCAAGAAGGAATGTGGCAAAAATACTCCATATCGTTGAAGACAGTGATAACAATGTCCAGGCAATAAAGACACTATTAGTAACATAACATGTCCAAGTCTTAACTGCAATGGTCTGCTTACCGTTCCGGTCAGGAAAACCAAAGCCGATCTTAGACAGCAATCGTCCGTTAGTGTGGATGATGTCCACGTAGTCTGCGTCAGAGGCATCCAAACGCTCCGTCGAGTCCGTTGTCCTGAAGCAAGGCTGGGCAGGGTCCAGACCTAGAAACACAAAACATTAAGAATGTTATAGACCACCAAATCAATATGAATTTTATTAGAAACTAGCTTCTGCCAGCAGCTTCAACCGCGTGAAAGTAGGTTTCTCCATACAAACCTTGGACCCCTGTTTCATCCTCTTATATGGTTTGAATTTCAAAATATCTTTTCTTATTCTTTATTATACATGTCGTGGCCAGATCTTACAATTGATCACTATAAGATATGGCCAACTAAAACTGGCCAGATCGTTTAAATGTTAACGTTGTTAGGATGAGGTTGATGTAGGATTTCTATGTAAATAAAAGGTCTAAAGAAAGTAGGCCAAACGAGGATTGACATATTTATTTATTATATTCTTGCCTAAGGAATTAAGTCCGCCTTTGTACTTTTACGTTGCATGAAGTTTTAATAAATATTTTTTTATTGTACATCAAATAAACAAAAAATACAAAACAATCATTATCAAAAATAAATGCACAATGGACGGTCTTACCGCACAGGGCAATTTCTTACAGAAAACGTTTGGGTGGACTGAAAGAAAGTAGATAGATTTAGGGCTGTCAGTGTAGAACATCAAACTTTAACGTTTAAAACGATCTGTAGCCCGATTCACGTAATGAAAACCGTAACGATATCGCAGCGATTTAGTCGTTTAGACCATTTCCGTATTCACATCGACACCGATTTTAAAGTCGTTTGAAATTCGTCGTAAAAATACATATAATAAAAAAAAATAATGTAACTGGAAATAAGTCGACAGATCGTGAATACCGCTTTTGGATAGGATTTCGATCGAACTTCAACGATATTTGGCTTGTTTGATTTTACGTTAAACTGGCCAAATAAAACTTTACTTGGCCATAATATATCATGAAGTCATCATTTTCTAAGATCTGGCCACGACATATACATACATTGTCGGAATCTCTATACATAATTTCAGAGTAAAAGGTCCTAGGGTTTAGCCTGGGCTTTGATGAGCCGGTAAGTGAGACAGGACTTTGCCCTTTATATAAATACTAGCTTTTGCCCGCGCGGCTTCGCCCCCGCTCTTCCCTACTTCAGCCTACTATACCCTACTCTACCCTACTATACCCTACTCTACCCTACCCTACTCTACTCTACTCTACCCTACTCTACCCTACTCTACCCTACTCTACCCTACCCTACTCTACTCTACCCTACTCAACCCTACTCTACCCTACTCTACCCTACTCTACCCTACTCTACCCTACTCTACCCTACCCTACTCTACTCTACCCTACTCTACCCTCCTCTACCTTACTCTACCCAACACTACCCTACCCTACCCTACTCTACCCTACACTACCCTAATTTTCATTTTTTTTTCCATAAGAACCTTCTCCTCATAATAACGAATACAACAAAAAAAAAATTAGCGAAATCGGTCCAGGCGTTGTTGAGTTATGCGCTTACCAACACATTTTGCGATTCATTTTTATATTATAGATAATACAGAGACAATGTAAAAACTTGGTAAATTACTGCAAACTACAATGTAAGCTAAGAGACACACAGTGGAAATCCGATAAAAAGGAATTAAATAATTCTAAGGGTCAAATAAGTCTCATTTTGAAGAAACTAACTTACGGAGACGTGCTCACCTGTAATTCGTGCAACTTTTCCCAAATGAAAGGACACGTACGATGCGATGTGAGCTCCTAAGCTGTGCCCGACGAAATGCATGTCTTTAGTCCTAACACCAGTTGCTGCTATTAGCTGACGCATGAACCTGGAGAATATCAAATATCATCTATTAGATGATGAACTAATTTGACAGTACTATCGACTCATTTCACTAAAGGTAGCCATATACACTAGGGTATACCTGACAGGTTTACCTGTACAGTTGAGTTTTACAGGTAAACTGGAGTTGTATGTTGCACAACTGTGCAGGTTTCCACACAAGCTTACCTGACAGGTATAACTGTACAGGCAAACCTGTCAGGTGTATCTACCCTAACGTGTATGGCTACCTTTAGCATGAACCGTTTTTTCTAGACATCATTGAATGTTTTACCCAACTATATCGGATCCAACTCTTCGCGTGTTCGCCACTGCTCGCCAGTACTTCCATGTGTTTCCACCTCCGCTCCAGTCTACCGCAATGACATTAACATCCGCCTAAACACGAAAATAATATCATAAAAATATTGGAGGAATACTGGAGAAGATGAAAGATGAAATGGAGGAGGTCCCTATGAAGATGGCGGTAAATAGAAATGGCCGGAATCAAACGTGCTTTTTTAAGGTGGGAAATTATTAAAAAACTTTTCCTGTTCTGAGTCAAAGAGAGTGTCAGACTTTTACTAAAACCCAGAGTGTGTTCCTTCAGTTGACTTTTACGTCCAGGGCCGCGGTAACTCTTTCAAAACTGTACCCCTAGTCAAGTTAATAATCTGCAATCATTAACGCTAGTACAGTACAATTCACGAATGATGGCGGCCGTGAAGTTAGCCTTTGCGAACGTTCGCGCATACTACACTCTTCTCACACACGCACGTCGCCATTTGGTTCCTAAAACACGTTACTGCGCAGCCTTCTGCGCAAACTTCACGGCCGCCATCATTCGTGAATTGTACTGTAGAAAGCTTCAAATGTACGGGAATGACGTCATCTCAACGCTCAGTCACGAGGTCAAAACAAAAGAATCGGGGGCGTGGCCAACTCGAGGCGTTCGACGCAAGAAAATCGGTTGTAATTTGAGTAGAGGTAGAGGGGCTGGCCACAGAAGAAGAAATACATAACCCAGTTAAATTGGAATTAAGACAAGAGAATGATGATATGTGTTTGCAGTCAGGTTGAGCATTCTAAGGCAGATGAAGAATAATATAAGGATAGAAATGACGGAGATCTACGTACCCATGACAAAAACGCCCGAGCCATATCATTGACCCACGATGCGTTGCTGTGGCTCATAAACCCGTGGACTATCATCACTGTTTTTCTGTTCGGTTTGAAATCAACCCATTCGAGACCGAACTGTATTCCGGGAAACACCTGAAAACAATTAATGTTGTAGCATATGAAGTAAATAAATTAAAGATAATGCACAAAAATTTAAGTTATTAAGTCACAATTATAATTTAAAATTCGAAGACATGTGACATTCACCAACCCGCGCCTGCGTGGTGGATTACTTACAGCCCATTCTCTCTCCTAGAGTGGAGGCCTGAGTCCATTAAGTAGAAAATTAAAAAGGCTGATGATGATGATAATTTAAGCACTGAAATACTTAAATGCATAGTGCATTTGATAGTTTTTTTTTTAATCGGTTGTCCTAATTGTAAACAAAATAACATGGGAATCGACTTACTACGTTGGTAGCGCATCGGCACGCACTACATAAACACGTTAATGACGCAAATAAGATAATCAAGAATTTATAAAAATGGGTACATTTTTTCATAATAAAAATAAAATTAATGAATTGGATAAAAAAATACCTATTTTAAAATAGCTGACTTTGATTCAGTAGCCGATTCTGGACTAGTTGTATGTTTAGTGTGTTTTGTTGTGTATAATAAGGGAGGCATGGGCCCAGAAGGCCTACCACAAGCTCATATTGGGATCCATTTGACGACCTAAATTGAACAAGAGATGGAACTATATCGGATGTATAGCTCCGTCCCTCTTTCTTATTTTTACACATCATGGTCAGGCTTAGTACCCCTAGCCAAGTTGCTAATCTGCAATAGTTAACGCTTGTAGGAAGCTTCAAATGTACGGGAATGACGTCGCCTTAACGCTCAGTCTCGTGGTCAGAACAAAAGGATTGGCGGCAAGGTCAACTCGAAGCGTTCGGCGCAAGCGAAACGGTTGTAACTTGGCTAGGGGGGCAGGCCCTTGTTCTCTAAAAGCAGCGTAAAGAATGCCAAACAGAAATGATCGGATTCCCGAGGTTCCAGAGCAAATGAGAAGAAGATCCTTACCTGAACCCTTGTAGACATATCTCGAGAATAGAAGTAGAAGTGCGTGTTTACTGAGCTGGATGTATCGGGCTTCATGTTGAAGATACTCATGACCTGTCGGGAAAGTGAGCCGAGCCCAAAACAGTCCACTAAGTCCGGCACTGGGAGTTTGGTCGTGGTTTCCTGAGTAATTAATACTAAAATTAATACTGTTTTATTTAATTAATAAGAATACATCGTTAACGAACTATGTGCGTAGGTGTTTTCAGCAATCGTTCGCTATCAATTTCCGCGGTGATGAACATAATATAGGTGATGAACATAACATGATTATGGTAAAAGTAGTTGGGCCATTCTACTATTCGACGGATAAAAACTTTACTTTTTTAACAAACTCCATGAATGATAACTCGTTAATTATTATTATTCATTTATTTGTTGAATGTATTGTTGTATTGGGCAAAGATTTCATTTAATAGGCTAATATATATTGTAAACACAACGTTCTTCTTCTTTAGTAAGTTTAGTGGTTTTTCAGTACTTGCAAATGATCCCTCGAAATTCTTTTTCCGTAAACAGTCTTGATATCTTTATATTCTTAGTTTACAACTACTTTTTGCTTCGCAGATATCTCGCAAAACTTAAAAGTTAAGTTTATTCTATTCTATTCTATTCTATACTGGTATTTTCTTCTGTTTCCTTGGCCGATCGTAATTTAATAGACTATCGGTCAAACTAACAATTGATTCAACAACGAAGAAAAATACTCGGCCTTGGGGTTTAGCTGCTATTATCATTTGAGTATACTATTTATTTTCATAAACATTTATAAACATTAGAGGTATTATATTAGTTAATGTTTTCTGTGAGTGAAAAAATTTTAAAGCTTCTTACCACGGAGTCAGCATACAGATTATTATCGTTTGAGTTGATGCCTTCCCTAGTATCGCTGGTGTTCGGCTGCATGTTCATGAACTCGAGCAGATCTTCTGGATTTATGTGATTCTCCACTGTGTAAGAAAACATTAGTCAGAAAGAGCCTTCTAGAGATCTATATTATTGTGATCTCGTAAATTTTCATTCGTGGCTTCGTCGTCGTCGCAAGAAAACGTGTAAACGTGTAGTAGGAAACGTGTTCTATGTACCTACTGATTTTTTTAATACCTTTATTTCCCAACAAAAATGGAATAAACCGTAAGGACTGGTAGTAATTTTCTTTTCAGCCTATAAGTACTTTTCCACTGCTTGAAGGAGGTTTACCTTATTCATTACGCGAGCGAACGCCGGGTTCGCGCATCTATTGTTTTACTATTGTGTCTCAAATTGACGGTACATATCTGAAAGTATTCTTCCTATTAGTTCCTATGCATTTCTCGAACCACCTCGAACCAGTCCTTGCGGTAGGCGTCCTAGTCATCATGCACGCCACTTGACGCCCACCTCTTCCAAGGTCGGGACCTTTTTTTAAATGAATAAAATACTATGCGGAATAAAACACAAGATGTCGATACCCTCGCTATCCTATTCCACTCTTAGAGCGTAATCAATGATACACTCGATTACACCCTCGTGCGGACCAAAGGCAAGATATTCAAATTATTGATTAATCGATTTCGATGACTAAGGGCTTCTTCACACGTACCACAACCACAAAACGCCGCAACGAGAAAATGCTGTCAAGCAGCGGTTACGTGTGAATAGTGTCGCTGCAGCTTTTAGTAGTTGCGTTGTGGTAGAGTCTGTCTAATAAGTTAAACGACTTGGGTAATTATTAGGATATAATGAAATCTGATGTAGTCAACACGGGTTCAATAATCAAGGTTGATTAAGAGATAGAGATCATTGTTTACTAACAGAAGAACCTTATAAGAAGTACCGAATATTTGTATTTTTTAAATTATTAAATATTATACGAAATTCCCAAGTCGGTTGACTTATTAGACAGACTATACCGACAAAATGTCGCCAGTAGTTGCGATGCGGTTACATGGTGTGCAGACACGGTTACGCACTGTCGTTGCATCGACGCAACGTTGTGGTTGCGATGTGGACCACTGCAAAATGTGAATAGTCCTATTCATTTTCAATACGAAACATACGCCCGGCCACTTGGTGTGGTTGTGGTCGTGGTGTGGTTATGGTACATGTGAAGAAGCCCTAAAAGTGAGCATGGACTCAAAAGAATAAATAAAACAGTATGTTACCTCCCTGCCTACTCATACAACACACGACTGACACGACAAGGGGACATTAGTAGCCTTACACAAAAATGGGTCATCTGTCCATCATGTTTGTAAAAGAGCGGTGTGGGTCTGGCGAACGATTAACTAAGTCAGTATATGAAAGCCTTACGTAGGCAGCACACAACATAGACAAATAACTTCACCCGCTCTGGGTGGAGCGAGAGGATATTGTAGATTATTACTGGTCTGGATTCTTATAACACACTTGTGTCTTGGCACAATCTAATGCCCGCCATTCACGCTAGGGTATACCTGACAAGTTTGCCTGTACAGTTAATTGTACTGGTAAACCGGAGGGTGCATGTTGCACACCTGGCCCCCTAGCCAAGTTACAACCTTTTCGCTTGGGTCGAACGCTTCGAGTTGACCTTGCCGCCAATTCTTTTGTTCTGACCACGTGACTGAGCGTTGAGATGACGTCATTCCCGTACATTTGAAGCTTTCTACTAGCGTTAACTATTGCAGATTTGCAACTTGGCTAGGGGTACTGTACAGATGTCCATACAAGCTCACCTGATAGGTATAACTGTGCAGGCAAACCTGTCAGGTATATTGTAGCGTGTATGACTAACTTAATATTCACTTCCCTTCATAACAAGCCTAGTCAAGGAACGAAATAGAGCTAGACCAATAGGCACCAAGGAACATTTACAAACGGGGTAAGCCTAGATATCAAGCACCACAGATTTAAACCAGCACTAATATTAATGGGTCCTAAATTGTGAGCTTGTTACAATTGATTCCAGTAATGCAATGACGTTATAGTTTTTAAAAGGTTCATGTAATAAAAGACTCCAGATTTGGGTAACCCTGCCACCCGTGCATCACCGTTGCGCGCTCCCGATCGTCCTTGGATCAAAGCGAGCGCAGTTTCCAAGACGACGGCTCGACATTTTCCTGACCTCGACCAAGTAATGCCGTGAAGACGTATTGAATAAGGACAGTTTTCCGCGAAGTAGCTTGCTGCACGCTAGCCACGAGCACGCACGCGATGCGCTCGTACGCGTTTGTCTTCCAATAAGCAGGTTGCCTTGCCGCAGCCCTCGCAAAATTCAACCAATATGCAGTAGATATTGCAAATATTTTGATTTTAAATAAACCGCTAAATATTTTCAGCCGATAATGCTGGAGATTTCGTGCAAATTCAAAATGATGTGATCACTGTGTAAAAGTTTACAACTTTAGTCTTTTATGGTGACTGTTTGTAAGTAGATATTAATATTTATGTTTTCTCGCACAATTAAAGATTATCATGAGACCGTGGCATGCTTTGAATAACATTAGTGCCTTACAATAAGTACTAGGTATATAGTTAGACTACCTATAGGCTACCGCTACGGTTTAACGACATGGTTTATTAACAGACACTTTTTGTTTATAGTTTTTATTAGCACTGTGAATGGTACTGTGATTCATGATTCATATCTTTAGTTGCAGATAAAATTAGGACTGTCACCTATCTATTTATATGTATCTTTTGTTTAGTCTATGCTTTTGTTTGTCAAATACGTAAACTTTTTTTTTTGACGTGGGAATCATCAAATGACGTCTCCCGCTCTGTAGAAGAAGTGTCAGACTTTTACTGACTAAAACCCACCCACAGTGGTACTTAAGATTCCCGAAACGGTCAATTGCGATTGAAAATATTTTCGTGAAAGACAATGAAAATGTCATTTTAATCGTTTAAAATACCTTCATAAACGATCAATTTTGGCATTAATTAACGTCAAGCACCCTTCAGAGACCCTTAACTATTTCGAACAATCTAACAGCCGATATGTTAACCTAGTTTACACTAACCAATCCAAAAACTACTAAAACTATTCTTTCATAATACACAGTAGGTAAACCGTGACAATAGTTACATGGTTTCCGGTATTGCAATAAGCAAAATCGTTATTTAAATTCAGAACAAGGTTTGTTTAATTTCTACATTTGCTAATGATTGTACCTAAATGAATCGAACATAATATTGATACTTAAATATATCTAACACTGTCATTGTCAAAACTGCTTACCCTGCAGAAAACATAACACAGGACAAAGCAAAATGATTGCAGTCACATCTTGCACTATCACAATCTCACATAATTACGCGTAGATAAATAAATAACACTTTCTCCTAATTGATGACATTTCAAAACAATCCCTTTTTTTAAATATCTAAAACCACATTGGCACGACTTTGGAGTCTTAGAATTGATCGAACACTGATTATAATTATGTGAAACTTAATTAATTCGATTAAATGCATCTTAGCACATACGAAGTCAAAAATTATCTACACGAAACAAAAACATATTCATGATTCGGACGTTCCCTCCTTCCCTCCAAATTACGGTAGATTAAAATTCTTATCATGTTCAATACACGAAGAAAAACAAACATCAGTAGCCCCTCCAATATTCTCGTCAAAGACGACTTTAGACCAAGTACCTATTTTTATTAATGAATATTAATATTAATTAATTTATAATTACTTACATTCATCCGTAGTCATCATCCATTTATGTTGAAAACTTTCTTCAATATTTGACAAAAACAACACACAAATCAAGGAAATGTAACAAAAAACACGTTCCATTTTTGATTTTTAAAAATTTTAATTTAACAAATTCTTGCCAACCAGTACTGATATAGTATCGTGTGCAAAACTGTTTTTTTTTTTTAAATTCAATATATTAGTTTTAATTGCTGCACAAACTCGGGCACGAGTACAGCGCTGCCTGCCTTTGACATTGACTAAGGCAAACAAACGCTTTTATACAGTGATCGCATGAGACACCTAGGTACATAAAGCTCTGAATATCGGCGTCCTTCAGGATATCGAGGAATTGGCCCGATATAATTACTCAGCAAAATATTGTCTGATTAATGCCAACGTAAACCGAGACCTTAGGGAAATCCGTAAGCCGCATAAAATTATTTAAATTTCAAACGATTTGCGAAAACTTCCATCGTAGTTCTGAGGTCTGGCAGGAAGTTAGCGCGAGATAAATAAACGGTTTATGAATCACAAACTAGTGTGAATGACTGAAATCGGTCCCAGCTTCTTATTAACAAGATAGTGGATATGAATCAGAATACTCTTAGAAGTCTAGGCTTTACCCAGTGCCGGGTTTATGGTGGAGGAGAGACCCAGGCGGCCGCCCGGGGCACCGGGTCTTACAGGGCGCTACCCGCGCCAACTTAACTTTTTTTTGCTGAAAAATTTTCTTATGATTTCTCCATTTCTAGGGTTACACTAGAGGGCGTGTCAGACTTTTTCTGGCTCAAACCCACATGTGTCCTTCAGTTGCCTTTTGCGTTCTAGGACCACGGTATCCCTTTCAGAAATTCCCCGTGGCCCTAGCGGGCATTGGCCCTACTGGGCCCCTATGTGGAACACACGTCGTCCCAGGCTCCGTCCTTACCAGACAGCGCGCTACCCATTGCTCGTCGCCCGCTAGCCCGGGGCGGGGATCCCGACACCCGGGGCGTTTGCGGCTTCGCTAGAATTAGATACCTACTGCTTCGCAGCAAACAACCACATCGTATTCCCTCTCGCTCCAAACCATGGCATGAACCAGTACTCGGCACGAGAGGTCGCCACTGCCGATCGTCTTTATGAGGACACAGCAGTGCTCCGCCCAAGCAAGGCATTTCACCACCGCGGCGTTGCATCTCCTTGCGCAGGTCATGCATGTTGTCTCCAAACCCCATGGCGGCAGACCGACATACAACCCCGCCTCTTCACGGGAGACCGTGCGTTATCTATCCCCGTACCATCCGGATGGCCATGACCTTCTGGGACGCGTTCAGCTTGCGGGCTGGTCGCTTCCGCAGCGACAGCACCTACACCGGGGGTGATAGACCTCACGATACCCACATTGCCTTTAGCAGAAGGCGGACCTAATATAGGTAATTTTAATAACTATCCCTATTAATCTAAAAGAAAAAATGAATTCACCGTATTCAGATTTAACATAATTATCATTTTGTCACTTGCTGTATCTCTTACTGACAAGCGAGTCATGGTAAAAGGGTAACTGGTATTAGATCTCCTGTATAATAGCTTGCTTTCTTCGCTTTGAATTTCTCATTAAACCCCAAGCCAAGCGAACGCCGGCGTTCGCTCGCTCATTGTCTGTCTATTGTGTCTCTAATTACGGTATTCGAAAGATTAAAAAAAATCGGAAACCGAAATGGAAATAAGTTTCTAATTATTTATTTTCAAGTTATTATAAATTTGAAGAAGCCGAACTGGGATCCGCAAGATCCGCCTCCATACACACTAGCCGCGCGACGAGGCGGTCTGCAAATCTGACGGAGATTCTGCAGGGCGCCCTGACGTCCCAATGATGCCCAGTTTTTATTAAAACTGAGTGTATGTGCAGTACGCAACGGTTATTTATGACAATAAATCACAAAACACAAAAAAAAAACACATTAGAAGATGTTAACGGTATTTTATTTTTCAAGAGAAGTGATTTTTGTTGTACAGAAACATTTGACTCACAAAATCAACAAACTTATCGGTAGCATAGCAACCTATCTAAATGATATTTACTAAACACTAACGTGTGCTAACGTGCTATACAACCTTAACAGTTTTCACGTCTATTTACGAAGTGGGAACTGGCCCCTCTCTAAACATGCGACAAGGAGTTCTCTTAATCGATTCGAGGCCCGAGAGCCTCCGAGGCCAGGACCCCAGCTTGCCTAGTTATGCCGTTGGACCCGCTATATTACTGTAAAGTTTCATCAGAATCCGTTCAGTAGTTTTTGCGTGGGACAGTAACAAACAGCCATCCATACATCCTAATATCCTTAAAAACCTTGACGTTTATAATATTAGTCAGGCATAAAAGGGTGCTAAAGGAGTCACACGCCTGGGGAGTGGACGCTTAGATGGTTTTTTTTAATCCTTATTTAAAGGTAATAGAATCTGTCTAAAAAGTCAAACGACTTGGGTAATCTAATCAAATAATCAAATTCTTGAAATCTAATGTAGTCCACACTGGTTGAACAATCAAGGTTGCAAAGAGATGATCATTGTTTACTAATAGAATGTTCTAGTATTGGTAATTTAAGTTAATAATGGTATACAAATATAATAGTTAAACAATAAAATAAAAAATTACAGTTCGGTTTTGGGTCCTTAGAAGAGTCAATGGTAGTTGGTGGCGACAATATTCAAGCATCATAGTGTAGTTCTTAGTCAATAATGAGATGTACTCATATGATTTTTTTTAAGTAGGAAAATCTGCCAATGACATCTCAGGGTGTGTCTGACTTTTGCTGACTAAAAACGTAGTCCTGTTCCTTCGTTGCCTTTCAAAAGTGGGTCGAGTTTTCTTTTCAGAAGCAAACCCTTGCCCCCAATAAGTACTCCTATAGTAGGTACAGGATTTACCTTACATAATATAAAACAAAGTCCTCTTCGCGTCGGACTGTTTGTATGAAAGCGATAAACTCAAAAACTGCTGAATGGATTTTCATGCGATTTTCAGCAATAGACAAAGTGATTCTTGAGGAAGGTTTAAATGAATAATAAATGGATGTTATCTGGAACGGGCCGCTATTAAAATTCTCGTGTCGAAACTTTGTATGTATGAGTGTGTGTATTTAAGGTTCCTTTTCGTTCAAACGACAGTACGGATTTAAATCAATTTTGGCACTTTAGTAGACCAGGTTCTGGAATAACACAGAATACTTTTTATATTGGGAGTATGTTCCCTAGGTATAATTTTCACGGACGAAGCAGCTGGCAGCAACTAGTCTTCAAATAACATCTTCTGCTCTGAATGAAGCAAAAGAAAATTTCAGACTTTTACTGACTAAAAACCCACTCCTGTCCCTTCTTGCCTTCGTACCGGGACCGAACTTCCCTTTTGGATAACCCTGACCCCAGTAGGCTTCAAGCCGGCTGGGCCCCTGCTGCTGCTGACAGCTCGTTGAGGCGCGCGGGAACTGTGCGCACCGTCGACTACTTGGGCTCGGTCCGGACAGTTACCAGACGGTCGGACAGCGAGCTACCCATTGCTCGCCGTCCGCAAACCCTCGCCTACGGTGGCCGGATCTGACTGGTGGTTAGTTTAGCCTCTGATTGGCTGCCCCCTTTCAGCTTATGTACATAGCTGACGTATCAACTTATGACGTTGGTCGCAAACGTAGGTAGGTACCTACATGTTTTTTAACTTTAAACTCTTTTGGACGTAACAGTGACGATAAAAACGAAATTCATTTTACGACGGGTACAGTCCGCTGGCTGTTCCAAATGAATTCTAAATGATTCCACTTCCTACTATACAACATGAGTGGTTCACGGGAAGGATCAAGTCATAGCCATATTTGTTATGAAAGCTTCAAACTGAAGGTTCTTCTCCGACATAAATCAGCCTACACAGAAGTTCATGAACGAAAAATTGCGAGAACTTAAGTTGAAGTAAATGTAGTGCATTCTCATAAAAGCTGATTCAGGGTTTTTCCAAGTCCCATAGACTCATAGGACGTGTTTTTAATCCTAATTTGAATTCCTCCAACTTAACACAAGTTGTAACAGGACAAAGCTTAGATAGGTATTCCCCTTTTACCAAGTCAAAGATGAAACACGTTATCCTTTCAAAAGTTGTTTTAAATAATTGAAACAAATTATCAATAAAACATAGAAATGAAAAGAAAGAATCTACTTATTTAAAAAAAATACCGAATTCCTGTTCGGTTTTAGGGTCCAGGTTTTTGGAATACTGTAGGTGTTTCAGCTGTTTTTGCCCGACTGCCAAGAAGGGTTATTTCTACTTATTCTTAGATAGTTAAAAATCTCTGATATTCTGGTTATGCAATCCTTATCTTCGAAAAGATTAGATACTGATGGGATGGATGGGAACGTTGAAGTGTTTGCTCATCAAATATCCATTATTATTCTCGCATTATTAATCTTCGAATTATTTTTTGCTCTTAAAATTATAAAATTCTAATTATAATTAACCATTTATAGAGAGGAAAACTACCAAACTTCATAATAAAGTTCATAAGGAAAAAGTTCATTTAAGTCTGGTTATTTAAAATTAACAACTTGGGTAATTAGCAGCTTACTTGAAACACCATGGCACTTTTTATTCTAGAAATACTTCTCTTTATTTTAGCACTTCAGATTAGGTACCAATCGTACCAACATAAAAATTTTCAAAATTGTTTGTTGGACCGTCAGTCAAAAAATCAGTCGGAATATTGCATTTTTTTTTTCATGATCGTGGATATCCACAATATATTCATACACTTAACGTTCATTAAGGTACTGAACCATTGCACATATTTCATAGGTGTTTAGGTGGGGCCAATTGAGCCGTGGCGTGGCTTAGCGCCCACCAAAGGATTTTGGGTTATCGAAATTCTACAGCGGACGAAAAAATACTGATAATTTCACACCAAAGTCAGGACCCCTGAAAAATAACTAGATACACCAATGACATGTTTAGCAGTGGTGGAAGTTTACAAGCACATCTACAGTCAAAGGATTAGATTAACCTTATAATACTTACGTAGTTATAAACAGGAAGTGATCGAGCCCACATCCCACGCTCTCAGTGGATATGGCCAGATAAACTAATTTTAGTAACTTATCACTTATTACATTCGCAAACACAAATTAAATGTGTAAACAATAGTGATGACGCATTGTGTTTGCTATAGACGGAAAAGTCCGAAATAAATGTTTATAATAGGTAGACTTGTTTTGCCCGCGGCTTTGCCCGCATACATAGAATATATTATAGCTCATGTCAGTCATGTCACTCAGAAATAAAGCAGCTTTCTAGCGGTAAAAAAAAATTCGCAGCTGTTTCGGAGATTACGTCCATAAAAAAAAAACCTTTTTCTACACTTTATTTCTTTATTATATTATATTAGTATAGATAGGTACAGGTAATTTGCAAATTGGTTTCATTAATACATTGTGGAAATTAACCAAGACCTACGAGTTACGTTATTCAAAACATTATTTAATATTTTACCGAGAAATCTTTGTTTATTAACGTTTACCTAACTACTTAGTTAGTAAATTGTGTATAACTAGCTTTTGCCCGCGGCTTCGCCCGCGAACCTACATAAAATATAGCCTAAGTATGTCACTCAGGAATAAAGCAGCTTTCTTTCGGTGAAAAAATTTTAGCAATCGGACCAGTACTTTCAGAGATTACCTCCTACAAACAAAAAAAAACAAACTTTACCTCTTTATTATATTACTTAGTGTAGATTAATTCGCTACTACTAGCAGCGGCTTTACACCCGTTTAAGTAGGTTTCCCAATACAATCTTTGGACCCCCCTTCATTCCCTTGTGGGGTGATTTATGTAAAATCCTCTTTTATTACTCGTGTACGTCATAAAAGGAAACCTTGTGCAAAATTTCTCGCTCATAATCCCAGTAGTTTTGTATTTTTCTTTTTCACAATTTTCACAAACCGCCATCGCCATCTAGTCTCAAACTAAACAGAGCTTGTGTATGAGTATTAGACAACTAATAAACATATTATATGTTTATATAAGTATTCATAAATACATACATAAATTAGAAATAAATTACACACAAGCACAGAACAAAGGATCGTGCTCAACACACAAACATTAGGCTAGTTGCTGTAAAAAATGTAATTAGTCCGTCTTTTAGATTATTCAAAAATAAGGGACACGTATTTTTTTATTTGTAAATTAAACCAAAAATGACAAAGATATAGCCCATTATAGTTACGTGTAACGTCACGCAGTGCTGCATTTTTTCGCACGGGGTGACGTCACACGTAACTTTTCGAAAAAAGAAAAAATACGTGTCCAATATTTTTTTATAATCTAAAATACGGACTAAATGAAATGTAATTATTTTGACCCTGGAAACTACCCTTTTGTCCTGGGTGGGAATTGAAACCACGACCTCCGGCATAGCAGTCAGGGGCTCAGGGCCACTAAAACTAACAGGTGATAAATGAATATTCTGTAGCTCCGTGCTTAGTAATTAATTAACTCGGAAAAAAAATGTCTGGACCGGACACCTAGTCATCCAGTGAGAGAAATGTGGTGAATGATGATGTACCTAATTAACATAAATTAGCATTGGGAGATAAAAATCATGATAACAAAAACGGCCATGATAGGACAGTTTGACTTACAGGGCATGGGACTTAATCATACCTACGACATCGACATCGCAAAGGTAGGGCTTAGGCAAGCCATAATCGCGGTGGTCCCGTCTTTGAGGAGTGGCTGGAGAGGTGCACGCAGGTGCATGACATCCCCAATTTTCGCCTCCACCGTTCTTACCGGACAATTAGGTTCCTGTTTCGGATTCAGGCGGAAGAAATGCCGTGGTGTCACCATTGTACGATCACCCAAAGGATACGTGGAAGTCTGCCATGTTTGGGCGGAACACTGCCGCGGCCTCGTTATAGGGCGATCGGTGGTGGCAAACTCTCGTATCCGGCCCCTGATTCAGGATATGTTCTAGAGCGAGAGGGAATGGGAAGCGAACACTTCCTGTGAAGCTGTAATAAGAAGCATCTTCACACCCCAGCCGCCGCCACAGGACATGCCCCAAGCGTCGGGAGTCGCAAGGCGATTCCCGACCACCCTTGGCTTGCGTAATGGGTAGCTATTCGTCTGGCCGTCTGGTAAAGACATAGCCCAAGTCAACGGCACGTAAATGGTCTTCCTCGCGCAAACCAAAGAGAAGTCAGCAAAACCAAAGGAGCCCAGTGGGGCCGATGCCTACTATAGCAGCAGGAACGTTTGAAAGAGCGTCACATAAAGAACTAATCCTATATCGCAAAATTAAAGTTCTCCACCCGATTTGAACATATAGAACAGCCCTGAAATCATCTATCGGACAGTTGCCTAACAAATTAATTACGGTAATTATTCAACAATTAATATCAATTCAATTTAATTTCGCGCTAGTTTGTATTCATATGCATCGTCAACATCACAACAACATTGACGCAGATAAAACTTGTCGTGGTACGACGTAACGTTACAAAAATATAACGGGATTTTCAAAAACATTATCTTCTTCGCGCCATAGAATGTTAAATATCTATCTCATTCAATATCAATAAGAAAAAGTGAGAAAGACACACTGAAACAGTTGTTGGAAGTGTTGCAAAGAAAAAAAAATACAAATCTGTAGTACTTATTACTATTTTGCCGTTTGACAATAAGTCAAACGGCAAATTATATAATAGTTTTATCATTAAATTCATCCGTTTATAAGTTTTTGCGTAATGAGTAACAAACCGTTAATTGTAGCGACACCTGGGGGAGGCCTATGTCGAACAGTGGGCGTCTTGCGATTGTAATGATGATGAATATTTAAATGCAAACACGAATCGGTAAAGGTAAATAGCGTGAAGAAACTGCTGTACTTTCTACCTAGGTAGGTTCCACCAACGACCACTTACCCAGTTCCAACGGAAATGGTTCTATCACTTTGACTGGGATCGGTCTATTATCACTGACTGGAATATTGTAGCTAACAGCAAGTTTATTTTTACCCTAGTTAAATATGGGTTATGGGACATCTCGCCCACGTAAAAACTGGCCTGTGGGCCAGATGTCCACTTTTTAAAATGTGCATGGGTAGATTCGCCCGAACCAGTTTAGTAAAACGGGCCAGATGTCCACTGTTAAAAATTGAAGGGATATTTCGTCCTAATTGGTTATTTATTAATTAAATAGCTGATAAATCTGCAAATCATAGCATCAAATGATAATTTAATTGTTTTTACAAAAAAAAAAACAGTTAAGTACCTAATCATCATATATTAAACTTTTAAAACTATTATATATTAAACTAGTCTAAAAGAATTATTGGATCAAGAGATAAGCGTAGGACACTGCATTGAAAAATTATATAATTTGTAAAATTATACATTATACGTAATTAGGGTATTTGTAAAACACCAACACCCTGTAGGACTGTATAACTTACATCATAAACAACAACTTTTGTTCTATGACTTTTTACAAAACATAACACATTTACCAAAAACAAACGTTCAAGATTTCGTTGTACTATCTAACACATTTCAACTCTGTATTTTGCTGTAAGCACCCTCCTACGCCTCCCGCGCACAATCTCCGCTCCCCTCCGTTATTGTACTATCGCTTGCTTCGCGTAGACTTTGTAACATTTAGAACGCTCAATTTAAATATTTTTATTTTTGTATGAAAATCTTATGAACTAAAATATGATATTTTTTTTAAAGTCATAGAAAAAAAAATGTTGTTTATGATATTCTTAACATAGTCCTGAAAGGTTGCTAGTGTTGTACAAATAACCCTGTATAATATATTCTTTAAGCGGTTCATTGAGTCCAATGCCAAGGTAGCTGCTAGAAAACTCGGCATTCTTGCAAAGGTACGGCGATACTTCACACCGGTATAGCTTCTAATGTTATACAAATCACGATCTGGACTAATCGTTTTGCCTTATCATATAAACCGCGTACATTTGGAACAATTAGCCTGCTACAGTCTTCTCGTCCGATTATAATTTAGGTGTCTTCAAGGCTAGAGTGAACAGGCTAGGCTCTTAATAAATTAGTGCGATTCGAAAACAACTATGTAATTTAAGTTTCAAGTTATACTAATTATGTACTTTTTTTTTAAATTATGTACTTAAAAGTTTAATATATGATGATTAGGTACTTTACTGTTTTTTTTTTGTAAAAACAATTAAATTATCATTTGACGCTATGATTTGCAGATTTATCAGCTATTTAATTAATAAATAACCAATTAGGACGAAATATCCCTTCAATTTTTAACAGTGGACATCTGGCCCGTTTTACTAAACTGGTTCGGGCGAATCTACCCATGCACATTTTAAAAAGTGGACATCTGGCCCACAGGCCAGTTTTTACGTGGGCGAGATGTCCCATAACCCTTAAATATAAAGGTAAAAATGGGACACACTACCACTTACTCGTTGTCTTCCTCAGTACATTTTTCCCTTTTGCTAATCAATGAAAACTATGAACTTAATGACTATGAAAATAAAGTACATTTCATAATTTGTAATGGTTGCTTCGTAAAAAAATCTATTTAGCCTGTAAGGGACCATCTCGTATATAAGATCATTGGGATCACTTGGTTGTCCGTCTGTTTATCCGTTAAGACCCTTTAACTCGAGAACGCTTGGAGGTATCGAGTTAAAATTAAAACCATACACTCAAGTCTGCGGTCTTTTGAAGTTGTGAAAAAATTAGACTTCTGAGTTAACGAAAAAAAAAAAGATACGGCCGTTTATGCCGCAAAAAAACGTATATTTCGATACTCAAGAGAATCAAAGTTCATAGGGTGAATCCCGTTGACCTAGAATCCTGAAATTTGGCATAAATCAAGGTCTCATAGAACAAGTACAGGGAAAAATCTTAAAAATTGTAAATTTGTAGATCCGCCACAAAAAAAAAATGTTTGCAATTCGGAAAAATCTTCGTAACACAATTCGGGAATTGATTTCATAGGTAAATTTGTACAGAATCGTCAGTGCGCGAGTCCGACTCGCACTTGCCCTTTTTTATTTTAGTTACTGTATCCTTACTCAAGCCTGAAAAGAAATATTCTTAGTTAGTCGAAACGCATTATAAATTAAAAGTATCAATACTCTTTATACTAGCCATCGAAAATATTGACCAAAACAAAATAAACAAATATCGTCATGTTTAAATGAATTTCCGTTTAATTTATATATATTTGGAGATAACAGGGACAGGAGTTTACATCATCATCATCATTTCAGCCGATACACGTCCACTGTTGGACATAGGCCTCCCCCAAGCGTCGCCACATCGAACGTTCATGTGCGTCCCGCATCCATCGGTTTCCTGCTACCTTCACCAGGTCATCGGTCCACCTTGTAGGAGGCCTTCCAACACTGCGTCTTCCGATACGCGGTCGCCACTCCAAAACCTTTCGGCCCCAACGGCCATCTGTTCTGCGAGCAATGTGCCCTGCCCATTGCCACTTAAGTTTGGCAATTCTTTGTGCTATGTCGGCAACCTTAGTTTTCCTGCGGATATCTTCATTTTTTATTCGATCACGCAAGGAAACTCCGAGCATAGCCCTTTCCATTGCTCTTTGGGTGACTTTAAGCCTTCTGATGAGGCCCATTGTGAGCGACCACGTTTCGGAGCCATATGTCATCACTGGCAACACGCACTGGTTAAAGGCTTTCGTCTTGAGACACTGTGGTATGTTGGACGAGAAGATACCGCGTAGCTTCCCGAACGCTGCCCAACCGAGTTGGATTCGACGGTTGACCTCTTTCTCGAAGTTAGACCTACCCAACTGGACTGTCTGTCCGAGGTAGACGTAATCGTCCACAACTTCGAGTGTAGAGTCTCCGACCTTGATAGGAGTGGGCGCTACATGGTTGTTAATCATGATTTTGGTTTTATCCATGTTCATTTTAAGACCCACTCTTAGAGAAGCTCTACTGAGGTCATTGAGCATTGTGCTGAGCTCCTCCATAGTCTCCGCCATGACTACTATGTCGTCGGCAAACCGAAGGTGAGTGATGTACTCGCCATTGACATTAATGCCTAGTCCACTCCAGTCCAGAACCTTGAAGACATCCTCCATTGCGGCCGTGAACAGTTTCGGAGAGATGACGTCTCCCTGCCTCACACCTCGCTGCAGGAGGACAGGTTTCGAGGTCTGGTCCTGGAGTCGGACTGACATGGTGGCGTTATCGTACAAACACCTCAGCACTTCGATGTACCGATAGTCAATTTGGCACCTCTGGAGAGATTGCAGCACAGCCCAAATCTCGATCGAATCAAAAGCTTTCTCGTAGTCCACAAACGCTAGGCAGAGAGGCAGGTTATACTCCTCGGTCTTCTGTATGACCTGCCGTAGCGTATGTATGTGGTCTACGGTCCTGAAACCTTTTCGGAATCCGGCTTGTTCGGGAGGCTGGAAGTCGTCAAACCTGCGCGCAAGACGGTTCGTGATGACCCTGGAAAACAGCTTGTAGACATGGCTCAGAAGTGAGATGGGCCTGTAATTCTTCAGCAGGGTTTTATCACCCTTCTTAAAGAAGAGTACCACCACACTTCTGCTCCATGCCTGTGGCGTTTTTCTCTCGAGTATGACGGAATCGAACAACTTCTGAAGGGCCTTTAGGACCGGTTTTCCACCCGCCTTCAGGAGCTCAGCCGTAATTCCGTCCTCACCCGACGCCTTGTTGTTCTTCAACTGCTTCAGAGCCATCCTAATCTCGTACAGGCTGACGTCCGGGATATCTTCAGTGTAGTGTTGAGTCAATCTAGCCCTTGGGTCGTTTGCCAGATTTGTAGCGGGTTTGGAGATCGACGTGTATAACTGTCCATAAAATGCCTCGATCTCTCCCAGAAGCTCCGATTTGGCGGATATGACTCTGCCATCTTCGGTCTTCAGTTTCGTGAGTTGGCTCTGCCCAATAGACAGATCCCGTGCAAAAACTTTGGAGCCCTTATTCCGCTCAATCGCGTCCTTAATCCTCTCGGTATTAAATCGGCGAAGGTCGCGTTTCAGAGACTTCGAGATCTGTTTATTGAGCTGCCGGTACGTGCACGCATTATCTGAAGACTGCAAAGTCATTTCACGCCTCTTCTTCATGAGCTCGAGAGTTTGATCCGTGAGCCTCTTGGTCTTACTTGTACGGGTTTTAAAAAACTGAGACCCGACTGTATGGACAGCTTCCACGGACTGTATGGAGTTTACATAAGAAGTCTAAAAAGATTAAAATAAAAGTGTTACGTACCAAAAAAACAGCATACCAATGTTTCCCAAGTTCGTGACTTTGTTTTGATCAATTATGGTGTGATTTGCCATTTGTTATCTTTGGCAAAACTGTAATATATTAAATATTATTTCCCTTGCAGGTCGGTGAAATTTTTTATCACATTTCTGATGATTTCAATTAAAAATCACAACAAAATAACATTATAAACAAACCGGTGTCAACATTTTATGACGTTAGGCATTTGACGGATGGCTGGGTTGGGTTGCTACTTAAAATCTTTAATGTTGTTTTCACTTTATGCCACGACGGTTCTTTTATCGCACAGACAATACCGAGTAGAACAACACTTTTTGGTATTAATCTCTCTTTCTCAAATTAGGAAACGATAAAAGAAAAATTAACAAAAAGTATTATAACAATCATCTAAAATAAGTGTTAATGTATTTCTCTATGTAAAATAAAAAGGAAAACCTTTTTAGTAGAAATCACAAAATTACAAGTAGCAACTTGGGTAGAAAATGCTCTTTTGTGATTGGACGAACATCTCAAACCGTTCAAATAGCCTTCAAAGTTGTTTCAAAGTTCAAACGTATGGCCGTTTGAAATCTCCTTTGTGAATTTGTCAACAATCATCAATAGTTTATTGTTAATCATAACTTTATTTGACTTGTAATTTTATATTTTAAGCTAGTTTAAAATGACGTCGGTTAGAGAAGACAAAAAGGATGAAATTCCGGAAATTATACATGATCCCCAAACGACTTGCACCTATCAGAGGTTACGATTTTTTGGAAAGGTAAGTTTCCTTGTATTTCTTTTTATAATTTCATTGGCATTTGTTTTTTATGTGTACATTTGACGTGATACAGTTTTAAAATAACCATTTTGTGCGATTTGAATACTCTTGCGAGTTATCAAACTTGCAACGGAGTTCGCACCTGTTATCTTTGAAATCCAAAATGTAGGTAACCGTTAGGCATTAAAATGTAATGGAAATTGATATTTAATTGGCTCTACGGTCAACTGCATGCATAAATGGTGATAGTAATTGGGTTCTTAATTGCTGTTTGTGATAGAAATCGTAATTGTCAGTTACATTTCAAATGCGACACAGGTTGAGCAACAGGTGCACCCCGTTAATGATAAAATAACACAAATGTACAACCACTACAGGCTTTCGGGCTTCATTACAAGCTAGTCATTTTCTGGGTGTGCTTCATGTTACTTAGATTGGGCGACAAACTAAGTAATGATGAGCCTTAGACATTTCATTTTTGAAGCCTAAACCCATTTTTTAAACCTCCGAAAAACAGCGTTATCCTAACAAGTTGTCTTAGCACTTATTTAAGGTACCACTTTGAATACAAGTTCTCATTGAACATCAAAAATATAAAGAAAAACAACTACAAACCACATGTCTTACAGTTATCATCAATCAACATTCATTGATCATCATTTGTGTAATTTAGAAAATATTGCAATTAGCTGTATTTGTGGATAATCAAATGATAACTAAATATTGATCTTACTGTTTTGTTTTGTATTAATTCATTAAATTCATGAAGCCATTTACAATAAAATTCATGCATTTTAGGGTGGCTTTGCAAAATGCTACGAAATCCAGGATATCCAAACCAACCAGATATGGGCGGGGAAGATAGTTTCCAAGAAACTGATGGTGAAGTCAAGTCAGAAGGAGAAGATGGCTCAGGAGATTTCCATCCACCGTTCCCTGCAGCACAAGCATGTCGTCGGCTTCCATAGCTTCTTTGAAGACTCGCTCAATATCTATATCATACTTGAGTTGTGTAAGAGACGGGTAAGTCATTGAGATGAAAAATATTCATATTAATCTTGTATTTGTAGACCGAGCTGGTGTCTGCAACTCCATGTCTAAAGCGCGTATTTTGCGTGTGGGTGGGACAAATGTATCATTCAATCCACCTCAGCTTCTTAATGAAGGCCAGCAGGACTGTTACAGCTAGGCAGCTTAAAAGCAGATGAGCTGTATATAATAATCTTTCCTTTACTTTCATGAATTGTGTCAGAATCTTGATGACAGTCATCACATTCTCTGATAGGAGATAAAAGAAATATCAGTGTTTTCTTGTAGTCTTTTCAGTTTACATTTAACTTTAGACTTGTCTATCTGTGGGAGCTTAGTGTACACCAAATTTATAAAGACCAAATAACAAAATATTATATGAAGTAACTAACCATGGAATATATTGATATGTCACATGATCACATCATCAGGTGAAACTGTACACATACTCCATACTTAATTTGTTCCATAGTCAATGATGGAGTTGCACAAGAGAAGAAAAGCGATCACTGAGCCAGAGACACGGTTCTACATGCACCAGATACTCCTGGGAGTGCAGTACCTGCACAGCAAGCGCATCATCCACCGAGATTTGAAGCTGGGCAACCTGTTCCTTGATGATGAACTCCATGTCAAGATTGGAGACTTTGGTCTTGCTGCCAGGATTGAATTTGAAGGTTTGCATGATGTTGAGGTTCTTGTCATGTTCGAGTTCTTGGTTTATTGAACATGTACCTAAATTATTATCTATATTCTGCTCATCATCATACATCGTACTTGGCTCGTTCTAGCGGCTTCCCCTATGTCACTCAGTGATAAATTTGTAATAAACTAAAGAAATAATTTTCGAAATCCAAATAGTTTTTGAGTTTATCCATTACAAACTAAAACACATATTTCCTCTTAATAATAATTGTAGCTATAGATCATCTTATTATGCCTTATCATTTTGGACAATAAAAATTACTGAGGACCAACATGCTATGCATTTATCATGAAGACAAACTAGTTGTATTTTTAAGTTGATAATCTAGAGATTATCAACTTAAAAATACAGCTAGTTTGTCTACTGTCAAGTTTAAAACACATCTAAACCAATATACTTGCTTAATTAATTGTAAAAAAGAAAAATACTGTTCATTCATGAAATATTCATTTTAATAATGTGAATATTACAGGAGAGAGAAAACAGACATTATGTGGCACACCCAACTACATAGCACCAGAGATACTGACCAAGAAGGGGCATTCATTTGAAGTGGACATCTGGAGCCTGGGCTGCATCATGTACACGCTGCTCGTTGGCAAGCCGCCGTTTGAGACGTCCACGCTTAAGGACACCTACAAGAGGATCAAGCAGTGCGAATATAGGTATATAATACTAGGCTATATTTTAAAGATTTTTAGCTTCAAAATAAACTGTAGAATTCCTCAGAGAAGTCTTGTTTTCCAATGCACTGTTGTGAATAAAACTAAAAACAACAACTTATAATTTGAATAAAACTTTAAAGTAGAATCTCACTAATCTGGCACTTCAATAGACCGAAAAGTCCAATAATCCGGCTGCGCCTCCACAAGCCACGCACAGCGTTTGCGCTCGGTCGTCGAGCATTCTAAACTTGAAACAGATTTTTTCTTTATAAACCAATAATCCAAACATTCCAGTAATCTGGCACTCTCAGTGCCAGATTAGTGAGATTCTTCTGTACTTTTATATTGTACAAGTTTTATTATCTTGTGCTGTATTTGTTACAGTTACTGCATTACTTTCTTCAACTAGCTAACACTCCAAGAGTGGACCCTCAGTGAAATAGTTGATCTTATTCTATCATGGATTATTGCATCAAATTAACTTGCATAATAATAATAATATTTCACAACTATCACACAACGCCGTCTAGTCTCAAGCTAAGCAGAGCTTGTGTTATGAGTTAGACAACTGATAAACACCTTGCAATATATTTAACGTAAATTCAAATTCTAATAATCTGCTTATTGTAGAAATATATTCAAAAACATTTATTAGGTTTGCCTTATTTGGCGACAATTCAAACAGGTTGCCACGAAATAATGGTGAACTCTGTGGTGGCATTTAACTTGGCAAAACCAGTATCACAATATATGTTTTTGAACATGAACAAATTTTAATAATACAAAATCAATATTTACTCTCTGAATTTAGTAAAAATTTATCATAATTTGTTAACTAAGTAAAGCTCATAATGACGTATTCTTTGACAATAATTACCCTAATCAAACTTCTACTGAAGTAGAGATTGCATTCTTAGAGACTTTTCTGTTGTATTTGGACCCAATATCTCAAATGTCACCACAAAGGACTTGCAAACAAATTAATTTGTCAGCCTACTTAGCTATCTACACGCCCGCCATACAAAATACTTGTAAAATAATATAAAAATACTTTGTATTGTCAACTAGCGAGGGAGTGCACCTAGCGATGAGCGTGTGTTGCACGGGCCCCTGGCATTCATTGGGTAGTCGGTACGCGCGCGCGTTAGTCTACGATAATACCGTGAACCAGCGATACAGGTGGTTACAGCTCTTATGGTGATGGTGATGCGGCTCGTATGTTACGTGTAACAACCATGGACTCATATTATTGCTAATTGACGAGAAAGGCAATTGTAATTGTTGCTTTATTGTTTTCAATGTGTGTGACTTCATTCATCATTGTGTTAATAATAATAAGCTTTTGTGAAAACATGTCTTAATTTTTAAATATCCTTTTTCATTCCCTTAATCTTGTAAATGTTAAATTGAATTACTAATACCACAGAATTGAATTTGCACTCTCAAAAGGTCTAAAAATTCACCTGCACCCCAAATATACAAACATCAATAAAGCCAACTGTTTGCACAGGATCCCATCATCGCTGCGCAAGCCAGCAGCATCCATGATAGTGCTGCAACTGCAGTCGAACCCCGCGCGGCGGCCGGGCGTGGACAAGCTCCTGCAGCACGAGTTCTTCACGTCCGGCATCATGCCCGCCGCGCTGCCGGTGTCGTGTCTCACTACCGCGCCCAGAACCGACCAGCTCGAGGGCGTCGCACTGCACCGCAGACCGCTCAACGAGGTCAACACTAATGGTAAGTGTACAATAAACAGAGTATATATACTCTTGTCCATATGTCCATACATCACACATTTTCATTACATGTTTTGCTTGAGGGCCTGGCTAATGTAGCTAATTTCTTAGCATGTCAAAGGCGTATTTTGAAAGTACCAAGAACTTGGCTACGTGTCCAGCGCCATCAGTTGATGTCTATCAAATCTTGTAGCGTGCAGACGTCGTGGCAAGCATAACAATAGATTTTTTTAGTCTTAAAAATATAACTACACCAAAATTTGTTTACTCAAGTTATAGACCGCCGTAGTTTCGTATTACATTCATCAATCAACAAATCATTCATTAGCATAGGCAAAAGTTCATCCCCTTTTATATTTCCCATTGAAGAGAACACATACAAAACCCTCAAAGTTATAGATCACGTGATGGCGGTAGACTCGCCGGTGAAGCGGGATGTGATCGCCGCCGAGCCGCGCGCGGTCGAGCCCACGTCGCACCGACAGAACCTCCTCGCACTGCGCGATCAGTTGAACACGCTGCTTGTTAGCAAGGTAACTACACAAATCTAACCTTGGCCCTACCACGAGCTCTTAACGCGATCCATTTGACGACCTAAACTAAACTGTTAAAGGGATGGAGCTACAATAGGGTGTACAGCTCCATCCCTCTTTCTCACTCGCACGCCTGATATTTTAACACGTCATGGTAAGGCCCTAGGGTATGGTTCATTCAAACTTATTGGCGGCAGTAAGGTACTGCGCAAGGACTCTTATTTCGACTCCTCAAAAATAAACTGTGCTAACGTAATTGGGCGCACCAAGACGTTACTCCCAAAGGGTAGTCAAAGGTGTATTCACTAATAATGTTTTAAGTTTTATAACAAGTCCTTGGTCTCATTTCTTTGTGTAATAAATTCTTGTTATTGTAATTGAGAACAATCATCTCACTTCTTGTACTGCACATAAATTGTTGTTTGACCCAAAAACTCAAATCAATAACAGTTAAATTATTTCTAAGATAGATTCTATTGAAGATAACCAAATATTGAACACTAGCAACTCAGCCTGGCTTTACACGAATGCAAATTATATAATATACCAACTTTCCTTGTATGTTTGTAAAAACTATATCGTAATCTGTTGCGTGGTTTAGAAGAAGTGGAGAAACAAACAGGCATATGAATTTGTTATAAAGTATTAAGATTCACCAGTTACCGTTATCATCAATCACTAATACACAACGCGACTACGTTATTAAAATTGATCCCTTTTCCAGCTGAAATGCCGTCCAGAGTGCCTGACCGACGAGCTGAGCGACCCCGCAGCGCAGCCACTGGTCTGGGTGGGCAAGTGGGTGGACTACAGCGACAAGTACGGCTTCGGCTACCAGCTGTGCGACGAGAGCGTCGGCGTCATGTTCAACGACACCACCAAACTTATCATGCTGGCTAATGGACTGTGAGAATAAACATTTATTATATTATCATTATTATGAGCCTGTTGTGTCCCATTGCAAGGCAAAGGCATCCCTTCCATTCATCCAATCTTCATTGTCCTTAGCCAATTCTGGCCAATCCTTTAGGTAGAAGTCGATCTCCTATCGAGTCGCCGGCTCCTGCTGTTCGGGACCCAGTCGTGGTTGCCTTCACCAAATTTCGTTGCGACATGCGGCAGACGTGATTTCCTTATGCAGTCTGTTCTTTTGACCTCCAGAATACTTCGTTCTATTGCTCGTTCGTAGACCTCGAGTGTGGACTTTTAACGTTTCGTTAATGACATGTTTGTGCTCCATAGACTTTTATTAGTATAAATTTATAAAAGAAATAAGATGGGTGGACATCATCATCACCATGAACCATAATAAAGCCATGGCGGAAATACACAGGGTGTAATTTATAACATTCAGTTCAGCAGAACAAAATGTAAATGGTAATGAAAGGGGTAGGTAGGGGCAGATACAGTGTAAGTAAAGAATGTAAATAAGTTCTCATGCTCCGGGTAGAGTGAAAAGTTAGACTTAAACTCACTTCGATCCTTCAGTTACCCCTTTTTTTGCGAGGGTTACGGTAACACGTTCGAACAATCCGCAGCCCTGGCAGGCATCGACCTAAACTGGCCCCGTTAATTTTGTTGACATCTCTTTGAGGAGCGCTCGGAACATCATACTGTCGACTCGGATAGACCCGAGTCAACCGCGTGTCGGTGGTTACCGGACAGCCAGACGGCGAGCTACCCATGGCTCACCGACGTGATGTCTACTAGCGACTGCCGAAACCCGCGGCGTCTCTGTGCTATTATTTGAAATCTGTCCATTTCAGTCAACATAATTATTTCTTACAGGAATGTGCACTACATCAACCGGCAGGGCCAAGAGCAGTACATGACGATGCGCGAATACCCACAAGAGCTCGACAAGAAGATGAAGCTCCTCACTTACTTCAGGAGATACATGACTGAGCACCTCATGAAAGCTGGTAAACCATCTTATCAATCTGCCTAACGTTTTACCCACCTATGTTAGATTCAGCTTTTGAATTCAGCTGATTAAATTTACATGATGTCTGTCTATCTGACCTCCATAACCCAATAATTGAATAATTCAAAACACTCGGAATATTTTTGACCATTATATTACATTGTGTTGAATTGTCGGGCCGGTGTCCGCAACTCCACGTCTAAAGCGCATATTTTACGTACGGATGGGTCAAGGGTGTCATTCGATCCATCTCAGCTGTTCAAGGGAGGCCAGCATTGCCTTGGTGTTATCGACCATTTTGTGAAGAATATTCTCGAAGTACTTTGCCCTGTATCTATCAACCACTGGGCAGCTTAGAAGCAGATAAGCCGCGGTCTCGTCTTCCTCTATAGAAGCTCTACTGTGGGCTGTCAGTAACTTCTATGACCCATAATGACAATCAAAGAATGTTAGCTAGCTAAATAACTGATCCAGTTTGCTACATCAATCGCAGATTTAGCTTCGTTCTTTAAATTAAATAGGAACACTAAACTGTTCTTTATACATTAGTAAAATTTTATTTGTTAATCCCAGGTGCCTCAGTACCAGTGAGGGAGAGTGACGGACTATCTCGACTACCGCATCTGCACCAGTGGTTCAGAACCACGCTGGCAGTCATTATGTACCTGACCAATGGAACGCTACAGGTAATTGTACAAAAATTTAAATCAATACTGACACCTCTTGAATTTTTTTATTTTTAAATATTCTAATATTCCATTTTCCCCAACAGATTAACTTCCAAGACCACACAAAGATAATTTTGTGTCCGCTCATGCAAGCAGTCACATACATTGACGTCGAGAAGAACTTCCGAACGTTCCGCTTCAGCACAATCGAAGAGCACGGCTGTGATAAGAAGCTTTACACGAACCTCACGTACGCACTAGAGAAACTCAACAGTGTACTAGCCAATAAGCTCTGCTAGCTGACACTCGTCTACCCAACTGGTACATAATAATTAATTAAATGAATTTAATATTGCCTATACTTAATTAGACAGTCTCGCGGACTCCCGCCCGAGACTTACGTTCTTCGTATAGAGTAACACTAGAGGTGATTGTACGCCTATTGTTTCAATTCTTAGTTTATTATCAACATACATGGTTTTGTTAAAGTTTATTTCGTCTCAAAAATCAATTTCCGTACTATTTTTTTTTTCTAAAGTAATACTTTTTTTGTCCACCGATTTTATCTCTAATTTATTTATTTAGTAGTCTTCTTTGATATCATAAGCTGTAAGCATAGATCTCGCGCTACGCGCTGGTCGTGGTCGCGGACACAATAGCTCTGACCAACATGCATATACAAGTACACAGTTTGGTTGAAAGGCCGGTCGTTGTGTACGATTGCTCGACGCGCTTTCAGAGAGTATAACCTGGTCTGTGCGGCCGCAGGCCGGGGTGGTGGCCGCGTAATGCGCGGGATCCCCAATGCTTACTTTACTTTCACTACTAGAGCACTGCTGCTCAAAAGGATGATATAGTCCTCTGTCTGCCATTTTAAATTTTGTATGTAATATCTAAGTAGATATAATGATAGTGAATATATGTATTCAACTTCACTATTTCTGTCTATTGTCTTAGTAGAAGTTCCATACAGCGCGATACGTTGCGGCGCGATTTGTGTACTTTTTTTTATTTTTCATGACCGTACCCAAATTTTGTAGGAAACTCGCGCCGCACCGCATCGCGCTTGTGGTGGAGCTCATAGGGACCTAACCCGTAACATACATGACATTCTTATGTTGGACACTTGGTCGCGTTCGTGAATTCGTAAGATAAGTAAATTTTAGTAGAGCCTCTCTTGACGTATGTGGTTGATTGAGAGCACCATGACTGAGGGCTGCGGTGCGAGCGGGTTGCGTTTGGAGTTTTTTATTTAGTTTTATAACTATATTTTTATAACTTGTTTCTGTGCTTCAGTAACATCGGATGCAAAAACGTATAGTATGGTCCAATCAACACGTTCATTGTTAACCGCTATTATGTTCATTGAATATGGTTGTGATCATAGCGATCACAGGCCCCCCGGTGTGAGCGCAGTGCAGTACCTGTTTGAGCACCGTTGGGAACGCATGTAGGACGCTTCGGCATGGCCGTATCATGCAAACTGTTAGCATAGTTACATGCACCATCGAGAAGACGATTACACTAAACTGTTAATTTCCAAATTGCGCCAAAACAAAAAAAAAACGAATATATAAAGCGTCAGTATTATTACAAATTCGATGGTGTTGAAGCACTGTAATTTGTAACACAAGTTCTCAGGGGTTTGTTACCTCACTCATTGTATAATATAATTGCAAAATATTTGACAATAAAGTTATTATGAAAATAAAACTTGTTTTTATTTATTTTATAGTTTAATTCATTCCAGCCTTCAAGGATGGTAAATTATAATGTCAAATAATATTTCTCAATTTGTTTCAGTTTGCAATGGGTGTTGTGACTTTAGGAACTTTTGAATGTGTCATGAATACAAATCACAAAGTAGGAATGTCCTCGTGCCTCTCACGACTATTTATCACTGAGGGTTTGTTTATCAAAATAAGTAATCGCGTTTCCACTAGGGGACATTTGTTCCGCAACTCTATTGCTCGTTACACGGTGTACAGATATCGGCATGGATCTTGAGCGCTAGCTTCAAGTTGCGCAGAAGTCAAATATTCGCGATCTCTTTAGTGGTACGAAGTGAGACGCGGGGATTGTCGGTGATTGGCTCGCCGCCCCATCGCGTCATAGACGTCACTCGTGATTCGTTCCCTCCGCTTGCTGCATGTATCTAACAACGACGACGATTGGCTCGCCAATGTATGGAATGCGCAAAGCGATCCCCACTCTGACGCCGAGCGCTCAATATTCGTGCCGATGCCTGCACCATGCGATCACAGAGTACTTTGTTAGCTTGCGGTGTCGTCGATGCGACAAGTGGATTCTCTGCGAGACGACACGCGCGCGTACTTCTCGTCTCGTGACAGTCTCGCAACAAGCTTTGAATAGCGAGAACGAGTGTCGCTTTGTGTTCCGCGAAATGGCAGTGGTGTGTCAAACAAGAGGGTGAAATATTAATGACCACTGGCTAGTCTGAAGTCCGATGTTGAACGATGTTGTTCTATAAAATCGCAGAGATACACTACGTAAATGTTATGGTATCTGCGACATATCGCTTAACAACGTCTTCTAGTGAAAACGCGGCTTAAACCTTCGAGAACGAACCTTTGATTTCTGATTTAAGCATTTTTAGTTGAATATTCCTCAAACTGTACTTAAACCTGAAAACCGGTCAAAATTTGGCATTTAGGTTTGAGACATTCATACTCAAATCAGAAACCAACCCTAATTGAGTTTTAAGTTAAGTACAGTCATGTGAACAAATCGTACATTAGTTTGTCCCTATGTTAATGTACACTTGTGTACTATTCGTTCCAAATGAGAATAGGAGCGATTCCTATGTTTTAGCGTCTCGACGTACTGTCAAATCGAAGAAATTTTGGCAAAATTGAAGAACTTAGAGATGAGTAAAATTGAAGAACTGGATTCTGATTAAACTTTTTTCGTTCACAGTTCATAAATAAATTAAATTTTTCGTAAATTAATTAATGTTTAAAAATTTATTTCCTCGATTTGACAGTCAATCGTGACGTCACAACATGGCGGGCGATCCTATTCTTATTTGGAACGCATTGTACAGACAAACCCTAAATATACAAGCTAATAACATTTAATAAATAATAAGTTACAATTATAATTCAGAATGTATTGCGTGCTGGTGGGGCAGTAGTTCCCCAGGGTGGATAAACAGTCCCTCCTTGGCTTGCCAGTCGGTGTATGCGCCGTATTGAGAGTTGACACCGACAATCTCACCCTGCCCGCTGATTGGTCGCCCAAATGTACGCCCAGAGCCAGCGAGGTACCTGAAAGATAGTATTAGGGATTATTTGTTTGAACGCTGAAAAATTTCACCATCAACTCAATTAGAGACGACTAACGATGTGAGGGAAATGACCATTTATTTTATAGCTAACAATTCACCAGTCGGTAGAAATATAGTAGCAACTAAGGATCTCATTACTTTTGTATTCTTATTGCTCCTCAAAATCTTAAGAATTAAATGATTATGTTGTTACACATCCTCCATCTTTTGAATATTATCTAGGATTCTGTTGAAATCAAAACATAAATTTCATCATCATCATTTCAACTGAAAAACTGTTGGAATATATTTATAGAAAACATACCAACATATTCTTAGAAAATTGAGATCGTCTGTATGACGAAATTTTTTACCAAAAACTAAAGTTAAAGAAATGTATTTCCTGGAACAAATTTTGTGGAATATTCTAGCGAGTGAACTAATAAATGCCAACAGAGTGCTCAGATATTATCTTTCAAAATGCATTACCACTTTATGAAACATTGCATTGGATAAAGCTTTTAAAACGATCATGTTGACGATATACGGATCGAGAAGGAGGATACTCCAGGGCATGATTTACCTTAACTAATGGTACAACAGATTTTGATCAAATTCAGAAATTATCTGTACTAAGAGTACTCACGCTCCAGTATCAATGTGTCTAAATTTGACAGGAGTGTCTCTCCTCCAGTAATCATTATTGCACACCACAGTCCAGTGATCGCCGCTGTCTCCTTCACCATCCTCATCACCATAACATGACACTTCCTGGTTGCCAGACAGTGGCGATGAAAAGAAGTGGGAGTGGAGGTTCTTCTTAGTAGAAACATGCTGCAGACGAATGTTGCTGTTGCACTTTATCGGAACCCTGTAAGATTACAATAGTGATCATTGAATAATTTTTTTTGTAAGTAGTCTTATTAACCTTTAAAGACAATGAGATAGCGAACGCTGGCATTTACTTGGGGTTTAATGAATTAATAAGGTATAATGAAAACTGTGACAGTAAGACGCAAGTATAAGAAAACGAGATTAAAAAGGATTGTTTTTAAACTATTCTAGTGATGTTCTCATAACAATACAAATAAATCATGTAGCCTACCCGCGTTTGCATGTCTCTGCCATAGGCGCCCTCACCAACCAGTGGCTGTTATAGTCGTCAGAAACATCCACTGCTGTTACTGACTGCTGACCGGACCCCGAGCCATACTTCACGTCGTGGGAGTGCAGTCGCAATCTCAAGTCCGTGTTTATCATTTTCAAGATAGATCCGCACGTCACATATTCTGCTTTTGATCCTGAAAAACACCATTTAACTACGTTACGACTCCTAATTATGCATCTTCTAATTCATTACACCTTGGTATTTAATCTAAATCTCGTATCCTCCCATAACAAAAGGCCACGTAATTTTTTACGAACGCCCGCTGCACGTTAGAGGTAACATAATTTTTTTGTGATAAACCTTACCTTGTGAGTTTTGTACTGACAAAAGGACGAACACTAAAATAGATAAAACACTATAGAATACGTGTGAATTTGTTGAAAAAGCCATAATTTCGTCCAAAAGTTCTCACATCCACACCGCAGTTTATCTTCAGCGAGTGATTGATTGATTTGATTGAAATGTCAGTTGTCAGATTGACAATGACAAAGGACCAAGCAATGTTGCCAGCAGTTGCCAGATCTAAGGATGGCCAATGTTGTTTGTACATAGGTACGAGATCCAGTTGAGTGAGTGTGTGTGTTTTGTTGATCCTGACATTTATGTAATTTGTGTAAATAATATTATAATCTAAAATCTTGCAGTTTATTGAACAAAGTAAAAACCTACCAACCATTCTTTTTTACGATGAGTGCACAAACAAATATGTATTCTAATGTAAATATAAAGTAAAGTAATCGTATGAAAGCTAAAATAATCGTAATTTAATTTTTATATTGCAGCTATTTTTATGACCAGCTATAGTCTACAGATTTTAGAAACTAGTCTGCAAGGTTCTTTATCTCTGAATCAGACACAAAGATTTTTTTGATCAGACAGAATCTGTCAGTTTTCAATATGTCAAAAACTTGCAAAGTTTACTGAAAATTGAAACTATTCGTGTGCAAGATTTTGCAATACTGCTATTTTTGTAGCATATTGCGAAAAATTAAAGTGTTGTTGTTCATTGTTTTATTTGTGATTTCCTAACTATTTAAAAATGAATAGCAGCGGTTACACTCCCAATACAGGTGTTACAGGTACGTAACATAAACAATACTACCTCTGTTGGATAATAATAAGAAATATTTATCCTTACATTTGAATAGTGAAAATTGATAACTTACAAACTGTCTCAATTTTTATTTTCCAGCGCCAATCGATCCTGGTTGGAACGACCCCCCGAAATTTTCTTACAATCCGCAAACTACACCGAATAGACCGCGAAATATTTTAAATAAAAGAGTGGCATTTCCCTTATCGAGCGCCACGTCTAGTCCTGTAGTCATGCCTCCTGTGAACATACCACCGATGCCCGCGGCGTTTCCTCCTGTTCCACCGGTTCACCACATACCAAGCATACAACCACAAGAGTTAAATGTGGACAGTGAGAATACTCTGAAGGAAGTGAAGAGCATACTTCTAGAGCTCTTGGACAACAGTACAGAGCTTGGTGCCAAAGCAAATGATATAAGAAGAAGGATAGGAGTGATGGAGGAAATGTGGTCTTCTGGGAAATTAGACAGTAGAATATTTTTGCAAATGAAGGACTTGGCTTATGGTGAGTTCTTATTCTATTAAGGTTTCCCTCTTTGGAACCTTTTTAAAATATTTCCCCGGCTTGTGTAATTTTTAATTCTGTCTTTATCAGAGTGCACTAATATTTTGCTGAATAATCTGAGCAAATGGTTGAGTCATGTTGTTATTGATACAGCTTAAATTACGACCTACATTTATGCAGAGTGAGCAAGTAGAGCACTGAGCGCTAAACATTTATGTAATGCTTCATTCCTTTGCCTTTCAATATTAGTTATGTAAACATAGTTAACCAGCTCACAGAAGAAGATTCATTGTTGTTATTGTTGTATAGATGGTGATAAGAACATGGGTTCTTACACATCGGAAAACAGAACCACATTGGATTGTTAACACATTCAGTGATGAAAACTCAGGAGTCAAATATTTACAACATCCATGAATTCTAACCTTGGAGTTGAACTCGCTATAACTTATGACTCATGAGGTGGGTTCTGGACATACAAACAAATTATTGTTTGTTCCTGGCCCCGAAAGTGTTAAAAAACACTTACTTTATGGTCTGGTATGTTATGGTCATGTCCAGAAATGGTGGACATTTTTTGGCTCAAATATTTTCCACGATTTTGGTGGATACTGGCCTAGTGCCTTAAATAGGTTTCTAATATGAATAAGATTTTTTGAAGATGGCCGTCATGATAATGCAGATAATACTAATTCACATTCACTATTTTGCTTGTTGCAGCACTCAAAGACGACACTCCAAGGAAAGCAGATGACATACACAGAGCACTAATGGTGGACCATGTGAGTGCTGTCGGCACTTGGATGCCAGGCATCAAGCAGCTGATACACAACTCTATAGCTCGCTCAGACCTGCTCTCTATTGACAAGGAAGGAATAGAATAATGTCTAAGACCAAGTCTTAACTAGTAAGATCCAGCAGTTTTCCAATTTGCAATTTATAAATAATCAATTACCTCTAGTTGCTTCCATTCTGGCTTGAAGACTGCTGCATAACTTGTATTCAATTTCTGTTTAGTTTGTTAATTAATTAACATCTTAAAAGCAACAGAAATATGTTGCTTTTTCGCAACTTTTATAGTAAGATAGAACTTACTTTCTCCCATAGCCAAAAAAATATTTTTTATTACAAGATAATTTATAAAATAAGAAAATATTTTAATTAACCCTGCAATAAAAATGTATACTTATATTTTTAAGGAAAATATTGTGATTTTTTTTTAAGTTTAAACGTCTAAGTTTGCCATGAGAAATATGAGGTACAATATATGCTGTGTTGTAAAAGCTGTAAATAAAATAAAATAAAAATACAGTAAATTATACCATTTTATTTTTCTTATTTCTAGTTAGTCTATAACTTAATATTCGTGATCTTGCACCATTTTCACAGTCACATAAAATATACCTATAGAAATACTTCCTCGTCCTTCACTGAGATACTGGAACCAGTGGTATGCAATAACTATCACAATTTCCTAATGGGACCTCATCAATAGGAATGTCTTTAACCTGTCTCACACCCCTCGTCCGTCCGCTGGTGCGGTCTATATGCCTCGCTTGATGGGCTTGGGCGCGACGGTGACGCGCACGGCGCGGCACAGCTCGATGAGCTGCGCGGGCTCGCGGCTGCCGCCCTCCTCCACGGCGAGGCACACGGAGATGTCCACGCCGCACGGCTCCGTCCACACGCCGTGAGAGATCAGCACCTTGGTCAGCAGCCGCACGTTCTGCGTGCCGTCGTCGTCTGAAAATGTTCACATGTTGATCATTATGAATTCACTTATGGATAGCACAATGTTTGTTTCGTGATTGCTAAGATGTATATACGCAATTTTTTTATGTTATGTTTGCAGCAGTATGTTAAATTCCATGTCCTAATTAGATACACCTCATTAGCTATGCTTTCAACTCGTAAATCCGATGACGCAGTTCTTAATAAAACTGAAACAAAGAGAATTAGTAATTTTTTTGCGTAGTACTTTTCAGCTAGTTTTTACCTACACGATAAAGGCAAAAAAAAAAATCACAGTTAAAATGATTTGAATGATTTGACTTAGCTAGTTTAAGAGTTGTATCCCGCTTACTAGTATTTTGATGGTCGAGCGGCCTGAGATGGTCCTTGTGCGGCACGAGCGCGTGCACGCGCGTGTCGGGGTAGGCGACGCGCACGCGCAGCTGCGCCGGGTTGCGCACGCGCAGCACCTCGGCCTCCAGCGCGACGCCCGCCACCAGCCCCGCACTGAAGCGCACCACCGTGTCGTTGTCCGCGGCCGGCTCCAGGATCAGAGCCGTGCACATACGAATCTGTACAGAAGTTTCATCTATATACATAAATTGTCACAAATACATGACGGAGCACCATTTGAGAATGGCTCAACCTATCATTTGGTTGATTTTTATTGTATCCGCAACTGTCGGGACAAGGTTTTTATGAAAAAACATTTTTAAAAAACCCCCAGAAATTAAATTGTACATGTGCATATATTTGCAAAAAATCTTCAGCAAAATACGAGTAAATGTAGGAGATGAAGTAGCTGCGTTTGCAATGTTTCTGATAAAGTAAAGAAAATTGGTTTTGAGAGTAATGGTGTCAGTATGCTAAAATGTAAAATCAATACTCGTGGGTGCTGCATTCAAGTACAAACTATCAATCCAGCCGTTTTCTTTGTCAGTTCTGTATATGTGGCAGATTTGATTTTAGTGTGCCAGATTTTATTTTTTGTGTTGTAAAATAAAACTTGCAGAATGTTTCAGTTTCAACGAGAGTCTATCCGAGAGGGAATAATACTTTAGGAACATACCTTGATATTAGGCTTGGGTATGATAGGCATGGGCGCGGACTGTAGCAGTGGCAGCATGGCGCGGGCCAGCGCGGCCGGCTTGTGGTCCGCGTTCATGGACAGCTGCCGGAACACCGCGATCGTGAACGGGTCCGGCTCCACTCCTGACCACGGAGACCAAATGTTAATAACGAAAGACAATCATTATAGGATTTGGCCCTGTATCAGTTTATGAGGGCTCATACACATAAACACGTTACAACGACGCAACGTGCCACGGTAGAGCAACGTGACGTGGAAGGGTCGGGTGACGGGTCATACGAAGCGTTGCGGCGCCTCACCGCAAATATTTCGACGAATTGGCGGGCCAAACGAGCGGGGTGGCTTCATTGGTGTGCCCGCCGCCGTCGATTCGTCGTAGACACGTTGAGACAACGCAACATGGCACGACGTTGTGAAGTAAAATCTCACGATATTCCTGATTGAAAGATGGATGGATTCAGTATTTTCATAGTAACCGTTTCTTCTTTATCCGTCTTCTTAATATTAGTAGGAGAAGAACACATCTAGTGTGATCCATTTCTCGAAATTAACTGCGCCAATTCTACAAATGCGCGGCGTGGCTTCAATACGACGTCGTTCAACGTGGCATGTTACGTTGTCGTGTTGTGGATTTTCATGACGTTGATTTTTACGTTGGTTGTTGATTTCTACGTTACGGTATACATAGTTATATAAACATCCATGTCACGGTACTGTGCCGCGTGAGACGTTATGTTTCTGTAACTTGTTTGTGTTTGAGGCTTAAGGTTGTTTGCGAGACTTGGCAGTCATAAGCCAAGCGATTAACTGAATTAGCTATAAGTTAGTGTAAGCATTACCTGCAGAAGCCAGTAGCCTATCGAGCAGTTCAGCGTGATGCGTGAGCGCGGCGGCGGCGGAGAGCGCGTGTGCCTGTGCGGCCACGGTGGGCGCGGCGCCCACGGCCACGTGCGTGGGGGCCACGTGCGTGGGCGGCGCGGCCGGCGTGGGCGACGCCGCCGCCACCAGCCGCGCCGCGTGACCGCGCAGCGCCAGCTGCCACACGCACGCTACCTCCTGCTCCGACACACCGCTGAACTGGTGCTGCAGTCTGCTCAGATACGAACAAAACGAACAAAATTAAAAAGTCCTCTTGTTAAATACCAAAAGTGACCCGATTAAAATTAAATATACCGATAGAAAAATATTCCTATGTGACGGACTAATTTTAATATTTTATTTGAACATTGCCCCATCTCAGTAATAACTCCTACATCACGGGTGCGTTCACACACATGTACCTATACTCACATACACAAGAGACCCAGAACCGAAACACCTATCTATAGACCATACAAATGATTGTTTCGTGTGAGAACAAAAACCGCGATATATAGCATAGCAGATTCTATTGAATCAAAAACAACGACGATCTGTTAACAAACCTGAGACAGTCGGTAGTGAGATGTGCGAGCGCATGCGAGGGCGGGCCGTTGGTGCTGTGCAGCGCGGAGTTGAGTGCGAGCACGCAGCGCGCGAACACTGACGTGAACTGCGCGGCGCCTGATACAGCTGGCTCCATCTCCGCTAGCCTGAGCAAACAAACTCATCAAATCGTATAATCATTATTTTTTCAATCGAAAGGAATTCCAGATCCATTATTTCACATGTTTAATTTATTTTCTCGACAATGAATATTGTTGACATGACAATTACACTTTTTCATAAAATAACCATTCAATTCCACCAATCCGCACTGGGCCCGCATGGTGGATTACCACCCATTCTTTACCCTAGAGAGAAGACCTGAGTCTCAGCACTGCGAACATTATAAGGCTGATTACGTTTTGGAACGAAGTTCCTTATCGCGCGTTGTGAAAGGGGGCTAGACGGAAAAAATTCTCATGAAAAGTTGTAACGACACTTTTACTGTCAAAATGTAAATCCAAGATGGCGGCTGCAAGAAATTATCAACTTTTTTGTCATGGGTGTCGTTTTCATGGTTTTCGAGGGTGTTGAAACCGATGGTACTGTCAAAATATAAATCCAAGATGGCGGCTGCAAGAAATTATCAAATTTTTCGTCATGGGTGTCGTTTTCATGGTTTTCGAGGGTGTTGAAACCGATAGTACTGTCAAAATGTAAATCCAAGATGGCGGCTGCAAGAAATTATCAACTTTTTCGTCATGGGTGTCGTTTTCATGGTTTTCGAGAGTGTTGAAACCGATGGTACTGTCAAAATATAAATCCAAGATGGCGGCTGCAAGAAATTATCAAATTTTCCGTCATAGGTGTCGTTTTCATGGTTTTTGAGGGTGTTGAAACAGATGGTACTGTCAAAATATAAATCCAAGATGGCGGCTGCAAGAAATTATCAAATTTTTCGTCATGGGTGTCGTTTTCATGGTTTTCGAGGGTGTTGAAACCGATAGTACTGTCAAAATGTAAATCCAAGATGGCGGCTGCAAGAAATTATCAACTTTTTCGTCATGGGTGTCGTTTTCATGGTTTTTGAGGGTGTTGAAACCGATTTTACTGTCAAAATGTAAATCCAAGATGGCGGCTGCAATAAATTATCAACTTTTTCGATATGGGTGTCTTTTTCATGGTTTTCGAGGTTGCTGAAGCCGATAGTGCTGTCAAAATGTAATTCTCTCAATTTTTTCTCGAAGTTCCTTATCGCGCGTTGTGAAAGGGGGCTAGACGGAAAAAATTCTCACGAAAAGTTGTAACGACACTTTTTGCTATAGTAAGCTATTGTAAGCCGTGCGGCGTGCGCATGCTTCTCTGTCTGTCTCTCTCTCTCTCTTATATATATATGAACTTCGTTCCATCCGGGTGTCCCTTGACACCTCTCAATATTTTTTTTTTGTGTATATTCAATAGGGTAAGACTAACTGAGAAGATTGTATTGATGACTTTAATGATTATAATTCCGTAAATAAATATGTATCACAACTGCTACTGACTGAATCACATTGTAATCAACAGACAACTTGCCACTGACTTGCACAGTAAAAAAAAAAACTTAAGGAAATTTGAATTTCGAGGGATACCCAGCCGTCAAACTTCCATAGTGCTCCATACAACAGTGACGTGCAAATCAACATGTGTACAAACAACTTATTAACAGGCTGTTATTCTCTTGTAGTGAGATAAGACATTACTACATTATTAGCATCTATAGTTATAAACTGACTTGTTAAGCTGTTCCTCAGCAGACTGTAGCATTTTCAGCCTCACGTTGGTGGACAAGGTGACATTGTCGATGTGTTGCAGCACGGAGTCGAAGAACCGCCGCACCGCGCTGTCGTCCATCGCCGACTCGATCTTCTCAGCGCTCGATTGTTGGGCGTCACCTTAGGCAGAAATATATGTTGATTTTAAATGTTTCCTTCCAATTTCTCTGTCTTATTTTCAGTCAGAAATTCACTTCATTCATTCAAATTCTGACGTCATAAAAAGTTAGGGTAAACGTTTCAATCAGCGTATTTCAATTTTCTCCAATGCGATACTCCAATAGGACTTTAATAGGAAGATATCCGAGGCCTTACCATAATGTGTTAAAATGTGAGGCGTGCGAGCAGGGAAGAGGGATGGACTTATACTCCCTATATTCAACAATCTTTCCTTTAATATTCTAGTTTAAGACCTCAAAATGGATCGCGCTTAGAGCTCGTGGTAGGCGTTCTGTATCGAGGTACGCTACAGGGTCCTCACGAAATTCATATTTCTTCGCTTAATTTATTGAATGACTTTGATGAAATCGCCATTCAATTGAGTTACGACGAGAGGTTGTATTGATGATTTTAATGATTATATTTCCGTAAATAAATGCGTGTTACGGTCGCAAATCATATTTTAATCAACATACAACTAGACACTGACCTACAAAATGCATAAAAACTTGAAAAAATATTTGAGAAAAGAACTAAAACTTAAGAAAATTAGAATTTCGCGGGTCCCTTCGGAATTTTCGTCGTCCCTAGACCCCACTTCAGAAACTCAGATACCCGCTGCTGGCCTTTCTTGAAGAGCTGGGGTAGATCGAATGACACATTTGTCCCACCCGTACACAAAATACGCGCTTTAGTTGTGGAGTTGCGAACACCAGCCCGAAATACAATACAATACCCTAGACACATTCCACCAAAATTTAAAACTCACCTATGGGCAGGTAGGGCACTAGGTGTGGCATGGTGTCTCGCAGGTAGGTGTAATGTTTGATGGTGTGCTCTTCGAACAGTGGCAGCATAGTGGTGCAGTGCTGCGCGGCGTTCAGTACCAGGATCAGTACGCACATGTCTGGGCGAGTGGTCAAGGTAACTTATGTTTTAGAGGACTAGAAATTATTACGCTTAACCATATAGAGACCTAACTCAAAACAACCGGACAGATGCGAGTCGGATTCGCGTACGAAGCTTTCCTTATCATCCATGGCAAAAGAAGGCAAACCATGTTTGTTGTATAGGAGAATTTTATTCTGTTTTTAGCAATAACAAAATTAGTTTATTAGATTAGTTAGTTTTATTAGATTAGTTTGATATTGGATGATGTATTTCTGTTGCCATTAGGATAATCAAATGGCAACATACATCATCTGTTAAAATTGCAATGGTCTAGTTATCACGGTTCATGAGATACAGCCTAGTGACAGATAGACGGAAAGTGAAGTGATAGCAATAGGGTCCCATTTTTACCCATAAAAACAGAGGATATTAATCTTAAAACAAGTTTCAATAATAAGGTTGAATTTTCAAATGCCCTCTTTTTTGATATTTTCCCAAAAATGCTGCAAACTATCTTCAAATCTGAATTCAATTCAACCAGTGTGTACACAAAGTCATAAGATTGGTATATGAAAGGATACAGGCCGGGTCCTCGACATCGGGCTCGGGCATGTCGAAGAAGGGATGCACGGCCAGCAGCCGCGTCGTCAGCGGCAGCACCAGCGCCGCGTGCGAGCTGCCCAGGCGCTGCACACAGCGGAACGTCGACCGCTTGTCCTGGACCACACACGTGACATGCTTCAATATTAATAATTTACTTTGTTACATAACAGAGCTTTTTGTGTAAGTTGGATAATCATCAAATGATTTCTCCCGCTCTGGGGTGGAGTGGGAGGGAGTGTCAGACTTTAACTGACTATAAACACACATATTGTTCCTTCTTTGCCTTGCCTTCCAGGGAAACGAGGAATGTTTTCCTTTAGAAAACCAACCCATGGCCCCAGTAAATTTCGGCCCTGCTGGGCCTTAGGAGGTTTTGCTAACATGTCCTAGGGGCGCGCATGGAACACTACGCGCCGTCCACGACACGGGCTCGGTCCGGACGGTCACTCGACGGCCGGACGGCGAGCTATCCATTGCTTGTCGTCCGCAAGCCCAAGCCTACGCTGGCTGGAAATCGGGCTCGGGGTCCTGGCGGCTAGGGCGTGCACACATTGGCGTGTCACAGCGTTCACTGTACTTACTTGTGGGTACCTCTTGAGATTCTCCAATATCTTGTCGATGCACATTTCGAGGCATGTCTTAGACGCGACCGTGCACGAGCCGAGCATCCGATGGAGCCCTTCTCTCACGTCCATTGAGTAGTCCTGAAAATGAAAAGTATTGAGAGACACAAAGTATTTCATTGACCGCTATTTCTCACGGTATATAAATCGCATAAGCGAGGGCTGAATGTTGGGTTGAAACTAATAAAACTCATAGATCGCTGTATCAGAGATCTCCGCGCGATGAGAACATCCAATAGTCCGAAAAACAATTATCTAGCAGTTGTCCGGACCAGACACAACACCCGTCTAATCGGTCGATCCTTCCCTTTTAATGAATGTTTGCGATCTATGGAACAGTTTTGTAAGCGTTAGAGGTTTAACGCTTGCCGTTTATTTATTCTTGCATATCGATTTTTTATAGACTTTGTGTTAAATCACTCCAGACCCTAATCTCCATTTTCCTGCCGTCGCGGTCGTCTCGTTTTATTTGGGGTCGGGACAAAGCGTTGTTTCTTCCATTCTGTCCTGTCACCCGTCACGATTACTAACTCCTTTCTTTCATATCAGTCCTCACACAATCCATCCATCTTTTCTATAGCCACCCTCTACCTCTCCATCTACTCACATGTATAATCTTAACTTTTTTGGTAACATGCGTTACATCCTTCACCTTTACATGGCCATATCCTTTCAAATGTTCGGTCACTGGCGTTAATACTCAAGACCATAATCTGTCAGCTAAGGTCGAACGCTGCGTTACGCGGGCGCCCGCGCGGTCCAATACAAAATTGCTCCGTCACGGGCAGCCGCCCTCTACGCCTATTTTGCTACGTAATAACACATTAAAGTTCTCCATCGACACGACTACATGCACACCGTTAAAGTTGAACTATCGACACTGCGCAGGTAATAATCCGGTTTTCGCGACGGGTGCCCGCGCGTGCCCCTGCCTTACGAGGCGTTACCCTAATACTAACCTCTAAAGCCCCCAAAATAGTCTCGAGCTGATCTTCCCTCAGCACGATATGATGCGAGATGCGCGTGAGCGAGTCGATGGCGCGCAGGCGCACGTCCTCGATCTCGTCGTTGAACATGTCCACGAGGAAGTCCAGCGACGTGGTCGCGAACACTGCGTTCTCCATCGACAGCTGGCACACCGCGTCTACGGCGGCGGTGCGCACCTCTGGGTGAGGAAATGTGAAAGCGATGTTAATAACACACACAGTTTAATAAGTACATGTTGGATATCCCAGATAACACATTAATTAATCCATACAGCTAAGGGTGTCATCAAACGGAATGCATCCTAACAACCGATTCAACTGCGCGTGCGTGGTGCGTGGATTGTATTGTATGTTCAACTTAAAAAATAAATCTAAGAGAAAGCTTGCACAAAATAAATATATCTTTATCTATATAAATAATTTTCCTGTATGTGTGTTTGTCACCTAATTCTTCCTAAACGGCTTGATCAATTTGGATGTAACTTTTTTACATTTGAGAAGATCGTTGGATGGTTTGAAAATGCAATTGGAAGCGGTAGGTGGCGCTGAAATCGGGTCCTCATCTTTTTATTCTATTGAAAAACCAATTTTTGGGCAGGCCGACGCCTGCCGGGACCGCTAGTATTATATATTTCTTAGGTTATGTCTCAAATGCTGTTCTTCGTTCTTTTTGGTCAAAATTTGACAGTGCCTTTATGATATAACAAAAAGTTTAGAGGTGTCAAGGGACACCCAATGGAACGGAATGGAAGTAGAATCCTTATGAGATGCACTGTGGCTATAAGTTATTTAAGTTGGTCTGAGGGGTACTTTTTAGTGGTGGTACCATAACTAAAAAGTGTAAAATAAAAACCTTTTTACAAAAAAAAAGATATATAATAATATAATATAATAATAATCTTTATTTGAAACTAAAAACACATTTAACAATTTATTTATGCACGATGATAGCTGCAATAGTTTGAAACTGAGGCGCAGCTATCAGCGCCCACCTCCAGTAACATAAGAATAGCAGTAGTTCCATATCATATACAATAATTATGTAAAATAAGTAAATCCCAACCTATACTAGTGTGTGGTGTGTAGTGAGTGTATAGTGAAGGTGTGGAGTGGATGGGGTGTGTAAGGGTGTATGTTTGGAGAGTGTATGTATTATGACTTTGTGATATTAAATTTCAACAAGTTTTTCAGTTTCATCGTAAGTTTTAGATGTTAGCCAATCGGTTAATTTATTTTTAAGTACATGCCTCGTTAGAGGGTATATATTTATTTCCTTATTTATCCTGTTATAAAGCCTAGAGCTTATGTGTCTAAAACTGTAACTTACAGCTACAGATCTGCAGCGTTTTGTAGCACAGATTCTATCCGCACGACGCAATACAGTGGCACATTTTGGATCGTAGAACAGCTGTCCATGTCTTCTGACAACTGTTTTGAATATGAAGAGCTGTCTAACAGTAAGGACTTTGCAGAGTTGAAAGAGGTCTTGAGTTGGGAATCTAATGGGTTTATTTGCGATAACTTTTAACACTGCTCTCTGTGCCCTTTCTACTCGCAACATGGCAGTTTTTAAAGCTCCTCCCCATGAAGTTATGCAATATCCGAGAACTGATTGAGCAAGCGCAAAATAGACTGTAATCAGGCAATCGAAATCTGCAACCGATCTTAGTTTTTTGAAAATATATATTAACCTTCTCACACGCGTTACAATCGAGTCTACCTGAATTTTCCACTTTAGGAGGTTATCAATATACACGCCAAGGTATTTAATATTATTTACTCGTTCAACGGGGGCACAGTCACAAGGAGTAGTACTATTGTTGAGACACGTGTGTGCAATAACTTTAAATGATGTTGATGGTTGGCTACCAATACCAGGAGTAAAGGGGATAAATTTGCTTTTATTGACGTTAAGTGTGAGAAGGTTAATAGTGAGCCATTTCATGACCACCCCAAGAGCATGCTCCGCAGCTTTGAGAGCGTCAGACCAATTTTTGCCTTGAGTTAAGAGAACTGTGTCGTCAGCATACGCGATAACTTTGGTGTTTGGAAGGGATAGTCGACACAGCTCATCCACGTAAATGAGGAAGAGGCTTGGCCCAAGCACGCTGCCCTGAGGCACGCCAAAGGTCAATCCCACCTCGGTGCTTAGGTGGCTACCAATTTTTACCGCCTGCCTACGATTCGACAAGTAACTGTGGAAAATATCATAAACATTGCCACGAATACCAACATTTTCTAGCTTTTTAAGTAGCAACGGGACAGAGACAGTGTCGAAAGCTTTAGATAAGTCTAAAAATGTTCCAACGGTTTTTAGTTTATTATTAAAGTTAGAAGTAATCGTGTCTGTTAGTTCCAATACTGCATCTTCTGTAGACTTACCAGCTCGAAAGCCATACTGGTTTTGAGCTAAGACTTTATTTTGATTTAGAAAGTTTATCAATCTTGAATTAATTATTTTTTCGAATATTTTTGATAGGGTTGACAGTACGGATATTGGTCTGTAATTTGAAACACTGCCTCTGTCCCCCGCTTTGAATATTGGGTGGACAACAGCTGTCTTAAAAACATCTGGGAAAATACCCAAGGACATGGACAGGTTAAAAATATGGGTAAGAACAGGGGTAATCAGATGCCGAGAAGCCTTAATGACAGCAGCCGATATACCATCATGTCCTATAGCACAATTGTCCTTAAGGTTCAGGATAATCGCTTCAATCTCGCCTTCATTCACTTCAAGCAAGACCATAGATTGAGTAAAAGAGGTAGATGATATTTTGTCCTTGTTCCTGATGCATGAGGCATAAAAATCTGACCTTGTTATTTTGGAAGCTAGATTCTTACCCACACTTGCAAAGTACTGATTGACCTCTTTCAAAGAACAACTGGGATCGTCATGGCATTCAATTAGTTCCGTAGGTGCATTCTTATTCTGATCCAGGTTGCCAATTCGTTTGATTAGGCGCCAAGTTGCTTTTCGATTACGTACAGCCTTCCGAAACTCGGATCTTTCATATTCGACAGCTGATTGCAGTAATTCCTATAGCGGGAAAAAATTAGTTTATAGGTTTCGTTTTCAGGATATTTTTTAAGCTTTTTGAACAGTTTGTCTCTATGGCGTATACATCTCAGAAGACCGGGCGTAATCCAGGGCTTAGTTATACGCTTTCTACTCGGGATATTTCCCATGCAAGTGTGTGCCTTCACAGAAGAGGATAACAGAGAAACCAGAGTTTCAGCAGCAATGTTTGGGTCCTTCATTTCAAGAATTGGGGAAAAATCTGTATTTGCCATATCAGAGACAACTCCAGGGATGTTGGTTTTCGAGATTGTTTGTTTCCGCGCGCACCTAGTGATAGAATGCTTGCAGAAAAGAACAACGGGGTGATGGTCAGTAATGGGGCCGTCCAGCACCAGAGAGGTGGCGGGATTCGAGGATTTTAGTAGAATATGGTCAAGGCAGTTAGCCAATCTTGTGGGGAATGTGTGAGCTGGCAGTAACGTGTGGGAGGCAGCAATATTTAAGTACTCATCACAGTTAGAGTCACTATTTTGAGAGGCTATGTTGATATTGATATCTCCCATAAGAGCAACTGTCGAATATTTTGAAAGTTGATGTAAAATATTATCAAGGCTTATGAAAAAAGGTGCCAAGTTTCTGTATGATGGCGATCGATATAGAGCAACAAGAGCCACTTGGCCAGCCAATTTTATTATCATACAGTTTGCGTCATCGAACTCCGGAAACTCTACTGAATGCTCAAGCTCAGTGCTGATATAAGCGACTACACCATCATTTTGGTTTTTGAAAGACGTGGTCTGTGTGTTATATCCCGGCATCGAAGGAATATTTGGGCATTTGCTCAACCAGCACTCAGATAACAGAATGATGTCAAAAGTAAATGATATACGGCTTAAAAATGTTAATAAGTGATCGAAGTTAGCGTTGATACTTCTAATATTTATGTGTAGAATTTTGAGGGTGTCAGTTGTCTGTATTAAATGATTGTGACTGTCCTCTGGCGTGCAAATAATGCTATTAGACACAGAAATATTTTCAACCTCAGAACTTACAAAATTAATGTCATCCATTTTTTGGCAATATTATAAACATATGGCACGTGTAATATGCGACCAGAAGGTCAGCATTACATTCATTTACATTATTTAATGAACATTGACATATTCTAGTGCTTTTGTGGCGTAGCATAACTTTATAGTAGATACATGGAAGATCTGTTTTTATGGAACAATATTGTATGTCTATCAGAAATAACTTACGATGTTGTATTAAATGTTTTTGATTTAGAGTTTGTGAATAGAGGAGTGTGTTTTGAGTGTGTGTAGAGTGTAATAATAATAGAATATGTATGATTTGAAATGTGGGGGAGTATAAAAACATAGTATTAATTAAAAACATGCAAATTAGAACTATTTTAAAAAGGATCAACTGTCCCTTAGAGCCTACATAATGAAGACATAAACAGAAATATACAACTCGTTGGGAGTCAAACAACAACGTTAAACATAATATGAAAAATAGAGCTAGTCACATTGTAGTCTTCTTAGTAATGTTACAAAGGTCTGCTTCAGTTCTCACATGAATATGTTTGCATCCCTCTCTTTCACGAATAAATATCTTGCCGTGTTTGACCCAACAGAATTTATAATTGTTGGTAGTAGCCGCATCACGCGCCAGGAAAAATAGTCTTTTATTACGTGATGATAGATTTTCAGAAATAAAAACTGGTCTTGGCGGGCCACTTATTTTGAGGTGTTCAGTGGTCAATTTGAAGCTATTCAAGTTATGCTTACGAAACTTCTCTAAGAATTCCTCTTTACGAAGAACGGTGGTGAAATTGACTATCATAGTCTTGTGGGCCGGGTCTTTAGATTTTATACGAAATATATCTTTTATCTCACAGGAGTTTACTTCACATTTAATTATTTTACTCGTGTCTATGACAGTTTTCAATAGCATAGATTTAGTTTCAGTTTTGTGGACCGGAATGTTACGTATTTCTATACATGTTGATCTAGAGCTTTGTTCAAAATTTTCAATTTTGGTTTCTAACGTAGATATGTAGGACATAGTTTCTTTGCGCTCAGATTCCAAGTGTTCAACTCGTGAGGTCAAATTGCTTAATTTCTCGACCATCAAATCAATCGTAACCCCTATGTTATCAATCTTAGAACATAACATGTTGTAATTTTCCTCTTGCTGTTGCTTAAGTTCCGCGAACATTTCTCTCAGATCCGTCATAACAGTAGAAGCGCTGCTTTTCTGTTTTCCTTCGAGTTTGCGTTTGACATTCCGGAGGGTAACCGCAGGTGGAGTATCGGTGGTAGTAGAGTCCCTGCTTACATTTAAGTTCGTTTCCGAAGAGCAATGAGGTGCATAAAGTGGTTGTGGTGTACTGAACATGGCTGTAGGTGTCGTCGGCGTAGTCGGTGGTGGAGGTGGCGAATGTTCAATAGGCATTTTATTTTGTACTAGCTTTTGCCCGCGCGGCTTCGCTCCCGCTCTTCCCTACTTCAGCCTACTATACCCTACTCTACCCTACTATACCCTACTCTACCCTACTCTACCCTACCCTACTCTACTCTACTCTACCCTACTCTACCCTACTCTACCCTACCCTACTCTACTCTACCCTACTCTACCCTCCTCTACCTTACTCTACCCTACACTACCCTACTCTACCCTACTCTACCCTACCCTACTCTACTCTACCCTACTCTACCCTCCTCTACCTTACTCTACCCTACACTACCCTACACTACCCTACTCTACCCTACACTACCCTAATTTTCATTTTTTTTCCCATAAGAACCTTCTCCTCATAATAACGAACACAACAAAAAAAAATTAGCGAAATCGGTCCAGGCATTGTTGAGTTATGCGGTTACCAACACATTTTGCGATTCATTTTTATATTATAGATTTGAGCTTTGGTACCAGGCGAACAGCAATTTATAAGAGGCCAAGCACATACGGACTTATTACTGGTGTGTAGAGCTCAACTTATACTGGTTGCTATCGACGGTTTAGTACAAAGTCGCTTTCCGTCCAGTATAACTGGACCCCCGTGTGAAAGTCTTCGCTGATACGTCTGAGGCCAATATGAGCCGTACAGTGCACGCACACAGTTTTAGTTTCTCAAGAGAGTATGAATTAGATAGATGTGTGGAGTTACGCACGGGGCGGGTCGTTAATTAGTTAATTGATTGAGACTCACGCACTCGGGCACAGGGCACGTAGTAGTTTCGTAGTAAACTGCGGTGCACGCGAAGACCTCCTGCCGTCTATGCACTCCTAATTTTTATGACGAATTTTTCAAATCAGATTTTGGTAAATTAATTATTTATTTAACAGTAAAAAATAATTTCGAATAAACACGTCTGATCTACTCAGAGGTCCGGAGGGAAGGGGAAGATATATATATATATATATATGTACTCTGTCTGTCTATTCTTTCATACACGTCATAAGAGAGAGAGAGACCGTCTAGCCCCCTTTCACAACGCGCGATAAGGAACTTCGTTCCAATAGCAAGACTTATAGGAATCTTTTGAATGGTTGTTATTTTATTGAAGTCTGTGTAGTACAGCTGGCTACCTATACAGCAGTAAGTTGTACTGCAGACGTGATATCGTGTGGCCTACCCATGAGCTCGTCTTCCAGGCCGTGCACGAAGGCCCCGGCGGCGCCGCCCGGCAGCAGCTGCACGGTGGCGCTGTGCAGCAGCTGTCCGGGCGCGTCGTCCGCCCAGCGCCGCCCGGACGCCCACGCGCCGCTGCGCACCAGCTCCGCGCCGCGCTCGTGCGCTGTGCGCTTTTTCTGTAAGAGTATGGTCGTACAATAGACAGAAAAATCATTTATTTTAATATTTTATTTTATTAACACATACAAACTGATAACATGCCTATCAGTGCAGGCAACATAATTATACCTGTAATCGATGGTCAGTCTCAAGCAACGCCTTGGAGAACCGGCACAGATAGAAGCCTTTTTGGATTTAAATCAGAGCAAAAACCATAAACAGCCTGCTTCATTTTTTAAAAAAGTTACTATCATGTACCAATAAATGATTAACTAACTACCAACTATTAGCATCACATACCTTGACATTAGCAGAATCATTGAATAAAATAGAATTCAATGATTTATCCTAACCATGACTATAATGGTTTATTTTGCTCTACTTATGACTATTGTACATTCTTGTTTCCTCCAAGAACCCTTTTAGAATTTCACATCAAACAACACTATTTTTTTTTAAATGTATTTGGTAATTTTTCCCATAAAACTTCTAAGATGTTTCATTTAAGTTAGAGGTGTTTGCCTCATACAGCTTCAAGCTTGGAAGTGGTTGGTGAGTTGAGGATGCACCTTGCACCCCCTGCTAGCAAACATGGCTTGGTGATTGTAGACAAGTTACAGTTTTATGTCCAAAATAACAGCTACCTTCATGTTACTCATGAGCTGCTTGTCCAGCGTCTGCAGCAAGAAGCGGTCGGAGACGCCGCGCGTGGTGCCGAGCAGCGTGCAGGCCAACGCGCGCACCTGCATGCACAGGTCGTTCACCGCGGAACATATGCGCACGAACGCGTCGTCCACGAGCCGCATGGTGGTCTCGCCGTCGCAGAGCGTTATTGTGCTGGAAGAGTACATACAAATATGAATGATAAGGACAATTAACCTTTCGTATGCCGTAATTAGAGACACAATTAAAAAGTTATTGTGTCTCGCGTGGATCCACGTTCCGGACACACAAAGGGTTAAATGACAAGCCCAAAAATAGTAGGATTTTCGATTGAGTCTAGTCACCACCTAAGAAGCATTTTGATACAGCAATTTTAATCATTTTAACATTTTTTTAAATCTATTCTTCTCTTCTTAAAGTGGGTCTACGCTGAAGGAGCCGAGTGCGAGCTGAGCACAAGCCGAGCCACTCTATTCGCGGTGTCAATTGTGTACGAGCCTCTAACGATCACTGTCCTCAAATGTGATGCGACCCTACCTGTACGTCAAAAAACAATACGACAATAAGCGGAGTACTGCAGTCGAGCACGAACTAAACGCTCACCCACAATACTGAAGTGTACCATATATGAGGACATTATAAAGATGTCATGTCAAATACCAAATGTTATAATTATGAATGTTCACTATTATTTTATTTAAAAAAGAACAAAATACCATTATGCCATATATTTAACACTTACTTCTCAGGATATTTGTTGCCCAGCACCCAAACAAGCTTGAGGGCCACCTCCCTCACAATCTCGTAGTCATCGGACAGAGCAATGCACACCAAGTCATACAGGCCTGCACCCAGTGTCTGCCCACGCTCATGCATTGTGAGGAGAGACTGAAATGCTCCCGAACGCACTCTGGCATCCTGGAAAGATAGACATTGTATGAAGAAAAAGGATTCACAATAATTATAATAATATTGTGAATATTGATGCCTGGGTCTAGTATTACAGATTATGTATCAATTACAAATAGAATGTAGACAATGCAATATCAGATGGTACGGTTGGCGCAGTGGTAGAGCGATTGGTGGCGGGTTCGATTCCCACACGGAACAAACATTTGTAAGGCCTACAGATAGGTGTTCCAGGTCTGGGTGTCTTGTGTATGTGAGTTTACATGTTTGTGTACAGACCCACAATGCAGAAGGGATTCCTAGTATGGAGCAATGTTTTTTTAAAAACAAAAGAATATTGAATTACTGTTATAAATGGTAATTCAATCTGCCATACTTTTTATAACCAAAACAGTAATGCTAATGCCTCACACTTTTAAACTAGACATTTGCTTCATAGTAAGCTCGAAAATGGAGTTAGCATGTGACTGTTTGGTACCCAAAAGATGGATTAAGAAACCACGGTCATAAAGGAAGAAGATGGGAGGATGAACTGAAAATGACCTTAAGCTCTCTCTTGTTTAAAGAGATGGTCAATAGATGAGCTGTAGAAGGCATTGGTGGAGACCTATGCCATAAGGCACATCAAACATAAAGATATATTGCAATGAATGAAAACTAAGTAGAATTTATGGTAAAAATGTAAAAGATGTTCAGAATAAATGCTTTTTTATTATAATTATGTCTGTATTTTCCACCAAGTGTGGCAAATGAAATCACATAATACTATTTTTTTTTAAATAAATTCATTTTACAGACATCACTGGACACTAATATTGTATCATGAGTAATATTTACATACCTCAGCATGTGAATAGTCCCCAAGCAGCTTCACAATAGCATCAGCTTCCGTAGCCATCTCCGTGGTCCGCTCAGACTCAGGGTGTATCGGATACAGTTCACTGATGAGCTGCAGGCAGCGGCACTTCACCTGATGACTTGTGTCCTTCAGGTTGTCCTTGGCAACAGCTACCAGGCGCATCATTAAGATCTTGTCATCACTAAGCTTGTTGCCAAGTTTAAGTAGGGTGGCTATGCCTTGTGCTATAACCTGTAATTATCATATTATTACTATTTTGTTTTCCTTATTCTGCAATCAGTTTCACTACTTTTAGTTTTCCAGTTTGAATTTGTGGCAGAATAAGTGTGACTCCAGTGAGCCATCTACTAATCAGCTACTAAGCAGAGTCCACTTTAGCAAATGTACTATGTTATGTCTATCCTTTTCAGTCTTTTTAAGTAACTCATATTTCTAAGCGCAGCCGATTATCATGTCACTGGTTAATATTAATAGGATTTATTTTTATGAGTTGTACAATAAAAAATGTTAATTTAGGTTACATGGAAACATTCTTAGCAACAATAAATGTCCAATGGTTTAGGTGAAAAAAATAACGTTATGGAATATCTTACCTTGTGTGAAGTTTCATTTTTAATCAAGTGAGCAGTCTCATCAATCAGATTATTCAGATTGGCTCCAGGACACTCCAGACCTATGTCACAGAACAGCCACAGTATCTTCACTCGCACCACGGCTTCTTCTTCAGACTGGAAGTGTTCCGACAGCTTCTTTATGGCCTCTTCTACATCAGATTCTTGGAACTGAAGGCAATCGGAAATTCGCAGTAGGAGTTGCAGTGCCTCGTCACTAGACTTGCATTTTTCTAGCAAGCCAACGAAAGCAGCGGCCGAGCTGCCAATCAACGGCTTTTTAACGAGATGCAACTTTTTAGTAGGCGGACCATCCTGAAAGCAAGTCTTTAATTGAATAATCTCAACTATCGAAGAAGTAAATTTGTACTGCCGTATGTTTAGGTTACGTGCTTACTTGAAACGATTTGTTGTACTCTGCCAGGGCTCTCTTTTTTAGAACTGCTGCCATTTTATATATTCAGATCGTTTTGATGTTGTTTTACTCGTAAATACTCTAAAAAACTGCAATGAAAACAGACAAGCTCATGTTTATATTTTATAAATTTTGACAGCTTTCAGCCAATGAATAATGCGTAATATTCATTCATTCTTTCAGTCATGACACGTACCTAACTTCACAGCACCTTCTTTGAAATCACAGATAATAAATAATCGACTAAAAATATTCGATCCTCGGGGAAAAAACGTTTCAAGTGCAAGAAAGTAAACATTAGAAGCATAAAATCATATAAAAAAAACAACACAGAAGTAGGAAATGTCAAAGTCAAAAAGCATTTCACTTGTCACTGTCATTAGTGTCACTTGTCAAGTTGCATATGGCTGGGTTGTACGCTTTATTTAGTGAAAAATATTTTTATTATTAAATTTAAATTAAGGAATAACATAACTTCCACTTATTATCTTATTAACACTAACGTCATAGTGTTTTCATAAATAAAAAGTGTAAATGGCATGAATTAAGAAATAAGGATGAAGCCATTAGCTCTTCATCTCACACGTAACAATTTATATAATTTATTTATTAATTGTAGTTTGTGAAAGGTAAGGTATTCAATCATTATGTAACTAAATAGCCTAAATTAGTTTCTGTATCTCGTGTCCTTGGAGGTAGGTGCACTGAAGTAGTTAATGGTGCACTATTCACAGTCTCAAGCTTTATCAATAGAATTCATCTATGTGTTAGTACCTACTGATAATGGCTTTCTTGATAGACATTGAATTAGATTAGTGTAGGTGACAGTGAAATAACAGTGCTGCTGTTTTCAGAGCATGGAAGACAAAAAATAATGTCATGTGAAGGCAAAGAACAGGAAATGTCTGAACGGCGTCTCCTGGAGCCCGCATACCTCGGGGACGGCAGTGTTGCACTGCCCACGGTGCAAGCGCGGCTTTCCCAGCACTGGAAGGAGTTTGTTTGTGGCGGAGGATCTGCTTTCTGCAACATACTCATCAGCTATCCACTGAACAAGCTCATATTCAGACAGGTAACCTCTTAAGAGGATTAACTAACCTATTCTATTTGAGTTTGGTCTTTGCACTTAGTACATGATGTACCATTGTGCGAGAACCATGGCAGACATCATTTAAAAGGTCTTATTCTTGCCAACTCACCTTGCACTGTTATCTAGTCTACTTTGCAATTTGCTTGAAAATTAAGCAATTTGTAATCAGAAAGAAGAAATAACTCTTGTGGCATATTGGCACCAACACTTTGAATTTTTTGTCATAAAGAACGCTAATACCTAGTCAGTTGTTTGCCCCAGTCATTAAAATTTTGCATGCATTATCTTTTCTCAAAATGCTCCCAAACTTATTGCAGCATCCATAACAAACTATAGTTCATGACACTACATAGGCAGCTATCAAAATCTGGGGGCATGTCTTATCATTAGAGAGATAATGTTATCTTATCAAAATTTACATATGTATGCTTAAAATTTTAGCAATTATAGAGCAATTTGGTTAAAGTATATAACAGTTTTGTCCTCTACATATGTAATTTAAAAACACAACTATGGCTACAATTGTGTTTATAATTCATGTTTCAGATGATGCATGGTGTTGAAACAACATTTGCCTTACACCAATTGCAGAAGGAAGGCTTGGGTTTCCTCTACCGTGGCATGCTGCCACCGCTGATGCAGAGATCCCTTTCTATGTCCCTCATGTTTGGAGTGTATGATGAATGCCTACAACCATTGTTAGAAAGACAAGTTAATTCCTACATGGCAAAAACATGTGCAGGAATGGTCGCCGGGGCTTTTGAAGCAACACTAATGCCTTTTGAGAGGATACAAACGTTACTCATACATCCAAAGTTCCACAACAAGTTCAAGAACACCGCAGATGCAGCCAGACATATTGCCAAACACTATGGTATCAAAGAATTCTACAGAGGATTAATACCAATAATGTTCAGGAACGGCCCGTCCAATGCAATGTTTTTTATAATTCGTGATGAGCTGCGAGACAGAATGCCAGTGCAGGAGAAGGCACTCTATCAAGGCCTCCAAAACTTCTTAGCGGGAGCATCGATTGGTGCATTTCTCAGCACACTTTTCTATCCTTTGAATGTTATTAAAATTGCGATGCAGTGTGAACTTGGTGGTCCTCACAGGACAATTGTTTATGAATTTAAATATATTTTACGCAAGCGAGGCTTGAAGTTTACAAACTTCTACCATGGGGCGTTACTAAACATCTCCCGCGCATTCTTAAGTTGGGGTATCATAAATGCTTCCTATGAAGTTTTAAGAAAATTTTTCTATTCCTAGTCAAGCTGTTTTTTCTTGTACAGATATTATTTAACTTTATTTCAAATTTTGTTGAATCAAATTGTTATTTATTTTGTTTCGAAATATTTATAATTCTTGGGAATACACATATATTATTTACACATGTAAATATTCAGTATGCTACCTGAGCACAAAAATGACAGATATTAGAATCTGTTTTCTGTTATAATTTCAAACATGAACCATATTTTTTATGCAACAATGAAGCTATAATAATGAAAGTGAACACTGGAGTAAATGTTATGAACTCCAGTGACATGCTATAGTTTACTAAATATTTCATTAGATGCTCTAAATACCCATATAAAATTTTATTAACTCAGTCCTCAATCAGTAAAAATGAACATTCAATCATTATAAATCTGAACCGAAAATCAAGATTGGAGTGGTAATGTTCCACCTATGTATATAAAATAAAATAAGTTATATATTTGTGATCTTTTCTGGGAAAACCAGTGGGTAAATCTGTTAAGTGCCGTTATAGTTTATTGTGTATGTATATGTTATTTTTAAGTAGACAATGTTTTATTTATACATTTGGAAGCATTTACATGAATGTTGTTATTGTAACATTATCTGATTAGCATTTGATCATGGTGGATTGTGATCACTCTCGTATGATATTGTGTTAGTGTGTCTCTGTGACTAAATACCAGAAGTTTTTACAATAATTGAGATGCTCGTAGTGCATTGTAGCCATTTTATTACATCTTGCAGTATTTTATGTATCTATAGCAATACCCAAATACATAACAGTATATTGATCTGTGTTATATTATAATAGCTGAATTAATGAATGTAGGTTCCCACCTATCAGCGCAAGTTATTCTAAAAGAAATAAATGCAATGAAACAATGTGGTCGTTGTTATTTTGCGAAATGCGATCCTACGTTGTATAAAGCCAATGGTCAACAACAATTGAACTTTGGAAAATAGTGATGATACGTTGATGAATATGACAAAAGGTATGCAAGTTACAATAGGTAGGTACTAAGTCGTGTGATTTGTGTGAATAATTACAAAAACGAGGTAATAAAGTCATTTACGCCATATGTAGGTAAAATCACGGAACAGTAAAAACAGTGGAAGAAGTAAGTAGGCGTGGCACTGTCGCCGCTACTAAGAAACGCGTTGCACACTAGCTGTTCAAGCGCTCTCATTCTTTAACTAGACTGCGCAACATAATAATTAACGAAAAATAATATTAAAATGCCTTATTGTCCCATACTGTACTTTAAAACCCATAGTTAGACTAAAGATCTAACTCATTGAGGTGTATCATACCACCGAAAAGTATTATTTTCGGATTTATTTTAATAAAATGAAAAAATAAAATTACGTGAAACATTACGCAGGATATACAAACAAAACTAGTCCTTAATCACATAAAAACAAAGTTGATTTTCTTTTCTCGGTTATTAGCTTTTCTGGAATATTCGTTAGTCTACCTATACTTTTGACGCTATCCAAATAGTGCGTGACTTTATCGATAAAATCAATCGAAATGTTACATTGCCTTTTTAAAATAAAAGTAATTATATATTATAGTTTAATAGTTTTTGTATGTAATATAATACAGATAATTATTAAATTAATAAATTTAATAAAATAAAAATTGTGGTATGATATTTGTGATGTATTTTAAATAAATTTAGTTGAAGAGTTAGGAACAACATAGGGCATTTGAATTATACTTAATATTCTTATGTTTAGTAGTGGGCGATGACGATGATTTCAGCTGAGATGATGATAATTGATGTACTATGCAAATAAATACCCTTTTTACCACGTTTAAAAGTTGCCTTTAATCATATTAATTTCATTATTTTAATACTATCACAGTATGGCATACAATTTTTTTTGCATTAATATGTTTTAAATACATTTGCATAGTCGATATTATTTCGATCGAATAAGGTTACCTCACTACTGGAGTAGCAGTCTGCGTACGTGTCAGTGATACGCCATTCAAATATCACTCTTATCTTTACGTAGTTACAGTTCATACTGGATTAGCATGAAATATAGCGAATATATTCTGAACAATGCCATCTTGCGACGAGTAGCGGTACTTGGTAGTCAAAGATGTATTTCTTTCTTGTTTTTGTCAATTTGATTTATAGGTGACTGATTTTAAAGTTGCATTTCGTATAATATTTTTTTTGCATTTCGTTTACGCCCTGTTTTTGTTTTTAGCCAATCATATTTTTGGGTTTGCAGTAAGAGTAAATTGTGAATGTATGAGTTTGGCGACACCGGTTCTGGGACAAACATTTTCTCAAGCTACTTCCACTGTTTTTACTGTTCCGTGGGTAAAATAAATAAAGAGGACGCGGGACGGCACAGTTTTGGCGCAGTGGTTGAGCGATTAACTACTGCGTGCGCTGCATATCGCGAGTTCAATTCCCGCACGGGTCAAATATTTGTATGACGTACAGATAGTAGTTTCGGGTCTGGGTTTTTGTGTGTATGTGAGTTTACATGTTTGCGAATTCACGCAAGATACAGGAGTGATTCCCAGCATGTGGACTCGTTTTTTTTAATAAAAAAAAAAGAAAATGACTCAAAAAAGGCCTAAAGTAGTAGCAATCATTCAAATTTAATAGGTACCGTAAAGGGAGTTATTTTGGCCCTAGGGTATAACTTTGGCACAAGTTTATTACAATGGGAATGTGAGAAATAGTGTTTACTGTGTTTCTACCCCAGGGGCAAAGTTACTCTCATTTCCTCGGTACCTATCTTATCAATCCATCCAGTTATTTCTTACATCTGTTTTATATTTTAAAGCGTGTTTAACATAATTTAATCATAATATCAAATCATTTCCACCTTGACAGTTTGGCCTTGATCAAATTTGTTTAGCAAGTAGTTACCTAACTATTCTGAACAAAACTTGTTCGTCACATTGAATGATCTGAACGTGAAAAATGTGAATAAATAAATAACGCGTTGGAGAGTTGGAGACATCTATTAGATCTGTCGCCAAGTCTCCAACTCAAGTGTATATTTTTGTGATGCTTGTCTACCAACCCAAATTACTACCTAGGTACTAAAATACAATACAAATATTTTTTCAATACACTTACTCGTAAACCCAAAATTTACCTACTGTTTTCCGCACTAGTGCGGAGAAGTGTGCGATGTCGCCCCCGCCGCAATTTATTGTATTTGTACTTATCGTATCAGTAATTGATTGTAAGTACCTATTTATCGTATCAGGTTGGGCGCTTTAACCCCCGTTTATTTATTTCTTCGTAAGTGTATTGAATAACGTCGTTTGTCCATAACCCTCTCGTATGCAGTTCGAGCGAATTCAGTCGCAGAAACTTTCTCCACTTGTATCAAAATGTACCTACCTACTATTATCTAGGACTATTTAACTTGGTTGTACTGTTAATCGTAGATATCTAACAATGAAATACACTAATCTTAAATCCAATTGCGATAAGCCAAACTACTTACGTATAATAGCTAATAAGGCCGGACAAGTGGAATTCAATTAGAATCTCAATCTAGGCGTGTCTAAACTCTGAGATTAAGTAGGTAGGATGTGTAGGTATTCTATAGAATCTAGATAAAGTACATAGGTACCAACGCGATAATTTCTGCCTGATCACTTAAAAAAATTTCGCTTGAATCCTGAAGCGCGGCGCCAAACCAAAGCCTTTGAAGTTTTTGTTTCGAGTGCAAGCAAAAATGAACTTAGCGGTGGTCAGGCGGAATTGTCTTCGATACCTAGACATGTACTTGCCTTTCCGATTTATGTGCGACTAAGGTGGGAATTAAGATGTACCTACTCTAATCTGGCTAATCAGGATCACTTTTTGGAAAGTTAGGGTGGTCAATGAAAACGTGGTGCATCTAGAAAGTCAGCGAAAAATTGAAATATTACAATCTTTGTGTTTGGCATTAGAGTTCTCCGCGCGATTGGAACATATACAACAATCCAAAATCAATTGTCGGGCAATTGCCCGGACCAGACACTACACCAGACTGGTTGGAGGATCCTCTCTTTACAATAGAGGTTTGCAGGACTTCTATATCCTGTTCTGCCTTTTATCTATACTGGTGACCCCGACGTGATCGTCAGCAGAGCCTTCATCGTGTCGCTACATTATGACGTTATCCATCACTTCTTCAAGCTCTCGAGCAGTGAGCCATACAGTCAGCGCCCACGTTTTATCCTGACTGCCTACCCGGTCTAACCTAGTAATCATTCTTAGCCTCATCAGCGACCTTGGCTAAGCACATTACTTACTACCACTTCGGGCAGTCAGAAAAAAGGGTTCTTCATAACTAGCGAGGGCTAACGCTACAAAGAACGTCTTATAATCGACGCTAGCAATCAAGCCGCTATACAGGGTGGCCAGAACATTGACGTCCAAAAATAAAATTTAGGTCCCTCGTATCGTGGGGTATCCGAATCACCCCCATGTATGTTCCGCGACTTTTCATAGTTTTCGAGTTATGAATTTTTTTCTGATTTTTTGAGAATGATCGACCAGACCAGTCTAAAAAATTAAAAAAAAAAGTACATGGCTTTGTCGAGATTTTTTTTTTGCAACTGAATCTTCATGAGTAGGTAATACTTTTATGCATAAAATAATCAGCTTCGTAACTGTGATGGAAGTTATGAAAAAATTGGTCTAAAGTGAAAAATTTACGTTCGTGAAATTATGACTTAGCTTTTCAACTTTAAATAAAAAATTTAAACAGGAGACTGCATGGTTCCTAAGTAGGCTTCAAAAATGCGCCAGACTTTCAGCTTTTAGAATCATAAAAAAAAATAGCACTTAATGGGGCTACTTTGGCTTAAATCGGCCTTCAAAAACTGTGAGGTAGAAAATTCTTAAAATTAGCCATATGACGATTTTTTTATTTTGTCTATTTTCTCGTTCCTAAGGTTAATTTATGAAAACAACCGAGAGTGAGAGAGATAGCAATAATTCGGTCTCTTATCCTCTCAGCCCATTGTTATTGCAGGTAGAGTAGCGCCTTCGTTTACAACCCATGGTGCACGAGAAAAGATCGCGCGAAGTTTTTGAATCTTAGCTTTTCTTACAGTCATTTTTGGTTAGCAAAGTATTCGTCAGATGGCTAATTTTAAGAATTTTCTACCTTTTTTTTTATGGTGGGAAAAAATCATGCATTGGCATCCCCCGCCCTCGGGCGGAGCGGGAGATAGTGTCAGACTCTTACTGACTAAAAGACCCACTCCGTTCCTTCTAGCTTTCATACCGGGGCTCAAACGCCCTTTCGGATAACCCTGGCCCCAGTAGGCTTCGACCCGGCTGGGTCCCTGCTGTTGCTGACAACTCCTTGAGGCGCGCGGGAACAGTGCGCGCCGTCGACGACTTGGGCTTGGTCCAGACAGTTACCGGACGGCCGGACAGCGAGCTACCCATTGCTCACTGTCCGCAAGCCCGCGCCTACGGTGGCCGGAAATCGGGATCGAATCCCGGCGGCGGCGGCGGCGATAACGCCGTTGCCTGATGCGTTCGGCCTCCTCCTTTGCGAGCATTACTGCTACGCAGAAGTCGGCGACCGCCTGCCACTCCTCCTCGCTCCGAACCATGGCCTCAACCAAGGCCCGGCGCGAGAAGTCTCCGCCGCCGATCGCCCCCACGAGGGCACAGCGATGCTCTGCCCAAGCAGGGCACACCTCGACTGTGTGCTCCACCGTGTCCTCCGGGCGTTCCGCGCAGTGGCGACACCCGGGCGTCACTTCCGCATGAATCCAGTGCAGAAGAATTTTCTACCTCGCTTTTTGAAGGAAAGCTAAGATTCAAAAACTTTGCGCGATCTTTTCTCGTGCACCATGGGTTGTAAACGAAGGCGCTATTCCTTTACCTGCAATAACAATGGGCTGAGAGGATAACAGACCGAATTATTGCTATCTCTCTCACTCTCGGTTGTTTTCATAAATTAACCTTAGGAGCGAGAAAATAGGCAAAAAAAAAAATCGTCATATGGCTAATTTTAAGAATTTTCTACCTCGCAGTTTTTGAAGGCCGATTTAAGCCAAAGTAGCCCCATTAAGTGCTATTTTTTTTATGATTCTGAAAGCTGAGAGTCTGGCGCATTCTTGAAGCCTACTTAGGAACCATGAAGTCTCCTGTTTAAATTTTTTATTTAAAGTTGACTAGCTAAGTCATAATTTCACGAACGTAAATTTTTCACTTTAGACCAACTTTTTCATAACTTCCATCACAGTTACGAAGCTGATTATTTTATGCATAAAAGTACTACTCATGAAGATTCAGTTGCAAAAAAAAAATCTCGACAAAATCATGTACTTTTTTTAAAAAAAATTTCTAGATTGGTCTGGTCGATCATTCTCAAAAAATCAGAAAAAAATTCATAACTCGAAAACTATGAAAAGTCGCGGAACATACATGGGGGTGATTCGGATACCCCACGATACGAGGGACCTAAATTTTATTTTTGGACGTCAATGTTCTGGCCACCCTGTATATGTCGTTAGCACCGCTTCGAGCCACTGGAGACTGCAGCATCATCCCGACTCACTGGGATCGTCATCTTGCCGACTTACTAATGCGTCATCCTGACTCACTGGGACAGCACAACCCCGAATTACTTTAATACATGACAGCAGAAAGTTCTGACTCAGCAGAACTAACCTTTCATTCGCCTGGCACACACGACGCATCAAAGCCATCGATCTCCGAATTCCAGAGGAGAGTTTCCTATGTAAAGACATCTAAGATGCCACATAGGAACTGAAATTCAAAATCCTGCAGATCCTGCACTGCATTGCATTTGTTTTAGGTACTGTGGTTTTATAAAAAGTCTACAACGGTCTATCTTTTAGCGCCTCCTCCGCCTCCATTCTCCTAGTTTAAGGGGTCAATGTCTATTAAGGGCGCCTTCAAATTAGCCGCTAAGTGCCGTACGGTGGCAGTGCGGGTGTAACGCAGCGTCACGCGTCTTTTATTTATATGGAATAACAAAGCAGCGCGGCGGCAGCGTCCGTGAGGCCCTTTGCTGCAAAATTTAAAGGCCAAGAATAACCAAGACCAGAATAACATGTCACAATAACCATGCAACTTATTGTGGGTTTGTAGCTGGAAAGCACGGAACAGATAAAGGGGTCTGCAGCGTATGCGATTGTGTACCTAACCATTTAAAGAAAATGAGATTTTTTTTTTAATAAATCATTTATTATAAGCACGATTGAGAAAAGATACTGTAAGTAATACGTAAAATATTATATTATGCAGTCATTCATATTCGTCATAGTAATACCTACTAAGTAGTAAATAGTAGTTTAAAGGTATCTAATCTATTATAAATCATTATTTACATCAGTCCCGCTCCCACGATTTTGTTGTCCAAAAGGATTATATTTTTCTAGGTCTAGTTTCAACGCTTGAATTGTGAGGTCCCACAACTTGTTTGCTTGGGCAGCATCTTGGCACTGCTTAGATGGCCTGGTCACCGCACAATCACTGAAACAGATGTTGAAACAGGTAAGGGCCAGCGCACATCAGGCGATATGCAACACAAATTACCTTTGCCAAACAAGCGACCTTATTGCTTTTATAGATATTATTAGACACGTTGGTCCAGTTACTTTTATTTATTTTTTTTCACCACCTGCTCGATAATGTCGTTATATACATCATACAAACCTCACATAAAGCAAGTCATTATTCCCTAAGGAGATAATGCAGAATGGGCGATCCTGCGTGCATCGCACAAGTTTACTCAAAATTCAAACTGGCCATTAACAAAAAAGAAAATAGAATAAAACGTGCTTACTGACGGGAGCACTATAGAAAATTGAAACTATAGAATCTAGGAATAGTGAATTTTGTTTGTTTGATGAACTTGTAAATATAATACTTATATTTCTCTAATACGAGTATATGATTTGGTCGATCAAATTAATTTTTAATTATCCCACCCAGGTTTCTTTATTAACTCCCTCGCAATACTCGGGATTTAATTTTATAAAATCAGCACCCTTCGTTTCGTTCGGAATTCAACATGCCGCCCGCGACCTGCTTTATCCCCTAGTCACATAAACTACTATCTTGTACTTCTATTGACTTGAGAACGCATCAATTTAAAGCAGACAGATGTAGAGTCCGATTATTTAATTCCGAATCTAAGTAGGTACGAATTTTAAGGAACACAATGTTGATTAGAGAAACGTTGGACCAAGTGTATTGAAGTTAAGAGAGACTAAGTAGAAAAATAAAATCACATCTTAACTGAAATTCTTCGTCTTTCGATATCAGGCCGAGAACTTTTCACCCCGCCCTAGTATCAACCGCGGTGCACCGATTGTGCGCCGGCCCGAAATAAAGATCTTTCTCAGACGATAACCATTTATTTAAATCGTCTGCGCTCCATAGGTACTTTTCATCATCATTATCATCATCATCATCATTTCAGCCGAAGGACGTCCACTGTTGGACATAGGCCTACCCCAAGTGTCGCCACAACGAACGGTCCTGTGCGTCTCACATCCATTCCGGTACTGCGGTGTTTTAATTCTAAATAATTTAATAAAGAAAGACGTATCATAGACAAGCTCAGACAGAGGAGATTAAATAAAAATCGTGATTACCTATAGTAAAGTCCGCTCTCCTCAGCACAAGCGTCATCCACGGCGCAGTAGATGGTCGTCTGCGCGCCACACCGGGGTGACTTGAGCAGCCCGAGCCAGCCCAGCACGTTGTTGAACAGGAACGACGTGCCGTAGACAAGCGCCTCGTCGAAGTGCCGGCTGATCTCCGTGCGGATGACGCCGGGGTGCAGGCTGTACGTCGTCACGTTTGTTGTGTTGTGTTCCTGTAAAAAAAGAGATAAAGTAGGTATATTTTAGAAGATGCTCTACTGCTGTTTTAATACGAACATCATTATAGCCCAGTGAGCTCCAGTTGCCATACACCTGTACTTCTGAGTCATCATATCAGCCGAAAGACGTCCACTGTTGAACATAGGGCCTTCCCCAACCCTCACCACAACGATCGGTCCTGTGTGTCACGTATCCATCGGATTCCGGACGTCTACTGCTGAGTACGATGACTAAAAAAACGCCACTACCCACCCACTGATGATGCTATTGGCTTGGCTACATACTTAGCCATAGACAACATGTAACATAATAAACGCTTATAATATCCCGAAAATAGTATGTTTCGAATCAGCTGCTCAATCGATTTTAGTTATTTATTAATAAATAATTTATTGTACAAAAAAATGATTTTAAACATGAAAATATTTAAATTATAATTGTTTTTGTTTATGTATTTTGACTGGCATTTAGTCCAATACATTCTGTTTAAATACAAGGTGTCGTTTTGAAGCTGCAAAATATTTCAGGAGGTAATTATGTTAGTGATTCTCGACCCGAATCAATAATAAAATAAGTAGGTAATTTTTTTTTTTTTTATAACCGCGCTTTTTTCCACACACACAAACACGGAACAATAAAGGGCGTTTTCACACACACTAACTCGCAACGATAGTTTCATAAATAATGTATCATCCAATCATCATCCCGCACGCCACAGCCTAGCCACGCCCCCGCGGCCATCGATCAATCGATTTAGTTTAGTGTAATTAAAAAATTAAATAACAAGTATTACTGATTATTGACCAGGTTTCGTATTTTTACATGATTATTTATGAGTTTTATTACAACCTCCTGAAATATTGTGCAGTTTTAAAACTGCACCTTGTATACAACATAGGTACCTTAAGTTTATCAGCAAGAGCTCTGGCGAATAAAATATTGGCTGCCTTAGATCTGCAATACGCTTCAAAGGGGTTGTATGGCTTCCGTTCAAAATTCAGGTCATCCAAGTCTAGCGCATGCTCTGAAACCATTCAGTTGATTTACATTAGGGCTCATTTTAATAACTTAACTGAGGAATAAAAATGGCAGTTTGGCATATTTTTTATTTATACAATTTTTAAACCGCCATTTTTATTAAAGGTTATCTGAAAAATCAGCCCTCGGATATTAAAGATAATCAGGTACTAATCTAGGTAGGTAGGTATAATATATGAATAAGAAGTGGAGGCCTTTAAAATTTGTTCAAATCTTGGGCAAAAAAAAACAATTGAATTAAGTATACTTAACTCACTCGCATGAACGTATGACGAGACGAACACTATCCTGGACGGGCCATTCTGAATGAGAAGCGGCAGCAGCAGCAGCGTGAGCAGCGCGTGTCCGAGGTGGTTGGAGGCGAGGTGCGTCTCGAAGCCGTCGCTCGTGCGGCCCTCGGGGCACATCATCACGCCGGCGTTGCACACCACGCCGCGCACACTGCGCTCGCGTGACGTCACAAGCGCACAGAACACGCGCACGCTCTCCAGGCTGCACAGGTCTAGCTCCTCCACCACCAGCTCTCCCGTGCCCTGCTCCGTCTTTGTAAGCTTTTCTATATCTCCTTTAGCTTCTTTGGCTCTTTCCAAATTCCGGCAAGCCATAATTACGCGCGCTCCTGGAAATTGTTGCATATTCATTGATGAGTATTGCCAGTATTTTCATTAATAGGTACTGTTTGTCTGATGTATCGTAAACTATTCAGAAACATACGAATAATTTAACCCAGGTTCCAGACTACAACCCCTTGGTTGGTCTTTCAAAAATTATATGTAGGTAGGTACCTACCTATATCTGGCGTTTACTCCTCACCTCTCTTGTACAGATCCAAGGCAGTTTCTTTGCCGATGCCGGTGTTGCTGCCCGTCACGATCACAGTGCATCCCTCCAAGCGCTTCTCACTCTTGCACCAGCCGCTCAGGTAGTCCATGATGCAGTAGGTACTGTTCACTTATAGGATTTTAACTAAAACAACAAAACGTTGACGATTTTGTTTTTCTATTCATTCAATTTACTTACAAAAAAAATCGATATTGTTGTTATTACTGATAAAACTGATTTCGTCTATTATCTTGGACTATCTACTAACGCAATAATTCAATATGCTGGGTTTGAAGCGCAACACAAATTACACGATAGGCATGATTACACTCGATTACTAATCATAGGGCTAACGAATGTTTCCACGTTTAAAAATATTAAAACACTGAGATAAAACTTTTATGAAGCTACACTACAACTCGGTAGATCTGCGTGTTTACAGAATAGGTGATAATTGCGACGCAAAGTATTACGAAATGTGTTCCCCACCAAATAGTTTGATTACTTGGCGAGGTCGCGGCATATCGGTGCACTGGCAGTGTGTCGCGGTTTGATGAATATGTCGACCAACACGAAAGTACCTGCGGACTGGGTAGGTCAAAGATATTATTACCGTGGTCAAGGGCACCTTACTATGAAGCTACAGTAACTCTTCGTAAGCCTGTAATTTAATTAATAACGCCAGTACAGTGGTTAATAATGAAATATTGCTCTTGTTAGCGTCTGCGCCCACGTTCTGAGACTAAAATCGTGGCTGATCCAGGACTCGGTCTAGCCGTATCTAGTTTCATCCAAATTCGTTAAGCCATTGAGACAAGATGGTTTTTATTTAGAAAACAAATAGACTTTTAAATTAAAATAATATTATATCATGATCATAATACATGATCGTATAGTTATCTTAAACATTTAAAAAATACTACTAAGTATAAACTTAATTATTTACATACGCACGTAAAACAATGAAGCGACAGTGATGAAGCAGACACAATATGATTATGCTGTGAGTGGCCCGGAACGATACGTGAACTGATAATTTCTTTTATAAAACTCGCACTGAGTCCTCTGAGTATACAAAATATAATTCTTATAATGTAAAGTATAAGATGAAACAAACAGAACCAAGGATATCAAGTGTTCTATAGATAAAGCCTTGTACTTTCAGACACATTCATGCATTTTGTTTGGAGTCTTTGTTTGGCTACTTTAACTCGATACAATATCGGTCGTAAACTGTCTTAGGTATGTATGTACTTAATTTATATTGATCGAAAAGTGTTGACACCTAAGTAGGTATCAACACTTGAAAAGAATTGAGAACCCGATTTCAATGCAAATATCTAATAATATGATTATGTAATTACCTATATTCTAATAATTATTTCTAATCTACAAAATAGAGTTTTTGCTATCGATTTTAAGCTGCATTACGTTAATCGGTATTTTGATATACCTAATCATGTTGTAAGTATTGGTTGGTATAGATAAACTAAAAGATCTCTCCCATATCTTCACACGTCGCGTCGTCTCATTATACTTTATAATACTAGTTCAGACGGTGGATGGCATTCTGGTACAGTAGGTACTGGTGCTGCCATAAAAGAGCAGTAAGTACCTACTTATATATAGTCGCGGGTTCGAACTCTGCCCGAAATGTTTAGCTTTACAGCCACGCTATATTTTGTTTTTGCCTTTATTTTGTAGGCAAATATTATATTTAAAAAAAAACTTATATTTATTAGGCACACCAAAAACGACGACTCTACATATCCTGGGGCGCAATCGTGCAAAGAGCATTTGCATTCCTTTGAACCTTAATTCTAGCAGGCAGGAGGCAGGCAACCACCGAGGTGTCGTGAAGAAACAATGCTTTGCTGTAGCATCGCGACCCGCCCACAGGTATCACATACAGATACACAGATATACAGATAACTTTATACATGGGCACAGCTCTGCTATGAACATTCTTGCAGGTTCGCGCCCGTAACAGGGCTGCCCCTCTAGCCAAGTCACAACCATTTCGCTTGCGTCGAATGCCTCGAGTTGGTCACGTCCCCGATTCTTTTGTTCTGACCGTGACTGAGCGTTGAGATGTCGTCATTCCCGTACATTTGAAGTTTTCTACTAGCGTTAACGATTGCAGATTATCAACTTGGCTAGTACTGGTCACAACTTCAGTCTTAGCGGTGCGGCGAGTGGGGCGGCACCTATAAGCCAGCGCGCGGCGCCATGAGCGGCGTCTCGTGGCGTGCTTCAAACATTTACATACTTTTGATTTTACAACTCGCCGCCCCGCGCTTTTCTACCGCTCACAGCGGCCAGGTCGTGAAGGGCCGTAAATAATCTCCACGCCTAACTATAAGCAACCAAAAGACAGCACCGTCTTAAGTCTTTACGGGCCCGCTGGCATGGTGTGAAGCCCCATGACCGCTCGCCATGAACCCTTGCGGAGATGGAGCGAAAACCGAATAAGCTTACATCAGGGTCAGATGTTTCAAGGGAACCGGTTCTGCTGCTCATCATGCTGCTCTAAGTTCGTAGTACCGCCCAGGTGTAGGAGGACAGGGGGTGGTAAACACATTCTGGCTGATCTAAACGTAAGATGATAGTGCACGCTCGTTGTTTCATTTTTATAAAAGACTTCAAAAAAAGGGAAGATGTTCTCAATTTGATATTCGCACGATGGATGGCACAGTTACCACTGTGATAGAGGCGTAGTGGTTGCGGGTTCGAACCTGGTGCGGAATGTTTATCAAATTATATATATAGCTTTAGTCAAATTAAAAAAAGAAAGAAAAAAAAGAAAAGTAAAATCAAACCATTTCATTCAGATTAACTTATTAAAAAATATATTTTCAAAACAACTTTTGCTTACAGAACTTAATTGTTACAGTCAAACCCATTTACATACGCACCCCAATACGAGGAGCCAACACAATGGGGTCCTGAATCGCGCAATCAACATTTTCGCGCCTCTCAGCATACGTGTTCGACCCCTGATCTGTTACATCGGGGTCAGTCGTTCCGAGGGAAACCAGTTCCACCAAGCTGGTCTAAGTTGGTGTCACCACACTGCCCGGGTGTAGAATGACAATCGTAGTAATTTAAATACCTTCTCCCAGTACTAAGCGTAGCTACTAAAATATGGCACGCTCCAAAGATCTTCACTATAACGGCACCTCCGGAGTGACGACAGATTCAACCGTCTGTCTGTTCGACCCCTCTTTTGTACGCTTTTTTTACTCGGGAAATTATATTATAAATAACTTCTAACGCTCTGGGAGGAGCGAAGGTAGTGACTTTTACTGACTAGTAGAGCCGGCCACCTGTGTTTCTTTAGTTTCCCTTTGCGTTCCAGGCGACGGCAGGTAACTCTTTCGAACAATTTCGCAAAAACATCTAATATATTTTTATCTAGAGTAGGTAAAATTTATCATGTAGAAATCTGAGGAATGAGGATAATTATTTTCAACGCCTGGGTCATACACCTCAGCGCGAACAATGGATCGCACGATCTTTGAGTATGGTTCGAGATAGAAAAATATGAGTTGGCGGTCAAGTATAATTTTATTTCCGCCGTAATCTAATTCTTGAATTCCTTCGATGAGTCCTGTTTGAAGGGATCGTAGTTCTGCAAGTTCAGCATTTCAATGGTGACGTCCCACAGTTTCTCTGCTTCGCTCTCACTCTGGCATTGTCTTGAAGCTGGAGTCTTTGCACAATCGCTGGAAAAAAATAGAATACCTATTGTAAATACAGAACAGTTGAAACGTTAATTGGCATTCAAATAGAACATATTTTTTGTTTTTAAATATTATGGTCAATGTAACGCCTTTGTACCTTTGTGTTGCATAAAGTTTAAATAAATAAAACCCTGTACCTATTTATTTATTCTGACTGTACCTCGTCAGGTACAAGGTAAATTAAAAACCCGGTGGTTGGGCACCGGGTTTATTCGTAACTTATATTCTTCTCATTGAAACCATTAAAAGCTTCTAAATATTATAAATTCTGTTACGTATAATTTAATTCTCTGTTATTGTTACTTTTTTAATTGTACTGATTTGATTCATATTTCATGAACAGATAGATAGATACTCGTAGATAGATTGATTATTTATTGTACACCAAAAACACACACAACAACACAGGTTTAACAACAGAACAGGGAACAGGTTTTAATTACTTATTCAATATAGGTAGTGTTCAGGTTCTAAACATTGTATAGGTAGTCTGCTCATTGCCTTTATTTTAAAAGGTATGTACATACATACATTGTTTGTATCCTGAGTGCGATCGACATCACGTTTATAACGTTCGGCGTTCCGATTGGCCGGCTCCAAGCTCTTAATCAGTCAAAGAACCAAAGGCGGTAAACGTTTCGATCGCGTACGTAAATACCGAACTGACTTCATAAAAAAAAAGTGGACAAAGGTGTGAACGACTAAAGCGGGAACTACCTACATTAGACCGACGCACACTTGTTCCACGCCTGATTTGTACGTCGCGTCGCATGGCGTTGCGTGGCGTGGATCTATAATGTAGCTCTACAAGTTTATGGAAACGTGGCGTCCGTGGCCAACGTGTGCCCAATGTAGTTCTACCTTAACGTACACAAACCTGTAATAGAACCCGCTCTCGTCCTCACACTTCTCGTCGACAGCGCAGTAGATGGTGGTCTGCGCGCCACAGCGGGGCGACTTCCAGCACCAGCTCAGCAGGTAGTTCTGGAAGCCGTAGGTGATGATGCCCCAGGCCGTCTGAGGAAAGTGCCGCCCAATGCCGGTCTTCACGATGCCTGGGTGCAGGCTGTATGTCGACACAGCTTTTATATTGCGCTCCTGAAATTGATATAGTCAATAAATACCTATATCCTAGCAAGTAGGTATAGGATCTAGAAAGTTAAATTAAACATAAATCTAATGTAAGACTATACCCTATCACCAGGGCAGAAATCCCGACTTTTAACAGGCACTACTCGTAGACATTATTTATACAAAACACACTTGAACTTCAAAATAATCTTCTTGAATTTGAACTTTTTTTTAATTCCGAATAAACTGCAGTAAACTTTTAAAATACTTTTTTGTGTTAAAAGAAAAATCCGTGTAAACATTACGCTTTAGATTAAATTCAATCAATTAAAAGTTATACTTCAAAAAAAAGGTCATCAATTCCTAACGATCTGGGCCCCACTATAGAAAAACTTAGTTAAGTTTTTGTCATTGGAAAACAATAGAATCAGAACTTATAGCACATACTTATAATGGACAAAACGAGCATGGATTACAATTAAAAATTATGATTTCTCTACTGACAGGATCCTCTATTTTTCTTTTTACTTTATACTTAGACTACGCTACACAAACAAAGACACTCCCATTTGTTAAATAGGTATAACAATTAATTTCCTAACAATTAATTCTACTCTATTGGACACGAATCAAGTTCGTTTATATCAAGAGAATACAAATGAGCGTATGACAAGCCTTACTACGATCACAGAATAAGTAATAGCTACTACATAGGTATCTAATAGTGCTTACTTGGTTTTAAGCGTTGAGTGCGAGTTGTTTTTACGTTAACGCGATCGAAACGTTTACTGGGTTTGGCTCTCTGATTGGTTAAGAGCTTGGAGCGGGCCAATCGGAGCGCCGAAGAACATAAACGTATCGATTGCAAACTCTGAGTAGACAAGAAGAATACCCACGACTCTCCTATCCTCCCGCATTTATGTCACGTACCTTTGCATCACTTGTGCATCCTTTGCCTTGACATAAACACATAATTACTATGTACTAGCCCTCACATAATTACCGTAACCGCCTAACGCATTAGGATTGACATCATATTATTTATTTAAGCCTCTACTGAACAGTGGTGACCCAGTGGTAAAGGGCCAACTTACGAGTGCACGTGTTGGGTTCAAACATAGTCAAATACTACTGCTCTCAATACAGCAAAGGAAAACTAACGTAAGGAAACCGGCATGTCCTATAAACAAAAGACTTGTGACATCCATCTACAACCCGCACTAGGCCCGTGTGGTGGATTACGGCCTATTCCTTGTTCTAGAGAGGAGGCCAGAATCCCGCGTCAGTAAGAACTTTATAAGACTACTTATGGTTTGGTTATATTAGGTATCTACTTGGCCTACAGTCCAAGAATACCCTGGTGGACTTATTCGACAAAAGTACCAAGCGGGTTACAACTACATGTTTGGTAGATAGTTTTATATGGGGGTCATACATATACAAATGCATACCTTCAGTTTGAGATCCAAAGCCTTGGCAAAAAGAATGTTGGCAATTTTGCTATTTGAGTAAGCTTGCAGTGGGCTGTATTGTGCCTTCTTTAAGTTGACGTCACTCAGGTCCAGTTTGAAAACTGCAATATCATTGTTTGTAGTTATTAGTTTATTACCTAATTAATTTATAGAACAATATTATTATTAAAAGTTAAATTATGAGTAGGCAACAAGTATGATCACAATGCCAAGCTTTTATCCCAATGGGATGGTTGGGATTACATGGAGACAGTACGCCTTCAGAGATCAGTACACGCAGACCAAGGGCTTCTCAAGATACTTGGCTTAGCAGTCAGACTTAGGCAACAACACACGATGCCGAAGGCACTGCAATAAGCTATAAACTCTGCAGCTTACACGCACTATGTGTACGCACTTACACTGGTGAATGCGCGATGAGACAAATACAACCCTTGAAGGGCCACTTTGAATGAGCAGCGGCAGCAGCAGCAGCGTGAGCAGCGCGTGTCCGAGGTGGTTGGAGGCGAGGTGCGTCTCGAAGCCGTCGCTCGTGCGGCCCTCGGGGCACATCATCACGCCGGCGTTGCACACCACGCCGCGCACACTGCGCTCGCGTGACGTCACACGCGCACAGAACAAGCGCACGTTCTCCAGGCTGCACAGGTCTAGCCCTTCTACCACTAGCTCTCCCGTGCCCTCCTGTCCTAGCGTCGATTGTTCGATGTCGTCTTTGGCTTCTTTCGCTGTTACAATGTTACGACACGCCATTATTACACGAGCACCTGGGGGAAAAGTAAATAGGTATTTAAGCAGCATTATACTAAACCACGTACAAGGGGGTAATCCTAGTACAAATTGCAAAGCACCCCTTTGACATCTTTTGTTTTTTGAGGTGGAATAACAAAATGACTTCTCCCGCTCTTCGAATAACGAAAGGAAATGTCGAACTTTTACTACCTAAGACACACCTGTAGCAGGCAGTAGTAGTTTCAGTTGCCTACCTTTCAATCGTGTAAATTAGAGACACAATAGAAAGACAATGCGTGCGCGAACGCTTGAGGATTCATGAATTAATTTGAATTTGTCTTTTGCGTTCCACCAGAGTTAGGTAACAATTCCGCAGTTTGACAGGCTCATGCCTGCTAGTGCTGATGCACTAGCGGGCCCCGTCACTTATACTGACGTGGTACAATGCTCCGTCGTGTCGAGAAGAGCGTGATCCTTGTCGGACGTTAAGCTACCGCTCGCCATCCTCAAACACGCGCCCACGGGTGCCCGGAAAAGCATCGGGAGTCAAGAGTGCAATCTTGACTCCCGATGCTTCACGTCCAGAGATCACTTTGTTGATTTTTGAAAAGGCCAAAACAAACAATAAAATGGGAAATATAGCTATAATGAAAAAAAAGACCGGTTTAGGTACTTAGGTAGTAAGACGTTTAAAACAAAAACACGATTTTCTGAAACGGCCATAGGCCCTTTGGCAAGGCAGTGTCTCATTGAGCCCGACATAGGTAGGTATTGTGACGACTGTGAAGGTCACATATTAGTTGCAGTAAAAACTGCATTGTAATGGACCTTTTAAGGTTTATGGTTATTAAAAAAATAGATTCGAATTATGACGGAAGTTGTCACAAGGAAAAATATTGTATTTTATTATATATAATAACATAATAAAGGCTCCTAACAATATAAATAGTCTAATTAAATCTAAAAGCCTTTTGTAGCGACATCTATGGCGCCACATAAGAACTACGAAGAAACTACGAAATCCTGCATCGCACAATCAAAGTTCTCCACGAGATTTGAATATATACGACAGCCCGAAATCATCTATCGGGCAGTCGCCCACCAGACCATAACACCTGTCTGGTCGGAGGATCCTCCCTTTTCAACGGAGGTTTGCGGGACTTTACTCTCTGTTCCGCATACCTCCAAACTGGTGACCCCGACAAAGAACGTCAGCGCAGCCTTCGTGCAGCTACTACTTCGTGACGTCATCATCACTTCCTCAAGCTTTCGAGCAGCGAGCCATAGAGCCAGCACCCACGGCTATAGAGGGTATCCTGACCACCAGCATGCCTACCTGGTCATACCTGGTCATCACCTTCAGCCTCATCAGCGACCTTGGCTTGGCACACCGCACCTTCGGCCAGTCACATGAAGAGCTATGAAGAACCTCTCCTGGTCGACGCCAGCAGTCAAGCCCTACGTCGCACAAGCACCGCTCCGACTCACTGGAGCCAGCAGCACTACTCCGACTCACTGGAGCCTGCAGCATCATCCCGACTCACTGGGACAGCACCACCCCGACTCACTGGGGCATCATCCCGACTCACTGGGATATCATCACCCCGACTCACTGGGGCATCATCCCGACTCACAGGGATAACAACACCCCGACTCACTGGGGCATCACCGCAGACAGTTCCGACTCACCGAGAACTATGCGGCATCGGTTCCGACCCACTGGAACCAACCTACGCTGGCCTGGCGCGCATCAAGAACCATCGATCTCCGATCTCCGGAGGGGAGTGATGTAGCGACATCTATGGCGCCACATAAGAACTACGAAGAAACTACGAAATCCTGCATCGCACAATCAAAGTTCTCCACGCGATTTGAACATATACGACAGCCCGAAATCATCTATCGGGCAGTCGCCCACCAGACTATAACACCTGTCTGGTCGGAGGATCCTCCCTTTTCAACGGAGGTTTGCGGGACTTTACTCTCTGTTCCGCATACCTCCAAACTTTCATTGGCGTCTCCCCACGTTACATATAGTGAAGGCGCCCGCCGGGTAGTTTTCCGTAAGGCCTTGACTATTTTTTCAGGTTTACGAGACCCCGATAGTTGAGGAAGGCGACTGTTGCGACCCATAAGGTCCCATAAACCTCTCGCACGCCATAATAAGTAAGAATAGCAGCTACAGCAGGCGAGGACAACGCCTGGAAACTTAAAAGCTGAGTGATTTTTATATTATTTAATATTTTGTAGAAGAAGAGATCAGGGCCGGTTTATGCATGTCGGGGCCCCTAGGCAATGCACGTCTCGGGCCCCCCTACCCTCTTCTAACTTCTTAAAATATTTTATTTCTAACACAAATTTATTCATAAATACGTTGTTTTTAGGGTTCCGTAGTCAACTACATGTTTCACCAAATCTATCTGTCTGTCTGTCTGTCCGTCCGTCCGAGGATAATCTCAGTGACTGTTAGCTAGCAAGCTGAAATTTGAAAAGTAAAAAAGGTGTCCCTCTAACTTTTGAACCATAAATTTAGAAAATATGAAAAAATCTCAAAAATTATTTTGAACTTGACGGGTTGAACAGTTTTTGAAAAATTGTACAAAATAATTTCTGAACTAAATTTGTAATTTAATTACATATATATATATATATATATAAATATATATATATATATATATATATAGATATATATATAAATATATATATATATATATATATATATATATATATATATATATATATATATATATATATATAGTTAAATCATTTTTTAAACTTAGTTTACATATTTTATTATTTTTCTATGTAGTTGTTTGATTCAATTTTATATTATGAAAATTGATATAAACAAAATTATCAGCAAAAGCCTATGAATATGCTCTGCACCTACACGTTGCTAATGAAAGATTGTGTTTTATTAAACTCCATCTGTTGACAGCTTTTCGCATACTTAATAAAATGCTAGGATTGCTAGTTAAATGGCATGTCATCGAAAATTCAATTTTTTTTACTGTTTATGAAACATAGTCTATTTTTTTTCCTGAAGCGCGGGGCCCTAGAACCTGGCGGGGCCCTTAGGCAGTTGCCTACATTGCCTAATGGATAAAACGGCCCTGGAAGAGATGATGTACTTCTCAGGCATAGACGAGGTCTGCCTCGAGGAATTTATCGCCGATTTTAAGTTGAGCGGCGTTGAGTTGGCGGGAGAGCGATTACGCATTTTGGGAGCATACCTTCATGGAGCAGCCCAACACTTTTATAGATACACATAACATTACGACATGGATTTCGAAACGATATGCCAGGAATTAAGAAATGAATTCCCGTTCGAATGTTTTATTTGTAAGCAGCGTCAGCACGTTACAGCAGTGCAGCCACTGGAACCATGTGTCGTAGAGGAGGAAACCGCATATTTATTTGGAGAAGGCGGACCGTTAAATATTTAATATGAAGATGTTAATGCAGATTTATGTTCTAGCATGATGATGGACGGTCCACAAACAACTGTTGAGCAAACTGATGAGAATAATGAGCGGAATGATGACGATGTAAGCAGTGGAGTCGATGACGAGACGGGATTGGAGTGTACGGATGAAGATAACCTGGTTGTGTCCAGTCCAATAATTATTTCATCCAATTTATTTCAGAGAACCTAGAGATGTTTTCAATAGAATCTCAATGTGATATGGATGTCGAATCCAATCAAAACCAAAACGACGATGATCACATTTTTGAAAATAAAAATAAAATTGGACAAAGTTTTTTCCAGGGTGAAACAGAAGAGATGGCCCAGTTTATTGTTATAAAGGATGATGTTCATTCTCCAGAAATAATAGACAAAGTGAATGGGTTTGATTTTATTAATTTATGTAACAAATATTTTCATCGTGCCCCATTTAGAACTAAAAAGTGCATGGAACGAAAGGGCATGGCAGGGAGAAAGTCCTCCCATCACTTTCATTGTAAAATAAATTCAAAAATAAAAACCTTCTCTCACTGCCTGACTGTGAAGGTCACATATTAGTTGCAGTAAAAACTGCATTGTAATGGACCATTTAAGGTTTATGTTATTAAAAAGATAGATTCGAATTATGACGGAAGAGGTCACAAGGAAAATTATTGAATTTAATTATATATAATAACATTATAAAGGCTCCTAACAATATAAATAGTCTAATTAAATCTAAAAGCCTTTCATTGGCGTCTCCCCACGTTACAGTATTCAGCTTTAAAAAGGGACTTACCTCTTTTATATAAATCGGCAGCAGTCTCCTTACCTATCCCGGTGTTGCTACCTGTCACTATGATAGTGAAACCCTCCAGCCTCCTCTCACTCTTACACCAGCCGCTCAAGTAATCCATTGTTACCCGCGCGTTGTAGTTGTACTAATCACTTTTACAATTATTTCTCACGCTGTCAATTAGCTGTTGATTGTGTGACACTATTAGCCATACTGATTCAAGAATGTCTTGTAAAAGGTACTTATATGTGGTGTAGGCCCTCGTTAACCATAGATTACTTACTAACCGTTCGTGAAAATGACGTGCTACTTGCGCTTTTACTATTTCGGTAAGATCCCGACCTCCGCCACCCCGCCCCAGCTCCTAATTCGCATTTTTAGTGCCCCCATAATCACTTATTGCGGATGCACTTCTTACATTAGGATATTAGGCATCGTGCGATCATCGCAAAAATTACGAAAGGTTAGTACTACGTAATTACAGTACGGTATCTCCGTCTGGGGTAGTGCCGGTAAAACCACATTCATAGCAATAAAAGGGCCCAAAAAGCTGTTATTTGACTTCCACACACAGCATCAAATAAAAAAAACCGGCCAAGAGCGTGTCGGGCCACGCTCAGTGTAGGGTTCCGTAGTTTCCCGTCCGTCACAATAGTGTGTTCCCACTTATGAATTTAAAAAAAAGGCTAATTGTTACGTTAACATAGAATACTAAGTACGGAACTCTAATAAATACGGAACCCTAAGAACGGGCCCACAAAGGACGGTGATAACTAAAACAGTATGCAAGTAGTAGAAATTTCAGCGATTGTGCACTCTTAAAATTACGAATATATTTAAGAAGCAACGATTTTTTACTACGAAGGTCATGAAAGTTATTACGCAACGCCATCTATCGAACCATTTATGAACTGGTTTATATCTTAACATTTTGATAGATGGCGTTAAAAATGAATTTTCATTTTGTTCTAAATTGCTTTAGCATGTTCCTGATAGAAGTTTTATGTAGTTATAAGATAATACCGCCAATGCCAAGGAGAGACCAACCGAACAATTCGATAATACCCGACCCCATCAACTCAGGAAAAATCCTAACAGCGCGAACGCGAAATAGCCCAGCGCCATCTCTCGGGGAATTGGGTTATTAATTAATACATAGGTACCAGAAGAAGTTTTCGGTGGTAATTTTGGATTGCGAGAACCGATTTTAATAATTCTTTTTTTGTTTGAAAGAAGATACGGTCAGGATAATAAAATATGTAAACGAAGTTAAAAAAAATGCTTGCATATACGATTACACTATAAACTTAGTCCAGAAATTATTTTGTAGAGCCTTTTTGTCTTTTTTGTACAAAAACTGTTCTTTCCATCAAGTTCAAAATAATTTTCCTAGAAAGTCCTTATAAAGTTCTACTTGTCAGATTTTTTTCATATTTTCTAAACTTATGGTTCAAAAGTTAGAGGGGGGGGGACACATTGTTTTTTACTTTTGGAGCGATTATTTCCGAAATCATTAACATAATCAAAAAATGATTTGACTAAACCCCTATTCATTTTTAAATACCTATCCAACAATATATCACACGTTAGGGTTGAAATTAAAAAAAAAATCACTTCCCACTTTACATATAGGGGGGCTACCCTAATAAAACATTTTTTTCCAATTTTTATTTTACCACTTTGTCGGCGTGATTGATATACATATTGGTACCAAATTTCAGCTTTCTAGTGCTAACGGTCACAGAGATTAAGCGAGGACGGACAGACAGACAGATAGACAGACGGACAGACAGACATGGCGAAACTATAAGGGTTCCTAGTTGACTACGGAACCCTAAAAAAGAGATCTTAAACAATCACGAATGATAAAATAATTTTATATATAAAAAACATTACTTATCAATGTTTTAAACTTTTAAAGAATCGGTATTAAAAAATTAAGGTATTTTCTTAATTTTTTTAATGACTTATTTGTAAAGTTTTTCCGCAACTTAATATAATAACGCACTTTTGTTTTTCATTCATCTGTCGAATATTATGCTTGTTAACAATTAAACCTCTCAGGCACCTACAAGTGTACCAAATTGGGTACGCCTCGGTACCAGCTAACTTAACCCTTATTTTTACGTTATAAGGTTTAAGTAAGCTGGTATGAGGTGCACTGTATTTGGTACATTGGTACCTAAGAGGCTAATATACCATCCTATAATTACTAGGTATACTCTTTGTTTACCATTTTGTCATCAACTTGGTGTTGCCAGATAATTGAGAAAATAAGAACGGTTGTGAAGACGACAGGCGGTTTTAATTTTATATATTCAATTCAACAAAGCAGTGTTCTAAGAATAAATCCTATAGTCTATCGAGAGGCGCCTTTGTTAATTACAAGTACGCGCAAATGCACCTTTTTACCGAAATCGTCAGCATGGAAACTTTGTTTTCCAGTGAAGAACCATTTCTTCTGCTATTAATTTTAAGTGTCTACTAAAAAAATGGGAAATGCAAAAACTTCTTTTCGCATTCCCAAAGTATTTGGCTACTAAGTCAAATACTTTTGAGTGGTAAAGTATACATGTATAACGTATTTTTAATACTCTTATTTTGGTTGTTTCCGAGTATATTGTGTTATAGTTATAAATAGATATGGTTATGACAAAATAATACAAAATAATAATGGTGTAACAATATCCAAATATATTTCAAATTGTAAAAGATACATTTTATAAATGCGAATAAAATAATCTTGCGAACAACGATTATTCTATTTATCTTAAAAGTAAGTAAATAGAAATTAGAGGTAGTGCATATTAAAATAAAAAGATAATAATAGATACAGTCAAATAGTCATCATCATTGATTTCATCAAACATTTTAATAAAATCTATAACTTAAATTAATTAAATTCTAATACCATTGTTATACCAATCACCGATTACTTAAGCTTGTCAAAGTTTTATAATTTTTACAGCATCTTGCGTTTTGTTCACTTAGAAATTGTAAAGCTATTTCTATTGGGACATTTTGCAAGTCAACCTGACTGAAAATAAATATCACAGTTCAAAGTGTGGAATTTCATAAAAATACAATTTCATAGGTAATAAAAGACCTAATATGTAGAACAGGTGTGTATTACCTGATAAGTCTCTTGATATAGGTAGTAGGATTCAAACTTAATGCCGGTTGTGAACTGCGCTACGCTGGTGACAGACGATTCCGAGATGTTTTTACAATCGAAAGAATCGGAGTCGTTAAAATAAACCATCGACTTGCCGGTCTACAGAATAATCGAGATATTTTTCGATTGTTACGAGTCAACGGAATCGACCGCTAGTTTTCGATTTTTCGAATCAATTACATACCGAGTCTAGTTCGGTCACCAGGGTGAGAGTTCAGTGGACTGTATGCATTGAGTTGCATGTTAGTTAGCGAGTCGCAATAACAGACCGAGATGTTCGAACAATCGAATTAAACTGCGCAACAATTCGTATCGTACTCCAAGCCGCCATTAAGCTTGAATCTACTTGTATTTTTAGCACGTTCATTTTTTTTACCACTAATTAAATTATTGTAATACTAACAATCACTAATTCTGATTTTAATTCTGACTTTTACTGGGACGGATTCACTTTGACAATATAATATTTTACTATTAAAAATATCCTGCAATTTTATAAACTACGATAAAAATTGTGTGTAAGAGCTAACATTGTATTTACAACTTTAGAAGTCTCTTCATCTTCCGATATAGTTGTGCAATGTGCTTAGAACTGCGTTTGTGCGCAAAATATACTTTGCCTAGTCTCTAATATTTTTTTTTGCAGAATTCGTGTTAAAAATTAGTCAAGAGAACGTAAACTGCTGTGATTGATTGAATGAACTATCAACAGCCTATGGCATCACTTGATCTCTTTAAACTATCAATAACTTCGTCCCAGGAACCAGTTACAGTGATCTGCTTGATAATGCCTCTTTATTCTAGGTTTAAGGCGTATTTTAGCTGCAATTTCCAGCAGGAGCTAAATTATGCCGTTATCTAGCTCCCTCGGGAAACAAAGCAGAAAAAAAGTATAGATTTGGAAGTTATGAGCGTCGAAACTTCCACATTTCAACAATATTTTCAACGCACCTTTGGGCGTTAAGAAAATACTTACAGAATATGGCTGAAAAAAATAGTTACCTTACAGGAATAGGATATTTGTTCCTAAATATATATAAGTTCATGTTTTTTTTTATACATAAAATCGATTTATATTTTTATAGTCTGTTCATAAAATCCTTATAAGTAGTGCGTTCATAAAATTTTATAAAATCCATATAGTATATTCATAAAGTTTTATAAAATCCATGTCTGTTAATAAAATTTTATAAAATCTATTCAGTCTGTTCATAAAACTTTATAAAATCCATATAGTCTATTCATAAAGTTTTATAAAATCCATATAGTATATTCATAAAGTTTTATAAAATCCATGTCTGTTAATAAAATTTTATAAAATCTATTCAGTCTGTTCATAAAACTTTATAAAATCCATATAGTCTATTCATAAAGTTTTATAAAATCCATGTCTGTCCATAAAATTGTATGTGTTCGTATACGATATAAATTATATACCTACATATAGTGTGTATTCGTGTGGGTGCAACTAACATGTTTTTGCTCAACAGTGTTTATAACTTCATGTTGAACACGCTTAAAAGTAACAAGTCCCCCTAAGTTCAGACAGTTTTGACTCCCGGATCATTGGCAGTGAAGGGGTCGTAGTCTCCTAACTGCACCAGCTCGACAGACATGTCCCACAGCTTCTTAGCGTATTCGTCGTTTAAGCCTTTGGGCCCAGGAGCGATTACTGCGCAATCACTGGAAAATTAAATAAAGTTTTATATATATTTAAGTATGTTCGATCGTGTAATTTCGATTCGACTTATCGGGTAATTTAAGTAATGAAACGTAAATGCGGTATGACTTTTCGACTTTTCGCCAATGGGTAATATTTCAGGGAAAAAAGATCTTCGCATAAAGGACAGGGAGCAAAGACTCAATTCGCTGTATTCTAGCCCCACACTGAGCATGCTCTCTCGGCACTTCGGGCGCACATCAAACGCAACAAATATCCACATTGTTGTTGTAACTTTAGAAATCAAAATATTTTTAATGTAAAGTCTGTTTAAGTGTATTACTTATTAATGCTGAAAAAATATGTATGAAGCCACACAAGGACCCAATGACGGTAGCGTTTTGTTGTTATTAGTTACATTGCGCCCAAAACTCGACAAAATGGACGGAAAAGGCTATTTTTTTCCACTAGTACAGTACTGTTCCCTCACGGCAGTAAGTCACCTCTCTGTGGAGTGGCTGGAGAGGCAACATGCCGTCTTCACCGGACATGGTAAGTTCCTGCATTGGATTCAGGCGGAAGAAACGCCCGGGTGTCACCATTGTGTGAATCGCCAGAGGAATATGGTGGAGCATAAGGTGAGGTTGTGCCCAGTTTGGGCTGAACACCGCCGTGTCCTCGAAGAGCCAATCGGTGGCAGCGACCTCTCGTACCGGACCCTAGTTCAGGAATAGCAGGCAGTCACCGCGTTTTGCGAAGTAGTAATGCTAGCGAAGGAGGAGGCCGCACTCGTGAAGGAACGAACATCCTCACGCCCCAGCTGCCGAGACCCCGGCCCCGACTACCAGCCACGGGAGACGTGGGCTTGCGGACGTCGAGCAATGGGCAGCTCGCCGTCTGGCCGTCCGGTGTAACCGACCGAACCGAACCCAAAACGTCGACAGCGCGAAGTGATCCACAGGCTCCTCAAGGAGATGACAGCAAACCATAGTGGCCCAGCAGGGCCGATGTCCGCTAGAACCACGAGGTTTTCTTCCTGTGGTTTTAGTCAGTAGAAGTCTGTTACGCCCCTGCTCCACACAGAGCGCGAGAATTCATTAAATGATTAAGGTGGTAAACCTTAAAATATACAGTATGTACTGATCTCTGTTTCAAAATCCTCAAGTAGGTACTGCTAATTAATTCATAAAAACCATCCCATATGCACAGTGGCGTCGAGTTCAATCCAGTCAGACGCCACTTTCGAAACTACTGGCCCTCCTAGTGGACGGACTGGCTGACCTCTCCACAAAATTTTGAAACAGAAAGTAAAAGCATTTTATGATTGCTGTAATTAAAACCCTATGCTAACAAGCATAAAGATCACAAGCAGTACACATTAGCCTGTTGATCTAGTAATTAGTGATCCTGACTGCTATGCCGGAGGTCGTGAGTTCGATTCCCACCCAAAACAAATGTTTGTGTGATGAGTATGATCATTCGTTCTGTGTCCGAGTGTAATTCATCTATATATATATTTAGAAATATGTATATCAGTATGTTTATCAGTTGTCTAGTACTCATAACACAAGCTCTGCTTAGCTTGAGACTAGACGGCGTTGTGTGATAGTTGTTGGAATATTGTTATTACTTGTAATCCATTATACAAACTTATTACCAGCGGTGCGCGTATCAACAATGAACAGTTTTCAAAGACCGTTTTTTGTTCTGAAACGTAACCACCGTTTTCCATCATGCGACCTTCTTCTTCGTCGCACAAACAAGTCTTCGAATTATTGTATGAAAATTGTTATCTTACTGCGAAGAAAATAAGGTCGAGAATCCATTGATTCAACTATCACACTCGTCGCGTCGTCGTTTCAAACCAGGTATTGCAATGAAAAATGAACTTTTACCAGTTAGACTGGTTTTGAAACGACGACGTGACGAGTGTGAACCAGTTATTACAATGAAAAATATAATTTATGTTAATAGCCATAAAGTGCATTTTGCATTGTAATAACAGGTTTTGAAACGACGCGCGACGAGTACCTTCACTCAACGATAGTTTCGTCTTCAAACCAGTCGCGACGATAACCGTTTTCAACAACCGTTTTTGACGTCGCACGACCGGTCGCGTTTCGTCGTTCAAAATTTAGACAACAACCCACCACTAAAGTTATTACCTGTAATACAAGCCCGTCTCGTTGGCACACTTCTCATCGACCGCGCAGTAGATGGTGGTCTGCGCGCCCTGCTCCGGCGTCTTCAAGAAGGGCGCCATCACGAAGCCGAATATCTGGCGCGCGCCCGGGAACAACGACGAGTTGAAGTGGCGCCCCAGCTCCGTCTTCACGACGCCCGGGTGCAGGCTGTACGTGTTGATGCCTTGGATGTTCTGCTCCTTAGGAAACAGATATAGTGGCAGCTACAGTGTTATGAACAAGATAGGGTTATTTGTAAAACACTAACAACTTTGCAGGGTTGTATTACTAACATCATAAACAACAACTTTTGTTCTATGTCTTTTTACAAAATTACCTACTACTACTAATTCATTTACTAAAACAAACCGTCAGGATTTCGTTGATCTATCTAACATATTTCGACTCTGTATTTTGCTATACCTAACTACTACTACTACTACTACTACGCGACGCAAGCGCATCAAGCACCCCCAACGCGCGATCCCGCTCCCCTCCGCTTTTGTACTATTGCTTGCTTCGCACAGACTTCGAAATATTATTTAGAACGTTCAATATAAATATTTTTATTTTTGTATGAAAATCTGATGAAGTAAAATATGATAATTTTTTAAAAGTCAGAACAAAAGTTGTTATTTATGATAGTAACATAGTTCTGAGAGGTTGCCTGTGTTTTGCAAATAACCCTGTATTATACGTTTGATAGAGGGGATATTAAAATGAAAGAATCTCTTCTAGCTGTGGCTACCTTGACGCGATCTTTTTATTTAATTTGATTTCCCTTTCTTACTTTAATAATTTTATGAAAGCTCGTTCATCGTTAACCAATCGTATATGCATGTAGACACCGATATCAGATTAGAATTTTTTATTTTTATTTCAAAGCTCTTTACCTTAAGTTTTGCTGCTAATTCTCTGGAAAACAACACATTAGCAAGCTTGCTCTGCGAGTAGGCTTCAATTGCGCTGTAAGGTCGCTTCTTATAGTTCAAGTCTTCGAAATTGATGTCACTTTCTGAAATAGACAAATGGCATCTGAATATTACACATTTTTAAACAATAAATTAATGTTAATAATAATTATAAGAAATTGAGCTATGCCAAATTTTAGCCAAACTTTGTTTCTGTTCTCTATTCAAAGAAAAAGAAAACCTTATAATTTTATTTTGTATTTCCCTACATGCAAAGATAGAGCACTGTTCCTATTGTTCATTGCCTATAGAAAAAAAAAAACAGATAATATTTATATTTCAGTTAATCCCTTTTTTTTTTTTTTTTTTTTTTTATGGTGGGAAAAAATCATGCATTGACATCCCCCGCCCTTGGGCGGAGCGGGAGATAGTGTCAGACTCTTACTGACTAAAAGACCCACCCCGTTCCTTCTAGCCTTCATACCGGGGCTCGAGCCTTCAGTTAATCCCTCATGCTCTAGTCTTGCTGTGCTCGACACGAAACTTACCTAAGTACCAAAAGTTTCGTTATGCACGCAATTCTTCGATTTTACCTAAATAATAGAAAGTAAAATTGGAAAAATAGTGTTAGAATTAAAGTTACTTGTATAGTGCTATTTTGTTGTGTCTCGTTCTGACGATCAGCGCCAATGAAGGACGATCCGTAAGACGGATCCGTTCAAAATACGAGTATAATAATAGTTAGGGATTCTCCAGCACGGTAGGCACTGTCCTGTGGTAATGTTTTTTTTATTATCCGCAATCAGGATTAATTGACCACAGCTTTCCCTTTATGTTTTTTGATGGGTGATAATAAACATGTTCGACATCTTGGTCGTGTCTGATGTATAGATACGTCGCGCCTGCGGTGGTCGGGAGTCGCAAAGCGGTTCCCGGCTGCGGTAGGCGCGGCTAGGTGGTGGTCGGGCTTGCTGACCACAAGTAATGGGTAGCTCGCTATACGGCCGTCCGGTAAAGACCGATCCCCAATGTTTTACGAGCGCCTCAAAGAGTTGTCAGCAAAACCAACCGGTCCGGTCCCAAAAGGGCTTATACCCGCTAGGGCTGCGGGAACGTTTGAAAATGTTACCTGGAAAGCAAAGAGCAAGGAAGGATACATGTGGGTTTAAGTCGTTAAAAGGCTAACACGCCCCCTCGCTCCACCCTAGAGTGACAAATCACTCGATGAATATCATCATGAATATCATGTTAGAAATATGATATCAAAATGGTACTCGTAGAGACATCTGTTGACAAATATGTGAACTAACTGTCAATGTCAAGCGTCTCCTTTTTCAAATAAAATATCAGTCGTTATCCTACAACCGTGTTTTATTTATAGATATCCCACCACAAAAAATAAAATATTACAACGAAGCAGTTTCTTCCATCACTGCGAATGCTATTTCGAGCAAAGCAAAACTTTTTAGGAGGTATATTACCGGTCGAGCATAGCATACATAGGGACTAAAGCATAGGGGGACTAACTCTAATTGTCATATTTTCTTAGTAGGTATACTTACAAAACTTAAAAACCAGTACCTACTTACAAGTACAATAAAGAGTGAACTTACTAGTATGCGCTCTAGACGAAACAGTAACAATCCTCGCCGGCGTGCTATTCCTGATGCGCGGCAGCAGAAGCAGGGTCAGCAAGAAATGCGCCAAGTGATTTGTTCCAAACTGCGTCTCGAACCCATCTTCAGTTTCACTCTTGGGACACATCATGACCCCAGCATTATTCACCAGTATGTTGATCTGTGGTTCAGTATTTAGTATATTCTGTGCCAATTCTCGGACCGACTTCAAGGAGGTGAGGTCGCATTTTGTTACAACAATGTTGCCAGTTTCAGGCAAATCCTTGCAGCGTTTCTCAATGTCGGTTTTCGCCTCTTCGGCCTTTTCCACATTGCGACACGCCATTATCACCTTGGCACCTGTGGAATTTTATACTTTTAAATTTTATGTTCCAAATTGGAATTGAACTCATGACTATAGATCCGGATAATTGATTGTTAGTCAAAATAAAACTCTCAAAGATAAGATAAGATAAGATATTCTTTGTGTAAACATTGTAAACATACAAGAGCATGAAAGATTGAGATTGATTGTTTGAGTTCAGTCATGTTTAGCCGTTCCAGTTCATATTTTGACGCTTGAATACACTACCATTAAAAGCCATGTAGACGATACTTTTGCGCATGAGTTCCGTTTTTGCTGGATAGATGCGAATAATATTCATATTATCTCTTCTGTTACGCGGGACGGCATCCTCTAAACGTAGGAACAGTTTGAGGTTTGTTTTAAGAAAAGTTGCGGTTTCGAAAATGAACACAAGAACGAGTTAATGGACATAGTAAGTTCGGGATGTTCCTGCGCCGGATTCCTGCGGAAGAAACGCCCGGGTGTCATCAATGTGTGGACCGCCCTGAGGACACACTGGAGCATACGGTAGTGGTATGCCCCGCTTGGGCAGAGCATCGCCGTGTCTTCGCGCGCCGGGCCGTGGTAAAGGCCATGGTCCGGAGCGATGAGCTCTTTCTGCGAAGCAGTAATGCTAGCAAAGGAAGCGGCCACATGCGCGAGGGCAGGGCCCTCACACCCCAGCCGACCGAGCCCAAGTCGTCGAAGGCGCGTAGTCTTCCATGTGCGCCTCAAGGAAATGTCAGCAAATCATAGGGTCGAAGCCTGCTGGGGCCATAGTTTAAGTGAAAAAAAACCCCGGGGCCCTGGAACGCAAAGCAAAGAAACATAGGAGAGGATTTAATCAGTAAAAATCTACCACGCCCTCCCACACCCCCCAGGGCGGGAGAAGTCATTGGATGATTCCCAACTTTAAAAAAGGGAAGAGTTAATATTTTATACTTGTAATGGACGCTGAGCTTGCTCACCTAAATTGTGACGAACGACTGATAAGATAGTGTGTGTTAGAGTAAATTAATAAGTGTTATTAAGGCCCATCGCCCACGGCGACTTTTGTAGCGATGCTGTCGCGTACTTACGAAAATCATCACTACCGATGCGCATTAGTCGAATTCGCTATAGAAAAAATGCCAAAGCGCTATAATTCTATTACGAAGAATACTTGCGAAAAAATAAACTCGGAAGAAAAGGAAGCCTCGTTTTATTTCAGTTCAAGAAGAACACCACACAAAATATACATCAGTACTTTTTAATGAATGGCTTACAAGTCATCATCATCATCATCAGCCTTTTTAATGTTCCCACTGCTGGGACTCAGGCCTCCTCCCTAGGAGAGGGAATGGGTCGTAATCCACCACGCGGGCCCAGTGCGGGTTGGTGAATGTCACATGTCTTCGAATTTTTGGTTCTAGGACATGCCGGTTTCCTCACGATGTTTTCCTTCGCCATTTTGAAAGCAGTGGTGATGAAATATATTACACAAGGCTTACAAGTATCGACCGTTTTTAACCCAAACATAGATCTGATGCCAGATGCATTAGACCTTAATTTTTTTTTTTACAAAGGGTCTCTATTTGCGATTTCCAATCAAGTCTTTTTTTTAACAATCATTAGTCCAAGGAATTTAGTAGCATTTACGATTTCAATAATTTTAGTATCCATATTTATGTCCATATAGTCAAACGTTGGCCAATATGTATGATTTTAGTTTTATCTAAATTATTAAATGTCATGCATGATGACTTTAATTATATCCAAATTAAATGTCATGATGATTTTAACTAAATTTCATTGATTTACGTAGTCAAATAATTAAGTCATATCGCAGACGATAGCATATAAAGCCGTTTTTTTTATCAACTTCCGTTAATACAGTGTTTATAAAGTAATAGATCGCAATATTTATTATTTTCGCGAAATCCTTTCTGCTTATTACATAATATTTTATTTTTTTCTATATGTAGCCGTTTAATTCCTTATGAATGAATTTCTCAAATATTTTAGAGAAAATGGGATTCAGAGAAATAGGCCTGTAGTCTTCCATAAGCTCTCATCATCTTTCTTAAATAGTGGCTTAACTATAACTATGTTTAGTGCCAGCTATAATACTAAGATTTATCATATGAGACAAATGGTGGCATATTTTAGATGCCACAGCTTTTATTATTTCAGTTGAGATGCCATCGTTGCCCACGCTATTTCTGTTTTTTTAAACCCATAATAATTTTATGTGTGTAAATATTATTTTATGTACACCACATGTACAGAATGACGACCGACACCAGATTTATAATTCAGAATTATAATCATCATCATCATCTTCCGTAGCCTTTTCACAACTAGCTTAGAGTCGGCTTCTTGTCTAACCGGATGTAGCTGAATACCCGTGTTTTACAATTGATATTTAGATTATAAAATAATTAATACCTACATAAATAAATTCTTGGCAGTATTTTTTCAATATTTAAATATTCATCAATTTATTATGAGATGCAACAAAACGATGGGTTGAAGGACCTACCTACATTTCTATACTAACAGTGGATTTCGGATATAATTACGATTACCACTGTAATATCGTAGTTATATCCGGAAGTCGTTACTGGCAAATATAAGAGAGATACATACTCGTACCTATGTATATAATTATATAGTTCGCACACATAGCTAATCAAGGCAAAAGTGATTAGCTTTTTTCACGGCTCAAAGGTACGGTTTTTTTGCTTTTTTGAGCTTTGAACCACAAGGGCATGTATGACATCTTGATGCGTCAGTTTGCAGGTTTTAGGGTCCCGTACCCAAACGGTAAAACCAAACCGTATTACTAAGACTCCGATATCCGTCCGCCTGTCTGTTGGTCCGTCTGTCACCAGGCTGTATCTCATGAACCATGATCGCTAAACAGTTGAAATGTTCACAGATGCTGTATTTCTGTTGCCGCTATAGTTAAAAATACTAAAAAAACAGTATAAAAATATATCTAAGTGGGGCAGACGTGTTTTATTTGCTGTTTTTTTGCGCAAGTCACTCGCACTCGGCTGTTTTTTCAATTTCGAATTTGTTTCCGCGTTTTATTTAATACTAACCACTTACCATAGTTGCTGGCCTCCTGTGTTGATAAAAAATACAAAAGATTTTTGTGCATAATTCCGATCGCAATATCTGCATGCGATTTCAACACGGAATAGAAAATTGGTGATTTCTAGATATTCGTTACAAATGATTCATCACTTCACTCGAACTGACCTTTATATTCAAGGTCGCTAAACCTACGGTCATAAATTTTGAACTAAAATATGCTTCAAGTTCAAGGGCCTTCGTAGAGCCAAATGGTCGCTACAGCCAAGGTAGTAAATAAATTAAATCCATTATATTTGTAAAATGTTTATAGTAGGCAAGAATTATTTTTCCTACTCATGATGATAGTTAATTTTCAACTCTATGAGTCAGTGACCATGAGGTAGTGGTAATTTTAATTGTATTAAATAATGGCAATCTCATGACGTGTAATTAATATATTATGTATGTATACCTTTGTGATTAACATAATTTTAAGTACCTACTCCACTAAAAAAATATGAATTTTGTATCTGAATTAAAAAGAAATAATTATAATTAATCATTAGAATATATAATAAAATAATAAGTACTTCATATTAAAAGCCATTGTTTCATGCCACGCATTCAATGTGTAAAACAAATAATATATATATTTTTTTTATTTGTTCATTCAAGTTGGCCCTAAAAGAGATGGCGTGATGATCTAGTAGACACGTACCACGAAGACTGGTTCGAGAAGGAGCGGGAAAAGAGTGTCTGAAGAGTATCTGAAAGTACTTAAGGGGAGGACTTTGCCCAGTAGTAGAACAGTAAAAACTAGAGCAAAAAAAATGTTTTTTATGGTGCCTTAATTTTCCGAGTGTGAATGTGGTCTTGGGCGTACCTAGGTTCTGGGCTGGTGGAGGAAGGGGGGGCGAATTTATATAAGCATTTATTCAAATAAATAAACGTTAATTAAAGTTAAAAAATAACTTTCGAGGGTCTTCATCAAAATGGTCAATCGCCCATAGTGTTAACAAATTTTCTATGTACACTGAGCATCATTATGAAACCCATTTAATAACAGGCATGTTGCATGACTTTTTAAAGTTCTTTATTGTATTGCAAATGGAAAAAAGTTCCGTTTTTTTATTTTTATCAACAAAAGTAGGCAATAGCAGGGACATAAACAGAATCCAGAGGGGGGCTGCTGCCCCCACCCCTAGTATAGAAGTAAGGGCAGATCAAAGAAATGATGAATGAATCGTCTTAAAAATAATAATAATATTTAGAAACAGTGTGATTATTGATATCAAAAATAGGACAGCATGGATGTACAAAATATGTTGAAAAGACCAAACCCAAACAATTATGTTAATGTGCAAGAAAGTGATGAGTTCTTTTAGAAATTAACCTTTTTATTTAATAAATTGTTATTGTATATGTATTTATAAACGAGTTACAGACAGCCCTGCTGGAGAAACTTCAGACATACACCATACCAGTTGCGAAATGGTCATAGGCACTGAAGTGCTGCTGGCCTTCCTTGAGCAACTAAGCAAAATATTTGTCTGAACATAGTCGCAGATACTTTTGTGTCATACATTTATAAATAATAATTGTACTTTGTCCAGCAGTGGATAAAGTGAACCACTAGACATTGTTATGACCAAAACTTTAACCTTTCAAATACCGTCAATTAGAGACACAATAGTAAGACAACCGGTGTTCGCTTGGGGTTTTATGAATTAAACACCTTTATAAACTTACCTCTTTTATAAAAATCCAGCACGGTTTCTTTCCCTATGCCTGTGTTGCAGCCAGTCACTAAGGCTGTCTTGCCCACCAGCTTGGCAGTGCTCAGAGTTTTTCCACTGAAGAAAGGCATTTTGCTGGCGAAGGGACATAGAATGTACTATTAGTCTGTAATAATGATACATAGAAGATATAGAATTTTGTTAATGTAAATATTATTTTTGTTAACATAGTGGTGCTTATTGCAATAGTTAAATTAAGAAAAAATTTACTGACTTTACCACAAAGCACAGAATATTGACACAAACATTTAAACTATTTTATTTTCCAAGAGTACCTTATTCTCAACAAATCACCTTTCAATTTAAAAAACAATCTAATTTGATACATTTGTTTTTAAAATTTTATAGACTGAGCTTCTTTTCGCGATGGAAATACACATAGGCACAGAGCATCTAAACCACATAGGTACAATAACGGAACTTATAAAATTACTCAACCGTATCTAGGTAAGTAATGTGGTGAACCTTGTTTTTTTTTTACAGTTATGTAACTATATATTGATTGATGACAAGAGCATGAATTATTTACTTGAACTTGAAGTAAACGCTTTTTCCAAGGTTGTTACTAAAGTTTTGGGCAACTAGGTAAAACATTCGTTTTATTACTGACTTATTTTATTACTATCGAAGTACTCACCTTAACACTCTTATTTTATCATAAAAATTGTGATTTCTGTTACGTCCGGCCGTTACCTTTTAAGGAATCGAAATAAAACTTTCGCTTCGTAAAACTCTAAAAATACAGAGCCGCTAAAAAAACCCTACAAAATGAAGCAATGAAGATGACAGTAATGACAGTTCTGTCTGACCACAGACCAACCAGACTGGAGAGGTTTTTTTTGTTAATGTTTTTAGCATGGATACTAAGATTTTTAAGCCATGTTTTCGTAAATATCGGTTTTTAAAATGAAATATTTTAAGTTAGTCGAAACGCATTAAAAATTAAGAGTGTTGCAACGTTCCGTAATTTTATTTATATAAATAATGGTGTAATTTGCCACTTTTTGTCTGTGGCAAAACTGTATTATTTCCCTTCCCTTGAGAAACAGTGTAAAGTTTTGTCGCTGTTCTACATGATTTCAAAAAAAAATTCAAGATAAACAAAACTGTGTCAAGTTGTCAACACGACACGACTGGGCTGGGTTACCATAAAAAATGTTAAGGTGCTAAATGTTATGGGCTCACTTACACGACTCTGCTCCCACCCGGCAAAAATAACATCACTCAAATATAGGCTTTAAACATTGCACTTAAGATATTTTTTACATTGGCATCATAAATTAGCAGACAGCTCGCTGTCAGCGAGTTTACCACCGTCAGATTGCTCGGTAGTTGACGCCTCGCTGGCCGCACGTTGTAAATGAGCGGTCGGCGCGGTGTCCGCGCGCTCACTGCTAGCAGTCGCCGCGGCGTCGCCGCTCATTTGGTCAATATTTATTTATACTTATACAAAAGCGAGAGCGGTCGGCGGGTGGGCAGCTGGCTGTCTGCTAGCTGTCGCCGCGTGGACTGCGAGCAGTCGTCTTAGTTTAGGACGGTGTTGGGTGGGAGCGGTGTAGGAGCAGAGTCGTTTAAGTATGCTTTGACCTTTAATTTCACTTTACGCCAGCCACGACAATTCTTTTATCGCACAGAATCTAGCATATATCTATCATTTTTTCTAAATGTCAAATAAATATAAAAAAATACGATTCAACAAACCGGTATTGTAGGTGTAGAGTCTGTCTATTAAGTTAAACGACTTGGGTAATTATTAGGATTTAATGAAATCTGATTTAGTCAACACGGGTTCAATAATCAAGGTTGATAAAGAGATAGAGGTCATTGTTTACTAACAGAAGAAACTTATAAAAAGTACCGAATATTTGTATTTTTTAAAATATTATACAAAATTCTCAAGTCGGTTGACTTATTAGACAGACAACACTTAACAACGGAACTGGCAACATTATTTTTAAGTTTGACATTTTCATGTGTCAAGTGTCAATTGTCTCAGCTAAACGTCAGGTCAGCTTGAGGTCAGCCTTCAACTTCAACGTCAGATCTGATATTTTGTTAATTAATTTGATTTTGTCTTAGTATTAACATAAAACAATCATCTATTAATCGTAGACTGTGTAATTCATTATCAAAGGGCTATCTAAACTAACCTTTGTTTTGTTAAAAACCAATTCAACTACCGTGGAGTGCTAATAGTTTTCTCAAAGCGATTGTTCTTGTTCATAAACACATTCAGGGTCTCAACATTCAATGATTCTCTTATTTCTTCGTTATGTGAGAGTAAAACCTATAACAAACATGTATTGTAGTAGGATATAATTGCCATTATTCGTATATCTAGCAGTGTAAGACATCGTCACAAGGTTTAATTGTCTTTTGTACAAAACCTTTGTCTACTGTTGTAAATAGTACTATTTATGTACTCAATTATTCGCGACTCAGTGCCAATGGAGTATGATAATGACGAGAATACCTGGCGTAGACCTTCGACGCCCAAGGTGGAGCGCTCTGCTTGCCACCAGATCCCCAAGCGGTCGTCAACTGTGGCTGTTGTGGTTCTTGGACTAGCAGTACTGAGCTGCTTACTGGGCTATTGTGTGCTCAGCGAGACTCTGCCTTACGAGTCCAAGACCCTTCGTCTTGTGATTATTGTAAGTTTTCAGCCTGTGCCACCTCAATTTCAAATGTTTAAATATATAAATAAACACTTTTTATTTCTTCTTTTTTCTCACTTATATTATATCAAAGTCCAAGTCAAAGCATTTATTTCAAATAGATCATTTGCAGGCACTTGAATAGTCAAATGTCGGTCAGTTCAAGAAAAGTGAAGCTAAATTGCACGTTCCAAAGCATAGATCTCTATGGAGAAGAACATGCAAGAAACTCCAAAGACACTCTTTTAAATCAAATTACGTGTTACATATAATGCTTGGTTACATATTACTTGTTGCTTCTATCATGTGAGCAAAATGTCGATAATGAAATAAAAATGTAAAACAATTAAAAGATAGAAACTGAATTAAGCCACTGGCAGCTAAGAGATGACCAGTCCCATCTGACGGCACCCGTTCACGAGCATGACGCGTGCATCAGCCCCACTCAGCTCAACCATTTTGAAGGGAACTGAATGATCCAATAACATGTGCCACAATCAGCGAGACATTTGAGTGAGCATGACAAACTTTCAACTGCCATGCTCGTTATGTCGAAAAATAAATAAGTTGTAACCTAATAAAAATGCTCCATGGTGCTTCACATTCACAAGTTTGAAAAAAGTGCTTCTACATTATACAATGCTATTATGTCTTTCAAATTACAAAAAAAATAATATCATAAACCTCACAAACTCACATACCTTGCTATTAATACTGTCAGAGCCAAGGACATACAATATTCCATTTGTGTGCTCACAACTCATGTCCCCAGTCGATTTTATACATAACTATTGATGACTTGTGTTTATGCCGGCTTGTGTTAATGTACCTGACTAGCAATCCAACTCTTAAGCATGCTTAGTAGACTTAGTTTCAAATTAATTATATTTTTCCCAGTTGTTCCGCCATGGAGCCAGGACTCCTGTAGAGACTTACAACAGTGACCCATACAAAAACTATCAATGGCCAGATGGACTCGGCAGCCTTACTAATGTAAGTAAAAAATTGTGGATTGGTTGTGGCAACTTATGATGTTGACCAATGGCCGATTTCTGATTTACTTACTTTAGTTTCATGCCAAATTTTAACAGTTATTACAAGTGAAATCAAAATTAAATAAATTCTCAACTACATTTTTAAAATTCTCAAAATAGGGGTGTATCTACTAATCAGTACTTTCAAGTTATGTAATGTAGTTTTATATATTTTTTTTAATAAATCTAACCTTGACATTCACTGAAACACTATCAGCAGATTTAACTTTTTATAAGTTCAAGTTTTCTAAAGAGAATTAGGTATTTAGTGGTCTAAGAGATTGTTTGAAAGAGTTTCTATGGTCCTAGAAAACAAAAGGCAATTGAAGGAACTCAGGGTTTTAGTCAGTAAAGTGAATGTGATGTATCATTTTCACCAACCTATTGCATTCCATTGCTCTCGTCACTGAGTTCCAGAAGTCACACTCATTCATTCAGTACCAACCACCTACATTTTTCTGTTACATCAGAAGTTTTTATGGCTTTAATTAATTAAACATGCGATAATGAAACTGGTTTGTGATAAGAAATAATGAAGCAATTATTAGCAGCTTGATAAAAAATGATTAATTTTTTAAGTAGTAAGATGTTGCTATCAACCTCCGGTTGCTATAGAAGAGTGATGTAACAGCATTCAACAAGGAGTTTTCTATGTAAAATTCTGAAAACTTATTATATTACTAACTGACATGGAAAAAGTTATCAGCTATTGCGATTTAAAAAACGGTTGGTTTGCCTTGGCGGCTGAAAAATAATTTTTACTCATATAAAAAAAAAAACATTAAAATCAGTCTAGCCATTTCAAACGAATGCGACCACAAACTCTGTGATACGAAATATATTAGACGAAATAATAATTATATTAGACGAAAATATTTTGTGTCGTAATCCACTGGGTGCAAATGAGTGTAGACACTCATTTGCACCCAATGGATTTAGTGATTGGGGAAAACTAATATACAAATAAAAATATCAAATTGTAAAGGAAAAAACTAGGCCAGATGAATGAGACACTCTCTTGGCTTCAAAGAATCACCCCCTCACAGTCTAGTTTGAGATAAAATAATAATATTGTTTCCAGGCTGGCAAGCTTCAGTTATATGAGTTAGGTAAGAAGTACAGAAGTTACTATGCCAACTTTATCCCTGAAGAGTACTGCGAGAAGGACGTGTACATACGCAGCAGTGACAAGTCGCGGTGCCTCATGAGCGCGTACACATTCCTCGCGGGCCTGTACCCTCCGACCGAGAGGCAGATGTGGCATCCGGAACTGCCGTGGCAACCTGTACCTGTGCATTCGCTGCCGAGAAAACTGGACAATGTAGGTCATTTTATCAACTTTTTCTACTATTTAAAAAAGTAATATTAATACTAATAATATAAAGAGGTAATTCTTTATAACATTAGTATTAAGCGAGAACTAAGACCGACGCACACGTGAGCCACGCTTGATTTGTATATAGCAGCGCGTCGGGTGGCGTGGATCTAATGTAGCTCTACAAGTGTAGTTGCCATATAAAATGTATGGAGACCGACGCGCTCAGATCGGTGTACGTGGCCCACGTTTGCCTCAACAGATGGAGTATAGAATTAATACTCCATCTATTCATGTACTTAACGTAAACAATCTTGATATGTCTTTTTATTTAAAATAAATCGTATATACAAAGACTATTTAAATTTAGTTAATTGCCTAACATCGGTTTAGATAAAACCTAATTGTAAACAGTTGTTAGATAATAATACATTATGATATAAGTGTGTAATGTTAGTCATTACCGACGAGGCGATATTTAGACCCGAGCCGTGGCGAGGGTCTTAAGAGAGCCGATAATCATTAATTACTCACGTGTATCATACGGCGTTTTTCAATACACTTGTGAAGAAAATAACTATAAAACTAGTAAACTTTTGTGGCGGTAAAATCTGTTTTCATATGCGCGCCCATTTTTAGGGTTCCGTAGTCAACTAGGAACCCTTATAGTTTCGCCATGTCTGTCTGTCCGTCCTCGCTTAATCTCTGGGACCGTTAGCACTAGAAAGCTGAAATTTGGTACCAATATGTATATCAATCACGCCGACAAAGTAGTAAAATAAAAATTGGAAAAAATGTTTTATTAGGGTAGCCCCCCTATATGTAAAGTGAAAGTGTTTTTTTTTTAAATTTCAACCCTAACGTGTGATATATCGTTGGATAGGTATTTAAAAATGCATAGGGATTTACTAAAATCATTTTTTGATAATGTCAATCATTTCGGAAATAATCGCTCCAAAAGTAAAAAACAATGTGTCCCCCCCCCTCTAACTTTTGAACCATAAGTTTAGAAAATATGAAAAAAATCTGAAAAGTAGAACTTTATAAGGACTTTCTAGGAAAATTATTTTGAACTTGATGGAAAGAACAGTTTTTGTACAAAAAAGACAAAAAGGTAAAAAATAATTTCTGGACTAAGTTTGTAGTATAATCGTATATGCAAGCATTTTTTTAAACTCATAAGTGGGTACACTTATTGTGACGGACGGGAAACTACGGAACCCTACACTGAGCGTAGCCCGACACGCTCTTGGCCGGTTTTTTTTTTATATTTACCTTTCAATACACTCACTGAAACGAATAAACGGGGGTTGACCGGCGACTCGTGGGGGTCGACCTGCGCCCACCCTGATACGATACATGTCATAAAATTGTTGCGGGGAAGAGGTTGAAACAAAAGGTTTTAACTACATTATAGCACTAGTGCGTAATGGTAATCAAAATGTCAGTTTGGTAACAATTGCCATTATATACCTAAGTGCAGTGCAATAAGAGTCACTTTCTGAGCAAGTGCATTGAAAAATACATGTCAAGATTGTTTACATGTAGTGAACTACCTAAACAAATGGAATATAGTTTTAATATCACATGAAAGTTTTTTCTTGTTTAGCTTATATCTGGAAGTACATTCATTTATTTGTAATTAGATAAAAAACATAATGGAATGAAGATTTCGCCTGTAAAGTACTTGACTAATACTGAATGCTCAAAAAAAAAACTTAATCTTTTATCAAATACTGTTTTTTTTTTTGTAAACGTGGCAACAAGAGCGATACTTACCACAAGAATAATAGAAAATACCGTCTTGCTTGGGATCGACAAATGCGAACAGCGAGAGCCCAATACTCAATACAGTGCACCATGTACCTTATTTTGCAGAAAGTCATCGCGTAATGTAAAAACTCAACATTCATTTCCCTTTTCAGATAGTAGCAGCAACAAAACCCTGCAAAGTCTGGAAGGCGATGTATAACGAGCTGCTGGCTGAAAAGAACGCCGATCCGAAATTCACAGAGTTATTCGACTATTTGAGCAAACACACGAATCAGAGCATGCGCAGTGTGTTGCCCGTGGACTTCTTATACAGCACTCTCCTAGCTGAGCAGGAAGCTGGGCTCAAGCTTCCAGAATGGACAAGAACTGTGTTTCCTAGTAAAATGCGGATGCCTTTTATGCTGAGTTTAGCCTTGCTGTCCTATAATGAGACATTGCAGAGGCTGCAAGTTGGTGAGTAATTATTGAATATAAAAAACCGGACAAATGCGAGTTGGATTCGCGCATTGAAGGTTACGTACAAACTTAAGAAAACAGTTCAATTCCAGAATTGAATTACGAATATATTACCGAATTACAAAAAAGAGCTTTTTTTTGTGACGTAACTACAAATTTACAGATTTCATATTTTTTCCTATACTTGTGTTATGAGACTGCTTCGTACCAAACTTTTTTTTTCGTTAACTTAGAGGTTTGATTTTTTCACAGCTTCAAGGGACCACATACCTGAGTATAAGGTTTTAATTGTAACTCGATACCTCCACGCGTTCCCAAAATAAAGGGTCTGGACAGACAGACGGACAACAAAGTGATCCTTTATGGTTTCCGTTTTTTCCTTCTGAGGTACAGAACCCTAAATATAAACTGAGGCCCGATTTTTCAATAGTGAAATAAATGTTATCAGAACAATAAGTATGATATTATATTTCCGCAGTCAAACGGTCGTTTTTACTCCTTGAGCTAGCGACTCGTCCCAGCTTCGCACGGGTGCACAGGTGTTAGAGATCTTTGCAATTGTCGACTTTTCTACTTCCTCGATTTTTTTCCTCCTCGTGATTTCGACTCGTTCACTAGTTTTTGAGTTTGTTGTGAACAGCCAGACAGACAAACGTGGTGGGGGAGTTTCCTGATAATAAAAATCTCAATTATACGCCATTCGAAGCGTTTATTCGCTTTCAAAATCGTTTAGCAAGTGTTACTAACCCGTGAAATTCTGTGTAATTTCAGGTCCGCTTCTGAAAGAGATAAAGCAATACCTAGATGAGACAGTGACGCACGAAAACGTAGACCGCTCGCTGTACGTGTACTCAGGACATGACGTCACGGTTGTGTCGCTCTGGCGCGCCTTCGGGTTCACCGACCTGCTGGAGCCCGAGTACGGAGCCAGCATCGTGCTCGAGTTGCATGAAGATATCGAGCAGGAGGCGTTCTTTGTTAAGGTATGTTCTGAAAATCTCCAAGTCTCACATAAACCTACTAAAATCATTTTCTAAAAACTGACACTAGAATTAAATGCTATTTGCACCTGTATAAGATAGAACATGTTTCTGAATTTCGTACTCAGCTCAAATGGCTTCCTATTCGTCTTCGCCGGAATGCTCATATACTTTCATTGCTTTATAATGTGCTCTTTAATCCTTTTACTCCTTTTTATCTTAAAGAACGCTTTCAGTTCCTTTGTGACACACATTCTAGGTCCCTTAGATCATCGGAAAACCTGAAATTAAGTATTCGTATGCATTCCACATCCTTTTTTGACAAATCGTTTACTGTTCAAGTAGCACGCTTGTGGAATGCTTTACCTATTGAAGTGAGACGTGCTCAAACGCTACCAACGTTTAAAAAAACCGGCCAAGAGCGTGTCGGGCCACGCTCAGTGTAGGGTTCCGTAGTTTCCCGTCCGTCACAATAAGTGTACCCACTTATGAGTTTAAAAAAATGCTTGCATATACGATTATACTACAAACTTAGTCCAGAAATTATTTTTTACCTTTTTGTCTTTTTTGTACAAAAACTGTTCTTTCCATCAAGTTCAAAATGATTTTTCTAGAAAGTCCTTATAAAGTTCTACTTTTCAGATTTTTTTCATATTTTCTAAACTTATGGTTCAAAAGTTAGAGGGGGGGACACATTGTTTTTTACTTTTGGAGCGATTATTTTCGAAATTATTGACATTATCAAAAAATGATTTTAGTAAACCCCTACTCATTTTTAAATACCTATCCAACAATATATCACACATTAGGGTTGAAATTTAAAAAAAAATCACTTCCCACTTTACATATAAGGGGGCTACCTTAATAAAACATTTTTTCCAGTTTTTATTTTACCACTTTGTCGGCGTGATTGATATACATATTGGTACCAAATTTCAGCTTTCTAGTGCTAAAGGTCACAGAGATTAAGCGAGGACGGACAGACAGACAGACAGACAGACGGATAGACAGACATGGCGAAACTATAAGGGTTCCTAGTTGACTACGGAACCTTAAAAAATGGTGAAGGAGCATTACCACTTATTAGCACTTTGATTTTTTTTTCCTTCTCCTGGCTTAATTATTTATTTGATATTTATTAGAATAATTATTTTATTTGTGTATATATGTAGGTATTTGTGTTGTTATTTATTATCAATAATATTATTCTTTTTCTGTTGTTGTAGGTACACTGACAACCCTAAATCTTTCTCCTTTCTTTCAGTCCATCCAAAGGTTGTCTGTAAGAAATTGCCCTGTGCGATAAGGCCGCCCATTGTACACTTATTTTTTATAATGTTTGTCCTGTAGTTTTTTGTATATGTGGTGTACAATAAAGAATATATAATAATAATAATAATAGACGTGATGTGTACTTTTTATGCTCAAGTATAATGTTATTTTACAACGAACTTGTCCCACGTAAAGGCGCGTAAACCAGTATGAAAAACTAATCTATTATATTCATTAATATTTTAACTAACACGACAAGATTGAAGAGGTTTAATGATTTTTTCTTTCAGACGTTCTACCGGAACAACACGAAGGTGGAGGTTCCTCTGGAGCTGAAGTTGCCATTCTGTGACGATCCTTGTCCATACAGCCAATTTAGCAAACACTTGAGTAACTTTATACCTGACGACTGGGAGGCGGAGTGTGGCAATACAGACAAGTAAACTTATAGTTGATGCGATTCACGACCACGGTTATGTGACTTATGGCATTGACATAAGGTTAACATTGCAATAGATGACGCGCTCGTGCTTTCATCAACTATAATATGTACTTCCTATATTATTTTATGTTAAGAATTATGCCAACAGTCCAGTTGCTAGTGTAAGTGAAGTTATAAAATGTCGAATATTATATTTTATTACGTAAATAGTTGTAGTTTTGTATGATTGAAGCTCTGCCCACAGTCAAGCGCGACAAGGCAAATAATCGCAATATATCGGCCGCTAAAAACGCTTTAGTTTGGGAGAGCATTTAGTAGGCCCCAACATAGTTGGTAAGAACCTAGTTGTTGATTGTTACGAACAACGACAGTACCAAAGGCATTTCACCTTAATTGATTACTGTGAACCGGATCCTGTCATCCTGGACCTTTTTAAAGAATCTGTGATTGTTTTTATTGTAACATAGATCTGACAGGAAGTCGTGAATCTTCACATAGACTAGCACTGAACTCAATAGATTTACCGTTAGTTTTTAGTTTGTAAACACGATAATTTTAAGTCACAATGCCATAGTTATCATGTTTGCCAAAATCTTAGTACTAGAAGTGTTTTCTAAGAAGACTTCTTCTATCACAATTTGTCGTCACAAGCTTATTATTAAGACTCAAATATAGTTATAATTATATGCCAAAATTGAGCCTATTGTGTGATGGTGTAGTATGTTAGGACAGCTGAACGAAGCTAATGATTCTAGATATACCTAGATAAATGTTAATCTATGGTTCTAGATGTGATTAGGGTAGGCTATTTACTCAATTTACGTATTAGATTTTTTGTATTACTCACTTTGATATTATACTTTTTCGATTTGCATTTAAAGAATATTTATGTATATTGTCTACACAGCTCTAGTAAATTAATGAACACTTTAATTCATTGTCTACGCTATTACCGATCTAAAGGCAGCGGCGGGCCGCTCGATAATACGGTGAATGTATGAGCAAGTTCCCCTTGACGAAACCGTTCTATACGCGCTTTGTAACGGTGCATTCGAATTTAAAATAGCTAAAATTTTATTGAAATATAAATCTATTGAATTTGGTAATGCTTACTACTGTTTAGCAGTTATATTGATGCACAGGATGTGTATAAAATGCATTCCACAGTGTTAACGGTGTGGACACTCCTGTGATTTCTGAAGTATTTACATTTTATCTGTCCACTTTTAGATCGACACAATTTTTGTCAAGACTGTATTAGATACGTTCTATTAATTTTAATGATGATTGATATTTTTCTTAGACTCCTTTAAAGAGATTATTTTTTAAGAAGATGCCTAAACTTCTTATGAACATTTGATAAAGTATTACATTGTTGTTGTAAAGAATTAGGTAATGTTAAGAGATATGTTTAAAAAAAATGCAACATTTTGTTATACAGGCTGTATTTTTCAAGTAGGCATTGATGGCCAATTCCGTATTTTTTTTTTATAAATCCAATTATCCAGTTTAAATTTTAATCAAAATCAAGCTCGCGACTCCTGTAACCTTTTTTCGCTATTTCTCATAGTATCCGATCTGGCCATACGCGACCACTTGAAAAATTCACTCTGTATATGTCTAATAGGCATCAGCGAGCGAATATATAATCAATGTTGATATTCATAATATATAAAACTTAGACTTTAAAAGGTAATTCAACTATCTTGACACTGAAAAATTATATAATGCACTGTTTCAAACAAATACTCCTTTGTCCTACTTGATGTTGTTAATTGCCAAGTTTTATATAACTTTATAATATAGGAAAAGGCCTATGTTACGTGTCTGTATAAATCGTAAGTATTTTACTATTATTATACTATAATCTTCTTCACACAAGGTATTTTGTCTCTTATGAGTGTATGAAATTAAAACTTAGCAGGAAATTCAGATGTTCTCGTTATAAATGTACTTATTCTACAAAGTGTTTAGCTTGGAAATAAGTCACGACTTCTATTCCAATTGTTTTTCACAAATGTAGATCATATTGGTGTTGTATTTAATGAGTAATGTATATGCGGAAAGTTAAATCGAATTATTTAGAGTCCATTTGTACGGAGACACTTTTTCACCCGGCTAATGGCGAGTATATGCCGTAAGCGAACATTTATTGTGTTTATATTTAATATTTAGTGACATGGGGCAGTTAATCTTTCGTGTGTTTCACGTGGATCTACGTTTGAAGTGACAAATTTCCACGTGTATCAAATGACGTTTTTCAATACACATAAAAAGAAATAAATAAACGGGCCTGCCCGGTGACTCGGGAGCAGTAAGGGCTGTTTGGCACCCAGCCTGATACGATACATGTAATACATTGTAGCGGGTTTCACTGGCACACTTTTCCGCACTAGTACTAGGCTAGGAGCGGGTTTTTGAGTGTGTTGAAAAATCTTTATCCTTGTTAACCTAAACAGGGACAGTGGTCCAAACCTACTTCTTAAATGTGATTTTGTAAATTATTCTTTAGATGTCTGGATCTACTTTTCTTTGCAATAAATTTGTAGGTTTTGAATGTACCTGTCTCTGGTAGCCATTGGTGAATCTTTATAGGAAATTGAAAAACTGTTATGTTCTGGTGGCGCGGACATTCGACTTATGACATAATTATTATGGACGTGGGTCATACATACGAAAGATTAATTTACTACGAAGAGTTAAAATGTCTCCGTGTAAATAAGCCATTGCTGTATGGTGATGGCGTAAGCAACTGCTACCAAGTGACTATTGAATTGAAACAAGGGTCGTGTTGTCTTTGATATTACAGTCTCTATACTTAAGTACTTTATTATTCGTTGAGAGTAAATGTTAGAGTTTAAATATTTATAACATTATTACAATGTTGTTGTTTTTTGTAATATTTACTATTAAATGTTTCATGTGATATTTTGGTGTTTTATTGTTACTTCTACAACACCTTACAAAGCAAACCTCAGAAACGAGCATTTTATTTACAAATAAAATTACTTTGATAAAAATTGTATAATTTATTTATATTTATTGGATTGTTATAAAATGCATTCAAAAATATAAATACAACTTACATCTAAGTATAATTGGACGGCACATGGACGACAATTTCACTCTATAAAATGATTTACACAATAAAACGAAGAAATGTTTAAATTTAAATCAATATTAGCTTAGTATCTAGATAATCGGACGAATACTTTTACTTACAATAATACAGGCTGTAACGGAAATACGTTGGTTTTTTTTTGTGCGTAGAAATCATTCAAATGACATCCCCCGCCCTTGGTCGGAGCGAGAGATATTTAGGTTTCGGCTGCTTATCGTGTTTTGGTCGTTCACTAACTCGTTGCTATTACTTTTTTTTAATAAAAATTCTTCATTTCTAAAGTCATTATTAAGTTATTTAACAATTTCAAATCTAACTACGCATTTCCGTTTCACCCTGTAGTAAATATGTCACAATACCAAAAAATGGTAAGTAAGAAGAATAATATACAAAACGTGATTTAAACATATAACTACTTGTGCTACTAAGTTGCTCATGTGATTGTGATCGGTGGAATGTTAATTTGTTACAATGCTAGTAAAACTAAATACAATATACGGTTTAAAGCTCAGTCTTCTACTTGACTCTATGGCTTATCTGGTAATAAAAGTAAATTATCTTATAAACCTACAATATAAATTGGAAGTTACATTGTCAGACGTTTAATATAACATCTATTAGTTCGTTGCTCGGAAATATTCGTAATACAAGGCACTGAGGCGAAAACGCGAGTCTCTTAATTGTTTTGTGTCATAAAACAAATATTAGAAATATACTCTATATTTTTAATTAATCGCTACCTTATAAAAAGCTAAAAGGACTTTTCATTTCGGGTGAGGCAGATGCCAGGCCAAAGTGAGCTATGAAAATTTTAGCTGCATATACCTACAAACATTTTACAGCAAAAAAATGCTTCTTTATTCAATTTCCGCAGCATGTGAGTACATGTCTCTCTTTAAATGCTCTCAAGGCTGTAAATACAACTATTGCGACCCATATACCCACAGCAGCCCAGGCCATTATAATAGCTAATTGTAAAGCTACTCCAGTGTTAATAAAGTCACCTCGCCGACTATTCGGTGCGTCCTTCTGTATGTAGTCCATAAAGTCGTAAATCGCCTGGCACGCCAGACGAAAGTGTATCGCGGTAGCGTGGTCCCCTGTGGCACGGAGCTCCTGCAACACATTATAGTAATGAGGATTTTATTAATTAACACTCATTATTCTATATAGTCATATGAAGACTGGCTTGTTTGTTCACCTTGGACTAATTGCGAGTTCTTAAGGACCCCATTAGTAATTGCCGTGTGAAAGAGTTGTTTATAAACGATTATTCATCTTAAGAGGGCCCTTTCCGACCCGTCTTTCGTCAACCTGAGCGTGGTTGACTTTTTGCTGAGCTTGTTGGTTCGTCCAATGCAATCTAACGCAATGTTTGACAAATAGGCAATGCAAAAAAATTGAGCTTACAACTGAACGCTCTGTCAGCATTCGATATTTCCGACATTCACTCGAATTTCAAAAAATCATCATTCAAATCTTTATTAGATGTGCAAGGTTTCTACATTATGAAAGGCCAAAGTTCACGCAAAATTATAGATTTTCATGTTCAGAAAAAAAAAACATTATTTTTTCAGGCTGGTATCCGCAACTCCACATCTAAAGCGCGTATTTTGCATACTTTACTGAATTAGTCTTATACAAATTAATTAATGATTTGATTTCAATAAAACCTGGATAATATCCACATCATGTCTATGATTTCAAAATATCTAGAAAGATGTGTAATAACATGGTCTTGGCTCTTAATGCAGTGGTTACATTCAAATAAAAAAAGAATGGTTGGTACACAACCCACCATCCAAGTCATTGATTTGTGTTCATACCCAGAACCTAACTAGCAAGTATAAATCTAGCACTGAAAATGTTAAACTACAACTTCAATCCATAAGTACCTATGTAAAGGGATTTTTTATTATTGAGTTGCAACATCATCCAACAACTCCTCTCTTGTCTAGGGTGGAACAAGGGGTGTGTCAGACTTACTGACTAAAAGCACACCTGTGTTCTGCCTTTTGCATTCTAGGACCATGGGTTCTCTCATGGGTCGGCAGGGTAATTGCATAATAAACAATTTCCCTCTCCTAGAGGCGTGATTATCGACAATGGGAACATTATAAGACCAACTATGCTATGCTTGTCCGAACAAAGCCTAAACATTTGGTTTGGATAGGTGAGCCCGTTCTTGAGTTATAAAATTACAACGAAAAGTGGCATTGATTTTTATGTATATGTATAGATAGAGATTACCTATAAAAAAGGTTGTGTACGGATATTCATGGTGACGGTAAAATCAACCAATAATGTTATCAATTTTCAAATGCTGAAACTTCTTATTTAATTTTATGTCTACAAATAATAAAATAAGGTTATTCTTACCCTGACTAAGTACCCTCTATACTGCGTGCAGGTTTTGATGAACCCATCGGTCAATATTGCAGCATGTACTAGTGAGTATATAGCAAACAAGGCTGCTATACAAGATGTGGGGATCCAGCAATAGATGACAGAGTCATTACTTCTACTCACTCGTGTCCTTGTACTCACAACAATGGACTCACCCTCTCTGAAATAATGAGTCATAATGTTAACAACTGATGTTGAGAAATAAGATGGCTCTAGTCAATTTTGTTAACAATTTTGGTTCATGATAATAAAGTACTTACATTTCCTCCATTGTTGTAGATTTCTCATCCTCATACTGGCCAATATTATTGATACACACTCTGTACATATGAAACAGTGCCATAACTACAGCATACACAATGACTGGAATTGGTGCAAACACTGCATACAGGCAGTATGCGTTACGACCTCCATTGAAGTACGCAAACGTGCTCACTCCATACAGTATGCAGCCGCAGTTAGTGTTCTCGAAGTACCCGCCGGGGCAGACGTCCAGAGTCGTGCGCCAGTGGTTGTAAGGTATCCCGATGGATAGAACTGATACGGCGAGAAACACCGCCACAAACAAGTAGCTCCAACAAAGTCGTCGCTCTGTTTGATACTGATTCATTGCGATTTCCTGGAAAATGAGCTATCAGTTAATAAGTACCATCATATTGCAACAGTTCGATAATAATAAATGGAAACACTTCTGAAACATACACGTGAACAACAACAATAACTTACTCAAGTAAAGTTTGACACAAAAACCATATATTAATTAGACCTATAGATTACTACTAGCTCAGCCCAAACGGCAGGTAGTTTTTTTGATAACGATTTTATAGGGCAACGCGAAAAGAAGATAAATATTTGCTACGATAAGATTCCGATAAGACCCAACAAGAGTACCTTGATGACAACGTCAACAATGGACGCCGATCAGGGACTGTTTGTCATAATTGTCATGCGTGTTGTCAACAACAGTGACTGCGTCAAGCGTCACTGACGATAAAAACGAAAAGTAAAAAATCTTAAATCATACAATTCTAGAATTCATCGGTGGTAAACTCAAGTCACAAAGAAATAAAAATATAATATGTTTGTTCTTTGTTTGCATCGAACAATAACTTTCCCAAGCTCATTAGCTCAAAAGCAAAGAGTAATAATTGCTCAAAAGACAAAGAGCTAATACAAGCACTTTGACTGGCATTGACACTTTGACGGAACAGTTGATTGAATATGTCAAAATTCGAAAAGTAAACTTCCTTCATGTTTTATACTAAAAATGTTATAACTAAATTATCAGATATCTAAAATTCAAAATGAAATTGAATAGCAATACTCGGATAGTCGGACGAAACATAATTCTAGTACCATACAGAGAATACCATGTTCCCAGGTAAGTGTTCCTTTTAGGATTTCTTTTTAAGTCTCTAATGTAATGTTAACCTACGTTACTTTTTGCAGATACCATGAATGGATGAAATCTGAAGAACTCCAGAAACTCACTGCATCTGAACCATTGACACTAGAAGAGGAGTATGAAATGCAAAGGTCATGGCGCGAAGATGATGATAGTGTGTTTCATGCATAGATTTACTGCTACCATCCTTATAGCTGCCGAATAGTTATACTATTGTTTTCTTTAATCGGATGATAGCATGAAATTAAAAACAACATTTTTATTTTCAGAATGCACTTTTATAATATTAGATAAACACATATATGATAAACACAATGCAGAAACAGGTATGCAGCCCCAGTCCAGTCTTCAGCTATGTCAATGGTCAATTCACTTATCCACTTTTTATTTCATAAAACATCTTTATTCTAGATGCAATGATTGGAGACACAAACATATTCATAACAGATAATGAATTAGAAGCCGGAGAAATAGAAATAATGATAGCAGAGGAAGCAGCTCGGGGCAAAAAGCTTGGATGGGAAGCAGTCATTTTAATGTTCTTATATGGGATTCAACATATAAACCTTAAGTTAATTGAAGCAAAAGTTGCTATATCTAACAATATCAGTATCAAAATGTTTAAAAAACTGGGTTTCCAGCAGAAGTCTATAAGTGAAGTTTTCCAAGAAGTTACTTTAGAAAAGAATGTTGACGATGAATGGATAGAATGGTTGAATAAACAAGCACAATATGAAATACAAACATGTTGATACACAACATTATAACTACCTATGTAAAAATAAATCTGTTTGATTTCCTATTCCTTAACAATTTTATTTTCTAAACAATAGTGACCAGTGTTATTATTTTTCATTCCATATCTATGCCATAGAAAATTAAAAGTTTTATGATCTCCATCATTGCAGAAGCGAAATCTGCACACCAAGTAAAGAATAGGCTAAGTAATATAATCTAAGTTATTCCGTCATGTAATAATCTTGTAATCAGCTTTACTTCTCGATTCAATGCTCGTCAAACTGAGCCCAGCCATCAAATCCTCCATAAAGTTGGTGTATGGACACTGCAGGCATTCTAATACGTGGCTCATATTTTGAATAGGAGCACCGCACTCACCACTCACATAGAGTATCCGACGGGTCTGTAAGAAAAATCTCATTTTGGCAACTTGTTTTACTAGTTAAAAGACAAACACTGTGTCAAAAGACATGTTTTCAAGGATTTAAACGGTAAAAAATTATTGAATTGTCAAATTGACACTCCGACTCTCCGTCACTGTCATTCTGCTGTCACGTCCCGTCAATTGCAGCTTGCAGCCACCGAGTTTTGGTAGTGTTGTTTGAGAATTTAATTTAATTTAAAGACTTAAAATGTTTTTCAAAATTATTTGTATGTACTTTTTAATTACAACTCAAACGTTGTGTCGTGGTGAAACAGAGGTCAGGTCAGAAGAAGACGTCGGCGTAAAATATGCAAACCGGTGTGAGGTTTGCAAGATTTTAGCTACCGAGTTGCAAGGTAGGCTCGAGGAAACCGGTAAAGTGCACGATGTCATCGAAATCGGATACTCGCTCGACGATGTGCAGCCTAAGAAGAAAACAAAGTATCAGAAATCAGAGCTGAGGCTGATAGAATCGTTAGAAGGTGTTTGTGACAAAATCTTAGAATATAACATCCATAAAGAACGCAAAGATAGTACGAGGTTTGCTAAAGGTATGAGTCAAACGTTTAAGACCTTACACGGGTTAGTTGACAAGGGTGTGAAGGTGGACCTTGGTATTCCACTTGAGTTGTGGGATAAGCCATCTGCTGAGATAACTCACATGAAAACACAGTGTGAGAGTCTTTTGGAAGAGAATGAAGGGGCAGTTGAGGATTGGTACTGGAACCATCAAGGAGAGATTGATCTAACAAAACACTTGTGTACCCAGCATGCCTTAAGGGGTGCTGATGACTCATGTCTCACGGAACAGCTGACCACTGCTAAGGGTGAGAGTAGCAAAGCTGACAAGTCAGAACTATGAGAGTTAATGTTCGATTAGACATTTAAGTACAAGAACAATTATTTATATTCAAACAACAGTCTGTGTTTTTAACTTCGTGATAACATGGAGGCATTTTAACCATAATATTTTAAGTGTTAGTAAGTTATCTTAATTAGTGATTAAGGTATAAATGTAATAAAAATATCGACGGGTCCCAAGAACAAAATCTTATTGAAAAATAAGACACTAGGTATTTTATGACTTATTTCACAGAACTTTAAAACCTCAATTGATAATTCATTTTTTTTTAAATACGATTTTATTCTTGGGATCCGTCGATATAGTTTATTCATTCCGATGTACTTTGCTACCTGTACAAAACAATAATAACTTATTGCACAGTTGACAACATTGTCATAATACAGTGGACCCCCGGTAATCCGGCAAACATTATGCAGGGCAGTGTCGGACTATCGAATTTGTCGGATTATAGAGCACTGCCTAAGACCCCTATAGTCCGGATTTTTTTACGAAAGAGTACCTTGTAATCCGACAAATTACATATCTAATGACAAGAATCTATATATTATACGTACATATGTATGTACTTTGAAGTACAAATCAGACTTAATTTATGTAAGTCGAATTTAGTAAATTAAATAACAATTGAGAGCTTACGTTTTATTATAAAATTAAGCATAAATGCACATACATATCTACCAAAATAATCAAGAATTATTAATCAAAATCATCGCGATCTAAAATATCACATTTTTCTTTAATTGTCAACGTTTTGTGCTTTCGCTTCTGGGTTTGTGACGACATTACTAGGTACTATACCTAATACACAATGAATAAATAGTAAACAATGAACGCACGCTAGGCCGTACCGCTATCACTAGTAGTCAAATTCAAACTAAGTAAAACAATGCACACGCGTCGAGCACAATAGCGGTGGCGCGTACGAGTTGTGACCTGTTCAAACCTGCGTGATCTATATGTATTAGCAAAGATTGTCAAACATACATGTAATTCTAAGTCATGTCGGATTACAGGGGGCGCCGGATTAGACAGGGGCCGGATTATCGGGGGTCCACTGTAATTAAAACAACACATTCTTCCATTAGAATCACTAGTAGAGCATTTTGTAAATAGTTTTTTTTTCTCCTATTTGAAATAATTATGAATATATAGTACAATATATATTGTAAGGCTGATTTCCAAAATAATATGTATTAGCTTATGCTCAGTTAACCTGTCAGATACAGTCAATTTGAGGCACAATAGTAAGACAATAGATGCACAAACCACAGCGTTCGCTTGGGGTTTAATTAATTAATTACAGTTACTGCCAGATCTATAATCATATTTTTTAACTTTTTCTAATATTGAACATTTTACAATACAATAAAATTTGAACAATTAATAAAATTGTCTTTTTTTATGTACTTAATATGTATATATAAAAATTCTAAATTTGCACTTGGTGTTCTTTTAGGAATACCTATAAAAAAGCTTCTTGCGCTTATCACATTCATTTAAACAAAATGTGGTTAAAAATTACTGTAAGTTACACACAGTGACTATGGGCTGTTATTATACTTCTTCTTCCTGCCCTTATCCCATATTACTTGGGGTCGGCGCAACATGTTTTTTTCTTCCATTCTGTCCTGTCACCCGTCAAAATATCGCTAACTCCCTTTTCTTTCATATCAATCCTCACACAAGCCATCCATCTTTTCTTCGGCCTTCCTCTCCCTCTCCATCCACCTACATGTATACTCAGAACTCTTTTAGTAAGATGCGCTTCATCTCTCCTCTTCACATGACCATACCAAGAAGAACAACCTTTCAACTTTTCAGTCACTGGCGCCACTTTCAAACTTCCTATGGGCTGTTATTATATATAAACACAATATATCTGACATTTCCCCTTATCCTCTATTCATTTTATGTCAAAAAATAAAATCATCTGAGTAAGTACGAGAGCTGATTGCAACCTTTAGCTGATGCAAGCGTCCATGTGGACTTGGCCGGCTTTAGCTGTCAAGTGTGAACTGAGTCACCTCATGACTAAACACCTGTCGACCTACATAGTTTAAATAAACTTTTATATCTTTTAATAAACTTCAGACAAAAATCACAGTGTTTCTCCTTCTAACCAGAGTAGGTCAGTCATTTAAACCATAAGTGAAAAATGGCAGTGACCTGCATTTTTGGTATATTTGTTGTGTGGATAGATAGGTACCAATAGTGTAGAACCAAGTTTTGGTACCCGAAAGACCTAGTAATTTTCTGTCAGTTTTTGTGTTTTTGCAAATAGCTTTTAAATGGTGCATCTGATGGAAAAAATTATCCATTTACTTTTAAAGTAGTTGTCTGCAAACATGATCATGCTTGGTGTTGGTGGTGAGGAAAGTCGTTTCCATAACTAAGAAACAAAAATGGACCAAGAATTGGTCCCTGGGGGATACCCATTGTTATTACACCCCAGAGGATTATTTAGTTCCTGACAACTCTTAAAATCTTATAATTCAAGATGTAATAAGAAGATCCAGGGAGAAGTTCCAGATTCCGTCATTATGATGTAATTTGTAATGTCACGTGAAGAACGCAATCAAATGCCTTAGACAAATCGCAAAAAATGCCAAGAGCATCACATTTGGCTTCCTATACATTATAAATATGTCCTTAAGGGCCAAGCGCCCGAAAAGTGCCATTATAACAGTGATTTTCTGAGGCCTACTCCTCCGTAACGGCTAGGTCAATTGGTTTGAAAAAAATATATGTTTATTATAGATTCATGAACAATAATATCAACATTTGATTTTTTCGTGCAAGTAATACTTTTGTCAAAAAAAAAAAATTTAGCAATTTCGCAACTTTTCCCTACTCCTTCGAAACAGCTTGGACCTTTAGAAACATTTTTACACATAAAAATTGGTGGTTAAATATTCTTCAAAGTGAACATTGCATATTATGTAAATCAATAAATATCTCGCAGAGAAAATGGATTTAAAGCGCTTTCCGGGCGCTGCTGGCCGCAAATAAATGCACAGATTTGCGTACTGCCGCCTAGGCGAGTGCGAGAGTTGCGTTCACATAATTTCGGCCAGATGGTTCAAGGAACTATACGCCTTAAAGTTTAACACCCCACAACGGTTGTTCATGTTCAACAACCCCTTGTAAAACCGAAATGTCTGAAATACGTATTCCGAACCTAGTCTATTTATGTAATAAATACTTAGAGACATTACAACATCCATATAAATGTTAGCTAGGCATGTGGCGCGTTCCCATACAAAATGCTCCGTCGCGGCTCGCCGGCGCCCCGCGTCCGCCTCCGCATGATGGTGGTTGCACTAGCGACACTGCGTAGGGACGTTATGGACAGCGTCTGCGACGGATCCGTTGCGGTCCCACGGAAACCGAAAGACTCTGGCCTATCTATAGTAGTACATTTTTGTCCATTATGCCCAACAGTGACATAAGTAATACAAAGGTCATGATCGGCTGTAGCCGTTAGGTTTGTAGATTCAAAATTTGTGAAGTTTAGCTTTCTCTACTTACCAAAGCACAAGTGTTATCCATCACTTGAATCTGCTGCTGCGTAGCGTATTTTTAGCCGCCATCATATTTGATTCTACACAGGCGTGTAACTGTAGTTACTTTGATAGTGTGGCAGCTTATACACCGCTAAATTTTGATCGTTTTAATCCCGTGGAGGGTCGATCCGGTACATGAAACACTATCGATTTGTAATGATAAAATTAAAAAATAAAGTACCATTTTTTCAAAACTGATATTAACTTATGCATGTACGAAATTAATTTCTTTAAAAAAAACGTCAGCTGAGCGAGTCCAATGATCTGTAGGTAGTAGTCGGGGTTGCGTACAAACTACCTACAGGTCATTGGACTCGCTCCGCTGACGTTTTCTACTTTTCGTACATGCGAATTAATACAAGTTTTGAAAAACGGTACTTTATTTTTTAATTTTATCATTACAAATCGATAGTTTCATGTACCGGACCCTCCACGGGATTAAAACGATCAAAATTTACGGGTGTATAGGTATAGATTGAGAAAAGCATTTCTTCTATTCTAAATAGGTGCAATTCAGTGTGATTACTTCTGCGACAATGTCACTGTGAAGTGGCACAATTTGCCAATTACAGTGCTTTTTTATCGTAGCTATAAGGGCTGGTCAAAAGTGGTTTTCATAACACTGCTGCACTGATGTGCCCCCATTTTAAGTTACAAAAATAAAACAAAATAATCATTAATAAGCACCTTTTTAATCGACTGTCAAAAAGTGTCACCTAATTTATATAAATAAAATTAATATCTCAACTCTATATTTTGCACCAGTTATCTTACACAATGGTATTTATAGGTGCTAACAACATGCAGCCAACCTGCAATCATATTGGGGCGAGAAGGGAACTAAATTACTTAACAAGACAAATAAATAACTATAGGATTAAGGGTTTTAAGATTTCATATTATGATCACATAATATTAAATACATCCGCTCTTGTACTCAACGCGCATACAAAATTTAAACGACGTAATTCATACTATAATTTATCTCTCGTGGACACCGAGATGGCCTGTGACGCCTGAGGCGTCGTAATGAATCTCCTGTGGACTGCGGGCGGCGCCAGCCTGGCGGCGTGGTCTAGAGGTAGGGGCTGGTGTCCTGGTACTCGTCGTCGCTCTCGTCCGACCCGTCGTCCGTCAGCTGGCGCTGTGCGGCCGCTTCCGAGTCGCCAGTACAGTTAGAGCTCGATGCATCTGTGGACAAACGTTTTCATGAGCCTTATGTGTAACTGTCACTCCACATCACAATAATGTTGTATGTTCAAATTATGATGTAGTAGTTTCATCGAGTGTTAGTACGCATTTTTATTTTAGAGCACAAGAGAACAGAAATCAGTAAACAGTATATACTATCAAAGAGAGAGACACCTATGGCAGCAAAAAATTGAATGCGAGTGCGTACTCTCTCAGTTACTACACTAGAAGCGAACAAATTACATTTTTGCATGCATGCAGACCATTGTTTCATTCTAAAGCTAAGCTAAAAACTGTCGTCTATACATATTACACTAAAATCTCTAATTAATGAATGCACGCTTGTCAAATTATGCCTACGGAGTTGCTCTACATTCTTACGAAAATCTCGATACTTTTGCAGATACTGTTACAAAAGAATCTTACAGTAATAAATAGGTGAATTGATGATAAATTAGGTTTGTTTAGTTTATTTCTTGTTGAGATTATATGAAATTACGTTCAAACTCCCGGTCTGTACACCGTGTGATAATTTTGATGTAACGGTTTAATATATATATACACAAAAAAAACTGAAATTCAAAAGGATTAATTTGAAATTATTATTATTATTTTTTTTCAAACTGGATTTTTTCAATGTCTGAGCAAATCCACAGGCAGTAAGTGTGAGTGTACTGTGTACTATCGCGTTACAGTATCTAATACAAGCGGTGCAATAATTACCCAGTTACCTGCTTGTGGCTCATAGAGGCTCTCGTAGCGCCGCGACTTGGGCGGCGGTGGGGACACTGAACTCCTGCTACAATAGAAAATAATTCTGTTAGATTTATGTCTTGATTTCTAACAATTCTCTGCACACCAAAGTACAGAGGTGGACATAATGCCTTAGACATTTTCTACAAGTCAACCTTTGGGTGATGAAGAGACAAATTGACATCGATACGACAGATTACAACTGTGGACCCCTACTAAGATAAGCTGGGTAAAATGATGATAAAATCCTGACCTAATTTTCAAGAGTAAGTGACTAAAAAATACTACTAATCTATAATATAAAAATGAATCGCAAAATGTGTTGGTAAGCGCATAACTCAACAACGCCTGGACCGATTTCGCAAATTTTTTTTTTTGTTGTGTTCCTTATTACGAGGAGAAGGTTCTTATGGGAAAAAAAATGAAAATTAGGGTAGTGTAGGGTAGTGTAGGGTAGGGTAGAATAGAGTAGGGTAGAGTAGGGTAGAGTAAGGTAGAGGAGGGTAGAGTAGGGTAGGGTAGGGTAGGGTAGAGTAGGGTAGAGTAGGGTAGAGTAGGGTAGAGTAGGGTAGAGTAGAGTAGAGTAGGGTAGAGTAAGGTAGAGGAGGGTAGAGTAGGGTAGAGTAGAGTAGGGTAGGGTAGAGTAGGGTACAGTAGGGTAGAGTAGGGTAGAGTGGGTAGAGTAGGGTAGAGTAGGGTAGAGTAGGGTAGAGTAGGGTAGAGTAGGGTAGAGTAGGGTAGAGTAGAGTAGGGTAGAGTAGGGTAGAGTAGGGTAGAGTAGGGTAGAGTAGGGTAGAGTAGGGTAGAGTAGGGTAGAGTAGGGTAGAGTAGGGTATAGTAGGCTGAAGTAGGGAAGAGCGGGAGCGAAGCCGCGCGGGTACAGCTAGTCTATCTATCTTCTATAATATAAAAATGAATCGCAAAATGTGTTGGTAAGCGCATAACTCAACAACGCCTGGACCGATTTCGCTAATTTTTTTTTTGTTGTGTTCGTTATTATGATGAGAAGGTTCTTATGGAAAAAAACCGGCCAAGTGCGAGTCGGACTCGCCCATGAAGGGTTCCGTAGCAGCAAGTAACATAATATAAAAGTTCTTGTAATGTGTTGTAACTTTGATCGATGTTTAAATAATAGTGTATTTTTTTCGAATTATGACGCATTAAAAAAAAAACTACTCACTAGATTTCGTTCAAACCAATTTTCGTTGGCAGTTTTTATAGTAATGTACGTCATATATTTTTTTTAGTTTTATCATTCTCTTATTTTAGAAGTTAGAGGGGGGGGACACACATTTTACCACTTTGGAAGTGTCTCTTGCGCAAACTATTCAGTTCAGAAAAAAATGATATTAGAAACCTCAGTATCATTTTTGAAGACCTATCCATAGATACCCCACACGTATGGGTTTGATGAAAAAAAAATTTTTGAGTTTCAGTTCTAAGTATGGGGACCCCCAAAATTTATTGCTTTTTTTCTATTTTTGTGTGAAAATCTTAATGCGGTTCACAGAATACATCTACTTACAAAGTTTCAACAGTATAGCTCTTATAGTTTCGGAAAAAAGTGGCTGTGACATACGGACGGACAGACAGACAGACAGACAGACAGACAGATAGACAGACAGACAGACATGACGAATCTATAAGGGTTCCGTTTTTTGCCATTTGGCTACGGAACCCTAAAAAATGAAAATTAGGGTAGTGTAGGGTAGAGTAGGATAGTGTAGGGTAGAGTAGAGTAGGGTGGGGTAGAGTAGGGTATAGTAGGCTGAAGTAGGGAAGAGCGGGAGCGAAGCCGCGCGGGCAAAAGCTAGTCTATAATATAAAAATGAATCGCAAAATGTGTTGGTAAGCGCATAACTCAACAACGCCTGGACCGATTTCGCTAATTTTCTTTTTGTTGTGTTCGTTATTATGAGGAGAAGGTTCTTATGGAAAAAAACTACTGAGGTGTCAAGGGACACCCGGATGGAACGAAGTTCCGTTCTGGCTTGCTTTCTATAAGAGAGAGAGCGAGAGACAGACAGAGAAACATGCGCACGCCACACGGCTTACAATAGCAAAAAGTGTCGTTATAACTTTTCGTGAGAATTTTTTCCGTCTAGCCAATACAATATAACTAAAAAATACTATCCTATTTTATGTACATTTTGACAGCACTATTTCAACATCTTCGAAACCATGAAAACAACACTCATGACGGAAAAGTTAATAATTTCTGACAGCCGCCATCTTAAATTTACATTTTGACAGTACTATCGGCTTCAACAACCTCGAAAACCATGAAAAAGACACCCATATCGAAAAAGTTGATAATTTCTTGCAGCCGCCATCTTGGATTTATATTTTGACAGTACTATCGGTTTCAACACCCTCGAAAACCATGAAAACGACACCCATGACGAAAAATGTAATTACTTTTTTTGCAGCCGCCATTTTGGATTTATATTTTGACAGTACTATCGGTTTCAACACCCTCGAAAACCATGAAAACGACACCCATATCGAAAAAGTTGATAATTTATTGCAGCCGCCATCTTGGATCTACATTTTGACCGTACAATCGGTTTCAACACCCTCGAAAACCATGAAAACGACACCCATGACGAAAAATTTGATAATTTCTCTCAGCCGCCATCTTGGATTTACATTTTGACAGTAAAAGTGTCGGTACAACTTTTCGTGAGAATTTTTTCTGTCTAGCCCCCTTTCACAACGCGCGATAAGGAACTTCGTTCCAAAAAAGCAAAAAGTGTCGGTACAACTTTTCGTGAGAATTTTTTCCGTCTAGCCCCCTTTCACAAAGCGCGTTATGGAACTTCGTTCCAAAAAAAAAATGAAAATTAGGGTAGTGTAGGGTAGAGTAGAGTAGGGTAGGGTAGGGTAGGGTAGGGTAGGGTAGGGTAGAGTAGAGTAGGGTAGGGTAGAGTAGGGTATAGTAGGCTGAAGTAGGGAAGAGCGGGAGCGAAGCCGCGCGGGCAAAAGCTAGTATTAATAAATAAACAAGACGTCTCCGAAATGGCCCACTTTTAGAACACTACACGCATTTCTAGAATGCCAGAAAAAGATACTTTGCACAACTCATCGCTATTAGTTTACTAAGAGTGTGGTCTGATGAATCTGGCTAAACGTATCTGGGCTAATATTTCCCAACTTTGTTGGAGTTGAATTCCAGTCAAACCGAGTGCTGTTGAATACCAGTATTTTACATGGAGCGAGTGTAGACTTAAATGACAGTCAGGTCTAACGTCTCTGGTGAGGCACAGAGGACTGTATCGTCCTCGCGCGGCTAGGGCGGCTGGCTGAGCGACAGAGTAGAGAGTAGACAAGTACCTGTGTACAAGCTGCGTGTCGTGCGCGTCTCCGTTCTCGCTGGGCGGCGGCGAGCCGCGCGGCGAGGGCGGCTGGCTGAGCGCCTGCATGAGGCGCCCCTTGGACTCGTTCCAGATGTTCGACAAGCGCCCGTCGGGCCCGAACAGCAGCAGAAACGCGTCGATCAGCTCCCGCGACTTCTCCTCCCATTTGGTTAGGATGTCCACTCGCTTCTCGCCTATGTTTGTCATCACCTGGAAGAGACGGGGAGGCTTTAGTATTGATTGCTTTTGCCATTTGTCCTACCTGCGTGGTCATCAGTCTGCTTAAGGTGGCTTTAGAATCGATTCGATTGGATGGTTTAAACGACCAGGTTTTAGAAGCAAAACACGATTCACACATTCTTTTGTTGTTATTTTTACTATCCAGGATAAATTAACGACACAATGCTCTATCACTGTTTATACAACAAAAAACTTATAGTACAATAGTGATGGAATGTGTATTCGTCCGCTTTATTGGAAAGAAAAACATAAATCATTTATTTTCTAATTAGATTAGCTTGTGCACTGTGAGAGCGATTTCAGTAATTTTTTTTCAAAAATCTATTGATTCTAAATTTTCTCTCCATCACGGTTAATGGAACCTAGTTATCTATTCAGCCTATCGTATCAACCTTGTTCAGAGTTCACTAACACTTCCAAGGCACCCGTGATTCGGTTGTTTACTGAAAGAGTTCGTTGAATGGGCAACAGGTCCCCGTCGGTAACGACCTGAGGGCGCAAGGTCAGCTGCTCTATCGGCCGTATCTTGCTATTTTTGTGAAAAGAACGTTAAATCCGTAAAGATTTTGTTGAAAGTGATAATACAAGGTCAAATGTCAGGAACTTGTTATCGCTCTTGATAGCTACTTGAGGTTTGATGAAAAATTAGACATTTTTTGTGAACAGACGTACTTAAATTTACTATTGTATCTGATCGTCTCTAGATACGCAAAGGGCAGTCATCTTCCTGAATAACTGTTGACCGCTGAATCCCTCGTTTTATGTACTTAAACGGTGCCAAATAAAAAAATACTACATAATTTCTCTACCTCCAATTAAGTTTTTTTTCCGAATATCATAATTACAAGGAGTACATAATAACGCTATTCCTTAAGGTTTAAAGGCGTTTACTTATTATTATGGCAAACTTCTAGGATGTGATCAACACAGACCATAATCAGCCTTTTTATTGAGTAGTGGTGGCCCAGTCGAAATAGCCCCCTAAATAAATCAAACCCAGCCAGGCATATTACTTTGTGTAATATATTTCACACTTCTCTCAAAACAGTGAAGGAAAACATTATAATGGAACTGACATGGCCTAGAACCAAATATTCGAAGACATCCCACCAATCCGCACTGGGATCGCGTGGTGGATCATGGCCCATTCCCCCTCCTGGAGAGGCCTGAGCCCCAGCAGAGGGAGCATTAAAAACGGATCCTGATTGAGAATTACAGCAATTACGTTATTTCTGTTATGACCTGTAGAAAAACGTTGGTTGTGACACTGACCTTCTTCCCCTTCTCCTTGAGGTCATCCATCTTGTTCTGCAGACGGAACTTCTTTTCGTTGAGGTAGCCCACGTTAAGCTCCTTGGCGGAGTAGCCGCGCGCCAGATTTCGTCGCACGTAGATGTCGTAGTCGCGCACTATTCGCGCCACAATATCTGACGTTGAGACGCCTGGACAAAACGTAATACAACAAAGTTAGATTTCGAAATGATACTGTAGTACTGCAGTTAAAGCAAAAAAAAAAATACAATAAATCCTCGACCGCATTCCAAATTGTAAATTGGGGCGTTTGATACGCCCAACTTGCAATAAATATTATTTTTTTCTACAGTACAAGTACTGAACGGTTCGTTGTAATTAGTACTAAAACATAGTAGTTCAATGATGGAACTATTGACGTTGTATTAATCACTAGTTCCATTTTATTATTTTAGGCACTTGTGAAATTGTTAAGTATGAATAAACACTAGAGGTAACAAGACAGACTTTTAATGACTAAAATCCATCTGTGGCACCTGTGTTTAGTGGCCCTGGTACAAAAAGGGCAATTGCTGTTTCAAGAGTCCCACAAATGCCACCGTTACATCTTTTGTAAAAAGTTTTGGACTATGGACCTCTAGCTAACCTTAGAAGATTGCATCGACCAGTGATTCTCAAAGTGCGGCCCTACTATCTACGCGGCGGGCCAATCTTAACTGTGGCACAGAATGCAATGACTTTTGACCATAAAAGACTAAAAATATTCCATTAGTCCAAATAACATGAATGCAGCCAGCGAATTATAAAGTTGAGGAATGTTTATTTAAGGACCACGAATATTTAGAACATTCCCTATTGCGCGACGTTTAATGAACAAAATAAACATGGTTAGAATTCCGAACATTTTTCATTCCACAGCGGTTTTTTATTTAAAACGAATTTATGTAGGTACGACGTGACAAGCTCAGTGGTGTAAAGTTATGCCAATTGGTATCATTTATCTGATCAAGCTTAATGAATAAAAATAGGCATAAAGATATACCTATTAATTCTTATGAAACCGCCAGCTTTTTGCTAGATATCCTTGAGGAGTTACGTCAAAGCTTTATATACACGAGTAATGTGTTTTTACAATCATCGCCATTCGCAATCTACGATGAGTTATTGCGAATTTTGAACCGATCGCCGTGTTGCTAGGAAGTAGTGACTTATTTTTACCAGACTGCGCTAGGAGGTGGGTTATATTGTTTCTTCCATTTAATTTTCAAGTTTCTAAAGTAAGTATTACTTATTTGGTTAACAGTTAGACCCCTAAATATATGGTATTTATCAAACACATAAGAAGTTGTGAATAATAAGCATTTGCCAGCTTCTTCACCCCCGTGAAAGACATAAATTATCACAGAGAAACAACGAAGCAAGTACAATATAAACGCGATATACCTTCTGTTCTTTGAGTTGCCACGAACATGTCTTTCGCCTTAATGAGCGCGTACGTGTCTTCGCAGTCTTCCGTCGTGTAGGGAATGTCGTCGTGCGCCACGAAGTCGATCTTGTGCTTCTCTAAGAACTCCTCGTCGTACTCCCAAGGCGCTTCCATTACTACCTGCAAACAACATGAGGAAAATTAAAAATAAAACGTAATTTTTTTTAAAGCTTTTTCATCATTCATAAGGTTTATCATATCCTAACATTTTCACGTTAGAGTATGTTGGCTGGAACACAGAGCAACCTAAAGCCGCCCCTGATCAGAACTAATTCCTTCAAATTGTAATCCACCATTATTTTTAGGGTTCACTGAGCTCGGGAACAACAAAAATCCGAAAGGCCCTGACCTTAACAAGTTTACAGAAATTATATCAATGCTTTTATTTATAGCTTATAATATTATTCATTAACGAGATTTTATGGAAAATAATTTCAAACTTTAAATGAATTTTATGTAAAGTGAAATAAAATAAATAAATGTCGAATGCCATTTAAATAATATGGTGTGTTGGGTTACAAAGTTCATTTTATTTGCATTCAAGGAAGTTATTCGAATCCATCTGGAAAACTGAATTGGCCGCCATTGTCTGACAGCCTTGTGTTTAATGCTTACTCATGGAGTTGTAAATATAATACATAGTTATCAAGTTGCTATGGCGCAAATACTGTAGATAATTAGTAGGAGTTCGCTTCCATGTTTTGATTATAGCAGACAGCCCACAAAAAACTCAAGTGTGCTACGTTTTTTGCTACAAACAAATGACTTTGGCGCCACAAAAAATTGTAGTTTCATCAAAATAATACGAAAGAACATAAGGTTTACTATCGCACATAGACCGCATACAGAAATAAATGACGTCTTCTTACTGCCGTATACTGTTATTTAACGGTGCATTACTTATCTGTTTTGTAACATAAATGAGAATAATAATCCATCAGTAAAGTAATATTATAACAAGCATTCTCTTTATTTCTGCTTAGAAATATGAATACAATAAACTGAAAACTTGAAAGGCAAGAATAATTTGAATGCCAAAGTATTTACCGTGACGGTGAAAGATCACAATAAAAAATCAAAGATGTATTATATTGTGTGAGTATATTATTCTGGAGGTTTCACGTAACTTTCGAAGTAACCAAAAAAATTAAGATAGAGCTCAAATTTATTCAGATTAAAAAAGAGCCTTTGAAACAATCTTTTCATTGACGTCATAAATTTTGTATACCCTCGTCTTCGCTGCGGGCCAAATTGTTCTTTATTGGACGTGATTGGGACACAAATTATCATAATAAATATCTTTATCTTTTTTATTTTACCGCTCGGAATATAACCAGTGCTTATGAGCCTACTCGGAAGAAAAGAAACAAGTTCTGTTGCTAATATAAAACCGAAATTACACCTGACAGCTATTACGTGGATATGCAAATGTTGATTTAAAATATTCCTTATTTTATTAAGCTGGAATATTGTTATGTAGTAAAATATGCATAGGAGTGATGACCTTGACGTTTACCATTTCCGACCGGTTGATTTATGAGTGTATAAAGACACAACTTCTTTCATCTTCGTTATCCTTATCTCTGTCTTACTCTTCTATCTGTATTTGTTCTTTTCATTTTTAAGTATTTTTGTGTAAATAAAAAAAAAAAAAAATCAGCCGGTAGACGTTCACTGCTGGATATAGGACTCCAAGTGTCGCCACAACAACCGGTCCTGTGCCTCTCGCGTCCATCGAATACCATCGACCTTCAACTCCTCTTAAATAAATTAAATATTTTTCTTTGATAAATTGAGATGATACGGTCTGGCGGAGTTCACTGAAGGAAATCGTCTTTAAACAGTGAATAATTTTAACAGGCATTGCATAAACCCGCATCTTTTTCTGATATCAGAAGAGATTCAATCTTACAACGAAATTTTAAATTAACACAAGCGCATTTCCAAGACATCCCGTTTAGATAATTATACACAGTCACATGACAACAATAGACATGTTCTTGAAATGATAAAAAATAGTTCTAAACTTGAGACTTTCCGTAAGTATATATTTAGTTTTTTCCCCTATTCAGTGGCACAATGGAGCTCTTTGACCCAGCATTATAACTGTTGCCATTGACACATGTGGCTTCGAGGTCAAATATAACTGACGCAGTTAAATGAACTGTATAAATCTCACCCATTAGGAGAAACGTGTAAATGATTAATTATATCAAACACTAAACAATATTGTACTTGTGGCAAGCAAACTTGAACTCTATAGCCATTTGGTATTATCACCACCTTATTTTCAAGAATTCTATTGTGTATACAAATTAAAACATCAGTCGTACGATCATTCTCAGAATAGAGTTGAGGATATTGAGGTCAAAGAAATAATTGAGAGCAATGATGATTAATGATATCATTGGTTTGATTGTTTTGAGTCCAAGCGCCACCATTACAGCACGTGCAAGGGACCATACTTGAGACGAGACCGAGTGCAATACCCCACTCGAATAATACAGATTCAATTTTAATGTAGACCGTGTTTTTTTATCAAGAGATATTGCGTTCATTTTTATATGGAATGGGAAGTCCCTATTTGTAAAAGCGTTATCTTTAGTGGGACATGCAGTGAATAGTGAATCACAAATAACAATTACCTCATCGACGTATCTGCAATGCCTGACAGCCTCATACCTCTCGTCTTCCGTCATCACTGTGCGCCCCTTGCGACTGTGTGTGAGACTGTCGCTACATACTGGAAACCACAAATAAATCCTCGTTACTCATCTAGGTACACGATTAGGCCTACAATTACATCAACAAGCTTAATTTAAGTTATTATAGTCTGATAAAATTTCTACATTTGAATTTTAAAATTAATTTACACATTTTAAGTGTAGGAAGTTTTATGTGAGGTCAGCGATTCTCAACAACAGGTCAACGGTCTGTAGATCCTACGCCTGCGGCCCATTCACATAAAGCTCAACTGATAATATCATAAGGTTCGAGAAAATAATGGCATAGGATAGGTAAATCATGAATGGAAATGTTGCAAAGTACCTAACTGCTACTATTAGTTATAGCTATTCTAATAGAGCGATATTTTGTAGCCAGCGGCCTAATTTAAAAGAGGTTAAGGTTGAGAATGACAGTCCGATTACCTAAATATTGTGCGTGCCAGTGCCAGTGGCCGCTTTCAAGGACGGCTAGAATTGATTACACAAATCCATTTATCGCCATTTCGCCAATTTAACATAGGTAAAAGGTTGTTCTTAATGATGCGTACCTATAGTATTATCACTAAATGCTAATTAATTACCTTTAGGGACATTTCACTTATTTATCATCGGAATCGCATTGTTTTCGCTTTACGTATGCGTAATCGGTTGGTCATGTATCGTACGACCATTCTACCAATAGAACTGCTTTATTTTTATCTTAATTGTGGAGCCATGCGGCACTATGCCAGGTAGGCCGCACACTGCACGGTGCCTTTTTGTTTGCATTAAAAATAAGATTGGCACTAGCGATTTATTGTCAGATTATGATTACATAATCTTCTAAGAAATGCGGTATACAATTGAAATATCTATTATCTCAATTGCATTTTTTAAACATCTATTCGATCTATTCAATTAATAAGGCCCTTAATTGCGGGTGGTCTCTTGACACTGATATTCAAATTGAGGTGAATGATCGCCTAGTAATCATTATCTATTGTATTCAACTAGGCGAGTACTTTGCTAATGGGTTTTTAATTTTAAGAATACAAGTCCAAGGACAAATATTTGTACATACCAGTATACCGCGAACCTACTATTAAATTTTAATCGGAACTCGGTCAGGCAGTTACTGTAACGTAACAATTATTTATTAACATCGTTATTTGTAGCTCGTGGGCCGATGGCGTGTTGATATTTAAGCGCAATTATGTCGTTCATACTCGGGTTGAAAAATTTCCAAGTAAATTGTTTACTCAAGGAAAAATCGTATCCCATAGTTGTTAGTTCCTATTAATCTTGCCTGAACGCTTAACTAAAAGATACGTTACGTAGCTTGTAGAGAAACATCGTTCGAGGGGCGGTATCTAAACTGCCATTACGCATCAGTGTCATGCGATGCGCAAGGAGCCAAGGACTCAATGAGTCATGTTTGAATGTTTTGATGCAATAAGTAAACATGGGTACGGCGGTACTAGATAAGGATGCACTCACCACCGACGATGAGGTAGACATTAGGGAAAACGGTCTTAGCCTGTTGCAGTTGCCTGGCGTGTCCTTGGTGGAACATGTCGTAGATGCCGTCCGAGTACACGCGCACCTTGCGGTGTGCTGTGCCCGCCACGGCTACGGCGCGGGGGATGCGACCATAGTGACATTTTTCCCGTTCCGCTATTGCATCCGGGTCTGTACTGAATGGCGCCGCTTGCCGTAATGACTGAAACAAACACGAAAATAATTAATTACCGTTGAATTTTAAGTGGCATCTAATATATAAACTGGTTTCGATAAACTGCTACGGGGTGAATGTTCTTTAAAACTAAATTGAAAGTACAAATACCGCCCACATAAAACAATACAGCGAATGCAAATTGATTGGGAGACTCGATTTAAATGTCAGCCTGATGATGAAATCTACCAATAAGAATATTTATTGTAATGAATTAATTACGATTTTTTTTTGGTAAAATATAATAAAAATATTTAAAATATCTCAGCAAATCCATAAGTTAAGGAAATTAAAATTGCGCAAAAAAAAAATTGAAAGGATAATAATTTCGTTCCCTTTTGTCACTGTGGGGAAATAAAAAATACTACTGATACATCCAAAATAAGCGATTATACGAAAAATAACTAGAAACAGCACGAGAGTTCACAATCGACTTGGAAACTTGTGCATTTGAGAGATTTGTGGTGCGGCGATCTCATCTAGGTCAAATGACGACACTCTCTAGTGAGAAACTGCAGTTGTTGTACGTAAACTTAATCATTAATATCTCAGCCCTTTATTGATAGATTTCAGAAATGTTTTCACTGATTTAAGAGTATTGATCTATATTTTAATTAAATTGAATATGATATTAACAAAATCATGAAAGATCTCCATTTAATGCAGGCTACATTAATTAGTTAATTGTATTCGCATGTTAATATGTATATTCAAAGCGACATACACTTGAGATAAATTAATGTAAGGCCAATGAAATTAAATTCTTAGAAATCAATGTAGGTACATGTCTCTTCGATATCTGATATAATACCTATATAAATTTATATGATACCTAATAACTAATGATATTGATAGCTTAAAACTATGATTAGAAGTTGATACATTCATAATTATAATAAAATTAAGACCCCCACCACATAATATGTTCTATCTGTCTGTTTGCGTTAAACTTAAGAAATCAGATTTTCATCATGGTTTTCACTAATAGACACAGTGATTTTATAAGGGAGGTTTAGATGCATAGAGAAAAGGGAGCGAGTTGTTAATATAAAATAATAAAAAAATATTTAAAATAAAGTTGTGTAAGTATGAGTAAACAAGATTATGTTGTATTGTTCAGGCGTCAAGGTTCAAACGGTGCTGGATGTCAGCCGTTAATGATAATGAAGTGGCGTGATGTGACGTCGCGCCAGTGGCTGGCATAGATTAGCAACAACGATTCATGGGTTGTTATCTAAACGCGCATGACTGTGCTGCGGTGCCTCTATCAGCGGATATACTTACGCAAATGACACTGATTACTACTATGTTTATATTCATTATATGGTTCAATCACACATTCAATCGTAGAAATTGGAAAAACCAACAGCAGGTTCTCTAGTCCTATTTTTGTCGGATAAAAGACTAAAGCCATCTAAAACGCTTAGAAATGATTCAGTACTTCGTAAGACTGTAGCTGTGTCGGGTGATTTTTAAGCAAAGCATTTTGTATGAGTATTATAATATGCCGTAAAAAATGTAATTAGTCCGTCTTTTAGATTATTCAAAAATAAGGGACACGTATTTTTTTATTTGTAAATTAAACCAAAAATGACAAAGATATAGCCCATTAAAGTTACGTGTAACGTCACGCCGTGCTGCATTTTTTCGCATATTTTTTTATAATCTAAAAAACGGACTAAATAAAATGTAATTATTTTGACCCTGGAAACTACCTTATTCTACATTTGTTCATTTAAATGTAAAAGTTATGTCTGTTTCAAAAGTTCCAATGCGCCAGGTACCTATATGGTCGACATACACACAAAACGTTTTGGGAACACATTCATTATGTGTATAATAACTAAGGAATGGAACTTCTGCCGAAGTGTTTTTCCTGAATGTTGCAAAACAGGGATCTTCAAGTCAATACTGAATAGGTTACTTTTAGGCAAGCATGTTCCACCGTCGAACACTTAATGGCTTATCATCAAGTGAGATAGTGATCAAGCGCAATCCTATCAATAATAAATAAAAGATTGCATTTAAGCTTTTAACCCCAATCAAATACTACAGTCCGGCTGGCGATAAACCGACGCTTAGCAGTACATTGAATTACTTAAACTCGCGTAAGTTACTAGTCTACGTAAACCTGAGTAGTCACTTATTGACAAATAATATTGTATTATACTCAAGAAGACTTTCTAGTTTCCATATGCGGAAACAGTACGAGGAAAGACAAATATGTATGGCGTTTACACATTCGTAAGGTTGAACTAGCGACACGGAAATGACAATTTGAACACTTAAATTGTCGATGCACTGAAATACTGAAAGCTCTTTTAGCAAACTTTACATAACTTTGGTTTGATTGATTTGATTTCTAGCTAAGTTTATGTTTTCATCAGTGCTCAAAAATAACCTTTTATAAATTTAACTTTGAAAGGCGATTTATTAGCCTGAGAAAGTGTTTAGATATAAGTGTTAATGTGTCTTAGGGTAAGTACATTTTTGTTAACTTTTATGTTTATTATAGATATTTGAAAATGAAAATGACATAACTTTGGAACAAAGATAATGAGGTAACCGCAAGTAAAACGTTGCTATATTGTAAGTACCGTCTGCAATTTGTTTGTTTAAATATTTCTGCCGACACAGCGCGTTGTTGAAGAATGCAGGTCTGAAGAAAGAATTTTAGCATAGTGTATATCCGGGATTACACTTCAAATTAAAAGGCTCGACAGTAATTATGTGATCAACAACAACAAATACCCTTACGTCGCGTGACAAGACGCAGTAATTGTGGCGTCCAAGTTTAATTCGGGTCACATAGCTCAGACTGACTAATCATTACACAACAAACAAAATAGTTTTTATTAAGATGCTATAATTTCTGTAATACAATTTTCATAGAAATATAAACCTCGTTACTATATTAAGAACATTATTAATCAGGCTAAAATAAATGTGTTTTATTTATTTAATGGGTTAGTATTTTTTTTTTTAACTGATGACATATTTTACGTAGCCCTAAATGTTGACATTCCTGTTACAGTGCGGCCCGTTAACATAATTCTACATATTTAGCCGTTTAAAGCCAATGTCAGAAATATTTATTTGACATTAAACCGAGTGTATTACGTAAATATGGAATCGTTACAGGAAGTTTTAGTTCCGTCTGTGGTACGATAATTTAATATGTATAATATTATTTCTATCTGGTCCCATCGACCTTGCTAAGTCGAAAAGTTTTATAAAGAAAACTTTGAAAAATAATGTCCGTTGGTTGTTCATTTCAGAAATTAAAAAATACTAGCTTCTGCTAGTAGCTTCGCCCGGGCGAAAGTAGAAAATAAGCTTACTATGTCACACAGAGATGAAGTAGTAGGTATTCTACTGATAAAAGATTTTTTTAAATCGGTGCAGAGTTCCTTCCAGTTTATTAATTACATTACAAACAAAAAATATAAACCTTTTCTCTTTGTTATATTACTAACTTCTACCTGTGGCTTCGCTCGCGTGAAAGTAGAAAATATAAGCCATGTCACTCAGTCACAAAGTAGCATTGTACTGGTGAAAGATTTTTTAAATCGGTTCAATAGTTTTTGAGTTTATTTATTACGAACTGATATACATCTTTTCTCTTAATAATAGGTATTAGTATAGATAGGTATAGATTATAGTATATAGATTTGCTTTGCGGTATTTGAAGGTACGGAACGAAATCGTCAGCACTAACATCAATAGAATTGCTGTGGTTATTGCTATTTATGATAGAGATAAATCTATAACTCACAAACAAGAAATGCCAGTCGCCACGAAAGGCAAACGAAAGTCAGGCCACTTTGCTTGTGCACACATTTTCTCGAGTAAGACCGAGGAGGATCAGTAATAAGCACAGAGCCAATAACATTACACAAGTTTTATAAATACCTACGTAAAATATATTAATTTCATACCTGATTATAATGAAATCACACCTGGCCAATATTATCCGCATGATTGATTAAGCTTATATCATTACATTAAAAAAATATACATTTAAATATCTATTTTATGTAATAATCACTTCATTTGACGTGTCTACCTGAATATTATACGTATATTAGCTATGTACGTATTTAAAAGTTATCTATTAATTAATTAGCCAATGCCTGCCTGAGATAGTGATCCAAGCTCATAAGGTGTAAAATCCTTTGCTCTCAAGGTGACAAGATGGTATCTTGCTAATGTAAATAGTGGTGTTTGATAACAGTCCCTAGGTGTTTTAGACGTAATACTATCAACACTCAATAGTATACAGGTTAGACAGAGTTAGGCTATCCTGTTTACTGTGTAACACATGCAGTCATGCATATAACAGGTATATACCTGTTGTAATAGGAGATAAACGTCTAGAAATATAAATTATAAATGTTGGCACTGCACCAAAATGATGTCAGAATTGGTAAAAAAAAAGTTATCCCTTAAATATGACATATTTTTACTATGGAATTCTTCTGCGTTAATTTAAAACTTAAGTTACACCAGTGATTCCCAAACTTTTTTTGACCTAGGATCACTTTAGTTTCTTTTGTAAGCTGGGACCAGAAGCCCAGAAGAAAACTTTATACATATACATAGAAGAATAGAAATCAAAAGTTTAAATTTATATTTTTCACATTAATGTAAAAAAATAAATAATTCAATACTATAGCACACATCTTTAAAATTTAAAGTAACAAGCATTGTAACAGTTTAATAGATACTTTAAATCTGGATAGTATTTGTATATTATACCAGTTGGAAAATTTTAAAATTGTAAATCTTTCGCAGACTATATTTTAGATCTTGTGGACCACGGACCATAGGTGGGTGAGGAACCACCGACTTACACTAATATTATGGCAAATTCGGTTCTATTCACAAACAATTAAATGAGGAAACCAATTTATTGCAATTAATTAACTTAATAAGTATAATTATTTCATTATAATAATAACTTAATAAGTCAAGTTCATACCATTGATAATTAGGTAAGTACTTAGATAATTTAATCTATGTCACAAATAAATTGAGTGATGTTCCAGTAATATGACGACCTTGAATCGAGTCTATGAGAAAATAACACAAATCGATAGTCTTTAATAATTCCTATGGAAACTTGCTCGATAACGCGCAGAAACCAGAATAATATTTTACCTTCCTTTATCCAGCGTTTTAAAACTTTTAATTAGTTATTCTAGCACACCTAATATTAGATTAATTTAATTATAAAACTAGCACATAATATGCAACTTCGCGCATATTTACTGTCCTTCGGTGTACTACACAGGAAAGCACCTCGTTTAAAGGGTAGTTTTCTATAATGAAACTACCATAACAAACGAAGAACGTAGGTGTCGTCGTTCTGGGTACATTTCCCAGGTGACTGACCTGAGAAAAGAGTGGGGGTTTTCCCATTATCCCGGGCCCGGGTCGACGCGACCGACGGCGCGAATTGTTCTACGCGAGAGATGTCGGCAAAGCCAAAGGCCTATGTCTACTAGGACTTCGGGATTGTTCGGAAGAGTTACACGCAGTCCTGGACCACCAATGTCATGAAGGTGGATTTTAGTCAGCGTGCTGCCCAGAGTGGGAGGACTTATTTGATATAAAAAATTCACGGCGTAACCCTTCCCACGCCACTCCCATTCCACGGAGAACACTTCAAGCAGTTCACGCCTAATCTCTTTGGTCGCGTCTGTTTCACCACACACTTGTACGCTATAACAATATCGCCCACTTTAATGGTTATTTTACCGAGATTAACCGCCAGGACCGAAACTGGGAAAACAGGGACTCATTTTTAACCCCCAAAGTTTGAAGAAGGTCGAACATGTCCTATGTAGCTATAAGTCTGAATGTGACATCGTAACTCCTAAACAGATGTCCCGATATCAACGCAGTTTTATTTAACAGAATGCTAGTTTAATTGAAGTGATCATCGGTGTGTTGTGTATTACATCCTGAGCCTCATTTGATTTTTATATTTTTTGAAAAAAAATCAAAGATAATTATTTAGGTACATAAAGAAATAAAAAATAATTTTTCCCTTTTCACCCCGATGGAGGTTGGTTATAAAAAATCATTGACCCGCTCAGATTATTTTATTTTTGATAATAATGAAATTACTTATTTAAATAATGAACTATTTATTGACGAGTTTAAATTGATTCTATATTAGCACATACAATTGCGAAAGCAATAGGGAAAACCATGGGGAAACATTATTTATGGTTGATAATCCAACTTACTACAGTGCAACTTTAGTCATATAAACCAAGAATAAAATATATAAATAATTATAATTACAATGTGTAAATATAACTGTTGCGTCATCAATTCGTCTTGACAACTCCGTAAAACTAAATTTTATTGTGATTAATTAAACACATAATTAAGAATTAGGTATGTTATATCGGAAGATTCCGAATGAGCCGGATATACCTACGATGAAATAAAATATAACAAGGAATAACAACTCGCCGATAGATAGCCCAACTAGCGGGGTCATAATGTTGAAACCCTTCAAAACTTTAATTGTACGGTTCACAAAATAAAGCAAAGATAAATTTATTTCAATATCAGAAACGTACAACAATACCCGTGTTACACGAAAATAGAATATTCTGTAAGTTTAAACCACAACCATTAAAAGTAAAGTCATTGAAAGTCAGTGAAACGTGAAAACATAACCGGCTACTTAGCTCCCTATTGTATGATGTTCGAGAACTCAATGGCAGCGGTCACAGTTTAGGCAGCACCGTATTTAGCTCAAACCTCCGCTTGAGACACCACTCACAACCACGAGCAGTGATTCATTCATTTTGGCATTCAAGCGGCGGCTAGTTAGCGATACAATGAGGATTGAATTTATGGCAGACAGGTATGCATTGGCGTAGGTTTCTGATTGAAGGCCTCCATCTGGGAAACATATTAGGGCTCACATAGTGACATAGTCGCTCCAAAATGGCGTTTAACGACAGAATGCGAGAGGCATAAGAACTTGAAAAATTTGAAGCTAGTAGGAAACTAATGATAGAAGGAGAAATGCCTTATGAACATATTATTACAGGATTCAAAATCATTACGTCATTTGAAGTTCCTTGGAAATAGAATAGAATGGAATAAACTTTATCGTACACCAAAATAGTAGATAACAATTTAGATTTCATATGAATGTTTTTCTAATAGGAAAACTTTATATTTTAGTCTAAGAGGAAAACGTTTAGGGTAAATGGTGTTTATAGCTCGGGGAAATCTACCCATGAAAACTATTAAATAACATTCACCACTACACAAAAGAAGAAGAAGTTTATGTTGAGAATGAATGAATTGGAATCACCTGTTTCTGGCTAAAGTGTTCTCAAACATTTCATGCGTGAGGATGCCGCTAGTACACGCGGCAAAGTTAATTACAAACCGTTCACAATGAACATTAGACGCATCGCCACTGCAGTCACGCTGTATGATTACAGCCTTCCTTAGAAAAAAAATACTGTTATATCATTCGTTGACCTTGCCATAAACTAGAAGCTTCATGATTCTTACAAATCACGAGTCTTTTCCGAAAACATGCAAAGTACGCGAACAATGACCAATTAAATTCATATTTTAGAATGAAACTTCAGAAACAAACCACAACAGGCAAAGATTATTTAACAAACTAAGTCTAAGCTATAACTTGATTAAGACGTGAAAGCAGCTTTGGCCTATTTCGAACAATTTACCAGCTGATATATCTGACATTTGCCGTGAGAAATGTTACCGTTACTGTGGTTGGAGGAGAATGCCGTCTGGTTGACGTCAAATGATTTCGTAACCTTCAGTATAAACGACAACCGAAAACAAAGGTGTTTTACGCGACACACAATAAGCTAGTCGTCGAGGTTTTACGAGAAAAGTGGACGCAATAACATTAAACATAGGCCCAAAATAAACGAAGAACTTCGACATAGAACTTGAACCTGATTATTTTGAGCGAGAAGAAATCGGCTGCATACGTAATCCAATCACGACACCGGAGAAACATCAGCCTTGGGTAGCAAAGCAACAACCTGTTCTAAATTTAGTCAACATAATGTTTTTAGACTCTGTTTATTATATTTATGTCTACGTGCATGGTGCACCTGACATAGCAAGTCAACAAAGTACGCTGCGAATGCCTACAAACAATTACTCAAGCTGGCATTTTTTTGTTATTCATTTAAATGAGTATTCGTCGATTTACGTCATGCTGGTTCGTGCAAATCATCTTTGTGAATACATTGTGGCCAAACTTTACTTTTTTTCAGTGAAACATTCGCTTACGAAGAGATAACTAATCCCAATAATGTTATTTACAGTTGAAATGTTTGTTTAGCTGGTGAGTGACGCAGCTCGCAAGTTTAATTAAACTGTGGGTATGTTAACTTTACGTAAGACTTCCAATAAATGTCGTTTCGGAGTACGAAATTGAAAACTAAGGTAAACGAAAGTTATTGAAACTCATGTCTATGAAACTAATATTATTAAAAACACCTCCGTTATTCCATGTAATTGTACAGCCGTATACCATTGATGTATCTATCTACTTTAATTACAGTTGTAAGTTAAGAGCAATTGACCATAAGCAGATATGTATAGGTTGCATTATCTCCAAGATCGTATGTTTACTAAACACTACTAGATGGTTTGCTACATTTATTATTTCATCCTGCCCTTGCCTGTACACAGACTGCTTAGAGTCGGTACTGGAATTTGTGAAAAAAAAAACTGCACTGCTTGAAGTGTAGTTTTTTTTTTCACAAATCAGAATCACTTCTATCCATAGGCTTAGTTTTCGTTTCGCTATCTAGATGAAAGGCAATCATCATTTACTAAGTACATATGTACCTATGCTCTTTTTTTCAAGACATTCCTATTCTTATTCATGTTTGTTTTGTAACATTCTTTATATTCTTCCTCATCACTTCTGCATACTATCCCACCAATTGCTACATGACGTTTTTACTTTGAAATTCCACGTTTTTATTTCATATCCTATTCATTTGCTTATCTACATCTTTTTACATTCAAAGTTATAAGAGAGATATAGTTTTTTAACAATTATAAAGAATGAGGGAAGAAAGAACTGCTGTAAGTTTCTTTAGAGCGAGGTTGATCGTTTTACAAATAAGACTAAAAGTTGAGGATAAACCGAAAGAGTTTGTTCTCAAATAATATACGTAAATGCATACTCTTGATACTCTTCACTTAGTCAAATAATTGTGGCCAAAATTACAGCGCTTTGAAACGTCTTAAAGCTGAATTAGAAAGTGTAAATGCTTCGGGTTTTGAAGGAAGAATGTATATTCCTTTTTGTATTACTTGAGTAACTAAAAGATGCTTACGAGACAGTCATTCTTCGTAATAGATGTTGGAATATAACAAAAACAAATCCATCCTGCTTTAACACTGTGGTCTTTCTCTTTCTAAGCAATAAATATTATATTTAATGGATAGAGTCCCCATGACCACGTGACTGAAATCCCTAGTATGGTTACAGTTACTGTATTCTACTAGCCTTGCTTAGGAGCACACGTCTCACATAATATTACTGAAACACACCTTCCAATATAAAGAAAAGGATAATAAACAGTTATTATTGAAATACTTAAAACGAAGTTTCTCTTTGGTGTCCTATTACTCCAACAGGTTATGGGCCCAGAGCGCTAAACCAAAGTGCAAATAATTAAAGTGAAAATAAACAAACATTAAATAATTAAAAACGTTTTGTGCATCAAATTAAATAAAAGGGACATTAAACAACTTGATGGTGATAGTATCTGGACATTTCGAATTCAAAAACTATCAAGTGAATTACCTAATGAACGTTGTCGACATTGAAGTTCTGGAAGAAACAAGTACCGAGTGAGTAAAGAATATTATGTGGCGATGAAGTTGTCTTTTAGTAAAAGGTTGCTGAATTTGAAATTGGTTAGAAACACCACAATAACCAAATATTTTCAAGAATTTGATAAAATCGTCACTGAACCTATGGCTGCAGGTGCACAATTAGAATCCGATAAAGTGATCCGCCAAACATGACTCTACCAAATGAGTCCGGAGCAACATTATCACCGCAATCGAGATACTGACTGAAGACAACATAACGTTAACTTTGGAAAACAAGATTGCGAGATCATGAAATCAAACTTACAAGATATGTATGAAATCTTAGTCTGAAAGTACTTCAGGCTGAAACTTACGAGACCACAAGTCACACCTTCAAACAATTCAAGAGAGCATCGACAAAAACAAAAGTCAATAAAGAACAATTTGGAACCCAGGAAATGTTATCTCTGGCAAAAGGGGAGATTTGAAGAATTACAGAAGCGCTAGTGAAAACAATGGAGCCAACAATACAACTTCTGGATTTGCTTTTATGGCGGGCTGTGATATGATGGGCAAACGAATTTATTTTTGTTTGGTAATCTGGAGCAAATCATTTGAAAATCAAGAAAAATCTAAGCTATGTTGATGCGGCTATATAAGCGACGAAGAAAGGGAATTACCAGGTGACCAGTAAAATGGACGTCGTCGGCGAAGAAAAAGCAGCAATTGGGAATGACTGCCGTTTTTGGTAAAAACGGCGGGGTAAATATGTTCAACGATGGTAAGCCGGTAAGAAAGGGTAAGTCTTTGAACAATCTATTGAACGGTAACTGGTTAGTACTTGAAAAAGCTTTAAATAGCGAATGCTCGTTAGATAAAGTCACAAATAGTAATAATTATGAATTATTATGGTATGAAATAAATGCAAAATATGTGGTGGAAACGAAATGTATGAAATTATTTTCTGATAATCATACAATAATATTGGACCTAACGGTACACTGTGTGAAGTTTGTAGATGACAAAAACTTGTCTGATATTTGATAAATTGAAAACAAAAAGGTTTGAAAAGAGAAGTCGTTTAATCTCAAGTGCACACAGATGTTTTGCGGTCCTAACAGTTCTTTTTTTTCGTCTATTGAAGTTAAAAACTATGTTGTGATTTTGAGGATTAATCAAAAGGTTTGTTAAGTTTCGGGATTACGTTGCAAAATGTGAAGTTCATTTTGGTCTGAGAATTGTTAACTTTATGTTGTGATAATGAAAGGGAAATTATATCCAATTAAATGGAAGAGTTGAGCTCGGGAAGGTATTGCTTGGTCATCCCTAAACAGTGCCGCATACTCTGGCTGTAAATGGTATGGCCGAACGATTGATGTATGATGAACAATGCCGACGATAAAACGAGTCTAAATAAGACGAGTCCCGTACGGTATATCGAATTAGCCTTGAACGATATAACAGTCTACAGAAACACACACAGTCTGTCTGTGTGTTACAAATCGTTCTGGAGTTAGATTGTTCTTGGGAGCACTGAGATTAGATAATATACCTGATGAGTTATGGCGTAATAATAAGCCAAAACCGTATATTTTAATGTTTTTGATTCTACTGTTTACTAAGTTAGTAAAAGTCTAAAAACGAAATTTGGCAAAGAGGTTGTCAAAGGGAATTTCGTTGATGATGAATCAAATGTAATGGTTATAAAGTGTGGAATGTGGTAAACACTAAATGTTTGTGGGAGTCAGAGATGTAAAAAGGATGAGATTAAATTCTTATCAAATAGGCCAGTGAAACTTGAGCCTAAATGAGTTATGAGCTATAAATAGCATAACTTGGTAACCCTGACTTGGTACACCCGTTTGGAAAGAGGTGTGGATCTGATAAGAATCAATCAGTTTTTAAGTAAACAAACATATGATACAATACCTGGTGTAATTTCAAATAAATCTGTTTGGGAAACAGTGGAGAGCTCGAGATTGTCATATCACAATGAAAATAAGTTAACTTTATTTTAAGATCGAGAAACATCACATAGTTAGAGACGAAGTGTAGGACGCAAAACTTATTTTTCTGTTTCTTATAATGAATACGATGGCAACCGTATTTTTGATAATATGTTATTATTTATTGTGTGCTGGACCATAAAACGATAGAATTAAATGCTGGTATGATAAGCATTTAAATGAAGAATGTTTTCAATGAAATAATTGATTCAATTAAGTACAGATTGAAAATGATACCTGAAAATATAGTTCTAAAGAGAGATAAAAGAAAAATTAATTTGATTAAATCAAATTGATTGTAAATAAAGAAAAGTCATTGATTGTAAATAAGTACAGTTGAAAATAAGTTGTAAAACGAGTTTAGTGTTTTTTGGTTATAATCAGATAAATGTTAATGAAACCTTTGCATCAGTTAAATGAATAGTGAAGTTTTAGTAAAGCCTTTGTGTATCAATGTAATGACATGGTTAAATGTGGATATAAAAGCATAATTTTGAGGAATCTGGATGAAGAAATTTTAGCATATGAATATTGCTAAGGGTATTTTGGCTGACAAATAGTGGTTTATATATTAATGAAGTCATTATATGGATGTATGTAATCTGTATATTATTGGTTCCTAATGTTTCGGTGAGCTTATACAAAAGGGTATTCCTAATATTCATCAGCGGATCAGTGCATTTAAGTTTTAATGCAGATCATGAATGAAGTCTAGTAGTTGCCTAGTTACTGGATTGTGGAGGCCTGAGAGGCAGTCGCTCCATGTAAAATACTGGTATTTAGACGCATCTGGTCAGAATAGTAGCCGACCCCAAGACAGTTTGGAAAAGGCTAGGGAGATGATGATGCATGATGTGTGGTGCGTGGTTGATGGCAATAGGTTTGCTCACTATTATAAGGTTTGTTATCTATTATATTGGTGTACGATAAAGTACATATATATAAATAAATAAATAAGGGAATTAAACATAACTGATGAAATGTGGGTGTACTATAGGTGCACCTATGCCTGATCCTTTGGGTAATAAAGGCGTGATATTAAGTTTTTTTGTAGTTTAAGTCTATGTTATTGCATTTTAACAACTATGTTATAATGTGTAACCTAGCAGTTGAGTAAAACATACCCAATCAATTTTTTTTTAATAAATCGTTGACATAAAATTTACAAAATGTTTTCTGTGAAAAAATAAAATAAGTCAGAAAACAAAATTACTTTGGATTAGGAAATGTAGATAAATAACAGTTCTTGAAATGTTTAACTTAAGGAATGCTTTAGGGGCAATAAATCTGCCCATACACTCCTTGAAAGTTAAATATGTTGATAACAAAAAGTTGAGTTCATGAGCAATTATAAGAGCCCCTTGTCGAAGTCCTATGAGGTGCTTGATGCTGAATCATGCTATGCAATTGAGCCTAATCTTAGTTTACTGTTTACATCTCGAGTCGATATGCAAACAAAAACGACTATTTGTAAAGGTTACACTTAGATACAAGACCCTTTGTCTTAAAATATTTAAAGGGAACTATAAATCTCAAGTTTAATAAAATATATAGGTGGGTGTTTGTGATTGTGAGTGAAGTGGTAATAATGAATAAATATAAAATGTACTGTGGGTTACTTGTTTAAATTATTTAAGCAATGTACAATTTGCTGGCAAACAAATTGGTAGCAAACAATAGCAAGATAGTACACAGTAGTAATGCAGAGTATGGTCACGTATGGTTTAATGTAAAGCAGTAAAAGATTCTGTGATTAAAAGCGTTGGTGACAAGTATTACATATTAAGTTTTATTTATAGGCATTACTATAGCAAATGCTGTTTTTATTTATGATGTTAATAAAAATAATGGATGCAAAAGCATTGCGAATAATCTTACCAGCCACAAACGAACACATAGATATTAAGTATCAAGTTGAGAAATATGTTACTAAAATATTTTGTTTCTACAACTTAACCAGATAGCTGGTATCCTGTGAAATTTCCAACGGTGCGTTACACCTTGATATGAATGAAATTCGGGGTGACGTTGTAAATAGATGCAGTGTGCATGAGGATATGTTATTATATTATGTTAATAATAAGAGCTTGGTTATGATAAGTAGACGAATAAGATTCATAGTTTCAATAATAAGTGAAATGATTGATTGGTCTGATTAGGTTTTACTGGGTTTTCCCTAATCCTGCGCTACGAATGTTGGACCATGATGATATTGTATTCCCAGAAAGAAGGAAGGTGTGTTTTTATTATTGTATAAAGGTGTTTAGTATTATGTAATAGATATTATACTGGGATCAGGTAAAGGAAAAGGGATTTATTTTTGAGGGGGGCGTGTTGGAATATAACAAAAACAAATCCATCCTGCTTTAACACTGTGGTCTTTCTCTTTCTAAGCAATAAATATTATATTTAATGGATAGAGTCCCCATGACCACGTGACTGAAATCCCTAGTATGGTTACAGTTACTGTATTCTACTAGCCTTGCTTAGGAGCACACGTCTCACATAATATTACTGAAACACACCTTCCAATATAAAGAAAAGGATAATAAACAGTTATTATTGAAATACTTAAAACGAAGTTTCTCTTTGGTGTCCTATTACTCCAACAATAGATGCATTTTCGTTGATTATGCTGCTAAAATTTTCCAGAAATTTAAGGTGTTTGTACAAAAGTTCTCTGTAATAATGGCAGTAAGAACGTTTCTATGCGCTTAACACTATTAATGTGCGAGATTTTATGTAGGTACCTACCTACGAACTTTCTATGGAGTAGCTCTAACTTTCATTCATACTTGAACACACAATGAAGTCTTCTAGTCTGTGAGTTTTCGTTCACAAGATTTCCTTTTCACAGTTTAACAAAATGATTCAGTTGTCACCTTGTATATCTGGTGCAGAATAGGTATAAGTTGGACTGTATGATGTAAACATTGTACAGACCGAAGCCGAATTTGTTCGTAAGTAAAGAAAGTGTTACTCCGGCAAACAGAAGTTAAAATAATACAGAGGTACTTACAGTGCGGTCTTTTATTTCGTGTTTGATAAATCCATTTTTCCTGTACCCATTGAGGGATGTGTCCAGCTGACCGTTGACATGCCCGTGCCCATTCGTGAGCGTCGTGGTTATCGTTAACGCTGACATCATCAACTATTTTATATTGTCTTTCAACTTAAATTAATCAACTTTTCCGTACGTGAAATAAAAATATTAAAACTATTATTTAAATAGGAACTTGCATATTTATTATTTATTTATTTTCTAAAAATATCTCAAAGAATATTATTTTTCCAAAACAAACTAACTTCAAATCTGAGAGAAGATTGACAAGTTGCAATTTATTTTTCAGTGATCGTATGTTTCGGGTTATGTATTTGATAACCGGTATTTTAGGTAAACAATGAAACACGCGAACTCCACGAAATTATACGAGTGACTAAAGCGAAACGATGTGAAGCACGGAGTCGGCGTGAGGAATGTTTCTGGTGCGAGCGGCGAACGCGAGCGGGAGGGGACCGCGGCGCGGGGCGGTCGATGCCGGGTGGCGCGACGCCGACGTGGAGGCTCGGCAGACACGCGACGCTCCACGAGTCGCGCCGAAGGGAATTTACTTCACTTTGGACGCCCACGGACGACCCTAGCTAGTACCTAATCGCTGTATGCATTGCACCCAAACCAATCGTACGATACAACGCAAAGTTCACTCTCTCTAATGAAACCTGCATCTGAACAAACAACTCACTGACTCATAATATGCATTCAAAATTTCCAAGGAAACTCATTAGTAGTAGCAATTTAACTAAGTACCTTGTTGGTTGTGTAGTTGAAGTAACTGTCCAGTATGCACCTAATGGGGACACAGGTTACAAACATTGAAGAGACACCATTAGTAGAGGTTAAGGTGCACCCTAATGGCTGATAGACACAATTTCGTTAGTTTGATGATTTATCGCCGTGTATCCTGGTAACAATGATGGAGATATGCTGAGAATTGAAAAAATAACTGAAATCGTTTGCGTAACACATAATTACAAATTTGGCATACGTTTATTATCACAACATCGTACGATGTTGATAACATGTAAGTACCTACATAATTATAAAATAATATCGACAAACACCCGTCTTCACAGTAGTGGTGATGACACATTTTAATTTGTTAAATTATGGGGCTGAAGGTTACCTTAAGTTAGTTCCAGAAATGTTGACAGCCCTAATAACAGCTAGGAATGTGTGTGATACTGATAACGTACCATGGATAATGTTACGGGATTTTTTATACAATTTGTTTATTTGTTTATCCTCGCATCGAAACAATATATCTTACCAGGCCAGAAGCCTTAGTTTGTGCCCCTTTGTCCAATGCCACAGATGGTAAGCGACCAAACCTGTTCTTATTTTTACGGGATTCTATTTTGCATGTTTTAAATTAGTATATTATGTTATGGTTCTCTTGTTATGGAATACTCTCCATACTCAGTACAATAATTAAGTATATGACATGTATGACTATGTGATACTTAAGTATGACATGGTGTGACTGCATGCTCTTGATGTGTATGCAGTCACATATCATCTGATCGGCACCTATGAGTGCTTTTTAATTCTTGACCAACACAAATATTGCGCCTGCATATACAATTTTGAAATACTTCTGACAAATTGACAAACAGTCGGCCCGAAAAATTCTCCCGTCTATTTTAAAACATATACATCCTGCACATAATGACTGTACTTATTGGTAAAGTAAGAGCGGTTGCCTTGTACTTAGTAAGAACTCTATGTTACGAGTACCTTTTACACCTGTAGTACGTGACTTGGATGAACAATTTACTTCCTCGTTTCAATTATTGTTGATGCTGCTGTTTTTGAATTCCTCGCAAACAATTTTACTAGCAGTGCATGCAAACCTATTGTCACAACCAATTTATAATTCTGGTCCATCGATGACCGATGAAAGAACTAGATTCACAATCAGTGACGAAAAAATGTCCTCACCAAAACTCCACCCACTCGACTTACGGGTGTAGTTTTTGGTTTAGTAACACTTAAACGCTCCGACGGTAAACATGCCTCAGTGCTCGTTTAAAAACTGCAAAAATCACACATCAAGGACGCTAAAAAAGGATGGAGTTTCATATTTCCTGTAAGTAATAATATTATCATTATATAATTGTCATCATTGTATTGTAAATATTGATATTTCATTAAGAAATCAACGTAAAAACTTTTTCAAAATTAAATAGTATTTATAAACCGGAGTTATAACCACACTGATTATAAAAACACATATACTAAACGTATAAATCATACTCTCGCATGACCACTTGAAATTGTTCGGTTTATGTGCGTTGGTTCTGTTCCGTTTAGTGGAGACGCTGTTGTTTCTAATAATTATTTTCTTTTTTGTTATTAAAATATCTTTGTTTGTTTTGTTTAATAATACTTTTATTACACAATAAGTGTCTAATAAAACAATAGTAACATTTTATGGATTTCATTTTGACTACCAACACGTAATGGGATTAAAGAATTTTTTTTTTTTAGCTTTCCTCGAAATCCAGTGCGGTGTCAAAAATGGATATCAGTAAGAGCACGTCAAAGATCCGAAGAATTCTTCAAACCAACCCAAAGAAGTGTTGTATGTTCGAAGCATTTTTTAGAAACTGAGAAATATTTGACTAAAAAAGGTTTCACAAGGCTGTTTAAAACAGCCGTACCCCATATAGTATGTATTTTTTTTTAAATTTGATATAAACTAGTGCTCGACTGCGATTCCACCTGTTTCATTGATAAATAATGTCCTAACAAAACCAACAGAAAAGAATGCAGTAGAGAATTCGTTTTTATGTAAGCCATTTTTTTATATGTAATTTACATATAAAAAATGGCTTACATTAAACACGTGTAAAATTAAGAACTAAAAAAATATATATTTCTCACAAGACATTTCGACTCCAATCATTCTTTGTCCTAGCGGCGAGCCTTGGTCGTTAAATTTTATTACTTTTTTTTGACCCTTTGTAAATACGACCTAAAATCATGTATGTAAGGTTGAATTTGTTATGATGTGTGTCGACCAAGAGCTTCGGTCATAAAAGATATTTAGTTTTTGTACAGACCTTTGTGAATATAACTCTATGCGTTGCTATTAAAGTTTAATTTACATTGTTGTATATTTATTTCAACTATAATTACCTAAACACAGTTGGCGACAGTTTTGGAGCGAACTTTTGTACGGGATTGTTAATCTAGTTCTTTCATCGGTCATCGATGTTCTGGTCTGCAAGAATGTATGTTATTTGGTCAGATGCTAAGTGCTGCTAACAATCTTGGCTAAGTGGTGCTAACAATCGGTGGCTAACTGTACGAGTACTACCTATTGCCCTTTTGCGATAACAGCTAGTTATTCTACTGAGCATATTTCAAAGCACCGCGGAACTGGTTCACCAGTTGGTAATTATTATCGCTTCTAGTTTGGACAGCCAGAATCTCAGACTTACTCATTTAAATTCGCACGTCCCATGCGCGTGAGGTCGGTCTGAAGTTGCAACCTCCTCACCTGTTTTAAAAGTTAGCAGCCTTGAAAGACTGGACCTTTCAAATTCTTTTGTACAGATACAGCTGAATTCGCTGACGTTACCAAAGATTGTTATTCTTATCGACCGGTTTGTTTCAGCTATTCAGTAGACTTCATAGGCGAAACCATTTCTCAAGTATTTTATCGAAGTTTTACGTAACTATTTCAATCATTGTAATTTTCTAATCATTCGCAGAGTACCTACGTGTTCTGTAAACATGTTTTCAATTTACAATTTGTTTGTTGTTTTCATATGGCCACAATAGTTTTAAAAATAATATCTTCAAAGTCACCTCAGCGGCTAAAAATAAAGAGCACCAAGCCTATTCCTCCCAATACGGAACTTGTCTACTCTTTTACATACAGATAAGATATAGGTGGATCATTGATATTACATATTACTCACGACTAAAGTGAGCTGGTCCAGTTGATAAAATATGACTCAACATCTATCTACACTAAACCACAAAAAGTCCGGGTCGCTAATAAAAGTATGATCGTTTCTTAAACTATAATGTGTCTAGATAAAATAATAGTATAGATATTATATAACACATTTTTTTCACTATTGAATTTTATGTAATACTAAAAACACTTTTTCATGAAATAGAATTTAATAGAGTAGGTACGATGAACTTCAACTTCGCGGGCTATTTTTGAGTATCCTTCATAAGACAATTTTAAATACGACTTTGGCCTATGTTTGGCCATTCACTAGCGCTCGGGCCGCGCTATTTCTTGTGAGGTAGCTAGAGCTGAGCATTATCTAGCGCGTCTCTTGCGCTCGTCCCATGCAGGTTCTATAGGATTCATATCTAGGCTACGAGCTAGCCACCCCATGGAAACAATACCGAGGTTTTGAATATGCCTATTGACCAAATAAGCACTAAGTGGCCGCACATTCTCCTATAGAAAAATGGAATTTGTGCTGACACTCATTAAGACAGTTCCAGAGTGCTCATACTCATTAAGAAACTTTCAAAGCGCTCATTTAAAATCTGAGAGCAGTCAGAATACCTTTATGTCGTATAAAGGTATTCTGACTGCTCTCAGATACCGTCTCTGAAGAAATCCCAGCCCATACCATTACCAATTCTCCACCGAATGGCACTTTTTCATCAAAACACGCTTGATGACACCGTTCTCTTGGTCGTCTAAATACTGTAAACAAATTCGGGAGTCATCGGAAAACATAATCCTGAACCAACTAAAACGTCTATCAGACGTGTTCTCGAGTTTATCCGTTATTTTGCGGCCCACTGTACTATTTCGGAAGTTCAAACTTCAAAGTCTACTTTAATCATTTGATAGCATAGGTATACAATAAATAAACAATAACACGTGCAATGAGACCAAAGTCACATTTAGGATGAAGCAATTATGTTAGATTTGTCGACTTATCACCTGTTTTCTATAATTAGAATATAGGTTGCCCTCACTAGTTAGAGTCGGAGGCAACGACCGGCCTACTAACCGAGTGGTAGGCGCCAAACTAATGTCTCAGAGAGTGAGAACAGCAGAGGGGTGGCTTGCCAACACTCACATGACACACTCAAATGATTTAATTACACATATCTCAAAGCCAAATAATACTCGTAGCTCTACGTTTTGAACTGACTGTGGCTCAGGAGGACTGTGCAGTGATAAATATATAAAATTGCTGTCCCATTTTTACCCGACTACAGCAAAGTCAAAGGAGGGTTATGATTTTGACAGGCTATATATGTATGTGAGTATGTTCATCTGTTCCCTCATAGCTCCTAATCTACTTATCGGAAATCAACATATGAGGTATCGTTAGAACCGTCTTAATTGTTTGCTGAACACAGGCTACGTGACGTGTCACAAAACTCGATAAAGCGCCCTATAGCGGACAAAAAGTAATATATTAAAAATAAAAATGGAGATAAATACGCCGTGTTTGATATCATTTGAAAGGGCTTCAGTTGTAAAATATTGCTCAAATTAAAAGTAACGCCCTCTAGCAGACAAAAAGTAATGTTTTTAAAAAATGTTAAGAGGGCTTCTCTGGTACTTATAAAAATCATTTTAATTCAATGTGGCGCCCTCTATAGGACAAAAAGTTTTGTGTTAAAAAAATAAGATATCATTTGAAAGGGCTTCACGTAAATAGCATAGAAACACAGTGATTTAACACCAATATTGTTTAAATAAACAAAAAAAGTTCACCATCCTGAAAATCTTGTTTCATTCTTTTCCAGCGTCATTTTTTTTGTCGTAGTCGGTTTAGTTTTTAACTTTTCAGTTTAAAATCTAACCGAAGGGGACCCCGGTGGGCTAAATGGAGATAAAGACTCGCAGGATAGAAGTCATAAATGAAGATACTTCGATCTTAATACACGAGGAAGCAATGAGAAATAACCACGGAAGTAGGTATAAAGGGCTGTGCCTGTAATATTTCTGGCTGAAGAACGAGGCGCACTTTTGACACGAGCATTCTGAAAACTGAGTGTTTGGAATGTCGCTTCTTGGTGAGCTCATATTGATTCAAGGATGCATCAATTTGTTCATGGCATGCCGCACCGGCACGACACGCTTTCATGACGTGATGACTGACGATAAAGTGGGAATGATTTCGTCAAGCGCGTTACGTAATTCTTATTATGATTTGATTTGCTTCTCTGGCGTTACTGATTAGGCTTCGTAAGTAGTAAAGTACCCACCTACCTACTTGTAGGAGCAAGACGTAGTTGATAAAATAATGGTATAGTGCTTACTTTACCTAGTTTATTTACTGTTTTGCAGAATGATATCGCGACTTATCAAAGTTGCTTTCATTAGAGCATGCCCACAGCCCACAGCGCAGGTGAACCGCTGCTCTATGCCATTGTTGCGCTAGTGACGTAACTGCAATTTGTTGAAAAAGAGCTGTGATATAGTCCACAGACCTATTTGCGAGTATCACGAATTCACGAGTGTTCAAAATTTCGTGCTCACATTTTTCAGAACGGCAGACTTGACACAGATAACTTATCCGTTGTTTATTATGAACTGAATTGGCAATCGACAAAGTGTGGGATTTGTTAGATAAAAATAATCTGCTTCCGCCATGCACTGACCGGAAATCTAAGCAAGAAAACGTACTGCGTAGGCAGTTCGATTCGGATTTGTTTAGTTATTCTTGATTTAATATGCTCATGCATACAACAAATTATAATTGGTAGTTGGGTTGTTGATTAGCTAGTCTAGTAGCGTATTAGTACGTGCAGCGTAAAGCGTGGTAGGTGAGCACCCACAAGAGTGGCGCGGTCAGTGATCACGCCACGCCACATAGTTGGCGCCGAGCCCAAACTATTGATTCATTTAGCTTTCATTTTCATATCCCTGCAAAATGAAAACACAATACGTAGCAAGGTACGTAGTGTCCAGTGTGTCCAATACTTACGTGTTTATAAGTTCGCACTGTGCGCCGCACAGGCCGCTTGCAACGCGATTATATGCAATTATGAAAATTATTATGTTTTCCTGGAACATTGTGCAGAACAATTCATGTAATGGCTATTGTGGCTTTTATAGGGAAATCATTTAAAATAGTAGAATATTTAAGTTGAGAGGCTGTCAGTAGTGCTATTTGGATAATCCAGACCCATTTTAAATTAAAGTTAATTACCTATATCCTTAAATAGATAGTGGTCACAATTATCCATAACTCTGGATGAAGTTCCTTACTTGACTGTAATTAATGAATAAGCATATAGTTAGAGTAAGACTGTAAATAAGTAAAACTGTAATTAATGAATAAGCATATAGTTAGAGTAAGACTGTAAATAAGTAAAACTGTAATTAATGAATAAGCATTTAGTTAACATGATAATGTTATAGATCTCATACAGATCAGAACTGATAGTGCCTGAATGGCACTGGTGTGAACTTGAGTTGCCAATCGAGTTGACTTCAGTTGTTGAGTAACTTTTTCATTTGAGCTATGAATAAATCGCAGTTTTTAGCTATAGGGAAACCATTAATACTATGGAATAAAATCTTCTCTGTGTGTATTTCCATGTATATTGGATTAACTTCAGCTGCCACTGACTGATTATATCATAAGGTTACTGGAGCAATGAACTAAGCACTAATCCACTTAACACTCAGAATGCATAATGCACTTGCAGTTTCACTGTAATTCTACTATTGTATTGATTTTTGTAGTTCAATGTCAATTAAATTTTGCACTTATTAAAAAAATATCCGTAGCATATAAAACCAAAGTTTGTGATATTGATTATGACCCATCAAGCTTTCAATCGTGAGAATCAAAGACACAATAGAAAGACAATGGGTGCACGAACGCCGGTGTTCGCTTGGGGTTTAATGAATTAAACAGAAAGTATATTACTCATTATATCACAATCATCATAACGATAAAGCAGACCAGTTCTTGTGAAAATCTGTTAATTTTATTACTCGCACTACAGACACAATGAATCATCATCATCACTCTCTCAATGAAGATATAATACCTAGATGTATTAAAATACAGTGTGAAGGTTGCTAAGAACATTTCAAGCTGTACCAATTTGAACCATATTGCGTATAAACAGACAGTATACTTTTGAAAGACGCACTGTTCATGTAGCTACTACCGCTTTCATACAATGATATGGCATAGAGAACAATTTATGGCAATTTAACTCAAATGGTTAGTTAGGTACTTAGTATATACTGTGGTTGCATTAACTTTAAGGTATTCAAATAAGAAGTTATTGCTTTTCAAAAGTCTTATTGGAAATACAGTCATCCCTTATATTGTAGTGATAATTTGCCATATGGTACTAACCTGCAACGCATCATCTATCGGTGTCTGACTGGTGTCGCTGACTATACTGGTCTCACTGCCATTTTGCCCAACACCACATCCACCTTCAGATAGTTTGGAACTCATTTCTTCTTCGCTGCTGAGCCGGGACCTCTTGCGGGACATTATCACATTGCCTGCCGGCGTAACTTGCTTCTCCGAATATTGCACTCGAGAACTTGGTACTACGGTGCACTTTTTGACTATTTTTTGGATGAAATTGACCGGTGTCTTCCTTATAACTGTGTATGACGACTCGACTGCCCAAGCATAGAGCTCTGACAACGTGCAAGCGGCAAGCCACCTATTTGATTTACGGTTACGATTCGCAGACTAACAAAAATTAAATTCAATACCTACTACGGTTAGTCTTGATTTTTCAATAAAAGTACTTATATAAGTGTTAATATGATTTTACTCTTGAATCCAGTAATTTTGAAATACGAGTTCAAAGCTTAATAAATATTCAAATACAGGTTAAAGTAAATAGAGAATTTTATGTTACGACACCCGACTTTGACAGACCAAAACGGTAGAATTGGAATTATTTGACAGTTGACACTGACATTTACTGCGGTGTTACAAAGTAAAAGAAATGCAGATCATTATAACTAATTAAACTGAAAGCTAGAATAAGAGCACAAAAAAATTGTAGTCATTCCTCTTGTCATCAATCCGACCCGAAATTCATGCTCCGGACTGCTATTGAGACATCCCAGAAAAACCCATGAAGGTGGAAAAACCCTTCATCCACGAGTATTTGTTAACAAGTAAAAAAAAAAAATTGCCAACACTGATCAAGAGTTTTTGGCAGGAGTTTTTAATTATTCACGAATTGATTCTTATTGGATTTTGTGATGTAAAATTGGTGTGTGGTTTTGTATCTCAAGTGTCTGTGCAACTGGACAATATGTGGACTCATTGAAAAAGGCTTGATCTCGGTAAACTGGAGCTGAGAATTTAATTTTAGTTTTGACTACCTCGGTGAACTTTGTAGAAGGTTGACTAGATACATTTGCTGTCAAATACTTCGAAAAGTGTACATTTCTGGGTGTGGCGGTGTTCACGGGTCGATATACCATATATTCAGCTATCACATACCACAATTTAGAACCACTTTTTACCATAGGTCTCAGAATAAAATTGATGTTTATATTTTTTTTTTAAAACATCACCTTGCGACACTTATTTGGCTCTAATTTCAACAAAAAACATTATTTTCCTATTTTGTTTTTTGTATATTACTGCTGAATACATGTGCTATAATATGCAAATAACTGTTTTACTGTAAACTTGAAAATATTAAAGAAAAAAAATATTTATTTAAAATTTTAACGTCTTCAGATAATCACTAGACTTTGGGCGCGAATGGTGTAAATGAAATGTACTACACTGTCGGTGCCCATTATTGAAAAAAAAAATGTCCAAATGTGGTTTAGAAACAACTGATACCATGATTAAAAAAAGTTATTGAGATTTTACTTGAAAAGGAGCTGAATTTGAAAAAAATACCTTATTAATTTAAGTACGTTATTGATGTTGCAAAATATCTGGGACCTAACTAGAAGTAGTTTTTTAGCTTTTATTAAAGAATAAAAACTTCACCTTCTTCTTCTTCTTCCTGCCCTTGTCCCATTTTATTTGGGGTCGGCGCAACACGTTTTATAAAAAAAAAAAACATTCTTAATTTCTTTAATAAATTTTCAAATAAATCAATTACTTATTCAAAAAAATAAATTAAATTATTGTTAGCAAAATCCTTAGCCTGAATGTTCGAAGTGACCACCACTGGCGGCTATGGACGCTCTGCATCGTCGGATAAATGACCCGACATGAATTGAAGTAGATAGATCTTCGTAGACTAAATGTAAGGAAAATAATGGTTTTGTTGAAATACGAGCCAAATTAGTGTCGCAAGGTGTTGTTTTTCAAAAAAAAATATAAACATCAGTTTTTTTCTGAGACATATGGTAAAAAGTGGTTTTAAATTGTAGTATTCTAGCTGAATACATAGTTTATCGACCCTTTAACGTTGGACCACTATTTACGCCACACCCTGTATATCATACCGGAAATAAAATCTTTGTGGTAAATAAATGAACTATTCATAAGAAGGACTTAGTTCCAAGTCAAAAACATAAGATTTTTTCTGAGGTGCATGCTCCAAGATAACCTGCGAAATTAAAGTGTTTTGTATTTTTCAGGTCGGTGTAATGTCGATGATTTGAGACCGTTATTTACGTGAAATAATCATCAATACAACCCTCTCAATTCCGTTAACGCTTGAATGACTTTTTCATGAAATAACCATTCGATTCGAATAATTAGGTCAAGCGCAACTTTAATGTGTTATGTAGCAAGCGGGCAGCTACGCCCCCCGCCCGTTTTGTTAGGTCGACACGACTACATGCACACCGTTAAAGTTAAACTAGCGACACTGCGCAGGTAATAATCCGGTTTCCGCAACGGGTAAGTGATTACATACTTTTTATGGCAACGGGGACCACCGCACACGATACACGCGCGGTTGTAGCGCATCTTTGTATGCTTTATTGTTTTGGGCTCTTTGAGGGCAAAGTATGTTGAAGTTGCTGGCCGAAGACTATAGTTGAATCCCGTAGGTCCAAATCGGCTTTATAACTGCGCTATAAACTAAGTTTATTGCTTAGGGATAGAGTAGATTGCTTGCCAAGCATCCACTAAACGTTTTTGAAACGATTATTTACTTCGTTCCGTTTGTGCTTAATAGGGTATTTCCATGTCATACGACATAGACCAATCTAAGTAAAATCCCAAGTATTTGACACATTTGCATGACGGTAGAAGATCCTGGCCAAGTTTGACTGTTGGGCACAGCTTCTTTTTCAAAGTGAATGTAATGTGGTGAGACTTAGGGGCACTCATTTTTACACGCCATCTTTGCATCCATTCGTTGGTTTGGTTGAGCTGGTTTTGTAGGCAACTACTGGATGCAAGAAATGCGAGAAAGGAAACCTTTTTCTTTTTAATTTATTTCTTGATATGGCTACAGCTAGTAACGAAACCGTTTTTTCAGTATTGCACTAAGGCTAAGACCTTACGAAGCTTTAACCACGCCTGCCGCAGTAGAGGAAACAATTGTTTTACTTTTAAACTCACCTGAGTTTTGAGCGGTTTTGCAGCCGTTGCAGTTGTAATAATTATCGCTCGCAAGCTTGGTGGGTGACAATCGCAAGACGGGCGGTTAATTACCTGTTGCGTTATAGGCAATTATCACACTGCTACGCATCACGCTGCATGTTGCGTGTCAAAGCACCTACGCGCGTACTTGTGGGAGTTCTGCATCATCGTGCGGGTTTTTTACGCACTCGCAGGCTGCAGGTGACCGCAGCTCGTGCGATACTACTAGTTCCTCGCCATTGCAACTGAGCTGCAAACAACCGGCCACACCGCGTCCGTAAAACGCGTCGTGAAATGTGCATTAATTTTTTACATATATATCTCTAGTATTCTACAGAAGTAGCTGGCCCGCAACCGCGGCGGACATGGGAGAAAACCGCTTCGTGAGTAGTTGCCTAAGTAAAAGGCCGAGTGTTAAAAAATATGGTAATATTTTTAATTATTTTAGTTTGCAATTCATATTAGACTCTACTATATATCAACACTACAGTAGTCTTTGTCTTATTTTCCATAAAGGTTAAAAAAAACCGATATGAAAAATCGAATTTGGGGACATCACTTTTACTAAAAAAAAGTCTGGCAACATACTTATTTATAGAATTTGGCATTTGCACTTGTCAAATCACCGTCTTTAATTAAAAAACGATCTTTACTTACATACCTACCTACCTTGCCCTATTTCGTTTGTGTACGCCGTGGGTCAAATGTCCGAACAAAATGCCCACTGACCTTTGACCAAATAATAGGAGTTAGGTTACAATAATTCGCACCCAGCCAATGATTTACTCTAGTAATATATATGTCAACGCACCCAGCTGAAAATTTGTAGGATTGTTCAAAATACCATCATAAATAAAATCTAAAAAGTCCTCATCGATCCGAAACCTGAAAAAAAAAAATCGTTGTCAAACAATGAAAAAACAAACAAAAAAAATTTCATATATGTAGTAACTAGAACTTCTAATTATGTAAAATATAGGTACTAAAAAGTGGCACATTTTTTAGTATATTTTATTAGCGCACTATTATAATTCTCTTTGCACTATTATCGACGGTGAAGTAGGTACCAATACCTTCTAACTGACACTTCAAGAAAATTACTTTTTAGCGCTTATAATTTAAACGTGTCTCCGCATGCTTTAGTGAAATCTCCGAAGCAGATATTTAGTTGCAACTGCATCAAGATAACTCCGGAAACACTTCCTAACTTTAATAACGTGTCAATTTATAGTATTACCTCCTAACATTTTTGGCACAGGAAATTTTTAATTCGATAGTTAGGAGTTATTGGCACTTCGCCGTCGTTATAATCTTTCATTGGATAATCTATTCCGTCAAAGTTTGTTTTTAACCATTCCGCAACGTATATCGTAGTTTGAAATCTCATTACCGCAGGAAAATCGCACCTAGCAATTACTCCTTGTAACATGAGCTATCCGTCAGTGAAAGCCGCGTTAAAAACAGTCTAGTCGTTTTGGAAATTAGCCGACAAACATTTTCGAAATTGCATTTTTGTTATAAACTCGCATGCAACAAAATGAATCGGAGACCAATAGCAAGCCGCCACCGGTCCACCTCAGAGAGAGAGACGAATTTTATTGTTTCGACTTTGCTACGAAATCGTCAACAGACGATGTCGATCTATATGCAATAGGAGCCGAGAAGATTACGACGAGTAGTTGTCAGTAAGTAGACAGCATGAAGACGGTTAAGGAAAGCTAACCTTATCCCAAAAAGGGCTAGCGACTTCGTTTTCATAAAAACTAACACCCCGTAAACTGCGAGTAGGTAGTTTTGAAAAACTAATAATGGCAGATATAATTTTTCATTTTGATTACAATTTGTGCCAAGTTTTAAGTTTAGTAATTTAAAGCTAGGGTATACCCGACAGGTTTCCTTTTTCAAACCCCACTAACTAAACTATCCTCGCAGGGTAGATCGTATAAACCTACTGTCCAAAAGTAGGAAATTTATAGTGCCTGTGCGCAACAGTTCATACTATAGGCCGACCATTGCTGGTGGCTATAATCCTGCGCAAGGACAAAAGAGGGCAAAAGTTTTCTCGTTACGTGTGCGCAACAGGTGAACGTTCGGCCTTCCACTACCGACGTTACAATATACGGTAAGAAACGTACTAACTAAACTATCCTCTCAGGGTAGATATTGTATATAAACCTAATCATAAGTAGGGAATAATTATAATGCCTGTGCGCAACAGTGCGAACTATATCGACGGCCTTTCACTACTAGTGGCTCTAATCCTGCGCAAGGACAAAAGAGTTTTTTCGTTACAACGACGTTACAGTGGTAAGAATCATACTAACTAAAATATCCTCGCAGGGTAGGTCATATACATACGTATAAACCTACTGTCCCAAAGTAGGAAATAATTATAGTGCCTGTGCGCAACAGTGCGAACTAGGCGATACGAAAAGCATTACGTTAGTACTCTCATGTATGAAAAGTCGTGACTAAAGCATTCTCGCAGGGTAGATCGTATAAACCTACTGTCCAAAAGTAGGATATATAGTGCCTGTGCGCAACAGTGCGAACTAGGCGATACAGTATATGGTAAAAAACGTACTAACTAAACTATCCTCGCAGGGTAGATCGTATAAACCTTTTTAGGGTTCCGTAGTCAACTAGGAACCCTTATAGTTTCGCCATATCTGTCTGTCTGTCCTCGCTTAATCTCTGTGACCGTTAGCACTACAAAGCTGAAATTTGGTACCAATATGTATATCAATGACGCCGACAAAGTGGTAAAATAAAAATTGGAAAAAAATGTTTTATTAGGGTAGCCCCCCTATATGTAAACTGGGAAGTGACTTGTTTTTTAATTTCAACCCTAACGTGTGATATATTGTTGGATAGGTATTTAAAAATGAATAGGGGTTTACTAAAATCATTTTTTGATAATGTTAATAATTTCGGAAATAATCGCTCCGAAAGTAAAAAACAATGTGTGTCCCTCTAACTTTAGAACCACAAGTTTAGAAAATATGAAAAAAATCTGAAAAGTTTATAAGGACTTTCTAGGAAAATAATTTTGAACTTGATGGAAAGAACAGTTTTTGTACAAAAAAGACAAAGGTTGTACAAAATAATTTCTGGACTAAGTTTGTAGTATAATCGTATACCTATAGTCTGTCTAATAAGTCAACCGACTTGGGAATTTTGTATAATAATTAAGCATTTAAAAAAAATATATATTCGATACTTTTTATAAGGTTTTTCTGTTAGTAAACAATGATCTCTATCTCTTAATCAACCTTGATTATTAAACCCGTGTTGACTACATCAGATTTCATTAAATCCTAATAATTACCCAAGTCGTTTAACTTATTAGACAGACTCTATGCAAGCATTTTTTACACTCATAAGTGGGTACACTTATTGTGACGGACGGGAAACTACGGAACCCTACACTGAGCGTGGCCCGACACGCTCTTGGCCGGTTTTTTTTTTGTTTTCGAGGGGAAACCTTCAAAAGGCGCCCGGACTTTGGGGATAAGTCCGGGGAGTGTGCGATTTTTATCTCACTAAAACCACCCCGGTGATCACCATCAGCACATAGAAGGGGCCCCGTTACCTCTCAAAAGACCATTCCGGAACCCCCTCAGTGCAACGCCTGTTACGACACAACCCTGAAAAGACTTTATAACGGTCTCCCCTGACCCTCTTTGTGCACGGCAGCACGTGATCACTGTGCTACCGTCTTCCCTGCAATCCCTCGATGAGCGAGCAGAGTCCCCACTCTGAGCGCCCATGGTTCCAAAGTCCCACTTATATTCAATGCACAGAAGGAAGCAACTTCCCTCCAGTTTTCTGGCTCCGCCAACATAGCCCTCACTACTGCTGGCAGACAGATCTCGCCCGATCCTGCCGACCAGGACTCGTCGCTCTGTGGCCCACACTGGACACTCTTCCAGCGTGTGCTGTGCTGAATCTAGGTTGCCCCCGCAATGGTGGCAATTAGCCGTGGCCTCTCGCCCAATTCTGTTCAGGTACTCAACGAAGCATCACCTGAGTCAGTCTGTAGGAGATGCGCTCCTTTCTTGTCAGCCAGGCTTCGAAGTGCGGCAGAACGGCTTCGACGACGCGCTTGCACGAGAATTGCGGCTGCTGTAGCCGCTCGCGCCACCTCTCGAGCGCGTGTCGCCGTTCCTGCCGCCTCAGCCTTACTACAGCAATTCCCGGCACGCTATTGCCACTTTGGCGCATATCACGAATCCGATTATACTCTTGCGTCCATATCCGCCAGAATGTCCAGTGGCGGAAAGCGTGCCAGGAGAGTTGCCGCCTCGAAGGATAACGTTCGGTATCCCCGTGCGATGCGGATGGCCATTTTCCGCTGCAAACTATTAATTTTAAGATCGTATAAACCTACTGTCCAAAAGTAGGTATGATACCTATATAGTGCCTGTGCTAAACACCAACCAACGAACCAAGAGGCCAATAATCCCCTAAACTCAATTTAAAATAATACAAAAAACTATCTGTGATTTAAACAACGTTCCTGGAATAATTGATGTGGATGCTGCCAGGCTCTGTTTATTAACAATTATATGGCCCCTTGGATCGGTCTATCTTCTTGTAAAAGGTTTTAAAATAGTTGTCTAGTGAACATATATAAAAATCAAGCATGAGAATTTACGTGAAGTTACTTGTCATTATTTTGGGAGATTTAAAGCTTCTGTAAAGCAATACGGCCCACAGAATGTGTTCTGGGAGTATTGGCGACTTGATTTTAAAGATATTGCCTAAAATATACGTAAAAATCAGCTTGGAGTATTTACGTGAAGTACTGTTTTTATGTACCTTGAGTACCTGGTACCTGAAAATTGGCCGTCTAAGTAAGGTAGCAGATAGACATACTAACAGTACTCAATCGTTTACATTTCGTTCGTGAGAAAATACGTGAAGTCTGGAGACCGTGGGATCTTACTCTATATCAGATAAATGGGTACCAAAATTGTGTAACACAGTTTATCAGTTGAGCTCCAGACTACCTAGGACACATAACACAAAGTGTCTAAACACACTATGCCGAACGTACGCGACCGAAGTTCCGTGGCTGATTTTACGTTCCAACGTATTCGGTTGATATGACACACCATAAGTGCCGAACTTACGCAGCAGAAATTCAGTTGCGCAATTTTGTGTGTATATTCAGTGTTTCGAGCGCTGTCGTGGTCGGACGGTCTACGTTTTAATGACACAACAAAGCACGTGCATCTCGTGCGCAGACAGAGGCGAAATAAACACTACGGGCGGACACGCGGGGCGCATGCCTGCCTCCCGCTGCTCCCCGCTCCCGATCTCCGTCGGCAATCGAACCGAACTTCGGTCGCGTATAATGTGTGTTCTACAGAATACGTTGCCGCCGAATTTCCGCTGAACTTACGCCCGACTGAAGTTCGGCTGTACGCTATAACGCAACGTAATTTCGGCATAATGTGTCGCCAGTAATTCAAATAGCATTGCAGGCGTAATCATGCCGAACTTCCGTCGCGTATCCTCGGCATAGTGTGTTTAGACACAAACGGTTCATTGCTCATACTTACATTACGTTATACCACAGAAATCTTAATACTTACCTCACAGAAGAATTAAAAAGAAGTCCTGGATGCATGCACTGATTTTTGATTGTATGTGCCCGCCGGCTACTGCGGGTGCCATTCGACCGCAGAGCGTGCGGGCGCAGCCTGCCGAGGAAGCGGATGACCGTGGCCCACGCGATTTTACTAGTTCCCCGTCGGTGCAGCGGTGGAGTGGGAGCCGCAAACAATCTGGCACATCGCGGGCGAAAAACGCGACGTCAAATGAGCTCTATTTTTTTACATATATACCTACCTACATTCTTCAGAAGCTGTGGGTCCGCAACCGCGGCCATAGAATAAATATTAGTACCGCGGCGGACGCGGGTGAGTCGTTAGTCTGATGTAGCAGCTTTTTTAAACAATTTTCATGTGGAATCATGGTCACCCCATCAGTTGTAATATTTTAGATCAAACATATCTTTTAAAGTGTTAATATAGCAGAACCGCAATTTATTTGGAACGAATGTACTCCTACACAAAATTCATATAGGCAACTATAGGGCGCCGTGCTGAAAAAACTTAAATTGGTCATATTTTTAATTTTAGCGAGTTTTAAGAGAAACCAAAGCGGTATGTACATACGTTATTTACCTAATTTCAATTATTTTTTAAGTTTTTGGCTCAGGTTGTTTTGTGATTTTTAAATATTTTCAAAAAATTGTTTTTTTAGCACGGCCCCCTTTGCACATCTATATATCGACGATGAAGTGACAAGAACCTTTATCTACCATGAGATCTACCAGAACATAATTTTACAGGAAACGAAAAAAACGTTTTATTTATTTTATACGCAAGGTATGAAAAATATTATTATTGGTTATATATTATATATACCCGCTCCTTGTATAATATAACCAATAATAATATTTTTCATACCTTGCGTTTAAAATAAATAAAACGTTTTTTTCGTTTCCTGTAAAATTATGTTCTGGTAGATAAAGGTTCTTGTCACTTCATCGTCGATATTATTTGTTACCTATTGCGAATTCATAATATCTTTTGCGGTACATATGACGTGTTGATAGAGTACATTCCTTGAGTTCAAGCAGCTTTTTAATACGCTGTATAGTTTTCAAGTTACACGAGGGCCGTGCTGAAAGCGTTTGGCTGGCACAGCCCCCTTTTTTGCATATTTCTTCAAAACTACAGAGGTACATTGAAAAGGAAAGCGGTACATATATTCCTAGTGACGAGTACCTACATTGCTTCGGTGCACTCCTTTATCGCAGATTCTGTGGGGCCGTGCTGGGCAAACGGACATGCGATTTCGACTTAACCCTTAAATGCATCTTGTATCGATATCGATACATCGCATTCTAATCGTTTCTACCGGTTTTTTGTTTGGAGTACCGCATAGGCAGAATGTTTACACATTTCTTTTGCCTTATTGCCTTCAAGAAAAAGAAAAGTGTCAGGTGTCAATGTCATTTCTGAAGGATGATTTCCTTGTCTTTGCTAAGGACATCAACGAAGTGCGCGTAATCTCAAAACTAAGTTTTTCATTTAAGTGCGAAAACGAAAATAATTCGAGTTGTTATCAATAAAAATCACAAAATGGATGGTAAGTCTTTCATTTACTTGAAAACATATGAATTTTCACGACTTTTATGTGTTTACGTGAGCAAATATCGCATTTTATATTTGTATCGAAAACGATACAGCATGCGTTTGATTCCCGCCTAAACCAAATTCAATTGTTTGTTTACAACGGTTTTGCTTTTGATTTTACTCGCTTTTAGATATGGCTGAATGCATGTTTTTTGCTTTTCAGAGCGACAAATAGAGGATGTGCTTAGGAGGTTGGAGAATGGTGACATTTCGGAAGATGATTTAGAGTCAGATGGGGAAGATATTCCTTATTACCCATCTCGAGAAGCCTTAGCAGCTGAATTAGAGGAAGATGAAGAAGTTCTTACGGGGCAGGACTATTCAGAAGACTTACCGGATCCTCCATTGATTCAGGATGAGCAGCATGTGCAAGGCGCACAGTCATTGGAGCGAGTGGAAGCACAACCGACTGAATCTCCCATGAATTTGAGGAATTTACTGTGGAGAAAACAGTCTTTTCCATTTGATGAGAATAACATCAAATTTGGTGGGTCTGAAGAGTTACCTTCATCTATAATGGAACTGCAAAGTCCTTATCAGTTTTTTACATACTTTTTCACGAATCAAAAGTTCAATTCCAAGAGGGTCTTACGAAGAATATGTAACTAATTTTGAAGGAATTGACATGACCACAGTTAGTTGGAAAGACAACAAACAAGTTGTCTTAGCTTCGACATATGTTGGAGCATGCCCCGTGGAGAATATCGAACGATTCAATAAAAAAGAAAAGAAGAGGATTCCTATCACATGCCCGAAATTAGTCAAGGAATATAACATGCACATGGGTGGAGTAGACCTGATGGATTCCTTTTTAGGGAGATACAGGATTCGAATGAAAAGCAGAAAGTGGTATATGAGAATCTTTTATCACCTGTTAGATTTGACTGTTATAAATTCATGGGTATTATATAAAAAAGTAGAAGAAAGAAAAGGAAACCACAAAAACCTCATGACCCTTGCAGACTTTCGATCAGAGTTGGCCGAAACTCTTTGCAAATATACTCCTGCTAACACCAGAGGGCGCCCAAGCACCAGTGCAATAAGGGAAGATCAACCCCCACCTAAAATGCGAAAAGGGAAACCTTGTCAAGTTTTGCCACCTCTTGAAGTAAGACTTGACCAAGTGGATCATAACATCATAAGAACAGAAACACGTGGTCGATGTATGATGCCGTCATGTAATTTATTAAGCATAATTAAATGTTCTAAGTGCAATATTTACTTATGTTGTAAGAAATCCAAAGATTGTTTCACCCATTTTCATAATTCTTCAACTTTGTAAAATAATGATTTTTTTGTAAAGCTGATGCATACTGTATCGAAATTGATACAAAATTATTTTTATAAAAAAAATAAATCTTCCCATTGATATATTTTTTTTTATTATTTTTTTGAGTTAAGTTACGCCTTTAAGAGACATAATATATTTTTTTTGGGTAAAAATATTTTATCATGCATTTAAGGGTTAAAACTGAAGCAGTCCTAGAATCGAACATAGCTTTTGTTTTGCAACTGTTTCAACACTAGCCATTTCTTCTACAAAAACAAGAAAATAAATGTCAAATAACTTTTATTTTAGTTAAACAAAGAAATGTATATATAATATTATATATATTTATTGAATAAAATTATATCTTATAAACAGACATGACGCCTCGTCCATTGCGAGAAGCAGCCACCAAGTTCCCATCATAGCCGAAATATGGCAAACTATAATAAAACATAAATGCAGACAGCCCAATTGTTTTCAAAAACATTTATTTCCATAATCAAAAATCACGAAGAATACGTGAAAAATGTTCTACAACTAAAATGATAACTTAGCTGCTTTGCCTTTAGGCCCAATACAGTCTTTGCTTTCTTGAAAGGGCCTTCAATTTGTCACGAACATTTTTCCACTTCGAAAACGATTATCCTAAAGCATAACGCAACTTTCTAAGAAGAAATAGCTACGGTTATAAAAATAGCGAATATGCGTGAGAGAAACAATATATTCTAATATGTTCCATAATCGGTACATGATACAACATATTAATAAAGTTGTAACAATAATCATAATGCGTAATACACCTATCATTTTTTTATTAAATAACGTCGATAACCACATTTTTTTTTTCATTTTATAAAAATTGGACCATCCCCATTATAGTTGCTTACAAAATACCGACATTTAAGAAAAACAACTACATTATAAAGACAATGAATATGCTCAAAGAGGTACTAACACTTTTATGGCTCAAGCATGAAGTAACTTCAAAAATTAGTATAAAAATATATCACAGCAATTTAATTAGCCCAACTGATATTTTGCTGAGTGAGATCGAAGAAAAATAATCCTCGAAAGGAAAAAGAACAACTCGTTAAATACAGTTACAATATTATAATTTATCCGATATCAGTCATTTTATGAAACTTGGTTAAAACTCGTCTAAATGACAAAACGATATATTTTCAATCATTACAACATACAGCTTTATACATATAGTAATAGTTGGCTTAAAGGCGGTCAATGTTTAGTGATGCGCGAGAAATGGGCGTGATGAGGAGAGTGTGACTGGCAACGGAGGAGCGCAGGTGCCGAGAGAGTGACGAGTGGCGCGACGATGGGAGCCCCCTAGGTGGACAGGGCCAGCTGCAGCGCCTCCTTGTGCTCGCTGCTCAGCTGCATCAGGATTGCATTGAATAGCTCTGCATTGCTCTGCAATAGATGGTGTCTTTAAATATTGTGTGCTTGACAAAAAGATCTTTTTTTTAAAATAAAATTCTTGTAAATTGTTACCTGTATTTGCCTGACGAGAGCCACCATCTGTGCATAAACCGGGTTGTCTGTGGGCACGGCGTCTCTAAGGAATGCCTCTGCGAGTGTGGCGATGACGTGTTTGGGTGCGTCGGGTACTGCGAGTGCTGGGTGTCCGCTCGCTGCTAGTTCACATAGCAGAGAGTATACGTGTGGCGCTTCCTCTGTATCTTCTGTTACTGGCAACCATGTGAGCCTGCCCAATGGAAAATTAGTTTTAGTACTTAGATATTAAAACTTGGAAAAGTTTACGAACCTTACAAAATTAATTTGGTAAGGTCAGTGATAAGTATAGGTATAGAGTAGGACTCACCAGTGCCTAATAATTTCATCCCTGTCGATCTGCGAGTGGTTATACTTGATGATCTTGGCAACGGCGGAGATGGCGTTCTCGGTGGCATTGAGGTTCTCGAGCGCGCGCGCGTTGGGCTCGGCCACGAGCGCGGCCAGCAGCGGCGCGGCGCGCGCGGCGGCGGCGGCGAAGGCGGCGCCGCCGAACTGCGCCAGCACGCCCACGCCGTACGCCGCCGCCTGCCGCACCTCCGCCTCGCCCGAGCGCAGCCCGCCCAGCATGGGCTCCAGGAATATGTCTTGGTACTTTATGCAAGCCGGCCCTGTATCACACACTTTTCTAATTATACGAGTACACACATAATCTAAGGACAAGCATTAGTACTAACTTTGTTTTATCATTTTCATTTTCAAAGATCCTGCATATGGATCCTACAATACACACATTATGCAAGCAAGCATATTATAAGTTGAAGGATTATATTCAAGATAAAAATGCTTAACTCAATAATGCTGGTCCAGCTCCACTGTATTGATTAGTTTGGAAACTATTATTATTTTTGTAATTTGAAAACATAGTTGAAGCTTGTGATCATTTATTACTTTTGTTTTTGAAAACCATAGCATTGTTTAATGTAGAAGCACTTTTTTTTCCAATTTGTAAATAATTTATTAGGTTACATCTTTTTTTTGACATTACGTGCATGGCAGTTGAGTTTGTCATCACTCAAATCTCACTCAAATGTCTCGCTGTTGGTAGCACGTGTTATTGGGTCATTCAGTTCCCTTAAAAATGGGTGAGCTGAGTGGCGCTGATCACGCGTCATGCTCATGAACGGGTGTCGTCAACCGAGACTGGTCATCTCTTAGCTGCCAGTGGCTTAATTCAGTTTGTATCTTTTAATTATTTTTTTATTTTAATTTTATTATCTACATTTTGCTCACATAATAGAAGCAACATGAAATTTGTAACCAAGCATTATATGTAACACATAATATGATTTAAAAGAGTGTCCATGGAGTTTCTTGCACATTCTTCTCCATAGAGATATACGCTTTGGAACGTGCAATTTAGCTTTACTTTTCTTGGACTGACCAATATTTGACTATTCAAAAGTGCCTGCAAATAGTATAGTATGCTATGCATACTAAAGACCTGGAGAGATGAAATAGCCAACAATGGCCACGTATAACGACGAATCAGAAGACAGGGAACTAATTGTATGTACCCTAAAAATGTTCTGTTATGAATACGAGCGACATTGTTTCCGATTACATTATGTAGCAACGTTAAACTAGGATATTTACTCACCACCAAATTCAATAACATCGTCAAAAATACATATAGCCCATTGGCGGTCGGAGTAGGGGCGTCCGGGCGCGAGCAGCTGCACGAGGTGCGGCAACAAGCTGTCGAGGTGTGGGAAGAAGGACTCGCGGTAGGCCGACATGAGCGCGTGCAGCACGTCCGCCACGCGCGACAGCCCGTACACGTCCTCGTTGTCTTCGTCGGCTAGCTGCTCCTCTACCACCTGTGAAACGCAACAAAACTCAAATTAATGAGATAAAAAAAAACGCTTCAAATATACAGTACAACTTTGAATGTATTCCCTGAAGATTAGGCAGCAGTTAAGTTTGCTCACAGTTTGTTCCCATAAAAGACCATATAAAAAAAAATCATAATTTTACACGGATTATCTTCCGAAAACCCCACTAAACACACCTAATTTTAAGAATTAAACCTGATACAACCCATTCAGTAGTTCTATTTTCATAATGTCAACAACAAAAAAAAAAAAAAAAAAAAAAAAAAAATGTGCTCACCTCGTCGTAATCTTCGTCAGCGCGCTTTTGACGGCGTTCAGTGGCACGTTCAAAATGTTCTGTGAGTAGCTTGTTTAGTATGCGCAGCACCTCGGCCATCATCTCATCTGGCAGGCAGCCTCCGCCCAACAGCTCAATGCACTGAAATTATAACAAAGAGATTTCTGATCTTGAATCTGTCTTCGTAAAATGAAACTGTCACTTGATAAAATAAAAGGGAGGAAGGGGGCGAATGTACGCCTTACTTCTGCCGCGCATTCCTTAAGGGGCCGGCGACGGATGAATTTCCATACAAACGTAATACCACGCTCATTTGCAGTTGGAACATATTTCCAACATATTATGATGATATTCGGTTATAGACAATATTTATCTAGGTTCCTACGCACAGAACAGAAAATACAGGTAGAAGTGCCCCTATCCTGGCAAAGCACGGGAACTAGTGTCGCCAAACTCACACATTTGTATATTAAATTGTCCATTACACACATAAAAAACAGTAATATGATTGGCTACAAATTAAAAACGCAACTTTTACTAATCATCTTCTTATTGCTTTGATAAATTAAGTCTTATTACAACAACTGAAAGTTGTTATTATTTGACATGACACAAACAATAAAGATGTTTTTCGTTTTATAACCAATTTACAACGAGTTCAGCTACTCCACGCTAGATGGCGCTGTAACCAATTCATCATTTGTCATTCTATTCAGAACTCTAGGAACTTTGAAATAGATACCATATTCACCTGCACATGTAATCACTTTTGCTACTCGTTTAGAGATGTAGACATATATCGATATTTTAATATTGATGTTACGTAATTTATTCAGGTAAGCAATGTAATAATTTGTTAACATCTTACAAATGCTTAATAATGGATAAGGTTGATTATCTTTAAAATATCAATGTTAAAGAGGTATTTGTATGTAGGGGGGTAATCTTATTTTTAACCGACTTCGAAAAGGAGAAGATTCTATGTTCGACTTAATGTATGTTTTGTTCACCGATATCTCGGTCAATTGTGGACTAACTTTGAAATATTTTTTTTTTTAATTAAAATGTTCTTAGTAGGTATTGCTTTATCGTTCAAATATCTATATTTGTTTTGTGAAGTTAATGTATTACGGTTAATATTATGTAATATTCAGCCTTTCAAGCGTGAAGAAGTAAAGAAAGTGATTAGCAACCCGCACCTATTTCGGACGGATGCAGGTTACGTGTTGTTAAAACCTCGTGATTTATGTGCAATCTTAGTTAAATATTTATAAATTATGCACATGAAAAAACCGACACAAATTTTCTGAATGATGGTGCCAGCCATGAAATAAATAGTTAGAAATAAATAAAAATTATCGATACCGATCTACTTTACGGATGTGTCCTATCCCTAAATGAGTAGCGTCGAAGTTACTAGAATTTATGTTATGATTTTGTAGATGACGGCCAAGTGTATTTAGACTTTGTAATTATGACAATAAGGTTGTTTATAGTTTGCATTAAAGTCATAAAATGTGGTATTTTCATTTAAAATCAATTTTATTAAAAATTAACAAAGTTTAGTGCTTAACGATGATACGATACACCTCCACAAGATACATTTTTTTTTTCTGCTTTCGTTTTTGCAGGTCAAAACCGAAAAACCAGGCATAATTTGTAATATTTCGCGTATTTCTGAGAGAACCAATCGCGACAAGTGTCTGACGGTGAATAAGCTAAATGTTGCGCATCTCGACCTAATGTTGACACGCGCGCGATATCTGAGGGGCACTTCCTCTACTTTTCTTTATTCCGTGTTCCTACGTCGAGAATATTAGAAATTTTTTTATTTTTAATACAGGAAAAGCCAAATGGCATGTTTCGCCATTTACGCTGTAAAAAAGTGCGAAATACAATTTGCTTAAATTTCTTTTTGTTTTTTTTTTTTAAAAAAGAAAGACGTAGGAACCTAGATAAATATTGTCTATAACCGAATATCATCATAATATGTTGGAAATATGCTCCAACTGCAAATGAGCGTGGTATTACGTTTGTATGGAAATTCATCCGTCGCCGGCCCCTTAAATTGTTTGTAACATATCTCTTGAGCCAATAACAATCAGCTTTACAACGAACACGCATACCTTAGCGAGACTGTTGAGCAGCTCAACCTGCACCTCCTGCTCTGGCTCGGAGTCGATGGCCTTCAGCAACTCGGGCAGGATGTAGGCCCACATGCCCTGGATGTACTGCGGGCCGCGGATGCGCGCGCACTCCAGCAGGTAGGGCAGCGACTCGGCGGCCGCAGTGCGCACGTTGTCGTGGAAGTAGAACTTCAGCATCGGCACCATTAGTTTGACAACGTCTTCGGCGTATTCAGCGAATTCCTCTTTAAGCTCGCGCGCGTAACAAACGAGCATGTCACATGCAGATGCCTTGTCTTCAAGACCTGGGAATAATTTTTGTGGTAAATAAATGGTTTTCAAACACATTGAAATGCTAATTTTGAACTCCGGTGTTGTCACTGTCATATCACTGATTTTCTTCTTGTGTAGAGTTTTCAAACAAATATAAAAACATTCTGGTAATTGGGTTTGTCAGAGTTATGGACGAGTTGATATTTTCGTCAAAACCGTCACTGATCAAAATGTAAGTGTCTTTTTTTATTTTTATTTATTATTAGGATCGCCAACATTACAGGCATTGGGAATTTACAGGATAATTTTATATAATTATTCAAGTGCTGCAAAATTTATATGATATGTTAATGATAACTTCAAATAATGAAGATAATGTTTACCGGCAGTCTTGATGCCGAAGTTCTGTTGCTCGCCGAGAGTGACGAAGTGCCAGTCAAGGTCGCCTTCGATGGTCTCCAGATCGTCGTTGTCCAGCAAAGCCACTTCGGGTTTCATGGCGGCCGTGCGCATTACTGGCTCCATCACCATGGGCAGGTACTGGGCGAACTTTTTGCCTGTAACATAACAAAATGATATCGTTTGATGATTGGTTCTTTTGATTTTTAAGCTGTACATTGGTTTTCGTGAGCATTTCAAGGCAACTGACTAACTGGACAGTAGTATATAAAGATCAGATTGAAATGATGATTACAGACCCATAATTCTACAGATGCGCGACCAGGCGGAGATAAGGTAGGAGGTCTGTGGATCGTCGGCGGGCAGCTGTTCGCCTTCTGTGTGTGTCTTCAGCAGCAGATCCATGATCTCAGATGCGTCCGCTGTAAACTTCTCTTCTCCTACGGCCAGACCTGTGAACACACGAACACATATTTATAACGAAATGTTCAAATCATGACATTGTAAAAATACAACACTGAACTAAAAATTATGACAAAAACCAAACACCAAATTAAGTTTGAAGGGAATTGGAGTATAATGCAGACAGACCAACCTATAAGACTGACGCATTCGATAGTCTTTCCGCGGAGCATCTTGAGCTCCTCAGTGGTGGCGTTGGCGATGATGTACTTGAGGCACGGCATCAGACGGTCGTAGTACACCACAAAGTCTTTCTCCACCGTGTCAGCGACTGACGCGATTGTCGTCACTATCTGTTCTAGCACCAGTTTAGTGCCACGTTCCACTAGCTAAAAAAAAAAAAATGGGTTAGCAATCTAGTACTAGTATCTATTCTTAACTAGCTTTTGCCCGCGCGGCTTCGCTCCCGCTCTTCCCTACTTCCGCCTACTATACCCTACTCTACTCTACCCTAAAAAAAAAAAAAAAGTAGGTCTTATGTCCGTCTCCTGGTTTTAAGCTACCTCCCCACCAATTTTCAGCCAAATCGGTTCAGCCGTTCTTGAGTTATAAAAAGTGTAACTAACACGACTTTCTTTTATATACAAGGTGCAGTTTTAAAACTGCACAATATTTCAGGAGGTTGTAATAAAACTCATAAATAATCATGTAAAAAAACGATACCTGGTCAATAATCAGTAATACTTGTTATTTAATTTTTTAATTACACTAAACTAAATCGATTGATCGATGGCCGCGGGGGCGTGGCTAGGGTGTGGCGTGCGGGACGATGATTGCATGATACATTATTTATGAAACTATCGTTGCGAGTTAGTGTGTGTGAAAACGCCCTTTATTGTTCCGTGTTTGTGTGTGTGAAAAAAAGCGCGGTTATAAAAAAAAAAAAAATTACCTACTTATTTTATTATTGATTCGGGTCGAGAATCACTAAAATAATTACCTCCTGAAATATTTTGCAGCTTCAAAACGACACCTTGTATATAGACTAGCTTTTGCCCGCGCGGCTTCGCTCCCGCTCTTCCCTACTTCAGCCTACTATATAATACCCTACTCTATCCTACTCTACTCTACTCTACTCTACCCTAAAAAAAAAAAAAAGTAGGTCTTATGTCCGTCTCCTGGTTTTAAGCTACCTCCCCACCAATTTTCAGCCAAATCGGTTCAGCCGTTCTTGAGTTATAAGTGGTGTAACTAACACGACTTTCTTTTATATATATATAGTACAATTCACGAATGATGGCGGGCGTGAAGTTTGCGCAGAAGGCTGCGCAGTAACGTGTTTTAGGAACCAAATTGCGACGTGCGCGAGGCAGGGATATGCTAGGGATTGACTCTATTTAAACACAATCGTTCCTTTGTTCAATCAAAAATCGTAATCGATTTTTATCGATTTGCAATTTATTGATTTTTGTTTATATAAGATACTGAACGAAATAGATTTAAAAACTTATTAAACATTGTCGTTAGTAAATGAGATTTCAAACTTTAATTAAAAAAAAAAATAGTAACATATCATTTTCTTAGTTCAAAGACATAATTTAGTTAAATATCAGTTATTTATTAACTACTACTTCAATAACTACTGTTCGAGAGTAATTTAAACCAAGTATAAAATTGATTATAAATATATTTTTATAATTCAATTTTAATCGATTCGAAAAAAAATCGACTAAACAACATCCTCGGAAATGCATATTGGACATCCCTTTTTGTTGACATCGTATATCTTCGTGCATATTCGGCAACTCTCGGTACGCGATCATGTGTCTCAGTCACACGTTAGCATTGGTGTTGAGTTCGTGTTGTTATCTCTCTCTAGAGTACGGACAGTTACAAAAGTTTTCGATAATTTGTTGTTAATTATTTTGTCGAGAGATGAGTGAATCCTTAATTTATTACGTTATTTTTATAGCTTTCTGTCTCATAGCGTTTTGATATTACTTTTATTTGTACTTGGTTCCTGCATAAGGATTTTTTTATTCGTATTTCGGTTTAAAATAAAATGAATGACAATAACAGTTTTTTCTATGAGTGTACATGCGCGAAAGTTCGCAAAGGCTAACTTCAGGGGCGCCATCATTCGTGAATTGTACTATAGATATTTGTTCAATCAGATAGAACCTGGATGAAGTTGGTACAGGAATGTAGATGATGATGAAAATTGTTTATTAGTAAAAAGCTGGGATTTGATATGAAAATTCTTTCATTCATAGAAAGCACTTTATCACCAAACGTTATCAATTAATTTTTATTCAGAAAAATTTCAAGGTTTCTGCTGCAGGTTTTGGGAGTCAAAGAGTGGGCAAAAGCTAATAGATAAATAAAACTGTTCATCCATTTTCAATGTCTGTGAACTGAGATCCATGACTTTCTATAAACAAGAGAGAAACGGAGCAAATGCCACATTTAATCTGCCAATGCTATGGAAGTGATTTAACCTGAGATAGGGTTATATCACTAACGAACATTGGGTGAAGAGGAAACAATAATGGAGCTTACCTCTTTGAATTTAGTGGTCAAGATTACTTCCAGCTTGCACATCAAGGGGTCAAGGTACTGAGTCAAAATTGGTTTAGGGCAATCTTCACTGAAGTTTACTAAAGCAGCAGCCGCGTGAGCCTGTGGAAGAAGTAAGAATATGAATCAATAGGAAAGATACTATTATAATGTTATTATGTAATTTGTTTTTAGTCTGTCAGGTTCACACATTTTATTAACTAGTCGCAAATAACATGCAAGTCAAGTGATATGATTGGCTTTTCAATATTCGTTCAATCAATCCACACAACAATTAACGCGCGTTTAAATACTTGTGATATTCATTTTGAACATTTCAGAATCTGGGCCTGTTATAACAAATTCCCATAGTTACCTGCACGCGGGGATTAGCATTGTCATCGAGCACCATGAGGAGTCCGGGCACCACCTTGTCGTGGAACTTCTTCTCGAACACCGGCGCGAAGTCAGTCGACATTTGACCCACGGCGTTGCAAGCGGCGTAACGTACGCGGGGGTGCTGAAATAATAGCATTGTTATGGTAAATTGAAAATAGTTTTAAAAATCGATTAGTATCTTGTTCAATTTTGTTGTATTTGAAATGTTTGTGAACTGAGATCCATAACTTTTTATGAAATAAAGAGAAACGGAGCAAATGCCACATTTAATCTGCCAATGCTATGGAAGTGATTTAACCTGAGACATGGTTATATCACTAACGAACATTGGCTAACATGACAACAGACAGCTAAGTGAAAATATAATACCTCATCATAAACGACGTAATTTATGGTAACTTATGAGCAAAACATTTTCTGCAGATGCCATTACTATGCTCGTATACAAAAAAATCCTACTCAACAAAAACATATTCAAATGACGATAACACAATATCACCTAAAGCAGAAAGACTGTTCCACAACTTACAGGGTCAGTGAGATAATTCAGGACTGCAGTGACGACTTGGTCAAGCATCTGCTCCATCTGCTTGTGGCAGCCCTCGCCGGCAGAGGACACAGCCATGAGCGCGGCGTGGCGGCGCCTCCAGTCCTCGTGGTGCAGCATCTCGGGCACCTGGCCCACGATCAGGCTAAGCATTATCTTGCCGCCAAGGCCGCAGCACATGCGGTCTAAAGCTGATTCAGCGGCCACATAGTTCCTGCAAGGTGTATTAGCATTTTGATTTTTGAACTTCTTTGAAAATAGCACTTTTAAATATTTTTATCGTCTTTTTTAGTATCACAAACTAACTTTGTATTTAGGAGTTACGAGTTTATATTTAGGACAAAATCGAAGGCCTTTTTTTTAAAATCATGTTATCAAGGGACTGACACTCAAATGTATAAGGAACACCAAGTGCTAATTTATCTTGTTGTTTGCTCTGGTAACATTCTTTTCAGCTGCATCATGGAGACAAAGCCAGTAATGAAAGAATATTACAATGATATTTGGAATTAACAACTGACGAAGATATGTTATAGTGATCTCTTTATTATTCTCAGATTGTTATTTATTAATGAGATTGAACTCGATATGAAGTTATTAATTGCCTAAAAGTCTTCCTACTAATATTCCATTGTGTTTTTATCTCAATAGATAATATTGTGTTTTTGGGTGTCATACAAGACACCATTTGGCATTCAGGCATTTACATAAATACCTAAATATAAAATAATTTGAAAACTTTAGATGTACGCTAAGCCATCATGCTATCCATTGTGTGTCTCAGTATTGAATTCTGTCGGGTTATTTCAGAATTTTTGATGACACTTGCTGACCAAAGTAAGTTTTACATAACAGACACGCAATCAAATAAAACTTAGACTGTGATGTTGGACGGGTCAATTTCAGTAGTGGGTACAAGGTGAAATGTTCAAATACTGACTGTTCATTGTCGTCTTCGGCAGCGTCGTCCTGCATGGACCAGTCGGGCTCGTCGTCCAGCTCGCACATCATCTCCAGCACCAGCGGCGTGAGCATGCTGACTCCGTTGGGCACCTGCTTGCGCACCATGGCGGGTGCTGTCTCGCACAGCGTCACCATCGCTTCGAGGGCCAGCTGACGCCAGTTGTCCTCGGCATCTTTGTCGCCAACCACCTAACAATCGCAAGCATTTTATGTTCAAGTTTTTAAGTGACGCATCCATTTCTTGAACAGGTGTATATTTAGCCAGCAAGCGATTATTTATCGTTTGAATACTTGACCGTCGCTATCATTAAAACTTGTTCGGCAAACACGATGTGGTCGTCTCGCCGACAATAGGCTTTTTCAGATTTTCCCCAATAAATAGACGCGATTTGAGCTATGCTTGGTTTCTAATAGGACGACACCCTAATTTTTATTCTAATAACGGAAGAAACTATCAATCACTGATGAGGATCCTAATAAATTACACTACAACTGGCCGTCTTTTTTAAGTGAAAAGGCATCCAATGACTTCTCCCGCTCTTTCGTGTCAGACTTTTACTGACTAAAACCCACTTCTATGTTCCTTCTTCGCCTTGCATTCCATGGTGTATTGCTCAGCAGTTGACGCAAGTCAACTTCCGACTTGCAAAACAAATATGGCAGGTAGTTTTTTTATATTTGATCAATCAAACAAAAAAACTAACGGACACGAGTACAATACATTGTTGGATTCTGCGCGTGTCCATACGTTACACATTTGTAAGTGAGCCAATTTAAACAAAAGAATGTTATCAAGGGACTGACACTCAAATGTATAAGGAACACCGAGTGCTAATTATCTTGTTGTTTGCTCTAGTAAGATTCACTTTAGCTACATTATAAAAACATAGCCATTAAGAAAATAATCTTACAAATGGATACTTTACTGTGTTTATGTTGGTACAATATTACAATAATAGTTACAACAAGAAAAGCTAATTTCACTTCAGTGGTTTTTGTGTTTCAGGATAAGCATGAAAGTCGTGTTGCTTCCTGATTTTAAATTAAACCAAATCCGACTAGAATTTCCAATTGTTTTATCAACTCTATAAAATCTTACTGTCTCGCTTTCGTATTCCCGAAGATATTTCGATGAGAGCGCGCTTTTCGTATGATATTTGTGTTAGAATGGCATGGCATGCAAATCTTAATTTATTTTCCTTTACAAAAGTTGATCAAATAAGTAATTAACATAAAAATGCAAAAATGGCGTGGAAAAAACAAATATTTGTTATCAACGCAAATATATCTTTATTCATTGGATAAATTGAATTTTGAATTATGTTATTACACAATAGCCCAAATACGCCTAACTGTGTAATTACAATAAGTCAATTGAATCATACGCCTCAAGGTTAAATTATTTGCGGCATAGATGAAAATTGCTAAAAAAAATGGAAACATTAAGGCTCCTCCCACACAGAAGCGGCGCGACCTGTCTATATCTATTCCTTGAACATTTTGTAGGAAGTGGCGCGTGATCCTACACACCGCGCCTAGTCCCGAGAGCAGGTGGGCGAGAATTTATTACCATACCAAGCTTGTTTGTAGCCCGTTTCCATTTAAAACCTATTTGTAAAAATAATGATGTACCAACCTTTATGCAGACTTGGAAGATTGGCTCCAATTGTGGGCGCAGGAATTTCGGAGCAGACTCTGCGAGTTCAATAAGCACCTTCAGGGCTGAGTCATCATCACTCTTTTCAATGGACGCAACGACAACCTGATAAAAACCATTATGTTTAGTTTAAAAATACAGTTACTTGTTTGTCTGTTTTGGTTTCCTTTTGTATGTGTAATGGTATAAAATAAATAAATGTTTTAAAAAAACTCATAGAAATGGTCCTTTTATAGTATAAACAACGCGCCGAATCAAAAATGACTGAAATGCGTTACTTCGGTTACTCGAAGGAGCATTTAAAGGCGTATTCTCTGAGGATGGATATGCGTATTCTCCCCATCTTGACATGTTGCACAAACTTGGTCTTTCACTAATTAAAGTCAAACTCAAGGTTTACTGTGCTATTGAGCGTACCATACTGTGTGCTTAAATTTTGCTTAAAATACAAATTGTTCAAATAGCTGCCAACTTAAATGGTCTTAATGGGTTTCGATGGGCAGGACATATTTGCCGCGTGCATGATGAGCTGTGGCCTTGTAAAAGATAGGATTACTGCCCTGACACAGCGACATGTGGTTGCGGCAGACCACGAAGATCGCGGGACGACTTGAACTTATTGTTATTAGTGGGGGCGCCCAAGTGGGGATTTTGCGCGTTACTCGAACGCGTCAGAAAATCATACCTTGCACCCTATAATGTACACCAACCACGTGTGAACCTTGGTATAGTAGAGTGCGTTGAGGGCAGCTCGTCACATTAGATTAGTAAAAAATCATAACCGTTTTTTTGGCTTTGCGTTGTCGGGTAAAAAAATGCTCGGAAAAACTCGATCGCGTCAGATTAAGACAAGTTCAATACATGCAGAAAAGTGTATATTTTAAAAATCTGATAATTTGAGCGGTGCATAAAGAAATCGCATAATGTCACAAAGTTGAAAAAAAAAAAACGTTATCTCGAAATACTCGAGTGCGATTTATTTTTTATTTTTTTCTGAAGGAACACCTAGCAGGATTACGAAAAACAATCTGACGGTTTTCAGAGGGCGATGTAGCTAAAACCATCGATAAAGGATGAAACGTACAGATGCTGAGAACTGTGTATTCCCCACTCCGCGCCTACAGTGAGAGATAAAGAAAGAGTGACAAGGAAAGACTTTCTCGCACCATCCCAACAACGTAAAATACGGGTCGTTTAAACTATAGAATCTTGAAGTAGTGAATTTTGTTTGTTTGATGAACTTGTAAATATAATATCTACTTATATTTCTCTAATATATGATTTGGTCAACCAAATTGTCTTTTAATTATCTCACAGATGGTGTAAAAAGTAGAGTATGCAACACGGGGATAAAGCTGTCTTTGTCTTGGGCGGCTTGAATTCCTCACTTCACTCAGGTTTCTTTATTTAAAAAAACCTGACATCACAAAGCCTCGCAATGCTCGGGAGTTAATTTTGTAAATCCCTCACTATCGTTCGGGATTAAAATCAGCAACCTTCGTTTCGTTCGGAATTCAACATGCCGCCCGCGACTTAAAGACACTGCTTTATCCCCTAGTCACATAAACTACTATTTTCGTTTTAGAACCTAATCTTCACAATCCAATAGGTCCCCATGACGCTAAAGTAACTGAAAATTTATCATCCTGGCCTGGCCGTTACCATTGAAAGTTAAAAACGGAGGGAGGTTTTTGCCCAGTTGTGGGACAGTACGTGTTAATAATAATAGTTGTCTTGAGAGGTACTATCAAACTCCGCCCTATTGAGAGGATGGTGTTAGCGAATTCCCAAATTAATGTTGCACATTCTGGCAGTCACACATTTTACAGAAAAATGTTTACGTAAATGATGTGCTAAACTATCTAAAATAAGTGTTTTGTATCGACTATAAAAGCACTTGTAAAGGATTTCTATGATGTAAACATTTTGATACCATTCAGAAGATTATCTTACATATTTTAAAACCAAAATTCTGCACCGTGTTTGTGTGCTGTGCTCAAAAAATAATGAATAGATTTTTGTACAGTTTATACCAAAAGACAGAGCGTTTCGTGTGGAAGGTTTAGGTGTATAATACATGCGTATTTTAATAGAGAAAAGCAGAGAATTCAAACTATTTAAAAAAAAAGTTGAAGTTTTTGCATGTTATCTCGAATTTTCTAGAAACAGTATATTATACATAAATTTCAAACATATCAAGTTTTAACTGTATCAATACAATAGAGTGATAAAAATCAACTATCAACCAGTCAGTCTAAAAATAGACCCAATTGTGATCATTCAATGTCGAATTCATGGCGCTTTGAATATACAAGTGGCCAATTACAAACTGCGTGCAAATAGAGTTACGATTTCCAACTTACATTTTATTAAATGATATGTATCTAGTTTCCAACACGACAATTTTTCAAACGATTACAAATAAATTTGGTTTACTAGTATTGTTGATTCTAGTAATCGTGTTACAATGGAAATCAAAATACTATTTCAGGAAAAGTCAAAACGTTTTACGAAATAAAAAATTCTCAACTAATAAACCCACCTGCATCAATGGGACCAGCAAATCACTGAAATGTTTGTGTATGGCAGGCTCTTTGTCGTGGAGCAGTATGAACGCGCCCACGGCCTTCACAGCCTGTATGCGGAGCGCCTCCGATGTGGACTGGAGAGCAGTCAGCAGCATGCGCTTGATCACTACCAGGTTCTCATTCTGACGGTGCCCAAATACACCAGGCACTGACCTGTGTCATAAACAATCTCAATCAGCCGAAAGCCGCATCGCCAAAACGACCGTATACCGAACAATCGATCAAGTGAAGGTCACAGGAATTTTCCTGTAGCCTACTTCGTTTTATGGGGTAATCAGAATATTACAACTAATAAACAAAGAAGCCAAATTCTTGTGTTTCATTTCTATATCTCCAATAACAATTAAATAAGCTATATTTATTACTGATTGTAAGAATAAAGTATTGAATTTGGCATTGAGCCAAACTTCAATAAAACAAAGGAGTATTTTAGAGGTTTAAAATTAACGACTATCTCAAACATCTGATAAGTAAAGATTTTTTTTTTAACTTACGTGAACATTCTGATGCCAGCCTCTTGGATGTTAGGGTCTTGGGCACCAGCACAGTTGAACATAAATTGAAGGAATTCTGGCCACTGGTTAACGCCATCGTCGTCAATGTGGTTTCTAGCCAATTCTGATACAACATCACAGATCTAAAGGGGAAAAATTATAATGGTTATATGGTGATATAAAATAATAGGTTGGGCACGCTACGAGTAGCTACAGAACCGCCACGGTATCCTAACTTTTCGCCCGACGCAGGTCCTCATTGGACGGTCCCAGTTTGAGAGGTTCCATTTTTCGGATTCAGGCGGAAGAAACGCACGGTTCATCACCTAAGGAAATAACTGCAATCACGTGTGAATATCCTTGTCGTAGCCAGATCTTAGAATTGATCACTTCATGATGTAACCGGCCATATCATGAAATGGTTGCATTTCATCATCATCAGCCTTTTTAATGTTCCCACTGCTGGGACTCAGGCTTCCTCTCCAGGAGAGGGAATGGGCCGTAATTCACCACGTGGGCTCAGTGCAAGTTAGTGAATGTCATGTCTTCGAATTTCTGGTTCTAGGACATGCTGGTTTCCTCGCGATATTTTCCTTCACCATTTTGAGAGCAGTGGTGATGAAATAAATTACACAAAGTAATGCGCCTGGCTGGGTTTCGAACCCACGACCTACAACTTTTAAGTCGGGGCCATTACCACTCGGCATTTCATGATGGCCAACTAAAACTGGCCAGACCGTTTAAACGTCAACATTTGAGCCATAACATTAATTTTGGGTAAATGGACTTTTTAAAATTATTAAGAGACTTGGGGCACCCCTTTTTGGACAGGTTAGATTCGAAGGAGATGGCCGTATTAGTTAAATCAAATAACGAAGCGAAATCAGCACCTCTCCCGGTGGAATACGTAACTGTTTTACGATATGATCAGCTATGTTTAACCATGTCATGAAATAATCATGTGTTTAGCTGATCATATCGTTAGACAATGTGTTCATTGATTTTTAACTGGCCCATATCATAATAATTATGGCCAGCAGACAAGATCAATTCTATACATATATATCTTTTATCCTTATTTGTTCTTTTAAGTTTTTGTGTGTACATAAATAAATAAATATATGGCACATTTTAATAATATGAAGTGATCAATTTTAAGATCTGGCTACGACATCCTCACGCCCCTGCCTCCGCAACAAGCGACGCCCTGGGCGTTAGGAGTCGCGGGTGAGTCCACCACAGGTGCGAGCTAGCAGACGACAAACAATGGGCAGCGCGCCGTTAGATCGTCCGGTAAGGACCAAACCCGAGTCGACGGCGCGTTATATTCCAGGTGCGCTTCAAAAAACCCAAAACCAAAGGACGCAATGGAAGCACACAGGTGGGCTTTAGACAGTAAAAGTCTGACACGCCTTCTTGCTTCGCCCTAGAGCGCGAGAAGTTATTTGATGATTTCCCAATTAAAAAATAATAATAATTAATTTACTTTTGCATCCTAACTTCCGAATCCTATTTTTCCTTAGACTCCCGCGTCGCTAGCGGGCATCGGGCCTTTCTAACTTTCAACAATCACAATCGCTATAGGATGTTTGATGGCGTTACGTATCATCCGAATTATGATAAAATATATTGATAGAAACTTTAGCAGGGTCATAAATAAAAATACTGCGGCGCAATTAGGAAAGATCAGTAGGTATAAAAAACAAAATGATGGCTATAAAATGAATGTCTTGAGAAGTACTATCAAACTCCATCCTATTGAGAGGATAATGTTAGCGAATTCTCAATTTATTTTTGCACATTCTGGCAGTAATACATCTTATAGTAAAATGTTCACGTAAATGATGTGCTGAAATGAAAAAAATCAATCTCAAAAACTAAACTGGTCTTTAAATTGATTGCTGTTTTTAGATTATGGCTGTATGATCAGCCGCGTCTTTGATCAGTCGACGCGCCTCCATGTTCTGTACGCCGCCATTTTAAGGCATTAAGAAACCATGGCTCATGTATTGAAAAATTTATATACTATTGTAAAGCATGCTTTACAATTATATAGAAGACTAGCTGTGCCCGCGACTTCGTTCGCGTGGACTACAGGATTTTAAATTTATTTTTTCTAAAATAAAAGTAACCCATGTTATTCCTTATTACATCAGCTACCTGCCAAAAAAGTCCCGTCAAAATCGGTCCAGCCATTTCAGAGATTAGCCCGGAAAACAGACAGACAGACAAAAATTGAAAAAAAAAATATTTTGGTGTATGTACCGTATATATTCTATAGTATATATATATGCATGTAGTAAAAAGCGGTTATTTCAATATTACAAACAGACACTCCAATTTTATTTATATGTATAGATAAAAACTTGGATGATGTGCCTGTAATTTCTATTTCACCATTAGCAATATCACATACAAGGTGTCATAAACATGGCACAGTGCAAAGTATGAAGTGCACAAGTAGTGATAAGTAGAACCCTTGACCCTCATCCGATTTTTAAAGAGTAAATGTGAAGATAAGACATTGAAATTATATAAAATAATGACTTGATTGACACTGATATCAGATTGCCATAAATTACCTACTAGAATAATTACAACTAATATAAATAAAATTCCAAGACATGTGTATTGAACTTTTTATTCTAGTGTATGAAATGGAACATTTGCTAAGCCAACAGAATCTATGTTAATGATGATTTTTTTATGGCTTCAAGCTTCAGAGTAGGCAGTTGGAATGCGGATGAGTCACCTCCTAGTTTGCACTATACATAGCATTAAATGAAATTAGATTAAGAGTACCTACTAAACTGATTCAGTGCATGACTCAATAGAGCAATTAACAATTATACATCTGATAATTCTGGGGAAATTACTAGGTACTATTTTTATAAAATACAGTTTAAATTCAAATGAGTCAAAATTGTTGTTTACTGTAGAATTAAAGTGTTATTCAACAACATAAAATTTCATATTTGATAAGATTTGTGATGTGAATGAGATAATAAAAGAAAAACACACAGCTTACCTAAAAAAAAAGTTTGGGGAGAAAATTCATATTGTATCTAGATTGCAGTCTTGACCTAAAAAAGCTATATTACAAGTAGTTTGAAGATGTGCTTGAGTCTAGATCAAGAGAGTATAGCTCCATCCTTTGTGTGTCAAGTGTGAGTCTCAAAACTAAGAGTGCTAACTCACTGCAATGGGTGCCAAGTTTGGTCATTAAATAAAATTATGTATTTTAAGAGACACCATATTGTTATCACTATGGCAAATGTTGTGTAAAAATGTTTGGTTCTTTTTTACCCAAAGTTATTGAAAAACAAAAAAAAAAGCATTATGATAATTAACTAACCTTGCGCCTAAGCTGTTGGCTCACTTCCATCTGCAGTGTAAGAAGTAGCTGTTCTCTGAGTACTGTCTGCTGTTCAAATGGCAGTTTTGGAAAGAACTCAAAGAACTCGGCACTGAGCAGTCTGCGAAGCAGCACAGCAGCTGTCTGACGTCCTTCTTCACCAACATCTGCATTTTGGATAGCGCCTACAAGGAGTACCACCTTTGTCTCGGTTGGGATATTATTGTATGCTTCCTGTTCAATAAAAATAAAGATCTCAAGAAAATTGTTGGTTTAGTTTTTGCACAGCAAAATTGGCTCACGCAAGGTCATACATATTTTTATAGTGTGGTCTTTATTTTTGTATGTTTGGTTAGTAAATACATTTTGCATTTATCAAAAATAAAAATTTGACAGGAATTTTATACCTGACTTTTTTTTCTTCTAAAGAAGAAATTTACAACAAATATCAGATATTGTATTTTCTGCTCTTCATACAAAACTCATGAAAATGCGGTGTATAAAAATAACACAAAAAATTGCAATAAATATTTTGGGCCGTTTGGACCGCATGTACGGATTGAACGTTAGCCCGGCCGCAACAATAGAGTCGGTTAGAAGCGGTTTTGTGATATGTAAACATAGAAGAATATATTTTAACAACTTGCATGTTTTGAGCGTCATTCAATTTTTCATCGATATTTCCGGTTATTAAAGCAATAACAGAACTTAAATATCGTTGTTTTAAAAGTAACATTATAAATCCTCCATGACCACGTTTTGACACGAGGCTAGCAGAAGACATTCACAATAAAGGCCGGTCATTTTGTATGTTTTTTCGCAATTACACTAACGAAACATTAAATGTAATAAGTACTTACTTCTGCTTGGGATCGTATGTCGTTATCGGTAGATAATAATGTATTTAATAACTGGTAAAATTGCGCCTGATCTCCTGCCATGTTGAACCTCTTCGAAAAGGCCCAAATTTTTTTCATAAACTTTTATCTGGCTGGTCACTTCACTTCGGGATATCGTGTTGCCAGTATCTTTTTGTATTTCTTTTTAGTCGAATAATTTAATTAACATAAATCAGTTTTTTTTTTGGAATAATGGGAAGCGGGTTTATAATAAACCCGCTTCACATTATTCCTTTTTTCTTTTTACTTACTAAAGTATCAAGTATATGAACAAGTCTATCCAGGCTATTGCTATATTGGATCCTATCTACATTTTCCAGTCATTCTACGAAATTCCCTAAAGCAGCACTTACACATTTGCGCGAGTAACAAGGGAATGGCGAGGCGAGTGGCGAGCAAACACATGTATTGTCTGTGCGATAAAAGAACCGTCGTGGCGTAAAGTGAAAACAACATTAAAGATTTTAAGTAGCAACCCAACCCAGCCATCCGTCAAATGCCAAACGTCATAGTATGTTGACAGAAAGTTTATTTACTATGTTATTTTATTGTGATTTTTAATTGAAATCTTCAGAAATGTGATAAAAAATTTCACTGAGCTGCAAGGGAAATAATTTTTAATATATTACAGTTTTGCCAAAGATAGCAAATGGCAAATCACACCATTATTGATCAAAACAAAGTCACAAACTTGGGAAACATTGGTATGCTGTGTTTTTGGTACGTAACACTTTTATTTTAATGTTTTTAGACTTCCTAGGTGAACTCCTGTCCCTGTTATCTCCAAATATATATAAATTAAACGGAAATTCATTTAAACATGACGATATTTGTTTATTTTGTTTTGGTCAATATTTTCGATGGCTAGTATAAAGAGTATTGATACTTTAAATTTATAATGCGTTTCGACTAACTTAGAATATTTCTTTTCAGGCTTGAGTAAGGATACAGTAACTAAAATAAAAAAGGGCAAGTGCGAGTCGGACTCGCGCACTGAAGATTCTGTGCAAATTTACCTATGAAATCAATTCCCGAATTGAGTTACGAAGATTTTTCCAAATTGCAAACAATTTTTTTTTTGTGGCGGATCTATCAATTTATAATTTTCAGATTTTTCCCTGTACTTGTTCTACAAGACCTTGATTTATGCCAAATTTCAGGATTCTAGGTCAACGCGATTCACCCTATGAACTTTGATTCCCTTGAGTATCGAAATATATGTTTTTTTGCGACATAAACAGCCGTATCTTTTTTTTTCGTTAACTCAGAAGTTTTTCACAACTTCAAAAGACCGCAGACTTGAGTGTATGGTTTTAATTTTAACTCGATACCTCCAAGCGTTCTCGAGTTAAAGGGTCTTAACAGATAAACAGACGGACAACCAAGTGATCCTAAGGAGCTTATATGCGAGATGGTCCCTTATAGGCTAAATAGATTTTTTACAAAGCAACATTACAAATTCTGAAATGTACTTTATTTTCATAGTCATTAAGTTCATATTTTTCATTGATTAGCAAAAGGGAAAAATGTACTGAGGAAGACAACGAGAAAGTGGTAGTGTGTCCCAATTTTACCTTTATGTTTAAATAGGGTAAACATAAACTTGCTGCTAGCTACAATATTCCAGTCAGTGACAATAGACCGATCCCAGTCAAAGTGATATAACCATTTTCGTTGGAACTGGGTAAGTGGTCGTTGGTGGAACCTACCTAGATAGGCAGTACAGCAGTTTCTTCACGCTATTTTCCTATACCGATTCGTGTTTGCATTTAAATGTTCATCATCATTACAATCGAAAGACGTCCACTGTTCGACATAGGCCTCCCCCAGGTGTCGCCACAATTAACGGCATTACGCAAAAACTTATAAACGGATGAATTTAATGATAAACGTTAACGTATAGCTTATAACCTATATTTTTGCTAAGTTCAATAGGCTACTAATATTATAAATGCGAAAGTTTGTGAAGATGGATGGAGGTACTCGTATGTATGGATGTGTCGCGGAAAAACTACTAGACAGATGAACCTAATCATAAACATTGCAATAATATAACACATAAGCTATAACTTTGCAGTTTCACTAGGTGAGCAAATTCAGCCAATAGGATAATTTTTATTATAGGGTGAAGCCGCTGGAAGAAGCTAGTCTAACATAGTTTCAAAATATCAAGATTTAACAGTCGCACTATAATGACGTCACAATGTTGCTTACATAACAAAAACGATATTTATCTACAGTAGCGCCCTCAAATCCCACGATGGTTTACTTTCCGCACAGACTCTACAAGCTCGCTCGCTGTTCGCTTCATGCATTTTTCATACAAATGTTTAGTCGGAAGACGAGGCTTTACATGCTCTGTGGACGACAATAAAAACCGTAAACGTCAACTTCACTGAACTGTCAAAACCACTGAATAAAATACGCATTTTTCTTATGAAATTGCAATATTTATATTTTTGGTGAAATATAAGTAAAGAAGTATGTTACTGTAATTTAAAAATTCCCAGCAATTTTAAACAGAAAAATAAGTAAAAACAAAACGATTTAGTAATGGTATGTATGCTCGTCATCCAGTTTCAAACTTAAAACCGAAAGTAACCTCTTTAAATTCTTCTATAATAGTTTTTCTTGAGAATTATTATGCATAGGGTCAGCTTTCTACTTGATATCTGATGATCTAGTCTTTCGTTAAACTTCTTTAACTTTTCGTTAAGCTTGCAGTTGTCATATCATGTCCGGCAGCAGTTTGATGTAACCCATACATAGTTTAAGTTAAAACGTTTTAATATCAATGTTTTCAGGCAAGTTCAGTCATTTTAGCAGGTCTAGGGATGGCGGCAATTGGGTTTGCCGGCCGCTACGTATTACGACAGATGCCTAATGCTACTTCAAAATTTGCCGAAGCTGTTAAAAATTTACCTAAATTCGATGCCGAAAGTTTAGCCAACTCAAAGTATTACAAAGGAGGATTTGAACAAAAAATGACTAAAAGAGAAGCCGCTTTGATTTTGGGTGTGAGTCCAACAGCGAACAAAGCTAAGGTAGTACACAATTAGTTGATACTGTATTTCATAAATTGAATTATTTAGTATTCAATTGCTTGTTGTTAATTTGCAGATAAGAGATGCTCATCGGAGGATAATGGTACTGAACCATCCAGACAGAGGCGGCTCACCGTTAATTGCAGCTAAGATTAATCAAGCTAAAGACCTGTTAGAAGGAGGGAAGTCATAATGTCTTCTATTAGTCTAAATTGAGTGTAAATAGTGGAATGATAAATAGAACAATTTAGCTATCAGTGTTTAGTAGGTAATTTACTAGAAAATTGTAATTACACACTGTTGCTTTATTATAAGGGTAATCATAAATAAAATTCATTTGAACATCTCAATAGTCTATTCTGTCACAATGAACATCCAAACATGTATTATGGCATATCCTAACAAGGTTAATTGGAATCAGGCAAACAGCTTGCTAATCACAGCACAATACACAAGGATCCAAGAGAGAAACCATCAAAAGTGTATTTTATAAAAATACATTTACATATTTCTATAATAAAAATGTAAGTGAAACTTGATAAAATACAATTTATAAATCCTACTTACTAGTTATCTTTGAATTATGATGATCTTTAATTATTTGAGAGTAAATGGTTTGAAATACTCATAAATATAGCATTTGATACCTTTTGTGGTATTGATCATGTAATTAATGTATTTGTGAGTTTTTCTTTTATCCTTTCAATGCTACAGAAACACTCCAAATGATACAACCCAAAAATGCCAGGGTTCTGAAAAACCAACATATTGTTGACATACAATTGAAATTGGTTTTAATCCTGTACATTCATTTCATAAATCTGACTCTGACACAAAATTGATTTCACACATTATCAGATTGTTGCATTGAAAGGGTTAAAAGTTTCTAATGATCAATTAGTTACATGTATGTGATACTATACCTACGTTTTTGAGATTTAGTTTGCTATTATTTAATGGATATGTGAAAATTATTGTCCACATTTGTTTTATTAAATGACAGATGGTGGCCCTAGTTCTAGATAAGTGGCCTAAGCTCCATACAGATTGCAGAAAAACTATTATGGTTCCATCAGTAGCGCCAACAGTTTGTTCTGCGAACATAATGGCAAGGTTTATCCTTTTTATAAAGTCAAAGTAATCTAGTGGCGCAATAAATTCTATACACATATCTAACACAGATAATTTTTTGAGCAAATAATTTACTAACTGCTTAACAAAATATTTTCCAAGTCATTAAAACTAAGTTTTATTTAGCATAGAACTATGTTCTGCAAAGATAAACTGGTTCGTCAACATTCAAGCCTAAGTTAATAATATTGTCAAAAAAATACATCAATTTCCAGATTTAATAGCAGGAATATTTTTAAATTTAAAATTTCGTTGAACTATTTATTCAAATTTTCTAATCATAGACTATAGGATTTTCGTAGCTACTTTGTATATTACGTACATTAAAATGTTTTAAAAATATAATACCTAGCACCTAATTTATTCAAATGACATATAGAAAAAATATATGCATTATGCAAATAAATAAAATAAAACCTTAAATTGATAAGGTTGGCAAAGCTAAAACTAGATATACTATGTAAAATATCAATTAATTAGCCTATACTAATAACTAACAATTTATTCTGATTGTTATCCAAGAAACTAAATCCAGTGCAATAAATATAATTCTAGTGTTACTTCTGCAAGTGGCAGTCACAATCTAGAATTCAATCAACAAATCATTGTTATTTAATTTAAAATCTAACTAATAAAAAATGCTCACTTTGTTCATACCCTACTAAGTTATCATTACAGGTACAAATCTAATAAAAAAAAACCGACACAGTAATGAACAACAAAAATAATACTAAAAACAAAAATACTTTAATGATATGCCAAACAACATTATAACTTAATACTAACTTAGCAGAAGTCTTGCAAATATGCAGATAGGCTAGGAACACACTAGATCATCAGTAACCAACGTTAGGGAACCCATAATTATAAATTATCATATTTAAGATGAAATAATAAATAAAAAGGATCGACTACTGTCCATTGGTTGAAGTGCTGATGAAGTGGTATGCTTGCCTTAGAAGTTTGTCATGACTGTAGGAAATAAAAAAAGTCTTGTCAGTTCAACTCATTTCTTCGCCTGGTGAATAGCTACTAAACATGCAAGGCTATAAGACTAGTAAGGTTTGTACAAAATCGCAACAAGCTAGATAAATATATTTTTGATTCATAATTGGGGCGAATAAAACTTGCGCCGTATAATAAAAAAAGTCTTCAAAATAATTCGGCTAGCTATCATTGAAAGTAACTCAATAGCGTATTGCTGATATTTCAAAAAACAATCGAACATTGTGATTATAATTTTTTTTTTCTTAAATCGTGTGATTTGAAAACTTATTTCTGTTGAAATAAGGATCAAAAATATATGTTGTCATAGTTTGTTATAAGTAGGTTAAGGTTAGGTAGTGTATGATGTACAATTTGGTTGTGTTTTGAGATCAGGCCTATGCGCGCTGGCGGGCGTTTACCGCGGCCGCGGCGGCTCCTTCTGCTGTTGCTCGCGGCGCTGCTTCGCGAATCGCGCGCGCAACTTGATAATTGTTGCGTTAGATAGCGTGCCAGGTACTTTGAAAATTGACTGCAAAAGAGAATTTCATAATTCTTAGAAACTAATAATAAGAATGGCCACAATGCTGACTTTATGACTGAAAATACTGTAGAGTTCGAAACTTCGATTTCTTTTTGAACATAATAGAACTGATAGTTTTATACAATTGCCGGCACGGATCTTGAGCGCTGGCTTCAAGTTGCGCAGAAGTCAAATATTCTGTCTCTTTAGTGGCGCGAAGTGAGACGCTGGTCGGGGAGTGTCAGTGATTGGCTCGCCGCGCCATCGCGTCATAGACGTCACTCATGATTCGTTCCCTGCTCTTGCTGCATGTGTCTAACAACGACGACGATTGGCTCGCCAATGTATGGAATGCGCAAAGCGATCCCCACTCTGACGCCGAGCGCTCAAGATCCGTGACTGTAATTGTACCTACTCGGAATGTCATTCGATACAATTCGCACAAGGTCAGATTGGTGATAATGCCCAACCCTCCCAGATTATGGCTGTGATGTTATGTTCCACAATGCAAGATGCAAGCTCATGTGTATAACAATAAAGGTTTCCCACTAAGAGGTGTCTCAATAACTATTAAAAACTTCAAACCAACCTGCATAAACTCATGACAATGCAGTGCACTGGCGTTCTTCACGATAGCTTTGAAGCACTCCGCCAGGGAGGTGAAGTCGTTGCACGACATGATCTCGGCGCGATTGTTCTTGATCAGCGTCAAACACACGCGGAACAGGATCTTCGAACCCTCGTAGAATAGGCAGTCCCATATCCGCAACACTGTCTCTATGGGGAGGACCTCGGCGAATAGACAAACAAACCATTTGGTTGTTATTACGGCCCATGGGAGACCTGGAAAAGTTAAAAATACAAGACATCTAAAGGCGGCGTCTGAAATGTATTTCGAGTTGAGTAAGTGAGGCCAAGTGAGGCTAAATCTACATAAATAAAACTATAACTACATTAGACCGACGATGCACACGTGTAACACGCCGATTTATAGGTATGTAGAACGACGTCGCGTGGCGTGGATCTAGTATTGTATAGTTCTACAAGTCTAGTTTCCATCTACACTAATATTATAAAGAGGGAAAATTTGTACTTTTGTGTGTATGTTTGTAATGAATAAACTCAAAAACTACTGTGCCGATTTCAAAAATTTTTTCATTGGAAAGCTACATTCACCCTGAGTAACAAAGGCTATATTTATTGCCTATACGAAACCGGGACGGGCCGCTAGTATAAAATATAAGGACACCGACACACGCAGATCGGGGTGTGTGTCACACCACACGTGTGCGCAATGTAGTTCTACCTTTAAAATTGTCGAATGTATAAATCACTTCAAAATACCTATCGTGAGATATCACTTATCAGTATACGTGAGATTGAACATAACTTTGGGATGTAAACTACATACTTCAAACAGCATTACTGCTGGATTATGTTACAAGATAAAAACAGATTTGGTTTTCAAGGTCTTTATGAGTCGCAACAAGCTTTGACTATGTCAGTGTGGTAGGTATGACCTAAACAGATTAAATGAAGACTTATGTGCTTAAATATACCGTTATACTTAAGCACTATAGTAATTATATTACATACTATATAACATACATAATACTAATATATGTATCCATCAATCGCTAAAATAAAATTTAGTAATAAAGTAGTAATACCCAGTAGAGGCATAAAAATAAATTGGGACTCAACATACCCAAGTTAATAACATGTTGGTGCACATCTGGCACCTTGGACTTGACTAGTTCTGACAACACCTCGATGTCCACAATGAGGCCGTCCATTGTCCTGGTGTAGTAGTCTGGCAGGATCTTTTCAACTAACACTTTCAGCAGCCAGAATGATGTCTCTTCGCTTTTTGTTGCTAATAAGAGTAAACCTGAAAGTAACCAGAAAAAAAGGTAGGTAACAAATGTTTTAGTAGTTAAAATGAAGGTAAAAGAATCAGTCAGGGCCACTAAGACTTGATTTTTTGAGGTCAACAAATATTGATTTGTAAATATTGACTTTAAAATTGTACTATTGAATTTAAAATCATTCTATTCATATTGTCAAGGCCTCTAATATTTACATTCAATTTTAGTGAGCTGGTTCTATCTAGCTTTATAAATGCCCATATTGTAGGCTTATGTGAAATAAAAAATTTCGAATTCTAATATGATATGAAATTAGATTACTGATACAATTAAGCAACTGCTTTTGGTGATAGAAATACTCTATCACTCAGTGTCTAAAGGTTACATTTTATCCCACAATAATGAATGGTTCCCTCTAGGATTGGCTGCAAATATAACAGAAAAAAGCAAGTTATTTCTTCTTGAGTAGAGTATACTAGTGGTTTAAATGGAGAGAAAGATGATAAGGACTGTAGGAGTGAGGGTGGGTGGGAGAGAAAGAAAAGCGAGTCAGTGATAGCATGATGGTATACAGGCCAGAAGGGAAGAGAAAAATATACTGCGCCGACCCTAAATAACATAAGAAAAGGCAGGAAGATGATTTGATGAGGGTTTGTTTCAAGTACACTTAGCCACTAAAAACATTAACATGTATCATATTATTCAATCTACCACAATGATAAACTATCATCTAAGTAGTGCACATATTCAATTTATTTAGTTATAATCCCTGCATAGTTAGTTATTATTTAACTATCTATAGATTGCCCAGCCAATGATAAAACAACAACACATAATTCTGGCAATCCATTATGTTACTATCTTAATCAGATAAGTGTGACGAGTTAGCGGACTAAAATAATGTGCTATTATGTTAATTAGCTTAATAGTCATTAGTAATTTATGTAGTATAGTGTGAATTGCGTAAGTTGTCAATGTAATGTCTGTCTACTACACTGTACTGCACTAGGCCTATTTGACTAACTAAGCAATTATCATTTGATTTAATGAACTCACTGATTAACTTAATTAAATAAGTCTTTAGCTGCCTTGGACCTTGTAAATAGGCTAAGTGGAGGACTTATTAGCAAGTTCACACTAAATGATTTGCTAATACCATGAGTAAAGGGAAATGACACGAAATTTTAACAAATGCTTTAAAACTTGTCTTCATTTGCAACTTTATGTATACTAAAACATTTTCAATGTATAAATAGTCTTGTTGACCACAATTTTGCTGGAAGTCGCTGTAACTTGTAATTTTAAATACATAGTGAATGTATTAGGTTTGTGCATCTATCAATTTATGCTCAGCATAATATACATTACATCAGGATTGAGTCATTTCCAATTGGCTCCACTTTGCTAGTTGACCTGACTTGATTGACATGAATCTAAAATCCAAATGTAGAATCAGTGTAGGTAGGTGATAAGTTCAAGGCCACAAGCTAGCATTTACAGGTATGATAGGATCTTTGTGCAGTCACATTCAAATTATGACTGTTAAGTTGGATAGAGTTATGCTGGAAAGCAGTTTAGAATTTATTATTACCCTTTCAATTGTGGAAATTACAGACACAATAGAAAGACAATAGGTGCGCGAACGCCGGCGTTCGCTTGGGGTTTAATGAATTAATAAGAATTTATTTTAGAATTTAGTTTTAGTTTTGTGTTTGAAACATACCTGCAATATAATTGAGTCCTTGACAGTAACCAACAACCCTGTTGTTGTGTGCGTATGCTATGAGTATATTGAACAGATGAGTCTGATGGTTGGCCTCCTTAGTGAAGTATATGTTGTCAGGAAATGTGCGAGGCAGGTCCGTCTTCACGAGGTCCACCAGCTCCTTCTCAAATGGCCCATCTAGTATTTTCTGATATAAGTCTGGACATTGTTCTTTCATCATTTCTGCTTGGGAAATAGCCATCCAAACTGATGGCCGGTGTTCGCCTACAAATACAATGACATCATTGGATCACTTTAGTATATCACAACATTCAAGATTTGAGAAAGGTTCTGTTGTTGTTGAATTTAGTAAAATAGTTTGTTGATTAAGTGTGACAGCTGATTACAGTTTAAATTAAAATTTTCCTCAAACAGTTTATGAGACATAAACAAGGATAAACTATGTATTACTCAGTAAAACATCATCTTCTTATTGCCTTTTTTGGACATATGCTCAAAGAACAATTACTCATGACTGTCAAATAATAACAAGACATAATATTTAAAGTTAAATTTGATGAACGAAAATATATTGTACATATTTACTTTTAAAAATTGCAACTCTAGAGTGAAATCAATTCCTACAACAAGTGTAAAAACTCTATACACTGCTTATTATTTATAAGCTTTAAATACAAGGCACAAAAATGAAAGTGCGGTAAAATTCACACGGCTTTTAAATGTAAACAAAGAAAGACACTCACTGGGTACTCCTTTGCGGACGTATCTTTTCACAGTGTTGGTGCGTTTGACCGACTTTCCTTCGCCAAGCAGCATGGACCATTTTTGCGCCCTCGTTGCCAGTACCTTCAAGTAGTTCGACATAAAATCCTCATAGCTCTCATAATCGAAGTCCTCGTGCCTCTCAAACCCATATTCATCGACCGCACTAAAAGCAAAAGTAAATGTTACAAACACATTGATATAATATGCTAAATTAATATCAATATCTTTAGTAAAGGAAGTGCAGTACCTGAAATTAGATTGAGCCATGGCGTTGTCTATTTTGAATTAGTAGTCGCTTAGAAACATAATAGTTTATGAATTACAGTTTTAATTTTCGTTAGATACGCCCCAAATACCCCACTTCGATCACCCCCACATGATGATGAATGAATGAATGGGAACGATATATTTGACATTTTTGACAATCATGACATTTTTATTCACGTCCGAAAACTCACGAGTCACGCCTTACTTTGTAAAGGTCATTTTTCACTTGAATGCGGTTTTGTTTCAAATATACGGTTTTTTCATAGAACATCTCAGATATTAGTCGATTTTTCCTTGAAAAAAACCATGTTTTTGGCGGGATTTTTCGAAATAAGTAAGTGAAGTTTCCAGCCTGAGCCATCCGGTAGGCAATCGTCCAGATTGAGCCCTAGTCGACAGTGACTAGTGACAGCGCGTTGTGTTTCCCGCGCAGAGCTGCCAGCAACCTGTAGGGGCCCATCAAGGTATATGCGGGCATAGAACCGCTAGGGTCGCAGAGATTTCTCTAAAAAGCAAACCGGTGATGACTTATACGACACAGGTGTAGTTTGAGTTTATACAAGACTGATACACCACTGCCGCCGCTACCACGTACCGGTGGAGTGGGTGACTCCCAGAGCAGGAGAAGTCATTCGATGATTTCATCTGTTTAATTGCTTACGTTTTTCTGCCAAGTAACACAAGGATGTTTGAAGAGTAATTTGTGGAGACAAATAATCATTTCTGATTGATTTTGATTTTCCACCCTAAAAAATAACGCTTGAGGTATCCAATATTTTGGTTTGTTCCTGTGGGGTTTGTACGGTATTTCTGTATCAGTATATACCACAGACCACTAAGATACTACAATAAGGAACTTGTTACCTTATGGATCGTATTATTTAAAATACCAGTGATCTAAATTGCGATAAAAGTGATTATATCGCAAAAACTACCAATTTTAGTAGTTACAATATATAAGGGCAATTGAATAGTAATTGCGAAGTTGCACTTTGGTTAGCTTCGCGATTTTTTCGTTTTGATCGCTCTCTGTACGCAGGGTATGCCTCATCTCTAATGTCATTGTCAAATCACTGTCAATAGTGTCAATTGATTATACAATTGTCAATTCGATCTGAATATTTGTTTTGTGGATTATTGTGAATACAATTTCTCTCAAAATATTTATATTTTAGATATACAAATATCAGTTAAACGTTCAGAGTTCAAAGATAGTAAAAAACAAAGTGGACTTCATCACCCAAATCCCTTAAAATCATAAAATATGGGGCCACCACCGGTAGTAACAGGAATTTCTCCAAAAGAAGGACCTCCAGGAACCAGGGTAACGATACGAGGAGAATTTCTTGGCACAAGCGTTACAGATTTAATAGGTAAGTAAATGTACAACTATAATTATTGCATAAAATCGTAGCTATTGAGGTTTACTACTGCTAAAAACTGTTTTCGAAAGGTGGGCGTAACATTTAATTTGGACTACTTACAGGGCTAAAGATTTGTGGCTGTGACTGTTTACTGTCTTGTGAATGGAAGAGCAAGAACAAAATAGTGGCGCGCTCTGGCCCATGCAAGGGTCGCGGAGATATCATAGTCACTACACGGTCTGGTGGGGAAGGCACATCCACTGTACAATTTAGAGGTAAACAAACGTACTTATCATTCCTTAATTTTAGTCTTTGTTCGGCTTGCAATAAATATACCTTATTAATAAGAATTTTAAGTTTGACTTTATTTCTTTGTCAAGTGAAATTTACCTGTATGCTGAGTAAAGAATATATGGACGATTGAGTACTGTTAGTATGTACTAAGAACGCATGCACCTGCTAGCTTGCTTAGACGGCCAAGGTATCAGGTAATCAAGGTACATAAAAACATTACTTACTTCATGTAAATTCTCAAAGCTGATTTTTACTTATATTTTAGGCAATAACTTAAAAATGAAGTCGCCAATACTCCCAGATACATTCTGTCGGCCGTATTGCTTTGCAGGCGCTTTAAAGTTCCCAAAATAATTATATATCTTCACGTAAATTCTCATGCTTGATTTTTATATTCATTCACCAGATAACTATTTTAAAACCTTTTAAAAGAATCGATCAATCGATCCAAGGGGCCAATCATCCCTGAAACTCAATTTTAATTTCTCTGTGAGTAGGAGCGCAAGGGCATTATCCATGCGCATGAGACTGAGTGAGACATACATTATGATCCATTAATTTTTCTCTCGCTCACTCTTTCTTATGCATGTAGTAAAAAGTGGGTATTTCAATATAAATGTCTGTTTGTACACTCCAATTTTATTTATACATAGATTAAGGGGGTAATCTGAAATACATTTTTTTTTCCACTGTCCTACATATAGGTCAGTAGGCTCACTGGGTCTTACTAAGTCTGGGCAATATTAATTGTTTTCATAAAACTGGTTATCCTAGAAGGTTGTTTTTTTTTTTAATAATAATGTTTATTTCTCACCACAAGCCAAAAAATACAGACAATCTTACACTAGAACCATTGCTAACAATTTTTGGTTGTGGATCGCTGGTGCCTGTGGTAGGTAGTAACACCTGTAGTACAGGTCACCAGGTCCCCACCAGTTCCAATTTACATTTAGTAGCTTACATATAAGTACAGCAAGTAATAGCAAATTACAAATATTTAGTGAGCTTAATAACTGACTAGAGACAGTAGGAGAAAAAAAAAAAACAATAATAAATGTGTATGTGTGGAATGTATGTGTAGTTATGTATGAGGTGGTTTTAATGTCAGTATATTTATGTGTAATAGTGTTATGGTGTGTATATGTGTGATAGAAATCCTATTTGTATGTTTAGACTAATACGTCCAAGAGAGCCTCAGTGGCAGCATAAGTTTGTCTTTGAAGCCAGGATTGTAGTTATGTTTGTTTAATGAGTGCAAGGAAAGAATTCGGTATAATTTATTGTAAAGATGAGGGCCAAGGAAAATAAAGAATCTATGACTAAAATATGTTTTAAGGGGAACAGCTTTAGCTACTAAATGGTTGCGACGATTGGTTTCCTGCGAGTAGTTGGTAATAGAGTGCTGTTTGATAACAGTGGCCAATACGAATAATTGCCTAACCGTTAGAACTTGACAATATTCATAGAGCTTAATGGTGGGATAAAGTCTTGGCTTGAAACAGCACACTTTAAGGATGGCTCTCTGTGCGCGTTCTATATGTATGTTGTACATTTAGTCCTGGTAGTTAGTATTGGTATTAATATTTTTGTGTTATTTTGTTTTCCAGGGTATCATGAATCAATAGGTCCTGTAAAAGAGAGTGCAGTATGGGTTGAGGAGGCAGCCCCACCCTCACTGCCATGGGGTCGGCGCCCCATGTCACCTACTGCCTACACCCCTCCTGACCCGCTGGGGCTGTCCACTGAGGGGGATGACTGCAAGTTCCCTGAGGAGGAACTGCATGAAATGTTTCCAGATGGGTATGTATAGATTATACATATTGGTGTTGGTATAAAATGTACCTACATGTTATAGAAAGCCTAATCCAAAATTATGAGCTTCTTTAGAAACATATAAAAGGACAGCATACTGATCAAACTGTAATCCAAATACTAATTAACAGATTCTCAATTCAAATTCTCAACAGAAATATTTTTAAATTTATTGATTGAATCAATTTTTTTTCTATGTTTATAAAAAAGCAACTTTAGCCAAAATCGCAAATAGAAAGAATTTTTGGAATCTTTCCATTTGCGATTTTATGAATTCGAAACCTTTTAAATCTGGTGGAAGGGGCAAATGTCAAGCAACAGAATAAGGACGCACACTTTGTAATCTGGTTAGAGCTATATTTTACCGGGACACCGTGGTAGCGCAACTGGTCGCGCCACCATGATGTCCCAGTGAAATATAGCCTGACACCAAACTAGACACCATACTGACACTAGAGCAAAGATTTTATAAATCCTACGGATAAACTAGATTGACTAAGAAGCAATCACACTTTTCTCCATAGTCAGAGTGTGATTGCTCCTTAGTCAATCTAGTTTATCCATAGGATATATAAAATCTTTGGGTTAGATTTTCATCATAATACATACTCTTTGGTGGGAGCGTGGCTGGCGGCCGGACTGGTGTCCGAGCTGGTCGCGCCACCAAATTGGTTGCGCAACCAAACAAACACCAGGTCAGTAACGCTCTATAGAGCTATATACATTTTGTTGTGTACTATGGTGTTCCGGCCCTTATGGTTATGTGTGTACAAAAGAGATAGTGATATATTCCCACCACACTCTCACACTTCATATCAATATTTGAAATACTAATTGCTGCTTTATTTAATAAACAATTGCTGTTTTCAGAAAAAGATTTCCTTTTGGTTTTCTTGGTTGTTTGTAATAAACACAGGCAAATACTTCATTAAAAACCTGCAAAAAAAATAACTACTATGTATTATATTCTTTTATAAGTAAATAAGGTCCAAATTCTCTATAGGAAAACTTGAATTAATAACTAATTCGTGTTATATTTATGTAACTAAATAATACCTATGTCCAACAGTGGACGTCTTTCGGCTGATATGATGATGATGATGAACTAAATAATTTATTAAACTTCACACCTCCTAAAAAAATTGAACTAATGTTACTGCAATTTTCCCACCACTTTATAATAGCGTGTGGTAGGAGCAAAGCAAAAAGAAATACTTGATAAAAAACTAACAATATAATGTTCCAGTTCTGGTAAGCTGTCTGATGATAACTTCCAGCCTGGCTGGTATCTGCTGGAACATCACAGCAACACTTCCTATGAGGATCTCAAAGCTGGAATGGTATTTCTTCAAAGAAAGGTTAGTACTGTCAACAATCGTTTTTCATTATCTTCCTTGCCCATAGATATGGCATGATGAAATGGTTCAACACATCACGAAGTGTTCATTTTTAAGATCGGACATCGATACATATTTAATATGCTATAGACCTAGGGTTTTCCACCATATTTATTTATTTAAACTTTGTGTACAGTGGTGTTACATACTCGGACTTAATACCACAAGGAATTCTCTACCAGTTAACCATTTGGTTAAAAACGACAACACTGTAGTGATGTGGTGTGGCCATATTTTAGAAGAATGATCTGTTAATTGTTTTTATAATTGAAACAATTTTTGTTAGTTGTTTGAAATACTCATACATAACCATAAAAACATATTTTACAATTTGATGCGGTTGGTATTAGTGTCCGACCGAAACTGGTTTTTCAACCGAAACCGATACTGAATTTTGACAACAGTCCCAGTTTCGGCCAAAACCGAAACTTGCTTACTAGGATCATGTTTTGAGGGAAAAATAAATAAAAATGATATTATAATCAGTCAATCCTTATTTTTTTTTATTAATTTTAAATTTAGGTATTTATATTCGTTGACTATCATGAATTTTAGTGCACTCGATTTTAGTTTGGGACTATTTAAAACGAACTGCAAACACAAGCCAGTCACGACATGATTAGGCACGTGGACACGGCAAAATGTCTTCGTTGCTCACTCACTTGGAAGAAATTTAACGCGCTGAACATGATCAATCACAGCGCGAGAACTCCCGAGTGCAGTTTCGGTTTCGGTCGTAGTTTCGGCAAGTTTGCCACCGAAACAGAAACTAAACGGAAACCCGTTTTTTTGCCGAAATACGACCGAAACCGAAACCGAACATTCGGTCGGACACTAGTTGGTATTTCTTAACTGACTATTCTGAGAACAAACAAATTCCGAGATAACCATCAACAATAAACAACAACAATCACTTTTGAAGCCCAGACACCTTTGTCTCAGTCAAATCATAATTATGAGGACCAAGCAGGTTGGTGTTTTTAGAAAGAATCCCACGTATGAGTCCCAGGTATGAGTCAATCTATTCACTCAGTGAAAGTATATATCAGTAATATGTAGCTCTGAACTATTTAAGAGCTCAATAAGCCATGTGTGGTTATTAAGCTATGACATTTTTGTATAATATGTATTTCCGTATGTTGAGAAACTAAAGAAGCAACTGACATTTCCAGGTGGAAAGTCAAAAGGAAGGTCAACTCAGTTTCCTGAAGGCGAACACAGGAGCTGTGATGGACCAACTGGATCGGCTCGTTCTGCTCAAGAACATGTATGAAGAGGATGAAAGGAAGAACGGCAAAGAACCGTTGCCTAGTCTACAGGCTTCTATTGAAGGTATTTACTAGATTTTCTACATTAACATGTTCCTTTTGAACAAACAGTTCTAATAGTAGCTATAAAAAATAATACTTACATTACATGAAATAGTTTAAGGAATAAAAATTTGTCATCCTATTTATTTAGTGACCGCTTTTTTAAAGGTTACCTATTAAAAATCTGTATTAAATCATTTCAATTTGATTCTGGTTCCAATTCTACTGAAATCTTAAATCTACTTATAATATTAATTCAGCTCTAAATAAATATACTTTTTCCTGATTTCAGAATCAATAACTTTAGCAGACTCACTTTTCTCTGAGATACTATCTCGCAAAGACAATGCTGACAAGACCCGCGAGGCGCTCTCGTTATTGACACGTCACAAGTTTCTATTCCAACTGCCCGCATCTATCGACAGGAACATTAGGAAGAAGGAGTATGATCTAGTAGTCAATGACTACACTAGAGTCAAGAATCTTTTTGGAAATACTGATGTTAAGGTTGGTTGTGAAATTGGTCTCTCTTCATCATTGTCCTGTTTTTGTCAAGAGTTATGTTGAATTAGCGTAGCTCTAGCTTGCCTGGTGCCTAATAGAGGCACCTATTAGCTTTTATTTCTTTATCCACGCGTTTTTTTTTTTGACCTAATTTATAATTCGAGATTGATAAAAAAAAACATGTTTTACTATTCTTTACAGTTATTTCAAAAAATTCTTGCTGAGATTGACAAGAAAATCGAGGATTTAAAAGAAAAGTTGTACACGAGAATGAAAACTATGCCCATCAATGTGCAAGAGCAGACTAAGTATATTAGGTAAGGTATTTTATTTAGTGTCCAACCGAAAGTTCTTTTTAGGTTCCAGTTCAAAAATAGTTTCGGCTAGAGTTACGGTTTCGGCGAAAAAGTGATAATTGAATTTTTGGTTCGACCGAAATTAGCGTCCTTAAGCTGACGGCTGCAAAATTGTGCTCAGTTGCAGCTTGCATCTGTTATGATAAGTTAGTGTGAGGTTGTAAATTTGTAATAAAAATCGTTTCAGTAGTGTTACTGTGAAAGCGTAACAGACAGCTGTTATTTTCATATTTATAATATGTATGGATGGGATCGAGTATCGATAAGTTGCCAACTTAATTTATATAATAATGCAAGAATATTTTTTTCTTTTTTTTTAGTTATTCAATTAAGGGCTTTCAACGGGTTGACCACTTTATACAAGACGATTTTCTTTGACCAGTTACCACATACGTTTCTGTTTCGGCCGCAACTGAAAAAGAAACCGAATATTTTGAAACATTGTATTTCGATCGGACACTTAATTTTTTGTGTACCATGGTTCTGGAATTCCTTCTCAAGAATCAGATATCTTGATATTTTTGTTGTTTTGTGAGCTTCTTAACTTAAAAACTAAACGAAATCTTATTCAGAGCACGTTGGTATATTGGGGGTGAATTTTACTACACACATTATTTAATGTGTTCCAGATTACTGATCAGTCTGAACTGGGAGGGCGACGCGGCGTGGGTGGCCATCACGAGTCGTAAGGAGTACCTCATGAGCCTCATGAACAAGGTCAAAGATCACTTCAAGCAGAAGGAGGAACTTGAGTCCAATGAGAAAGGTCAGATATAGAATTTGTGGCCAACTTTTTAGGTCTTTTTAAAATACCCCTTGCCCTTTTTAACATGGAAAAAATGATTTAACAAAAATTAAAACATAAAGTTTGCGGAGGGCTGTCCCTTATACATTTTATATTAAAAAAAAATACCTTCCAGTCTTTCAAAAACCCTCGGAACAGATACGATCATACTTTGAACTTTATTTCCAGGCAAACGCAAGGTAAAAGAGAGTGAATGTGAAGGCGGCTGGAGCGCCGTCCGCGGCTTGTGGTGCGCGGCGGCGGCCGGCGCGCTGGCGGCGCAGCTGCACGCGCTGTGGCCGCTCGCGAGGCGGTACTTCGCCGGGGAGCTCGCCGGGGAGCCGCAGAACACGCAGCGCCAGGCCGAGCTTAAGGTAGCTACTGTACAAGCAGGCCAAGTTATATTGAGACTAGCGAAATACGGTCAATACAGACATGGTAGTTAGATAAATAAATTCTTTATTTTACACAAAAAAAAAAAATATAAGAAACTTAAAATTAATAGGGTGACACAATGGGCGATCTTATCGCTAAAAGCGATTTTTTATAGACAACTTTTGGATGGATTTAACAGAGAAGGAGAAAAAGATACGCAGGTAGTTCGTGGTGTACTATTTACATAAAAATAATACATAACCTAATAAATTACATATATTACTCGTACAATAATATATATATATATATAATTATGAAAGCAGAGAAATACTGTACTTAATGACAATTTAACGTTCAGGAGAAAAGGTAGTGATCCGTAACTTCATTTTTAAAAGTTGTGAGTGTTTGAGCTTGCCTTACCGACACGGGCAAAGCATTCCACAGCCGCACTGCCTGAACCGCAAACGACTTATCATACAAATAGGTACTGTAGAGGAAGGCTTTAGACAAGAAAAGTACTGCAAGGCCAAATGAGATTCTGTAGAGACTTGTTAACTTAAAAAGTAATATATACGAAAAAAATAGTCGCAAATTATAATGAGTCGAATAAAATAAAAATAAAAAATGGTTTCAGTGGGTATCGAAAACAATTTGAGGTCTGTTTGGTTTCATATACTGCACGCTATCGCCATTTTGTTAACCTCATAATAATACTTCGAGTTTTTGAAATTCGACTAGAAAGCTTACGATGTTTTTTGACTTACTATTGATAAATTTATCTATTTACATTTACATGTTTGAGTAGCGAATTTGGACTCGAATGTCAAACACTTTCTATTCCTGTGTTCCAGGAGATGATAATAGCTGCTGTAGAGCTGTTCTCGGAGCACATGCGGTCGTGCCTGCTGTGTCCGGGCGGCGGCAAGTTGGTGCCCACGGACGCTCTGCGCGTGCGCCTCGTCGCCAACCTGAGGCACCTGAGGGAGGCTTACGACTCGCTGCTCAAGCTTGATCTGCCGTCACAGGTTTGTTGTTTATTTTAATTACCTTTCGGAGTAATTTAAAAGTAACTATTTTACCGACAGACCGAAACACGATTTTCAGCCGAAACCGAATCCATAATCGAATATTTGCCTCCTCTGTCGTCAGTTTTAGTTGAAACCCAATTTTCGGTAAACTACTTTTAATAGCATTCGGTCAAACTTCCGGTTTCGGCTTCGGCTCAAAATGGTGTCAGTCGCACAACAACAGTGTCAACACTACTTTCATATGACTAATATTCGACCGAAGTTTCGGTTTCGGCCGAAAGTGGCCGAATATTCGGCTCGATAGAAACTCGGATTTTAACAAAACTGGCTACATCCCTTCGCGCGCATAGGAGTTATTATTAATACGTAATTGCGCGTTTTTTTACTAAAATCGCAAAAAGAAAGAAAAAACGGTTTATGTAGACCTTAGGAAAAATTAAGATAATATAGAGACCAAAATTTTCGGTCGACTATATTTCGTACTAACACTCGTGTGTGTGCGACGCTTAAGAGCTTTCAAGGTCATTCAAATTGTACAGACGTATGTACAATTGGCGCGCGAGGATATACATATATGGGTGCACTATATATTATGCTCTCTTTTTCGACATTTATAAGCAAAAATGAAACGCTTTTTAGAGGTTTTTCTTCTAAGAAACTCGGAGAAATTCAACATGTGGCATAGATTATTAAAATAAATATATCTAAAGCAGTTTCGTTTTAAATAAATCGTTTTTAAACTGGGGTAGACGCGTGTGGGGTTTCAAATTAAATATTTTTTTCGAATAATTGAAAAATTGTTTTGTTATCGATTCAATTTTTATTTTTATTTTTTGGCAGTATTCTGTTAACACTAGAGTTTCGGCTTTATTTTCGATCAAAACTGAAAGAGATACCAAATATTTGTATAAGGTTTCGGTTTCAGCTGGAAATCGTGTTTCGATTGAACAGTAAAAAATATTTGAACTCGAAGATTATCAAGTTCTTACTGATACAGTCATGTTTACTGAATCACCCCTTTCTTTATGCACTTTCCATTACAAAAAACTGCTTTTGTGTTGACCCCCTTTGACTGAAGGAAGTTGGTACCAAAAGTACTTTTGAATTTCCCGCCAAAAAGATTAGTACCGGAGATGCGCCTAGATGGCGTTGGGATCGAGTTAGATGGCGATATCGTTTGCTTCACGGCGTTTGGTCAGGCGGGCCGGTGCGCGTATGCAAGTTAACTTTGCGCAGAGGCAATATCGTAACCAATGAGGTTAATCCGAGGTGCGATTATTGCTAGTTGAAAACTTTACCAATACCCCGCCGTGTGGACGTGAAATACCGTCCGCGATGGCAATTTTTGAATGGCCGTAATTGGCCTGAGAATTCTTTTAATGTAAATATATCTAATTGAGATTTTGTTAAGAATTAAAATATTATTATATTATAGTGGCGTAGGGTTTATTGTATTAATTGTTTTTTTTTCACTATGTACGTATTATGTACTTATGTGAAGTTCTTATCTGGCAAACCGAACCACTTCTAAACGATTTTGGATCGCCTAATTAGTTTTTTTTTTGGTGGGTAAAAATCATCCAAATTACATTCCCCGCCCTATATAGTATACTACTGCCAAGGCGCCACTAGAATACATGCTATTTAGCGAAACTATGTCCCTTCGTTATCCTATGCTAATATTAGAAAGAGAAATTATTTTATTTGTAATTAATAGATTCCATAATTACTGAACCGATTTAAAAAAAATCTTTCTACATTGTAGGTTATTAAGTGGCATGGGTGGTGTATTGTGTACTTTAACGCGGTTATAACCATTGGCAGAAGCTAGGTCCTAATATATATTTAATTTTCTGTTAATTCCAGCCTCTAAGCATAGTCGAAAAGGTGATATTCGACTACCGCGTGCATGGCATGACGGTGTTCCTGCAGCGCGCGCATAAGCGGGTGAAGGGTCTCGGAGAGAAGGAAACGTGGAAGATCGAGGATTTCTCCGACTACGGCGCTATTACTAACCTCGTGAGTATAGTAGATAGTACGAGATAGTGGTAGCATATTCTAGACACACGAGTGAAGCGGTGTGGAGAGAATGAGACGTCGAAGATCGAGAAGTTCTTCGACTATGGTGCTGTTACTAAACTCATGAGTGCAGTGAATCTTATTTTGTACCACCGTTTGCTAAAGTGCTTTTTAATTAATTATTTTCTCTAGTGTCCTACCTTAGGTTAGGTTTCGGTTTCGGCCAAAAAACTTAGTTTTGACTGGAATTTCGGTTTCGGCTAAAAATTGGTGAATATTCGGCTCAACCCGAACTAGCGATCTTACTGAATTGACTGTCCGGTTTGTATAATCATTTATAGGTTTGATGTTTGAAGGTTAGCTTAAGCTTTTACTCTGGCCAGAGACAAATCATATGGTCGCTAAGTAATAAGGCTTTAAGTCTATTATGTGGAATATTGTCTTCGTTTTCCTTCTGAGAATAAATGTTCTTAAACCGCTAAAAGCCGTGTTTTATTACTTAATCTGTTTTATTCTATTATCTGTTTCTGTTATTTAATTCCTACTCAGCTCTCATATTGTAACTGTTTACTACTTTTATATGAAAATAAAATAAATAAGCACTAAGAGTAAAAAATGTATTCTCATTAATGCATTTTGTAAAACAAATGTATATTAATTTTGTATTAGATCCGCTCATTAGGAACTATAAACTCTTAGGTTTCGCTCATTAGGAACTATAAAAGGCGCCGAACATTTGGTTACTTACCAAAACATAACATATTTTTTTTGGTTTCATTTAAAACCGAAAATTTAATTAAATCTTACTTTTCATTTACGTAAGACCGCTCACATTTCCAGCCACACCTTCTGGAAACGTACCTCAACGAGGCGTTCTCAGCAATCCACAAATGCGTCGTGAGCAGCGGTCGTCGTGAGAGCCCGCTGCTGGCCGAGGGCAGTGACCCTGCCGCCATCTTGCAGAAGCACACCCAACAAATACTGCTGGCTTATGTAACTGTGCTGAAAGATCTGGCGCTCAATCATGATGACCAGGTAAGAAACAGAAATGTAGAGGACAGGGGTATCTTTTTAGTGTATTCAGAGAGTAATCATGTAATTTAGGTATTTGGGATTGTAATTTAGGTGTCTACAAGGCTAGAGTGAATAGGATCTGCGGACTTGACTTCCGCATAGAGTTGCTCTTTCTTTCGACGGATAATGCAGTGTCCATATTCATTAAGTACGTTACGTGCGGGTCGTTTGTGTCTCAAACCAATTTCAATACTTTTTCTCCTTTTGTCAGGAGTTCAACAACAGCAACCTGTCAGTAGCTCTAGAACAAGGCTTGGAGGAGGGCGGCGGCTCCTTGGGCCGCAGCTGGCAGACGCGCCTGCTGGTGGCCGGCGCCAACGCGCACTACACGCGCCGCGTCACGCTGCCGAACATAGCACAAGCTGTGGATAAGTATGTATTAATTAAGTAAATAAAAATTTTCTTTTGGCTTCGCTCAGCTAGTGTATTTAATTGTCTTCTTCCGCCTAATATTGGACAGGGACACTCGTTAAAAGCATCTGTGATTCGGAACGTGTCAGTTGATGTGGGCCGCATACAATGGTGCGCGTCGTCATTTATAGCGAAAAAGACTGAAAACCGAATACACACCACATAATCGTTTCTTACCCTAATCTAAACTACCAAACTAGTCAGTAAATGAAAGAAGACGACTACATGTGAATAATTCGACATGTAGTATAAACATTAGCAAAAACTACTACTAATACCTCTACTTTTATTTCCAGCTTTGGCTTTCCAAAACAAACGCAAGCGCTACAAGCCACAAAGGAAGCGCTCAGTACACTGGAGTCTACCATCGCGGAGACATACTTGGAGCACAAAGGAGATCCGTTGGTCGGTACCATAGAGCCGAGCATGGATATGGGGAGACATAGGACTGATGCCGACGCTGTGGTTGATGATGCCAGACCTTATGTCTACGAGATAATCAACAATCTTATTGCTGTACATGCTGAGGTAATTTCTGACTGTTTATAATTTTCTGATCGAGTGTCGTAAGAAATGTCTCTTACATCTCTACATTTTTGGCGACTTTGTAGATGCTATGTTTGTTGCTAATAGCAATAAAGTAAACTTTTTTTTTCACTTTTAAGTATTCGGCTAGAAAGAGGCCGAATATCCGGCTCAACTGAAGCAAACTTTTTTCTGCTGATGGTTGTGATATACAATATGGAAACGGTGGCAAACACTGGCAATATTTCATATAAATATTTTAAAACTGTCATCATGTATGTGATTAAAACAATACCTTCACTAGTCTTCAAAAATAAGATGTTAATTTTTCAACAATTTGAAAAAAATAATTGATTTTGAATTTAGCAGTTTTTGTAAAACTACATTAGTTTCCATTGAAACGAGAAAAGAAGCCCAATATTTAGTTTGTGTTTCCGTTGATACTAGAAGAGGAACCGAATATTTACTTTGGGTTTCCACCAATATTCGAAGAGGGGCCGAATATTTAGTTTGGGTTTCCACCTATACTAGAAGAGGGGCCGAATATTTAGTTTGGGTTTCCACCTATACTAGAAGAGGGGCTGAATATTTAGTTTGGGTTTCCATCTATACTAAAAAAGGAGCCGAATATTTAGTCAGGGTTTCCACCGATGCTAAAAGAGAAGCCGAATATTTAGTTAGGGTTTCTACCAAAATTAGAGGAGGAACCGAATATTCAGTTTATATTTCCAAAGGAACTAGAAAAGTAGTCAAATATTGTTTTTGGATTTCCACCGAAACTAGATGATGAGCCGAATATTCAGTTGGTGTTTCCACCGAAACTAATAGTGGAGCCGAATATTCAGTTTCGATTTCCATCAAACTGTATATGTCATAGCCATGTATAAACCATTAAAGACTTGTGGTCGCAGAATCGGATCGATCGGAATAGAATACATTTTATGCTACATTGTGCAATTTTGAACATAAATATTACAGAATACAATAGCACTCGCCACCCCTTTTCACGAACAGAATTTAGTACCACAAAAGCGCCTAGATGGCGCTGGGATCGAGTTAGATGGCGATATCGTTTGCTTCACGGCGTTTGGTTAGGTGAGCTGGAGTATAATATTAAAGTTAACTTTGCGCAGAGGCAATATCGTAACCAATGAGGTTAATCCGAGGTGCGATTATTGCTAGTTGAAAACTTTACCAATACCCCGCCGTGTGGACGTGAAATACCGTCCGCGATGGCAATTTTTGTGTGGCCGTAATTGGCCTGAGAATGAGAAGCAATGTTAATGTAACGCTCACCGGACACCGATAGTGACTGAAAATTAGCGTCGATTAATTAAATAGAGGATATTTGTTGTGTGTAGAGATGGGTTGTACTAGGTAAAGGGACTAGGTGCACCTATTCTTAGTATTTACAAATATGTGATCCAGAATCCAGATACCTGTTCCACCTAGTCCACCTAGTATCAATTATTACTTATCGAAAGTGGTCATGGTGCGCGTACTTAGTCCTTTAATCCATACTATGACTCGACTCGACATATATATAAGATTTTTTCAATCCATTTTTTTCAATTCCAGCAATCAGTGATAAGACGAAGTAAGAAGTAATAATTGGACTTTATACATAGGTACTTCGTAATACTTAGTCTTGTCGAGACTAGTTGGTACTCATTCGTATCGAGTATTCTCGGATCGAATGAGTACCAACTAGTCTCGAGTATTGAAAGATAGAGTTGAGAAGACTACGGAATAGCGTAGTTAAAAAAAAGGTCAGAATATAATATATTCTTGCACAAATCGCGTGCGCGTCGTGTTACTTTCAAGCACTTTGAATTAGGGTTTAAATTCAAGTGGCTGACAAACGAATGATTTTGACAAACATGAATGAGCGGCAGATTTATAACGTGTTGAATGAATAGGATGCAATTACGCGTTAGTGCTATGAAGTCTAAGAGCAGTTGGATTTCGCAATACTTCATGATACTAGGTACTGGTGTTGTGCTCTGTAGCAACGCCACCGTATATTTTATTATTATGATAAACCCATCTTTATGTACGGCTAACGTACATAGCGTACATGCATTGTTTGTGAATGTACGCCTTTTAATTAAAAAGAAAAAAGTAAATTAATGTGGCGTTGCTGCGGAGAATTCTCACTAGCAACGCCACCTGTAATCAACATTTGTAGACACAATTTCAGCTATTTCTCTAAAGTTATGTAATGTACGAACGCTGTGTATTATGTACACGTGATAAGTATGAAAAAATATGTTAATTCTAAACTTTAATTCTAAACTCACTTATTGTCCCTTATAGTGCATTAAACTAAATGTATTTTAGCTAGCTACAGATTGGCAGGAAAATTTAACAAAACAGATTTCATTAATAGAAGTTTATTAATACGAGTATAACAATGGTACAAATAAAAAATAATATATAATAAAAAAACTTAAACAGAAAATACCTCTCAAAAAAAGAAAAATCTGTAAAAAATACATTAGGTACACTAAATTTACAGTGTATTTCAAGGGGGGATCCAGGGGGGGTCATGGGGGTCATGACCCCCCCTGGGCTAGGTCCAGGACGTACATAGGTGGACCACTGATTAAAATTGTTAAACATAATGTTTTATATTTTTTTTTGGCACAATATAGATTTTATGTACCTACTTTTTACCTGTATTAATTATTATAAAAATTAAATAATAACTTTGTGTGACTTGACCACGACTATTGTGACGGGGCTGCTCTCAAGCGGCTCCTGCCCAACCTTGGGGTCCAGACGCCTCCTGCCGGAGACTCTACGCGGGAATCATTCTGTCCATGGCCCTTTATTGGGCACCAGTGTGGGCGTCGACGCTGCGTCACCAACCGAAGGCCCAGCTGAACGTATGCCAGGGGGTCATGGCAATACGGATGGTGCGGGGATACCGTACGATTTCCCACGAAGCGGCAGCCTCCTTGCTGGCCTGCCACCTTGGGATCTGGAGGCTATTGGAGGATCTGAATTTGCGCGTGGAGATGCAATGCCAGGGCGAAAGTCCGCTACCATGACAAGTCGCGGCATGGCGGACAGAGCTCCGGCGGGATCTCATGATGAAATGGCGTCAGCGACTATCGCAACCCAATGCTGGGCAAGCCACAATTATGACGGTAGGTCCCCTCTTTGAGGCATGGTGGGAAAGACCTCATGGCGTCATCCTTCATGCGTCCACCTTCCGCATGACGCAAGTTCTCACCGAAAATGGTAAATTCGGGAGGTTCCTCTACCGGATTCGTGGCGGACGTGACGCCCGGGTGTCGCCACTGTGCAGAACGCCCGGAGGATATGGTGGAGCACACAGTGGAGGTATGCCCCGCATGGGCAGAGCAGCGCCGTGCCCTCGTGAGTGCGATCAGCGGCGGCGATCTCTCGTGCCGGGCCTTAGATACAGGCCATGGTCCGGAGCGAGGAAGAGTGGCAGGCGGTCGCCTCCTTCTGCGATGCAGTAATGCTAGCAAAGGAGGAGGCTGACCGCATCAGGCAACGGTGGCTCACAGCGTGCCAGCCGCCGCCGGGATTCCGATTCTTATTTCCGGCCACCGTAGGCGCGGGCTTGCAGACTGCGAGCTATGGGTAGCTCGCTGTCCGACCGTCCAGTAACTGTCCGGATCGAGCCCAAGTTGCCGACGGCGCGCTCTGTTCCCGCGCGCCTCAAGGAGTTGCATATGGCATACCTGGAAGCTAATGACATCCTCAGTGATCGTCAATACGGTTTTCGCCGAAATCGGTCAACTGGGGATCTTCTAGCGTATGCCATTCACATCTGGAGCGAGGCCATCGAGAAGCATGGGGAAGCACTTGCAGTCTCCCTTGATATCTCGAAGGCTTTCGACAGGGTTTGGCATGATAGCTTTATTGCTAAGCTTCCTTCCTTCGGTTTGCCCACTGGTCTGTGTAACTGGATCGCAGACTTCTTGAGAGGGCGATTCATCCGAGTAGTTATTGAAGGCTGCTCGTCCGGTCACATGGATATTAATGCCGGGGTCCCTCAGTCGGTGCTCTCTGCAACGCTGTTCTTGCTGCACATAAACGAACTACTTAAACCTTTGGGTAAGCAGACGACAGCACTGTTGCTGAGAGTTACGTGTCCGATGCACGTACTAGTGGGTCACAGATCCAGTCTTTGAGGGAGGCTATGGTTGAGCGCTTGAACTTGTCCTTGGAGGTAGTATCCAATTGGGGCGATGCCGACCTGGTCATGTTCAATGCTGCTAAAACCCAGGCGTGTCTTTTTTCCGCCAAACGGAGCCAATTTTACCCGGCTCCTATATTCCGGGGTGTGACCGTGCCGATAACCGGCAGCCTTGAGCTTCTTGGGGTAACGTTATCATCTACCCTCAATTTCGGCTCTTACATCGGGGCAAAAGCACAACAGGCTGCCAAAAAACTGGGGATCTTAGCTAAGGTGAGGCGGTACTTCGCTCCGGAACAGCTGCTCAACCTATACCAAGCGCAAGTTCGATCGTGTATGGAGTACTGTTCTCATCTTTGGGATGGGTCTGCCAAGTATCAGCTTGATGCTCTGGAGTCAATTGAGAGGCGAGCCAAGAGGATCATCGGTGATGATGCGCTTGTTGAGTCAAAGCTCCAAAGCCTTGAGCATCGACGCCGAGTTGCTGGCCTGGCGGTTTTCTATCGATTACACTTCGGTGAGTGTGCGTTGGAATAGAATTGCACAATTTAATTCCGCCAAGTCCGTTCCATCATCGGACCACTAGACGTACGGCGTTGCGCCATCGGTACATGGTGGATATCCCACCCACTCGTACAAAGCGTTTTGGAAACACATTCATTATGCGTACAGCTAAAGAGTGGAATTCCCTCCCGGAGTCTGTGTTTCCTGATAGCTACAACCTAGGGGTCTTTAAGTCAAGATTTTCCTGATAGCTACAACCTAGGGGTCTTTAAGTAGAGGTTACTTTTAGGCAAGCGTGCTCCATCGTCGGCCACATCATCACTTACCATCAAGTGAGATAGTGGTCAAACGCGAGCCTATCAATAATAATAAAAATAAAAAAAAGTTGTCAGCAATACCAAGGGTCCAGCCGGGTCGAAGCCTACCGGGGCCAGGGTTATCCGAAAGGGAAACTCGGCCCCGGTACGAAAAACAAGAAGGATCGGGGTGGGTTTTTTAGTCAGTAAGAGTCTGACACTATCTCCCGCTCCGCCGAAGGACGGGGGATGTCATTTGGATAATTTTATCCACAAAAAAAAAAAAAACGACTATGTGACCCACCCCCTGGCGTTAAAGCTGGATCCGCCCTTGGTGTATTTATACACTCGAGTGCAAAAATTCGCACATCATCACTTGTTATGTTAAGGCAGCCATTATCATGAATGTGAATAGATAGAGTGAGTTTAGAATTAAAGTTTAGAATTAACATATTTTTTCATACTTATCACGTGTACATAATACACAGCGTTCGTACATTACATAACTTTAGAGAAATAGCTGAAATTGTGTCTACAAATGTTGATTACAGGTGGCGTTGCTAGTGAGAATTCTCCGCAGCAACGCCACATTAATTTACTTTTTTCTTTTTAATTAAAAGGCGTACATTCACAAACAATGCATGTACGCTATGTACGTTAGCCGTACATAAAGATGGGTTTATCATAATAATAAAATATACGGTGGCGTTGCTACAGAGCACAACACAGGTACTGTCAAAGCGGGAATAGGTGCCGCCTAGTATCGACATTTACCTATTCTTCGTATCTGTTCTAGTAAATACGACCCATCTCTAGTTGTCTGCCTAATGGCTCCGTCAGTCGTAAGGTTTAGAAAAACCTTCGGTTTAAGACTCAAGGGACTATTACACTTCGCGTTTTTCAGACAGTCTTAGTCGATGTCTTACTATAATTAAACAATAAGACGAATCTGAATATCGTGTGCTGAATAACGCGTAGTGTAATAGGCCCTTTCAGCAACTTTATTTATCCAGAATTATCACACTAGGAAGTATTTTGACTTGAATTTGACATTTATTCTTGTAACGCTTTTTGTAGGTGGACAGCGTATGCGGCGCGGCGTCGTCGCGCTACGTGCGCGACATCTGCGAGACTGTCTGTGAGGAGCTCGCGAGACTGTCCGCCTGCGCGCCCCCTCCCGCCACCCCCGCCGCCGTGTTCCAGGCGCGGCTCGAGTACACGCTGCTGCAGGTGGCGTGTGCCGAACATCTCACGAGGAAGGCCGAGTGAGTAGTATAGCTATAGTGTGTGAGGAGCTCGCGAGACTGTCCGCCTGCGCGCCCCCTCCCGCCACCCCCGCCGCCGTGTTCCAGGCGCGGCTCGAGTACACGCTGCTGCAGGTGGCGTGTGCCGAACATCTCACGAGGAAGGCCGAGTGAGTAGTATAGCTATAGTGTGTGAGGAGCTCGCGAGACTGTCCGCCTGCGCGCCCCCTCCCGCCACCCCCGCCGCCGTGTTCCAGGCGCGGCTCGAGTACACGCTGCTGCAGGTGGCGTGTGCCGAACATCTCACGAGGAAGGCCGAGTGAGTAGTATAGCTATAGTGTGTGAGGAGCTCGCGAGACTGTCCGCCTGCGCGCCCCCTCCCGCCACCCCCGCCGCCGTGTTCCAGGCGCGGCTCGAGTACACGCTGCTGCAGGTGGCGTGTGCCGAACATCTTACGAGGAAGGCCGAGTGAGTAGTATAGCTATAGTGTGTGAGGAGCTCGCGAGACTGTCCGCCTGCGCGCCCCCTCCCGCCACCCCCGCCGCCGTGTTCCAGGCGCGGCTCGAGTACACGCTGCTGCAGGTGGCGTGTGCCGAACATCTTACGAGGAAGGCCGAGTGAGTAGTATAGCTATAGTGTGTGAGGAGCTCGCGAGACTGTCCGCCTGCGCGCCCCCTCCCGCCACCCCCGCCGCCGTGTTCCAGGCGCGGCTCGAGTACACGCTGCTGCAGGTGGCGTGTGCCGAACATCTTACGAGGAAGGCCGAGTGAGTAGTATAGCTATAGTGTGTGAGGAGCTCGCGAGACTGTCCGCCTGCGCGCCCCCTCCCGCCACCCCCGCCGCCGTGTTCCAGGCGCGGCTCGAGTACACGCTGCTGCAGGTGGCGTGTGCCGAACATCTTACGAGGAAGGCCGAGTGAGTAGTATAGCTATAGTGTGTGAGGAGCTCGCGAGACTGTCCGCCTGCGCGCCCCCTCCCGCCACCCCCGCCGCCGTGTTCCAGGCGCGTCTCGAGTACACGCTGCTGCAGGTGGCGTGTGCCGAACATCTCACGAGGAAGGCCGAGTGAGTAGTATAGCTATAGTGTGTGAGGAGCTCGCGAGACTGTCCGCCTGCGCGCCCCCTCCCGCCACCCCCGCCGCCGTGTTCCAGGCGCGTCTCGAGTACACGCTGCTGCAGGTGGCGTGTGCCGAACATCTCACGAGGAAGGCCGAGTGAGTAGTATAGCTATAGTGTGTGAGGAGCTCGCGAGACTGTCCGCCTGCGCGCCCCCTCCCGCCACCCCCGCCGCCGTGTTCCAGGCGCGTCTCGAGTACACGCTGCTGCAGGTGGCGTGTGCCGAACATCTCACGAGGAAGGCCGAGTGAGTAGTATAGCTATAGTGTGTGAGGAGCTCGCGAGACTGTCCGCCTGCGCGCCCCCTCCCGCCACCCCCGCCGCCGTGTTCCAGGCGCGGCTCGAGTACACGCTGCTGCAGGTGGCGTGTGCCGAACATCTCACGAGGAAGGCCGAGTGAGTAGTATAGCTATAGTGTGTGAGGAGCTCGCGAGACTGTCCGCCTGCGCGCCCCCTCCCGCCACCCCCGCCGCCGTGTTCCAGGCGCGGCTCGAGTACACGCTGCTGCAGGTGGCGTGTGCCGAACATCTCACGAGGAAGGCCGAGTGAGTAGTATAGCTATAGTGTGTGAGGAGCTCGCGAGACTGTCCGCCTGCGCGCCCCCTCCCGCCACCCCCGCCGCCGTGTTCCAGGCGCGGCTCGAGTACACGCTGCTGCAGGTGGCGTGTGCCGAACATCTCACGAGGAAGGCCGAGTGAGTAGTATAGCTATAGTGTGTGAGGAGCTCGCGAGACTGTCCGCCTGCGCGCCCCCTCCCGCCACCCCCGCCGCCGTGTTCCAGGCGCGGCTCGAGTACACGCTGCTACAGGTGGCGTGTGCCGAACATCTCACGAGGAAGGCCGAGTGAGTAGTATAGCTATAGTGTGTGAGGAGGGTTGTGTCACTAACAGTATTTAAGTTATATTTAATTGTTTACAGAACTCATTTGATGGAAGCGCTAGCTGGCATCCCCCAATTAGACAGTGACGAAGAAAAGAGGTAAGTCATAAATTAAATATTGAGTCTTGGTCATGGAAATACTGTTAGGCAGCTAAAAAAAGTGGTCTGGCCACAATCAGTTACTGATAGGTTGCCAAGCTTGTGCTCAGGCCAAAAAGTAACTGCTAGGCTGATATACTTGTGTTAGTTTCTACCTATCTGATATAATTGTATTCATTACTAGGCTGCCTCGCTTATTCTGGATAAACTCCCATCCGAAGTAGTAATGGTTTCGATTCGTTCTTGCATCTCAATTCCACCACTGAAAGTTTACGTTGTTCATCAAACTTCTGACAAATATTTTTTTCTGTATTGCAGACGGATGGACACGATAGTCGCCGGCTTCAAGAAAAGGATGGAGCTGCAACTAGCTAGCCTGAACTGTAACATGGAGACTGTGTAACGTATACAATACAATATGTGGAAATTGTACTCGTAGTTATTACCTATGTAGATGTATTGGTTTGAAACCAAAAGCTTTAAAAGTATTGTTATGCGATGGATCCTGTGCGATGCCTTGTTGAACGTTTATTTTGTATTAAGTATAAATTTGTGTGTACCATCAAATACACTTCTGCCTGACCATCGCTAAGTTCATTTTTGCTTGCACTAAACTTCAAAGGGATTACTTTGGCGCCGCGCCGCAGGATTCAAGCTAATTTTTTTAAGTGATCAGGCAGAAATGACCGCGATGGTACTTGCCTAGTGCGTACGGCAACGTAAAAGACAATGAAATGTTACGTCAAGGTTTTATATGATATATTTATCTTTTAAAAGCATTACAATTTATTAATAATCATTTATTTAAAAAGCATACTGTAAGTAAAAATTAAATTATAAAATCAGCACGTATATCAGATAAAAAATCAAATATTTTAAGTCTGTTTTATTTATTTCTCTGTCTTTCTGTTCTTGTAACTCTGAAAGAAACGGATAGTATTATAAAAAATTATAATGATAGTAAGTATGTAGTATGATTTTCAAACTCGCACAGGGGCTATTTTACTTTTCGAAGGTGAAAGTAATAGCTTTAATTTTATGTTTTAATTTTATGAAAAACTTTTAATAGTTAAATTTTCATAGTTTTTTTTTTATTTTGAGGCAATAATTTAACCAAGTTCAATAAACTAAAAATATCGAGTTCAGCGCCATCTAGCGAGATCATGGCTATGGTCGAACTTTCACCTTAAAGTTTACTTTTCGATTAATCTATTTTCGTGTAAATTACGAGTTAATTATAGTAGAATTATGGTAACCGCATTCAATTTTCTTTAGTAACACAGTCATCTTTTGGAACTTGCAAATTATCCCTCAAAAAGTAGAGTGACCCACGTATTTTAACCACGTACGGTATTGCGACCTAAACTACCCAAAGGAAATTAAGTAGTGATTCAAAAGAAAAAAATAACTTTAATCCAAGGCGCATCTTAGTGTATTTCACACTAGGGATGTTACGGAGCTTTGACTCCGACGCTGATAAGTCGGAACTTCCGACTGACACTGATTTAAAAGTGTCGGAGCCGAAGGTTAAAAACTACGATATACGGGATAAGCTCTTGCTAATAAAAGAAAAACTAGTGCTGACGCGAGATGAACTCGCGATTGCTGACACGAGATTAACTCGTATTGACACGAGAGAAGCTGACCTGAGCTGCCTGTTTGTGCAAGAGCGATGTCATAGTAGGTCCAGTCTCTGACACCATTTTGCGGAAATATCCCTTCTTGTTCTGTAGCAGTATATGTGGGTGGTCGAACTCCATCAGACGTCCTGCGTCTAGAACTAATATCTGAGGACAAATTCAGATTTATCGTCACTAGACCTAGACCACCTACAAACCTCGTTTCAACAAGTTTATAGTAATTCAATGCTGAACATAGGCTTGTTCCAGGCTGCGCCACAAAGCAAGGTGCCGTTTGTAATACAACAACAAGAAATTCTTTACAAATCTCCACGATTAAATAGAAATTAAGGATAAAATGAGTGAGACTCTTCCCTATCATTTCAATTGGTCTCTGTCCACTGGACTTTTATCAAAAGGACTGAGTGAATATGATTCACACTGTCCTTCTAATAAAAATTAATTTCATCCCACTATTTATTTCCGGATCTTAATTCATACTGAAGGAACGTGATTTAGTTTCCTGTTGTATGATGATGAATGAAGAAAAAAGATGCCATATAGCCAATTTCGGCCACAGCGACTGCATTCCTTGGCACCTCATGGTGGTTGTGAGCTCAGATATGCTGCTCTGTTATGTGCCCTCATGTGATTTGCATATCCAATTTGGCCGAAAAACTCCGAGCACAGAGTGGACATACCAGAACACCATTAATGACATGATAAATTATAGCTGTTGGTGGTCTAGCTATGAACTCGTCACGTTTTTGGTACCACCTTTTATATTTACAGGCCTGTACATACGACGACTCAACTCAGGCCGATCTTGGGCTTGTGTCTCCTAAGTCGCGGGCTCAATTGTTGTAATTAACACTGCAATGACTCAAATTCTCTCGTATTGGCAAAGGCGCTTACTTTGTCAGAATCTATAATAGTATTCAGTCTATGCGCTATAGTGAGCACGGTGCAGCTATTGAAGTGTAGTCTGATGGCCGTCTGTATGAGCTGGTCGGTCTGCGCGTCCACATTGGCCGTGGCCTCGTCCAACACTAGGATACGGTCGTTGTGCACGATGGCTCTCGCTAGGCAAACCAGTTGACGCTCTCCTACGCTGAAGTTTGAGCCGCCTTCTGATACTTCCTTGTAGAGAGGACCTGTGAAGGAATTATTACGTATTATAAACATAACTAACTCCACTTGAAGGTAATTAAGGTCGATTCTTGCTCAATAGAACATAAATTATTTCTAAAGAGTTCTTCTCTTTTGCTCGTTTTAAAACAAACGTAATAAAAAAAAAAACAGACCAGCTACTTTGAAGTCGGTTTAATTTATTTTTTTATTTTTCACTTTTTAGTTATGGCTTTATTATACGACTAAAAAGTACCCCTCAACTAAACTTAAATACCCTTATAGCCAGAGTGCATCTCATAACGATTCTAATAATCTCAAACAGCCGGAAGGTAAATTAATGTGATCCATTCAAGATCACATTAATTTACCTTCCGGCTTCATCACCAGATCGATACATCCCCCCCCCCCCCTTTTTCTTTCAGTCAGTCATCGGCTACACGTATAAACAAAGCAATTTTACTTGTTACGACAATTCTGCTGTTATCCTATGAGGAGTTCTGTTCCATATCTTCGAAGTTCATGATCAGATCATAACAATATTTCTATGGGACCAACTTGGAAGCATAACCTTTCAATCAAAAAAATAATTTTCAAAATCGGTCCACATTTGACCGAGATATTGGTGAACATACATAAAAAAAACACATTCAGCCGAACATAGAACCTCCTCCTTTCCGAAGTCGGTTAAAAAGTCCTTAGCTGCGAGTATTGCGATATTCTCGACTCGGACATTTATAGATTAGTTAATTTTTCGCTAATCATCCTTTTAGCAACTCGAATTGATTTGACATAGCTCTTAATTTAACAGCTGATTGGTTAATTTTGATCAACGTCTCGGAAACTGGTAGTATATCAAACTGTAGGATCAAAAATTCAATATGATCCATTGGCCACCTTAGTACTTGAGTGATTTAAGAATTTTCAGGCCAATTACGGCCACTCAAAAATTGCCATCGCGGACGGTATTTCACGTCCACACGGCGGGGTATTGGTAAAGTTTTCAACTAGCAATAATCGCACCTCGGATTAACCTCATTGGTTACGATATTGCCTCTGCGCAAAGTTAACTTGAATATTGTACTCCAGCTCACCTAACCAAACGCCGTGAAGCAAACGATATCGCCATCTAACTCGATCCCATCGCCATCTAGGCGTATTTGTGGTACTAAATTCTGTCCATGAAAAGGGGTGTCGAGTGCTATTGTGTCATTGTACATTGGCACCCCTGCACACAGTATATTTCTTAAACTGGTTTTTCTCCATGGAAACGCCTCGCTAAATAAGACTCGTTCCAATTTACAGTTGTAATACATCACGCTTTGTGTTATACTTACTTTCATCTCCCTCTGCTTGAAGTTCCACGTTGTTTAAAGCTTCCATCAACACCGAATCGGGGTACTGGTCGAACGGATCTAAATTCTTTCTTATATTTCCGCTAAATAATACCGGCTCCTTAAATAAGAAATATAACAACTGTCGCGATGGTTAAATCTTTTGTGACTTTTCTATAAAATTTGGCGTAGGCTACTGCAGTTTCTAGATATCATCATTCCCTGCCTTGTTCCTACTCAGGTGATATTAGGGCATATAAAAAGATAAGATCAATTTGAAGAATCGCTGAGACTAGGGAGGTATGACACAAAAAGGGGGACAGTTGAGTATGCGCCTATTCTCAGCTTATTTATTTAAATTGATCTTATTTATTATTACCCATTTTTTTATGCCCTAATATCATTTGGGCAGGTATAAATCGGTGTCGGATTTACGTTTAATTTCTTACTTGTGGAATAATAGATAACTTCTCCCTCAAATCGTGTAATCCAATGCTGGTGATGTCCACTCCGTCAATAGTGATGGTCCCCTCGAGGTACGCCAACCTGAACAATGCTTGGATAATAGACGATTTTCCTGCGCCAGTTCTGCCCACGATTCCAATCTAAAATAATATGAACACATTATCCTCAATCTTAAACGTGGCCTTGGACGACCGAGCATGGCAGCAAGCCACGCTTCCCATCCGGCTAGGTGGCCTCGGCGTCCGCAAAATTTCTAGTATAAGTTTACCAGCTTTCCTCTCCTCGGTGCACAGTACTGCATTAACCAGGAATATTTTATCTTCCTCACTGGTTGATGTTGAGGTACCGTGCTTGTCCTAATGCGTTGAACGCTCGGAAAATGGCTTGTCCCAACACGGATTTGCCCGACAACTTGTCCTTACAGAGACGGTGAGATGTGCCGCTCTGCAGTATTGTACGGAATAACCTATCGAATACGTCGTCAAGTACTGCTGAGCGTGCGCATCTGCTGGCTGTGGGGGAATGGGAGTCGGGTTTATGGCTTCAGACACTCCCGTCATCCACCATAGGCACTATGATGGATGACGCCTCGTTTCGGCTCGCTACCTGTCTACGCTTAGGCGCACCTTGTGTTGCTCCACATCGGTGCCACTGTGGCGAAGGTGTCGACAGCCTCGGACACCATGGCCTGTCTTGTTGCAGGAGCGCAGGCCGCATACCACGACACGCTAGCATCAACGATATTATTCGTCGAGCTCTTGTCACCGCCGGCGTACCTGCCGTATTAGAACCAAATGGTTTGGTACGTGACCATGGGAAGAGACCGGATGCTATGACGTTGGTACCATGGAATGTGGGTAGCCCTCTGGTGTGGGACGCAACATGTGTCAACACCCTTGCGCCATCCCATATTCCAAGTACGGCAGGCTATGCTGGCGCTGCCGCTGCTGCTGCTGAGACCCTTAAACAGCGCAAATACTGTAACCTTATTGGTAATTACAGTTTTGAACCGTTTGGGGTCGAAACGCTTGGTTCATGGGGTCCGAGTGAGCGTCTCCTTTTCAAGAAATTTCACGCCGACTGATCGACACTTTAAATTACGTGACCAGAGGGCTGGCTCGTTCTTCGCCATAGTTAGGTTTTAGTGTAAATAGTTTATTTACTATTTAAGTTTTTTTATGTACATGTGTATTAAAGTGTATACATATGTATTTTTTTTAAATAAATATTCAAATAATATGACAAATAAACAAAAATGTTATTGGTTGTGCGCAGTCCGTCGTGTCCTCGCTATGTTCATATTGTTTTTTATTACCTTTTCTTGTGGTTCTATGGTGAACTGTAATCTCTGCAGTACGTAAGATCCTTCTGGGGCGTACTTCAGACTCAAATTATCAAACTTTATCATTCCTTCTGCGGGCCAGTCGGCTGAAGGCTTTTTATCTGGAGACTGAAGACGAATAACGGCATGTAATAAGTGAAAAGAAAGAATTCAATAGCAGCTGTGTGATGCATCTTCATAGCTCTGTCTTAGTTCATCAGCCATAACTGGGTACTTAACTTATATTTTTTTATTATTTGTATCAACTTTATCAAAAATCGCAAATAGAAATTTAAATCCGTTCAAAAGTGAGTTAGAAACCTTTCAAATCTAATGTAAGGGCAAATTGTTAAGCAATAGAAGAAGGATACACAAGCTGCAATGGGACGTAACCGCCATTAGAGAGAGATGGCGAGATGTTCCCACTTTGCGCCCACTCTTTCTCATTCAAAAAAGATTTATTCTTAGTGTTTTATTGTTTAGGAAAAAAAAAATATATTTTCGTCAACACCCGCCACCCGGCAGGCACCACGTCGGATTGGCAGAAAAGTGGATAGAATAGAATAGTAAAGCACGAATATCAAGTGCTGTTGACGGGACTTCAGCAGCGCGGTGAGCGGGGCGGCATCGCTAGGCGAGCGCGCACTGCTGAGCGGCGGCGTCTCGTACCATGCTTCAAACATTTTGATACTTTTGTTCTTAACGCTCGCCGCTGCCGCGCTTAGCTACCGCTCACACTGGCAAGTTTGTGAACGGGTCGTTATCGTTACTGTCTTGCTTGTTTTGTAAAAGACCTTTACGTAAATAAAATACTTATCCTTACGCTTCTGATCGCAGCTTCTTGTGGTAATTTAGTGTACTCCAACACTCTTTCGACGCTGGTCATCTGGTTCTCCATCTCAGCTGATTGTCTCATCCCCCATTGGAAGATACCAGTTAGAGATATTGACTGGGTGATCGCTAGACCGACATTGCTGCCATCCATGTCTAAAATATGGAGCATAAAGTAATTAAATATCTGTAAACAATGAAAAGTGGAGGAGTGAATTTGCTGAAGTAAATTCTAGTAATAGTGAATTGAAATGTTATCCAATAACCCTTTCTTTTCCGCTTTTGGTCTGACGGAAGATTTTTTTTGAGGCGAGTGAGGTGATTACCCATGAAAGACCTTTTGATCCTCTCACACTGTGGAGTGAGAGAAATTGTTAGACTTTAACTGACTAAAACACACCTGTGTTCGTTCCACCGACGTATATAAGGGGGGGGGGGTTTTGGGGGTCCGGACACCCCCCATTCTTCAAGATGCGTGTAATTTTTACAGTAGGTACCGCGCCGCTTGTACTTGCGGATATAGAGTTTCTACAAAACAAACCGCACCTCATTATTGTGTATCTGGTGCTATCGATGTTATCGATCCACGGGAAAATATCAGAGGCATATCTCGCATGCAAAATGGTTAAAGAACTAGTCCCAATGAAATACTAAGTTGACAGACCTTTTCAATCTTATCCTTACATCGGGGAAGATGTAGAGACTCAGTAATATGATCACATTCTATAAGAATAAAGGAAATATTGCGGAATATGAAAACTACTAAGGGTCATTAAGTTAACTTCATATACCTTAAAGATATGGGAAATGGTCCTTATCGATCGATTTAACAAATTATGCACCAAAACCACTAATCAGTGTGGGTTGACCGCTGGAGTGGGTGCGGACGCCATCCATTGCTTAAGGATATTAATAGAGGAATATAAAACCTTAAAAAGGATCTTTACCTTCTCTTCACAGATTTAGAAAAGGCTTTCGTTCGACCGAGTACCACGCAAACCTAAATGGCAAGCACAAGACATGTATAACAACGTAACAATGTGAGCTGTCTCTCCAGCAGGCACCCGACCTCGAAACTATCACTTGATAGTCTCGAGGTCGGGTTGGGGTCCATCAAGGGTCCCCTTTAAGCCCCCTGCTTTTCAACGTTGTCATGGACTACATTACTAAACATTTTCAAAAACCGGCCCCTTGGACACTATTGTATGCGGACCATGTAGTACTAATAGAGGAATCTCTGCCAGAAATTCAAATCCATCCCGATGGATGGCGTAAGGTTTTGGAAGATTGGCCTACGGGTCAATCGCAAAAAGACGGAGTATACGCACTGCACTTTCTTTGGCAAAAGCCACAACACGGCGGCACCAAGAACAGAAGGTTCATTATTGAACTAAATACAAAATTTCAAATACCTCGGATAGGTGGTCAATACTAAGGCATACCACGGACAGAGACCTGGCTAATAAAATCAGGATGGGCTGGCTCAAGTGGAGGTGGCTCACTGGTATCCACTGGGACATAAAAATGCAAAGTCCCCAATGAGCTGATCTGAGGGAGCTTTAATGTAGCTGAAATACAACATGAGATGCAAGAGAGCCGCTTGCAGTATGGGCATGTGATGTGTAGAAACAAAGACGACATGACCCGACGCGTTTTAGCCATAGAAGAGAACTAAAGAGGAAGAGGTCGACCACCGACTACCTAGAGGCCAGAACGACCTGCTGACAATGGGCCTAACGCCAGAAATGACGCAAAATCGCCTAGAATGGCGTAACAGTATCAGGAGAGCTGCCCCAAATAGGAAACAAATCAGGGGATTGATTGACAGACGTACCTATACACTCCTATATTCTATATTTGGAGGATTTACATATATTTTTTTGTAGGTGGGAAAATCATTTAATGACATATCCGTACCCTTACTTGGAGCTGACTGAAAACCCACTCCTGTTCCTTCGTTACCTTCCGTACCGGGCCCGAATCTTCCTTTCAGAAGCAGAGCCTTGGCCCCAGTAGGCTTCGACCCTGCTAGACCCCTACGGTTTGCTGACAACTTTTTGAGGCGCGCGTGGAACAATACGCGCCGTCGAGGTCTTGGGCTCGGTCCCGGGCGTCACTTCCGCGAATCCGATGCAGGAACCTACCGAACTGACCATGTCCGGTGAGAACCTGGGTCATGCGGAAGGTATTGACGCCTCAAAGAGAAAACTTACCGCCATAACTTATAGCGTGCCCATGGAGTAGGTACGTACCGACCGAACCCAAGTTATAATTATAAATTACGCGCGACTCCATTTGCTCAATTTTATTTGCTTTGTTTGGATAAAACTCAAATCTATGTTTTTTTTACAATGAGGGACCCCCCCCTTTTCAAAGCTATAGCTACGTCCGTGGTTCGTTCAGTTGTTAACTCTTTCGAACACGCCCACGGAAGATAAATAACTCTTCGTAATAACGCGAAATGGGAATTGTACTAAAAAAACTTAGCAACTTTTACTAACCAGTCTTCATCAAACAGCTAAATGTAACACAAATAATAAACAGCAAGCAAATCAGGTCCAGGAAGTAGCCGAAAGATCTACTGCAAGTGATGAAGAGGTACCACGCAGCGCTGTGCAGATCCTGGTGCAGGTCGAACTCTTCCGCCAGGAGGAACTCGGCCCCGAACGAGCGGATCGTTGCCAGGCCCAAGATCGTGGCGTTCACGTGACCAAATACTGGGCTGCGAGCTGGTGAGAATATCTTGTATTATTTAGAAAAGTTTAGGTGTCGTTTGAAAGGTTCTGGAGTGTAGACCACGTACCGGAAGACACAGCGTTGGCAGACCTCCCACAAGGTGGGCCGATGACCTGGTGAGGGTCGCGGGAGTCCAGTGGATGTGAAACGCACAGGACCGGTCATTATGGTGACACTTGGGGGAGGCCTATGTCCAACAGTGGACGTCTTTCGATATGAATGATAATGATGAGATGTCGTTGATGTAAAATTAGGAAAAGAATCGACAAGTGAATGTGGAGTAGGCATTGCGGGTGCAAGGTCAGGGGTGCTATTCTCTAAGAAAATAACCTTGAGCGCAGCGCTGGCCGCAGCGACAAGTCGAGAGCGCAGTACATTGGATTAACAACCTAATGAACCTTCATATTGGATTGTTAATTCAAAGTACTGCGCTCTCGACTCGTCGCTGCGGCCAGCGCTGCGCTCAAGGCTGTTTTCTTAGAGAATAGCACCGCAGGTCAGGGCCATAGATGCTGATAAGATGAAGAGTTTGATGGCAAATAGAGCCGATGTCGACTATCTGCCAATGTCAAAAGTAAATTGGATCAGGAAGAGTTATTGGCAAATAGCAAGATAATATCATTTCTTTTCCTCTGTCCATACTCACTGATCCCTTCCAACCGTTTGACGGCTCCGGTGGTCCTGATGTAGATAACGCGGAAGATGTAGAATATAACCATCGCAGCAGCGATCGGAATCAGAAGAGTGATATCCGTCATCAATATTACGATCACAACTCCCAACAAATTCAAAATTATCTAAAAACGAAATTGGGTATCTAGACTTCTTCACGTTCTTCACGGTTATTTTAAAACACTGGTAACCTAACATCATAAAAAACAACTTTTGTTTGATGACTTTTAAAAATGTATCATATTTTAGTCGCATCGGATTTTCATACAAAAATAGAAATATTTAAATTGAACATTCTAAATATTAATCTTTGTATCTAATATTTAAAACGTTCAATTTAGATATTTTATGCGAAGCAAGCGATAATACAATAGCGGAGGGGAGCGGGGATCGAGCGGCGGAGGTGCTTGATGCGCTTGCGTCGCGTCATACAGACGTAGGTAGATAATATAGAAAAATACAGAGTTGAAATGTGTTAGATAGAACAACGAAATCTTGAAGGTTTGTTTTTGGTAAATAAATATTACCTATGATAAGCAAAAAGTCAAGAACAAAAGTTGTTGTTTTATGATATTAGTAGTACAGTCCAGCAAGGTTGTTAGTGTTTTACAAATAACCGTGTACACGCGATCTAAGCAATTCTATTCTAAGTATGTTACCTGAAAGCAATCGATCATAGCTTGTGGAAGCATTTCATCTACAGCTCCCATGTCTTTGCTAAACCTATTGAGGATACGTCCCGAAGGGTTGCTGTGAAAGAAACTCATTGGAGACCGGGATATCGATTCAAACATTTGGTCATGTAACCTACAAGTTGTAAACAAATTAGCAAATCTTCTGAAATACCTATCAAAGTGGTTACCAGTTTAATTCCTTTGATACTGACTTGATCGAGGATTTCATACACAAGGAAAAGAAGAAAAAGGCTCTTATCAAAGCGACCATGATTGTCGCTAATGTTATTATGCCGAAAATGAGAACGAAATCTTTTCGTACAAGACCCTGTTCTGCCCATATTAGAACGTCCATTGTTGCGTCGCCGGACAATCTATCTTCGGTGTTACTCCTGAAACATAAAAAAGAAAAGATAAACCATTGCAATACTTGAAGTCAATGGTCAATCTATAAACGTTGAATCAGTAATGCTCTTAGACTCTCGGAATCAACACTACATAGCTTTGGCTAGTAGTTTCGTCCGCGTGTAAGTAGAAAATTATCCCAAGTACACTAAATTCTGGCATGTCCTATTCCAATGCATAGTCTCTGCGCGTGTCACAAACATAGAATCATTTCAGCTGTTTGATCGTGAAGGAGTAACAAACATTATACATACAGACACACCTACATAGAAACATGCACATGGTGTGATAACACTTCCTTATTCAACTGAAAGACCTTTGTAAGCAAGTGATTAGATATCGGTAAAACGTACCACTTTCATCAAACAGATGGAAAAGAAAATGATCAAAATGACAACTTGGGCCTTACCATCGACTTATCCAATAATCGCAGGCGCTGGCACAAAACTGCGCCAGTAGGAACAGGAAACCAACGATGATGACCAGGCAACAAGGAGCGCCCGCCATGAAATAGTCGCGGTACACAGAGCCATGCACGCGACCTGTCGTTTGTATCTCTGCTTCAGGCTTTTGGTCCTGGAAACATCATCACAAAGATTGGAAAACAAAAACCTTCTACTTACAGTTAATATAGATCGACCCAAAATCTTGGGACTAGTGTCAAAGGTGATCATTTCACCAGAAGTCTTAAGGTTAAATTAAGAACCACTCTTTGTTTTGGGACCGGCGTTTCTATTAGGAGGATATTTTGATAGAAAAGTAAAAGCAAACTTACAGCAACGCTCAGATCGAGCATCATAGACCAATGTCGTCGATGTAAGCTTAGAGTGCTCGGTTGGAACAGCATCGATACGCTCTGGACGCTGGGGATATTCTCCTCCTCGTGTACTTCACGCACTTTCTCGTTCATCAACTGAATTATCTTCAGTTCTTTTTCCTACAAACATAATGTTATGGAACAATTTGCGAACGAAATGCGATGCGATGATATTGCGATGGTATTTGTCTTATCTGTAATTACGTCCAATTCTTCAAATGCTCCATTTCCGATTATTTTTCCTTTGTCCATTATTACAACTTGATCGACAGACTTGATGAATTGTAGCTGATGGGTTACCAGTAGAACTGTCTTACTGGCCAAGTATCTGATCACAACAATCATCTGTTATCGAAGAACCGATAAAAGGTCTGGATTCAAAAGATAAGTAGGTACGCAGTATTGAGTTTACCTTTTAATGCATCTTTCGAAGATATGTTTTGCGACTTGAGTATCCACAGCCGAAAGTGGATCATCTAGCAAATAGATGTCGGCCTACAACAGTAAAGTTTTAGTTTCATTATTTTAGCTTTTATTTAAAATTTTATTGATATCTATTTGCCTGTTGTTACCTCCTTATAAACGGCTCTTGCCAAATTAATTCTGGCGCGTTGTCCTCCACTGAGGGAAACGCCTCGCTCCCCAACAACAGTCTTGTCTCCATGAGGAAATAGAGAAATATCTCGTTCTAATGCACACACTTTGCATACCTCCATATAACGTTGTTTTTGGAATGACTGTCCAAACAGAATATTTTGTCTGACAGACCCTGTAAAAGCGAAGATGACCGCGTTCAATATTCTGGCCCATTCGCATTTATAAAGAGCATTGTCATGAATGGTTCTTACCCACGAACAGCCATGGGTCCTGACTGGCGTAACTGACGGTGCCGTTGACTTGCATAGCTCCACTGGAACAGGGTAACTCGCTCAGAACCATGTGCAGTAGTGTAGACTTGCCAGCTCCTACTGCTCCGATCACAGTTGTTAGAGAACCGGCGAAAATCTAGAATTCGGTACAGACTTAACAACTAGTAAGATAGATATAACGAATTAAGCACTGATAGTCTGTAATTCTATCCAAAGTGTAATCTTACCGACAGCTCCAAATCCATCACGTCGTTTTTATTCGAAGATTTGAGCCATCTGCTTGATGCATTTTCAAAGTTTATTGCTATTTCATCTTTACGAATCTCTACATAACAATATAATGTTATTTTATTATATTTTACATTTTATTTTGAAACATCTTTGTCAACAAAGGAAAGTGACGTTTTATAAATTACCTTTGCGATTATCTCTAGGATTATCTTTATCCGTTGCTGTGCTGGGTCCGGGAGTTGGCTTGCTCATTGCTGGATCTAAGTAATAGGTATAGAAATTATTGAGCAGTTTTAGCAACGGAACATTTGCTTATTTTACTTTGTACAATTTATATACCTATAATAGTAACTCGTTTCTTCGGCATTGGTGAATCTGTATCGTGTGTGTTAGGTTGCACTCTAGTAGGCAGTCTACAATCTTCGCTCAATAAATACTCCCGAATCCTTTGTACCGCTACGTTCATTTCTGCTATCTAAAATATCATCAATGGTTGGGTGCATAATTGCATATTTATATTTCATCTCCTAGGCTATTATTGAAATTTTCCGTAGGTAATGAAAAAAATAGCGATTTCGAATATTTCGATAAGCAGACCTACAGAAATTGAAAAAAAAAACTATGTTGGAATGCTGGACAAAGCAACGTATACTAACGGTACATGACTTCGAAGCAAAGAGAAGATCTTACCTGCCCAACAGCCTGAGGAAAATACAACGTCATAGTTTGCTTTGTTATATTATAGTAGCAAGTGAGGAAGAAAACGTTCTCAACCGTGATACGGTTCACGTAAGTCACGTAGAGCAGCACCGTGATAAAGATTCCGAAACGCGACGTGAACATGATGAAAGACATGATCACACCGCGGATGTATGACGTCATCTTTATATAGAAAATTTCGTGACTGTTTGTGAGAAGGAGAAATGGGTTAGTGATTATTAATTATTTGTAAAAACATGCAATAAATACCAATCAAAGTATTTTTCTAAATACTCGTAAATTATTTTGTATATTTTGCTAGGTTTTTTATCTTTAATAGGTATCCTACATTGTGAGACGTCTTTGTTTACTAACCGTCGAACAGAATCTATGATTTTTTGAAACGGTTTCTCCCAAGTGTACATCTTAATTACTTCCATTCCCATTATGATCTCCTTCATTAGTCTCACTCTTTCATCTGACTTCTCGGCTGTTCCTCGTCTGTAGTAAGCAGTGTTTATTCCCAAGAATACTGGAATGTAGGTATGCTATGAAAACTTTATTATGAGCTAATCTTCTCCTACTGCAGGATGGCTTCCTAATTTTTTCTCTCTATTCAGAGTTGTGTCGTTCTTTTTTGAAGGTGTATTTTACCTTTGTTATCTTTTTTTTTTTATGGTGGGAAAAAATCATGCATTGACATCCCCCGCCCTCGGGCGGAGCGGGAGATAGTGTCAGACTCTTACTGACTAAAAGACCCACCCCGTTCCTTCTAGCCTTCATACCGGGGCTCGAGCGCCCTTTCGGATAACCCTGGCCCCAGTAGGCTTCGACCCGGCTGGGTCCCTGCTGTTGCTGACAACTCCTTGAGGCGCGCGGGAACAGTGCGCGCCGTCGACGACTTGGGCTTGGTCCGGACAGTTACCGGACGGCCGGACAGTGAGCTACCCATTGCTCACTGTCCGCAAGCCCGCGCCTTGGCCGGAAATAGGGATCAGAATCCCGGCGGCGGCGGCGGCGATAACGCCGTTGCCTGATGCGTTCGGCCTCCTCTTTTGCGAGCATTACTGCTTCGCAGAAGTCGGCGACCGCCTGCCACTCCTCCTCGCTCCGGACCATGGCCTCAACCAAGGCCCGGCGCGAGAGGTCTCCGCCGCCGATCGCCCCCACGAGGGCACGGCGATGCTCCGCCCAAGCAGGGCACACCTCGACTGTGTGCTCCACCGTGTCCTCCGGGCGTTCCGCACAGTGGCGACACCCGGGCGTCACTTCCGCATGAATCGAGTGCAGGAAACTCCCGAACGAACCATGTCCGGTGAGTACCTGCGTCATGCGGAAGGTAAGGACGCCGTGAGGTCTTTCCAGCCACGTCTCAAAGAGGGGACTTACCGCCATGATTGTGGCGTGCCCAGCACTGGGTTGCGATAGTCGTTGACGCCATTTCACCATGAGATCCCGCCGATTATCTGGTTGTTTATTAACTTACTCTGAAATGGGATCACTGCCAGGATGATCAGGGATCCATACACCGCCGGCATTCCCATCTCCCGGTATAAATAGACTGTCATAAGCTGAAAAGATTTTACAGAGTTTAATATGGAGACACGAAGAAGAAGTTCTTACTTAAAATGATTGAATAGACTTGAAAGGTACCAAGGTTTCTAGTGGCCCTATCCAGAGGTAGTGCGCGAAGAGTGGTCCGGTATCAAAGCGGTTGACGTCGTTTGCCATAAGATTTAGGACCAGGCCACCACTACTCTCAGATGTGGCCTGAATATTTACTTTTAGAGCCTGTAAGAAAAATAGCATTTTATAAATAAATCGACGGTCCCTAGGTAAACTCTCGAATCCAAAAATTTGCAATTTTTTTTTGTTTCTGTTTCAACCATAATAAAAAAATATTTTTGTCATTACACAAAAATTCAGATTATTAGACTCTTAAACCCAATCTAACTATGAAACCAAATTAATATGATTACAATGACAAAATTATCCATAAAATAAACTTCAAAACGCTCTCCGGTAAAGCTTTTTTGACTTTCGATAGTTTACCTCGGGACAGTCGAAAATATCCGCAGTTGTCGCAAATCTGCTGAATAACAGCAAGTGCTAAAATATTATATTTTTATTTTTATAAAAAAAAGAACTATTGCCATGCACTAGGAATTACTTCTGTGTTGGGGAGCGTTTACAAAACTGTAAACTCACATAGGTACACAAGACACCCTGACCCGAAATAACTATCTGTAGGCTAAGGCCTACACCAAATACTTGTGCCCTCACTTCTCTGTGCACAATTATAGACCGTAATACCCACTTAGCTACATTAGCTAAAGAACCTATCGATTCGTAATATGTTATAGTACGTAAGTAAGTAGATATACCTTTCTATAAATAAGACTACAAACGCCAACCCTCATCTTCATGCCCATGTGCATGGCTCCCATCATGAAGGGGTGCTGCACCATGATGTTGAAGGTGCTGCAGAAGATGATGCCGAACGCGAAGAACACAGCCTCGCCCCAGGACACGCTGCCTTCCATGTCGTAGTACGAGAAAAGGCGGTATAGGTACGTCGAGTTGGTCTTTCTGATGGAGTTTCAAAAGAAGTAGACGGTTTATGACTATCAAGGAGATATGTCAGCAACACCGTAGGGGCCCAGCAGGGCCGAAGCCTAATGGGTTCGCTTCTGAAATGAAAACCCGGTGTCTTGGAACGCAAGGCAAAGACCAGACACATAGGAGTGGGATAGGTGGTTAATCAGTAAAAGTCTGACACGCCCCCCTGCTCTGAACTAGAGCGCGAAAAGTCATTGGATGATTTGCCACCCCATTTCCTAGGATGGAAAAACATGATATGTAACACTTAATAATGATAATAAAAATAGATCAAAACAAAACAGATTGTTCGGTCTGCGTCTTCAGTGTAAAATTAATTCACCTGTTACAAGTGTCGCAATAATAAATCGATAATTTGTGTTATTGCACCGAATACCCGTTCTTGTCACGTCGCACCACAACTACTAGGAAATACTTACACACTATCATCTTGAACGGGGCTGTAGTAACGCAGCAACAATCCAAGAAATAAAGGCTGCTGCAACCTGTTGCAGGAAAACGTTAGATAAAGAAACTTGGTCAGTAGTTCATTTTATATTGTCTGGAAAAATACTAAGGGGAGCGAAAATGGCCTGAACTGTTTCGAGAAAAGGATGTAACGGCGTGTGCCACTGTTTTGCTCGCATTGGTGGGGCACTGCCTAATTAGAATCATCTCATCACAATCAATCATAATTTTGCATTAATTTCAATAGGAGGATACGCGTACCTTGACAACGGCATGGTATGTGTATCTTTTATTCTACCCTCTACATACCCCAAACCTTCATAAAGAACTAAGGATGTAGTAGTAGTAGTAAGTACAGGTTGACCTGATAAGAAATTCCATAGCAGCCAGAATAAGGCCATACAACATGAGTTCTGACCCGAACACTTTAAACAGGACTCTCCAAAGACTTGGCTTGCATCTCTCTCCGCGCTGTCGAGCGTTCTGTTCTTCGCAGTCCCATGCTTTTTGCATGGCATCGCCTAAAATGTGGGGATAAGGATTAAAATCACAATTTGATAGACATTATAAGGCACAGATAGGTCTCCCTCATTGACCATCCCACCAATCAATCCATGGCCTGACCGACATCACACTAATATTATATAGGCGTAAGTTTGTGAGTAACAAACATTTATATGTTTATCACCTCTGCACGCTCGACTGGATGAAAGGATTTGGATGAAATTTGGCACGCGAGTAAACCATGTCCTATAATATAATAATGCTCATATACGATATTTTTTTATCCTTAGAGTATGTGCCCTTGGAACAATTTCTCAGGCGAAGCCGCTGGCGCAGTAGGTATGTTATATGACCCAATTCTCAAGGAGACTACTGTAGGCAAAGCCGGTCTAAAATATGACCTGTATCTGTCATTGTACCAACCCGCACTGGGTCCTCGTGCTGGGTTACGGCTCGTTCACTGTCCTAGAGAGGAGGCCTGAGTCCCAGCAGTGGGAACATTAAAAAGGCTGATGATTATATGATTTGATTTCGTCTTTTTGAAAAAACGAATACCTTTTGTGTTCAAACGAGTTACCGTGGCTGTGGAACACAATGGGCAACTGAAGGGACACCGAGTGGGTTTTAGTCAGTATAAGTCTGACATTCCCCCTCGCTCTATCCACTCCATCAATCTACAGGGTTCTCATGTGATTTGATTGACCATTACATATTTGCTGTATGGACTTTAAAAGAGACTTGACCCCTGAGTTTGTTTCGGTGTTTCTTCTCAGGGTAGTCAACTAGGTAACACCGGCCTCATCTAATTTAAACTGACGAATAAATTGACGTGCAAATGTGTTACAAAACCTATTTTATCATTTATCTACAGTCGGAGAAACTATTCGATGATGTCCCACCTTAATAAAAAAATTGATATACGTTGTTACCATATATTATAATTTATTAAGTAATTATCAATAGAATAATTTGAGTAATTACCTAACACATTAGAGCGATGCTCCGGCAAGGGTGCGTAGAGGTCGGTGTCTCTGATATCGCGGCTGTAGCCCATCTTAAATGTTTCTAACGTCCACCTTTGAAAAACACAACTCCCATAAATCCTTATACCAAGAATTAGCTTCGATTTTCTGTTGATCTTACTGGACCAAAACACCCTCTGTTCCAGGGGCACCGGGTTTTAGAAAACCTCATGGGTGCTCATGTTCATTTGATGAATATAAATTGGCGAAGTGTGAGTAGAGAAATGCAAACTGATTTGACACTGATCGACCGATAAATAAATAAATGTCCTACTTGCATACTGGATCTAAAACTAAGATTTTCTATTATACTATGGAAACCAGGTACAACGAAGGTACCATAAATAACTAGACCGAACACAAATATCTTTTTCATCAACAATCATTTGTGCTGAAACGAACCCGACCCTTGCGTTTAAACCGGCGCTCTAAACCACTGCGCTGTTTAGCGCGTTTTATCATTATCATTACCCGACGACCCGTTTGGGTCGGGTAATAAAAAAATGCCCATCGCTAAAAGGCGATCACTGATCTGTTTCTTGATGTCTATTGTCAGGGGTGCTCGGCACCCTCTGTTTATTTCTCAGAGGTGCTCGAGCCCCCGAGCACCCACGGAGTCGGCGCCTCTGCTCTGTTCAGCATAAATATTGTAGTTTTTATTATTAGATTTGAAGAGTCAGCCAATAGGTATAATGGCACTATTAACAAACAATAATTATGCAACAATTTCAAGGGTTTACCATTTTTCTTAGTTTTATCTCCTACGTACCAGAATGTCAAGATTGAGAACAAGTTAGCTCCATGACGTGGATTCATCTCCCTTCTCTGTTTTGGCCCAGTATCCATTTTTAATAGTATTTAATAAATCATAAATTGATAACGTCTCAATAGAATTACTTAAAGTAAATTATGTAATCTAGATAGCTACGGAAAATCTGTAGTGCTTTGGTACCTACCTATTGCCTTTATGAAATGAAAATAATGAAATATAATTGAAAACCTTTTTCAATACACTTGTTTGAAAACCCGCTCTTAGCCCACTGCTTTTAGGCACGCAATTGACAATTTTCCGCACTAGTGCAGAAAAGTGCGCATGCTCTCCCCGCCACAATTTTATGGGTATCATTTAAGCTATCGCCAATTTAATTAGTTTTGTGTTTCTTAAATAATAGGGTTAGCCTGCAAAATAGTAGATTTGTCACCAAAATGTAGTCACCAAACAATATAAAATTAATTCCACAATAAATCACCTAAAATCATGGAGATATAGGGTCTAGTACCAAATAAATGTTTTTGTATAATATATTATAAATAGATTTGTCTTTAAGAACGAAGTTTATATTCATGTAATGCACTACAATTTTATTGGTAATCCACCTCTTATTTCACACATTATATATTAACATTAATTTGATAATTCATACCTGGGAACACTTTGTTTATCTGAGAACGAAAATATTTCGTGGCGATAGACCTATTTATTAGGTGATACAACTTGATGACAAATATAAATTTTGGTAACAAGAAATATAGTCGCCTACGAGCTACGGTTTGTGCTAATTCTGCCTTGGTCGCAAAGACAAAATTTCTGCACTTGTATCAAAATGCACCTACAATTTTTTTAGGTGGGACCTCAGCAAATAACTTTTCCCAATCTTTATTGACTAAAACCCACTCGGCGTTCCTTCAGTTGCCCTTTACGTTCCAGGACCACTGTAATTGGCGAACAACCCCGCAGCTTATGATTGATATAAGTACCTACCTAATATTTAAATATGGTACATAAATTATAACCATGCCATGCCATATTTTATAACTCTCTCTCTTTTTTATTTTTTCAGACAAGAGTGAATACGCTCTTAATAAGCTAGTGCGCCTCACCATCAACGATTGCATCGCTGCTTGCCAGCAGGTGGGATCGCAGTCAAGCACCAGTTTATTATATCAATAAAAAAAACTCATTCAAAATTTGTAGCGACATTATGATGCAAGCTTCAGCCAAACGCTTATTTTTTTAAACACATTGATTTGGTCTGTCTTCATTACGTACGTGACTATTAGCTTAATTTTATATTCCAAATTAATTTTGAACATTGATATAAAGAACAAAGTTGTATATATCTACGTATTATGTCGCAACAACGACCATACAGCCCAGACTAGCTGTATGGTCTTTATGTCGCAATCAACTCTATATGTAAAAGCATATAAAATCACAGTTTGAATGGCACACAATCAAGTATGAACAATGCTCTTCATTCGAATAACTTGTCTTCTTTTATGTATTTATCTGTGTGGGGTAAGTATTGTCTACAAATTTTAATGTTTTTGATAATAATGCATGTCAATTAGTACTCTTTTCCAAAATATTATATTCCTAAATTATTATTTTTTTTGGTATCACAGGCACAGAAATGGTATAACCATTTCTCTCCATCTCCATACTCTTACCCAGTTAGAACGGCATACGCGTATCCACCACTATGCAGGTATGAGCCCTGCAGCACAGCACTCGAAGATCTTAACTTGTTGCTGGAGCTCGCAAAAGTCCTGGACGATGACGACAAGGCCTGTTCCAGTCCACAACAACCACCGAACGGCGGACTCAGCGATGAAATCATAATGAAGCTGGTCAATGCACTCATATACACAGCCACGCAAAACTGCGGTCCAATGCGTGACGATAGTTGCAATGGAGGTAGAGGAGACGGTAACAGGGGTGGTGTAGGCGGAGGCCTAGGCGGTGGCATAGGGGGTGGCTTAGGTGGTAGCCTAGGCGGAGGTCTAGGCGGTGGCCTAGGCGGAGGTTTAGGCGGTAACCTGGGCGGCGGCGTAGGTAGTGGCCTAATTGGTGGCTTAGGAGGTGGTCTAGGCAGTGGCACAGGCGGCGGCACAGGTGGCAGCCTGGGCGGAGGCTTAGTTGGTGGCCTAAGAGGTGGCTTGGTTGGTGGTCTAAGTGGTGGTGTAGGCGATGTCGTAGGCGGTGGTGTAGGTGGCGGCAAAGATGGTAGCCTGGGCGGCGGCTTAGTTGGTGGCCTAGGAGGTGGCTTGGGTGGTGGTGTAGGTGGTGGTGTAGGCGATGTCGTAGGCGGTGGTGTAGGTGGCGGCAAAGATGGTAGCCTGGGCGGCGGCTTAGTTGGTGGCCTAGGAGGTGGCTTGGGTGGTGGTGTAGGCGATGTCGTAGGCGGTGGTGTAGGTGGCGGCAAAGATGGTAGCCTGGGCGGCGGCTTAGTTGGTGGCCTAGGAGGTGGCTTGGTTGGTGGTCTAGGTGGTGGTGTAGGCGATGTCGTAGGCGGTGGTGTAGGTGGCGGCAAAGATGGTAGCCTGGGCGGCGGCTTAGTTGGTGGCCTAGGAGGTGGCTTGGGTGGTGGTGTAGGCGATGTCGTAGGCGGTGGTGTAGGTGGCGGCAAAGGTGGTAGCCTGGGCGGCGGCTTAGTTGGTGGCCTAGGAGGTGGCTTGAGTGGTGGTGTAGGCGATGTCGTAGGCGGTGGTGTAGGTGGCGGCAAAGGTGGTAGCCTGGGCGGCGGCTTAGTTGGTGGCCTAGGAGGTGGCTTGGATGGTGGTGTAGGCGATGTCGTAGGCAGTGGCCTAGGAGGTGGATTAAGTGGTGGCCTAGGAGATGGCGCAGGTGGAGTCCTAGTTGGTGTTTTAGATGGTGGTCTAGGTAGTGGCGTAGGCGATGTCGTAGGCAGTGGCCTAGGAGGTGGATTAAGTAGTGGCCTAGGAGATGGCGCAGGTGGAGTCCTAGTTGGTGTTTTAGGTCTAGGTGGTGGCGTAGGTGGTGGCCTAGGAGGAGGCTTAGGTGGTGGGCTAGGCGGTGGTGCAGGTGGTGTGCTAGGAGGTGTTTTAGATGGAGGCGTTGGCGGTGGTGTTGGTGATGTCGTAGGCAGTGGTCTAGGAGGTAGCTTAGTTGGTGGTTTAGACGGCGGGGCAGGCGGTGTCCTAGTTGGTGTTTTAGATGGTGGTGTAGGCGGTGGTCTAGGAGATGGAGTAGGTGATGTCGTAAACAGTGGCCTAGGAGGTAGCTCAGTTGGTGGTCTAGGTGGTGGGGTAAGTGATGTCGTAGGCAGTGGTCTAGGAGGTAGCTTAGTTAGTGGCCTAGACGGCGGGGCAGGTGGTGTCATAGTTGGTGTTTTAGATGGTGGTGTAGGCGGTGGTCTAATAAGTAGTGGTGTAGGTGATGTCTTAGGCGGTGGCTTAGGAGGTAGCCTACTTGGTGAACTGGAAGAGGTTGGTGACATACGAAGCCATTAGAATTTTTGAGTTAGTATTGACGGATTTTATTATCATGTTTGAACTTATGGCATATTACTTCGTTGTTCATTGCATATTGGCATACTTATATTATAATGTATCTTATAATATTGTATACACCCGCGTCTCAGGTTACTACTCCGCTCCCGTGGGCCGTAGCGTGAAGTTAGAATAACATTTTTGCAATTAGAACCAGCAGGCCTAGCCAAATGACGACCGTTTCGTTTCGATTCTCTTTCGTTGAACGCCTCGAGCCAGCCAGGCATCCGAGAACTTTGTTCTGACGTCATCTCAATGCTCAGTCACGTGGTTAGAATAAAGGAATCAGAGGCGTGGCCGACTCGAGGCGTTCGACGCAAGAGAATCGAAACGAAACGGTCGTAACTTGGCGAGGGGGCAGTAGTGCCTGAGATTATCACATTCAAACTTTCAACATTACAACTTAAGTACGTATTATTGTGATATTTATTTTACCATCATGCTAGCTACAACTAGGCTAGCTGTAGTAGAGTGCGAGCTAACATTTTGTCGTCAGTGGGTTACTAAAGACAAATTCTAAATGAAGAAATCCAATAATATTTTTTCCGACCCGAGAATCAAACTCATGATTTTATTCTTAGGAATTTGGTACATAATACATCGATCGGTGGGAGTACCAGCTTGTAAGTGACCATTTTTTATGAAAGAGCTCATTTAAGTACCTACTACTTATAATTAATAATGTCATCAAACATGCAAACGATACGTTAGTTTTGTTATGAGAATAAACAAACCATGTAAAATTGAGTTTTATTTTATATTTAAATATTTATCACATTCTTATACGATAAAAAATTACTGGGTTCAAGAACTACAGGCACCTGGGTATTTCTGAACCCAGTGATTTCTCGTAAAAAACCGTGCGTATCTTTTTTTTCTTTTTTTTACTCCTTAGGGCCGGCTATAATTGTTCAACCATATCGCCCAGTCTTTCGACAATGTTTTCTTGTGTGATGAGTTTTTATTTATTAACATTACATGTTAATTAAATACGAAAGACATTATTATTAATAAATTTTATTAATAATAATGTAATAGTATTAATAATGTAATGTAATGTGTAATAGTATTTAATTATCATAGTTGTTTCTTTTTGTTTTAATGGCGATCGTAGAAAAACTAGACTAATATAATAAAAACAAGAATAATGTGGTTGCTTATCTACAAAGAAAAAACAAATCTCTTTTTGAGAACAAAGAGATTTAGCAATAATCTAGAAGGATTTATTAGTTGAAAACAAAATAAATATGGGTTTATTTCCCTGACCGTGTGTTAAATATTATAGTCTGTCTAAAATTCCCAAGTCAAACGACTTGGGAATTTTGTATATTATATAATCACTAAAAAATACTTTGATACTTTTTTTAGGGTTCTTTTATTAGGAAACTATGATTAAGATCTCTATCAACTTTGATTATTGAACCAGTGTTGATAACATCAGATTACGTTTTGCCCTAAGGTAGGATAGGTAGGTTGCTCTTAGGTACTCAAAGTCTTTTGAGTTTTTAGACAGACTCGTAGAGGTCAATCAGTGGTTTATTTTTTATTAATTAAATATATTATTTTTGCGAGGTATGTACCCACGGAACAGTAGAAACGTTTTTACTGTTCCGTGTATGTACCCAAAGTCGTTTGAGTTTTTAGACAGACTAGTAGAGGTCAGTCAGTGGTTTATCTTTTATAAATTAAATCAAATTATTTTTGTGACTAGAAACGGGTAACATTGGCTGCTGCAGTGTTGCCAACTCTACGTATTTTTGCCAGAATCCATGTATTTTTATCAAATATTTAAAAAATAACAAAAAGAAAATTAAATAGGTAGTGTGTATCATTCAAAGAAATCTTAGCGAGTTCAATGACCTGTACGTACTGTACGTAGTAGTCGGCGTTGCGTACTAACTACATACAGGTCATTAAACTCGCTCAGCTGACGTTTTCATAAAGAAATTAATTTCGTACATGCGTAAATTAAGGGGCCGGCGACGGATGAATTTCCATACAAACGTAATACCACGCTCATTTGCTTTTGGAGCATATTTCCAACATATTATGATGATATACGGTTATAGACAATATTTATCTAGGTTCCTACGTCTTTCTTTTTTTAAAAAACAAAAAGAAATTGAAGCGAATTGTATTTCGCACTTTTTACATCGTAAATGGCAAAACATGCCATTTGGATTTTCCTGTATTAAAAATAACAATATTTCTAATATTCTCGACGTAGGAACCTAGATAAATATTGTATAGAACCGAATATCATCATAATATGTTGGAAATATGCTCCAACTGTAAATGAGCGTGGTATTACGTTTGTACGGAAATTCATCCGTCGCCGGTTCCTTAATACGAGTTTTAAAAAAAGGTACTTTATTGTTTAATTTTATCGTTACAAATCGATAGTGTTGCATGTACCGGATCGATCCTCCACGGGATTAAAACGATCAAAATTTAGCGGTGTATACCTAAACTACTGTATATGGTTTTTTTTTAATGTGTGATAAACTGATATTGATCTATTTAACGGGTTTAGTTCTACTTGGTCCGTCTGACCTAGCGTTGAAAATTTCGAAAAAAACAATTTGATTTTTTTCCATGATAAAAAACAAGCTCCCTCAAACCTCTCCCCCAAGTGTCGCCATTTAGGCGCAATAATGACAGATCCCCACTATTGGACATAAGTCTCCCTCTCGCTATAATGAGCTATGCCCACTGTTGAAAATAAGCCTCCCCCAAATATCGCCATTTAGGCACTATAATGTCTGATGCCCACTGTTGGACATAAGCCTCCCCTTGCTATAATGACCTATGCCCACTGTTAGATAAAAGCCTCCCCAAGTGTTGCCATTTAGGCGATATATTGACTGATGCCCAATTCTGGACATAAGTCTCCACCTCGCTATAGTGACCGATGTCCTCCGTTGGACATAGGCTCATAAACTAGTGCAGCTCACCATCAGATTGCATCACTGACTGCTTACCATCAGGTAGGATCGGAGTCAAGCGCTAGTTTATATTAATTAAAAAAAACACGTACTTATTTGAAAAAATAAAACATGAAGTTTTCGGTTTTCATATTTTTTTTAGTTTTTTTCGGTTATATTGGAAAAATACATTAAATTTATACTTTATAAATTTCTTGAAAGTTTCGAATGTTACATTGATTAAAACAACAGTATTGGAAAGAAACGGGAATTTTCCCTGCTTATTTCAACGCTAGTCTGACCAAACGTACCTTGGCATTGCCTACACAAGTATAAAAACTCTATTTAAAAACTCTGTTTTCAAACGATTTAAGTATGTATAATGCGTTCCAAATGAGAATAGGAAAGTCAATAAACTCGATCTGTCAAATTTTGATTGAAAAGTACGGTTTGCAAAAAAAGCTTATTTGCGTTTTAATGATTTTGTTTTTGTTTAACTGACCCTTAGTTAAGTCATATTTAGAAATAGATAAAAAAGTTATTCATAATAATTGTTTAACAAATTATACTACTTTCTTTTTTATTTTCATTATTGGCTACCTACATTTTAAATTCAAAATTCAAATTGCCAGCCGCCATTTTATCGTCGTTGTTGGTGTTTCTTCGTGCGACTGAGTATCCAGATTGAATTTTGTCATAAATACAGGTAATAATGCCTATTTTGATTTAAAACAACAGTTAGTGATATAAATATTAAAAACCTCTATTCCATGTTTTATTTTATAAGGGAAAGCAGCAGTGATGATGACGGTGATGACGCCACTACTCAGACACTTCACACAGTTACGTAAAGATCAGCAAAATTGAAGAACTGGATTTTGATCAGAGTTTTTTCGTTCATGATTCGTAAATAAATTAAATTTAACAAATTTCTTTTTTTGTTCACCCAACTCAATTTCTTCGGTTTGACAGTAAGACGTAACGTCACAACATGGCCGGCGCTCCTATTCTCATTTGGAACGCGTAGTATGTACACAATTTAATTCGATTTAAAATCAAACTCACACACTGAAACACACTCGTTGACTTCGTCATTCATGAACGTGACTCGCGATCGCGATGCGACGTTGCCGGCTCGCTAACACACACGCGCACATAAAGTGCGTTTCACGAAAGAATTCTCTGCGCCGTAATGTTGGCAATACGGAAAAGCAGTGTTTTTAGGCGAGTTTTCTTTCAACCGTTTAAAACGGTTTATTTGGGGTTTAAAACCGCAACATTTTGGTTTAAAACGCTTTAAACTGGTTGATTTACATCTATAATCCGATTTTCACGCGGGTGAAGCCACTGGTTGAAGTTATTAAATATGTGTAGTAAACTAGTAAATCCTCGGTCAAGCTTATTATTAGTAGGGTTTCTTAAGATGCTACATATTTTGCGTCTACCTATGTAAAAATTACAATAGTCGACAATAGACACTAATAACCCCGTGCATTTTAAGATTTGTTACGTGAAATGAACGATAATGGAGGAATGCTATACGAGATCTTATAAGTGGTAGATTTTTCGGAAGAAAGTCTGAAGTAAATTGATTCTAATGTTAAAAAAACTCATTCAAAGTTATTAGCAGTATTTGGATTTTTTGTGCTTTGACTATATTTTTTGCGTTCAAATGCGCACCGGATTCCCGAAGACCCGAACGTGTGGGGTCCTTCTTCATTCTACGTAATTTTTATTGTGCTACCGACCGGTACTACGTCTTTTCCAAAATCCGAGTTGGCAACACTAGGCAGTAGGCTGCTCACTGCTGTCATCAAATACGTTGGGTGACATTTGTTTGGTTTTTGAATTTTGTTGGATTTTACCAAAATATTTAATATTTTTTGTCTATTTAGTAGCACCTAAGTCATACAAACTATTTTAATAAGTAATTTTGCTAGTTATGCAAATAAAAACTTATTTTTGTGAAGTCAAATGTCAAGATGACTTCAGAGGCCGAAGCTATAAAAACAAATGAATTTCTGCGAAGACGAAAGCTGAGACTTCAACAGGTTTGAATTATGATATGATTGTTATTTTGAATTTATATATATAAATTAAAAAAAAAATTGTCAAGTACGGACAAAGTAAGTATACAATGCGAGAGGTTTTTAGGTCCGAGAACAGTCTAAAGACATCGCAAAGAAAATAAGGCAGCGCGCCAAGGTTGAAAAGTTACGACAAGTTGTTGATCTAGACGCGAAGAAACAAAAGGAATATTTTGAATGTCAAGAGAAACTGGTAAAGCGACTGGAAGAGCTGTATGCGAAAGGTCTGGAAAACGTGGGGGCGAGTCATCATAGTGCTTCTGAATTGACACAAGGTAAATTGGGGTTAGGCATATCAATAAATTTGTTATTACTCTTGCCTCTTCCCGCAGCAAAGTTTATTTTGGGGTTTAATTCATGATTAAAATCTTAGGTAGATTTCTAGTACTAAAATTCTAAGGGAAATCCTATGAAATGATCATTTGTTTGAATAGGTGCAATATCTGCATGCTACTATTTAATTATTAAGATTATAGTTTTTCTCACTAGATGAAGTAACTAAGACAGACAAGTCTAAGTTGCGTGGTAAAGAGGCTACAGTTGAATTGAGGAGAAAGAAGCAGGAGATATTAGATCAACAGAAAAAAATACTGGACAGAAAGGTGCAAGCAAGGTAAGGATATTTATTATGCTAACTTTTGAAGAAAAACACAAATATTTATTTCACACAGTTGATGTAAAGTGTAAACATTGCATAGGCCAAGATTGTCTGGAACTAAAGTTAAGTTGGTATTATTTCAAACAAGGAATAGCCACTTTGTTGAATATAGTGAATATAAAAGATAATGAACTTGTAATATTATAAATTACCTTGTTACAAGTTGATTATCTTATAATTTAGTATTACAAAGATTAAGAACAAAAAAAAATTGGAACGGGTATAGCCAAATGGTTTCCAACATAAAGCTTTTGTTGTAATTTTTAACTAAACTGAATACATTTTAGCATTTTTTTTGTCTCACAGGGAGGCTGCTAATGAAATCAGCCGGGATAAGTCATCAGTGGTAGCTAATAAACTATTTTCCAAATCTTCAAGCATAAAAGTATCTGATGACTCTAGCCAAAAAGCAGGAGCTTCCTCAGAGCTTGTAAACTTAAAAGAAACTGACAAAGATGCAGGAACTAGTAAAAATGAAGTAGATGTTGTGAAGACTAGTGATATGGCCACACAGTGGGACATGGAAACCATACCCGAGTGGGAACCTGTGCCAGCCCTCTCACTTCCAACAGACAAAGACACCCCGAAGGATTCTGAAGATTTTATGGGTAGTAAAGCTGAACAAAGCAAAAGATTAGACTTATTTGCAATCAGCAAGGAAATGCCAACCAGTTTACGAGGCAAGCATACACTTGAAGCAAGAGACAGAGAACCAGGAAGACCCTCCTTGACAATAGTTTCTGAATACCTGCAGAACAGAAAGCTACGATTACGAGAAACTGAACCATCATTGACCAACAAGAAGACATCAGATGATATGCAAAGCTTGAAACAAACAATAGAACGAACCAGATCTATTCGCCCTGAAGGTATTCCTTTTAATATTTGCCAAGTACATGACCAGCAAATAATTCCAGTGCCGACTTGGCAAGCTGAAAGAAGTTGCCGATTCTGTTCTCACACAGCTAGTCGACAGACTAGTGTCAGTCCTGTACCAAGTAGACAATTTAAATCTGTGACTAATGCTCAAATTAATCAGATCTTTAGTTCCATAAGACCTGTGCGGCAGGCCAATGTACAACCAAGTCCTGTTGTCAGAGGGAGAAGCCCATTTAGGAGGAGTAAAGTCGATCCAAATATTTGTAAGCAATATTGTGAAGCAAAGTTTAAGCAATAGTGGCTGAGTAATCCATCGGAGTTGGGTCCATTATAAATCATTTCAACTTTCATTTCTATGTACCATAATTAACAAATCATGTACTCTCATATTCAGTCCTCATTGTAAATATTTCATCAAGTTTTAATGTTATAAAGAAATGCATCAAGCTTTAGAATCAATTATTTGTTATCAATAATATCTAGGTAATATAATCTGCCACTTACAGTTCCAGGTAAAGGACAGGCTTCTAATGACAAAGCTAAGAATATACCAGTGAATACTGCTCAAAGGAAAAACTCTGTTTTAATGTACAACCACTCGACCAGGGACACCAAGGACTTGCCTCATGCTGACGATAAGCTTGTAGTGAGAGACCTGCAGTCTGAGGAGGATGCATACTCCCAGGCCATGAAGGAAGTGTCAGCCCTCGGTGTAAGGGACAAGGAACAAAGGAAAGTTCAGGATGTAAGGAACAAGGTTGCAGTGACCAAACAAAATGTTGAGAAAGAGTATAAAGACACTATGAATTTCTTGAATTCCTTGCCAAAGGATAAGGGAAATAAAGTTATTGTGAGTACGATAAGGCTTTTGCTTAAGTATATATATTTCATATGTATTATGTAGAATTTACCTAATGCCGGTTTATTATTTTAGAAAAATGCATATATGGATGAACGGCGGCAGCAAATACAGCATCAGAGTCGTCAGCAGAAGATGCAACAAGAATACAAAAAAATCGAAAAAGAATGTAAAAAACATAACTGTTTGGTAAATATTCCATTTCACTCAAAAAATACTAAACAAAATATTTTTTTAATTTTAACAACAATGTCCAATTCTTTTATTTCCAGAAAAATCGCAACCAATCTAAATCGCCTGTAAATCATGACATAGATGACAATTTTGACAGCAGAGACTTCCAATACTCTTGGATGCCTGTGCCCGAGGCTGACAGCAACCTTGCCATCCACGCAATACCTAACACAGTGAAACAGGGCAAGTCTGGAAACAGTGTCAAGTTCAGCCAAGTAGATAGTTATCACGAATACAGGTCTCGGCATAAACACACGCCTCCTACTAAGGATACTTGCCAGGACAAACCAGACAAACCCGCCAAAAGAATCATTGAGACTGTGCTTGTAGACAAGGATACCACTGAATCTTCTGACAGCTCGTCCATTACCTCAGACACAAGTTCAATAGTAAATCTGAGAGTAGAACCGAAAAGAAAACATAGAAATGCTAAAGAGATCAATCAAAATCTGTCAGATGCTGAAAGAATCATAATATACAAAGTGTTGGATTCAAAAACTGACAAGAAGTCAAAAAGACAAACTAAACTTTTAAATGAAATTGCAAAATCTTTGACATGTATGGGAAGAGGTCAGCAGTCTGAAACCCAACAAACGACGACTAGCAAGAGTACTGAAAATGCACTCTCATTTGAACAACTTAATGAAGGTATGTTTATTTATTTATCTGAACTGTGTAACAGATTTTTAATTGAAACCCCTAGAGAATTAGTTTCAGGTGTAAATATTTTCACACATAGCACACTAATATTATATAAGCGATAGTTTTTATGTACGTGTGTTTGTTCTTTTTACACGCTCAAACGACCGCATTGCATGTAATTAGGCATAAAGGCTAGTAAAGCATGGACTAGGACATAGAATATTTCACCCCAGGAGTCTTTTCATTCGAAATAACTTTAGCGTGATGCAGGCGAGACCGCTAGCTGACGCCAATAATTCTAGGCATTTCTAAGTTGACGCTGACGAAGCCTCGGGCGGCAGCTAGTATCAAATGTCCGTAAACCATATTTCAATAAATAATTTAGAAATATTTTGTTCAGGTATCTACAAAGTGGTGGAGGAACAGGGGTAAGTTCTAAAGTATTTTAATAACTAATAATTCCATACTCTCCCTCTTCCTTTTCCTACCTGTTACCATTTCCTATCGTTCTGCAGGGCAGGCTACAAGATGAGTTGTTGCACTACTAATGTTGAGATGTGGCAGTCCACCGCACCACACAAACCTTGGTGGTAAATTATTAGCACTGTTAAAACATGAGGTCATTTACATTTTACGATAGTTTATGCAATTTGAGTAGAGTATCATATGGTCATATTAGTACAGATAGTCTTAATCGAGCATAGTTAATTTGAACATAACAAAGACCCTCGCTTTTGATTTCTCAAACATTTTAAGACATTCCTTGAAGCTTTTCTGTAGCTACAAATCACGTTTCAGCATCAGAGAAAGCATACGGTTTTGGAGAACTGATCACTTGGATTTTACAGGGACAACATAACCTCGATGTACTATGATCCCCATGGGAAGGTTTCAACTGCACGTTCTGAAGACATGCATCGTCGAACATGTCACTGCAGGAGTCCATGCAAAAGTCAACAGTGTGAAAGAGGTTGGTATTTTTAGATGAACAGCTGTATGTGTGCTCTTCTAAGGAGGAGTCCAATGTTATACTGTCTTAAATTATTTTTGCAGGTACTGTTCTACATTGGGAAAGCGGCGATTGTCCTGCACCTGCGTCGTAAGTACTTAACATTCTTTTGCTTTTTAAGTTCTACATTAGGACAGCTAGCGGTATAGATTAATTATATAAAAACTTTTACTTTCAGAACAACTAAAGAAAATCAGTGGCCCAGCACATCCAAAAAGAAGCCATCCAGCCCACCCCCAGCTAGGCAATCTTCTGTCGCGCCATCAACAACCTCATTCACAACAGCTCCGAACGACAAAGACAATATATCTGAAGGTGGGTATATTAAATTAATTGACGAAACTGGGCAGGCGGCAGGGAAATTCATCGTAGATTCTTCTGGGCTCCTTAATGATAATGCTTACGAAGTTGTTATACAGCTTCGGAAGAAAGATAAAGCACAAGAAAACATAAATAATAAAATAAATGATGACGATACAGTTCACAAGGTGAATATACAGTCTGTAAGGCAAATTAATGAAAGTAATCAAAATGATCGGCCTGTTAGCTGCGAGACCGACGTAAACGATATGCAGCCGACTTCTGACGGAGATACATGCAAAGTTTTGAGCGATAGAAGTGATAAAGATAAGCAGTCGACTAAGATTCCTCCTCAACCCGAACTCACAACCACAAATACCATGACTAAAGAACCAAACATAATCTCTGACAATAAAGAAAAATATCACATTGAAACTAATACTGAAGGAAATTATACAGCCTTTGTGCAGTCTTCTGAGAATAAAAAAAACACGTGTGAAAAAGGCATATCTACATATTTATCTGAAGTGGTAAAACTAGACCAACCTCCTAGACAGTCGACCACTACGTACACTCAAACTACGTTAAGCTCTCCGATTCATCGACCTGTTTTCTTTCACATGAGTTCCTCAACATCTACTGCGTACATGAGCCCACCAGAAATGATTTTACCTAATTTTTTAAGACATGATTGTCGCACGACTGAAGATGAAATATATGATCCTATACATACTATTGAACTTATTGGAAAAGAATACCGCGGAGAATTTGGTGAGTGTAAGTGCCGAAAATGTAAGCACGCTAAAAAGATGGAAGTTAACAAAGTAAATGTACCGGCTAACTGTACTAAGAAAAAATATGAGAATACAAAAAATAACACACCGCCAAATACCGCTAATAATACTCCTGACCGACATCAAGCTCACGATGTTCTAAAAGAAAGAAATGTGCCTTGCAAAAACGCAGCGATTGAAAAACCAAAATGCATACATAGCAATCGTAGAAAAGTTGATCATAAAGGACATTGTCATAGAAACAGAAAACTCTCAGCAGAAAGTTTTCGCTCGACCCGAAACATTAATACGCTTCTCGGTACAGATTTTACTTCAAGAAAAAATAAATATAAATTTACAAATTCGTATCGGGATAAAAGACCCGAGCAATCTCGCTTAAATCCAGTTATTAGAGACTACGTGAATAAGTTATTGGCTCTGAATAGACAAGGGCTAAAAGCAGTTGAAGTAGCAGATCAAGAATGTAGCTCAGTAGGCACTCCAGGCAGCTCAATAATTAATGTTCCATTTAATGTTGATGAGAGAAAATCCTCATTATTAAATACGATATCATTAGAACAAATAAAAAACTTGTTAAAACGGAAAATCTTGGAGGAGCAACTAACAAACAAATTAAGTTACACACAAAATTCATTTGTTAATTCAATGTGTAATAACTCGAATAACAAGAAAAGTCTGAAATATTTTTCGTCTCGCACAACCCGTAAAAAACCTATACACAAAGTCAAGTCCCTAAATATTTCCAAACACTTTCTAAAGCAAACAAAATCAGGACAAGAAAAGACTAAAAAACCTGCATCGCAGTCATCGACTGAGGAAAAAAACAGAGCGGGTGGTTGTCATACCCAAACAAAAACCCGAAGTAGAAGCCCTCCAACACCGAGGCAGGTTTATAATGAGCCATTCTCCAGGTTTAATGATTCTGGTTCTACAGCTAAAAATTCTGCAGGGACGGAAAGAATCAAAACATGCCACAAAACAGATTCACCTAAAAAGATGAGAAGCAAACCAGATTTGAAACGCCACAAAGCTACTGCGACAGAGTCGACAGTTGACTCTGAGTCAAGTGGACGCTTCAACACAACAGATATTCCCATAAGTATGTCTACGCAGACAACACTAAACGTTGATACTAACACTGACACTAATTATATGAAACTAGCAGAAGATAAATTGCAAAACATGGAAAAAATTGCTGACCTGACCGAAAAGTGTACAAAAAGATTATCGAACCTGGCCAAAGTATTAGAGGAAGTACGAAAAAATAAATCACTGGCTTATAGTCAAATTTCATCTGCTGAATCAACTGACTCGCAATCCGATAAACCAGTGGTAAGCCCTATTACAATTGAACCTAACGACTTTCCACAGGGATCGGAAACTAAATCTCCTGAACCTATTCCGGATAGGGGTGACTCTATCGAAAAGGAACTTTTGCAATCAGAGCAAATTAATATCTTGGCAGACATACCCAAACCAGCTTTTAAAGTACCGGTGTCGAATTTACCACCACATCCAAAGTCTGTTGATAAATTAGATACGCCTATACATGTATCTACAAATACTGCGGAACTGTTGGTTAAAAATAGACCAAAACCACCACCAGCGTTATCTCGCATTAGTTTAAAACATGGACAAGAATTCATAATTCCACACGAACTATCAACTGTTATAGAAGTAGACTCGCCTATGAGCTTAAAACACAAAAATCAGTCTGCGCGCAATGATGCTAAAGAGGATTCCAATAATTCTAATAGATCTTCCTCTGGGGATAAAACTGTAGATGATAGCAAAAAGAGTGATGATGGAAAAGAATCCCCAGTAAACCCTGATCTGCTTCAAACTAAATCACAATCATCAAAAATTTATAAATTTTCGTCAACCGAGTCGTCAGACGATTCTAAATTTCAAATGATAGATCTAAAACAGTTTAACGAGATAATGTTAGAGCCTTTTATTAGTATTCAAGAATATGCAAAACAATACAACATGGAACCACCAGATGAAGGTTCCAATCTGGATGATATACATAGAGAAGATGCTATTAATGATGACATAAGTTCTCTACATTCTGATGGTAGTTTACCAGATGTAATAGCAGAATTATTGAAACGAAATATTATTACTGAACCATTTAAATTTGATACCGCATCCAATATTAACTCTACTACAATTTCTTCAGAATCTACGTTATCCATGTTAGCTTTGTCAAAAGCACGCAGAGGTAGAAAGAAAACGAATGTTGTTTGCCAAAACAAGGAAAATATCGGCGAAACATCTGATACTTTGAGCTTCTCTTCAAATCCTGACCTAGAAAATGCTTTTAAAAAACTTGGTATGGGCTGGGCTTCCTCCACCTTGAAGAAGACTAAAGAGCGTTTAGCTTTATCTTCGTCATCAAATACATCTAGTTCTAGTTTGTCCCAATTTAAAACGAAAAAAAATCAGGAAGTACCAGCACTAGTTACGGATTCAGTTTCATCTTTAGGAAATGTATGTAAGAGCAACACACAGAATAAGAATACTGTAGACAATTCAAAAAACGCTGAACAACAAACTACATTCTCAAACTCAATGACTGTTAAAGAATTTTTGAGAAATGAATTGGCTAAGAAAATTACCTTTACAAATAAATCAAATGTTAATGATACGCAAGAAGAATTTGTTTCTTTGTTTGAGACGAAAATGCCAGAGGAAATGAAAGAAACGTCGCAGGTTAATCGCGATGAGCGCTCCGTAGACAGTGCGCGAAGTGGCACTAACCGAGCGCGCACTTCCACCCCCGTGCAGCTGTTCAAGTCGTTAACCTACCGCTCGAGCTCCAGTTCGAACATATCCAACGGCTTGTTCAGTAACGCCGATGACCTATCATCGGTTAAAATGACATCCAATTCCATAAAAAATCATTCCACATCCGACAAGGATGACTTGACCATTCCTACCTTCAGTTTGAGATTGAAAAAGAATTCAGACTGTAGTAAAAGTGATTGAAAATATTTTTGTTTGTTTGTTGGCATTTGTTAATATATTATTTATGTGAAAATAGAATGAAGCAAATATTTATGTACTTATTATTTTATTGCAATGATGTTGTTTGGACTTTATGTATATTTTGAATAAATCAATATGAGTCAAATTTTATCTATTTTATTTCAAGAAATACAGCATTTGAGGTAATATACCAAAACATTTTTTATTGCTTTAACAATAACACTTCTTGTCAACTATATACAACATTCCATAAGATCTTTAAGTACAGATTTTTATTAATATTACTATTTGAGATTAGTAAACAGTCGCATATTTTTATTTAAAAAATAACTTTGGTATTACCACATAATATAAATCCATGTTAATTTATTACTGTCTAAAGAATAAATTTAGTAAAATGACAATTTATCTTGTGACTTGCATATTTGCATAGTTCTAAAACATGTGTTGGCTTGCTGGCAACAAAAAAGTAATTTTTGTCAGAGATCCAAAGAATACAAATTTAGACAAATGAGCACTATTCACTATGTAATAACTTAACCAATAAATAATATATTATTACATACTTGTAAATTAATACCTGCTAAATGATCACAGAACATAATTAGCTTCTAAACTATACTAGCTAGGGAAACCTTTAATAACTTTAAATGGTGTTAATTATAATAGGATTTTGAGATTAAAACGTGAGATTTCTGATCATGTATGGTATCAAATTTTATACAAAGTTTCCCTATACAATTTTACTAAATAATCTTTTTGATAACATTATTCTTTTTTCTTATTATCTTTTAGTAAATGATCTCTGACCAGTGTATATGCTAGTCCTATTGTGAGTGCTGACACTACAGTGCCTTGGGCTGCCACTCGGAGCTGCATTAGGAACACGCTCGTGCTCATTTTACCCTTTGTCTTGTATTTGTATGCTCCAAAACCACATACACCCAATAGTCCTATGATACCTGAAACAATAAAAATTGCATTAATTTTACTTCAAAGCTCCTTTTCCAATGATATTTATAAATTTCTTAGACACGGAGCATAGATATAAATTAACAAGAATTGGACTCTTATCGCAAACTTTATAAATTAATTTTAGAAAAAAAAAAAAATATCACCAGCCTTACCTATGATCATAAATGGTGAGTCTTTAGACTTCCTTGCAAGCTTATCTGATTGAGATTCATCTCTGTATTCAAACACTTGCCGTGGGTTAGACATTCTGCACCTGAAACATTAAATAGGTACATAACCTTCAACCAAAAGAAAGGGACAGATCAAGAGTTACATATTAGCTTGTACCTACTGCTAAATATTCTACTGAAAATATGTCAATATTATAAGGTTATGAACATCAAGGGCAATTTTATATTATTATTTTGGGTTTAGGCTTGTAAAGATTATTATCATAATATTAGTAATCAATAAAAAAGGCAACGGCAGAAATCTTAATGTTATTATCCAAGATTATCTGTTGATAATTCCACTCACAAAATTATATAACATAATAAAATATATACGTATATTGCATCACAATTACACATGGACACTTACACACAGTGTGACGGCTACTGCTATTACTACTATTGAAAGAAAATCCTGACTCAATGTTCTTACTGCTTTTCACGTTCAATCTATTTCTGTCTCTTCTGATTTTCATTAATGGAAAAGGATGAAACATCAATCTGGTGACGTCAGTATGAAAAATTTCCAACTACTGCGATATTGTAGTTTGTCGTAGTCACAAGTAACCGTCAAAACTGCTGAAGGTCACGACTGTCAAACTGCATTGCATCCCTTGACATTGACATTTTCAAATCGGTCATGAAATATTTTGTTCAGAAATATTAAAGATACTATCAGAGTGTTTCAAAACTATATCGTCATGTGAAGTTATATATTCACTTATTTAAAAAGTCTCAGGCACTACGTCAATATTTACTATCTGCATTGCTCCTATTATAGTAGGAACTTTCGGGGTTTTTCTTTCACTTACCCCGACTTACCCTTTTGAGATTGCGTCGTTTAGAGAATTTGGCACGTGATCCATCTTTAAATACACAGCTATGAAATATTTTTAGGGCACGTGTAAAAGGTGTTTTTACTGCAAACCGAGGCCATGGCATTTCTAATCAAATTAGTTAGCCCTGGCTATATATGCGTTTTGCAAATGAAGATGCCGCAAGTCATGTGCGTAAAGCGCATGATTTACGGTGTTTAACAAATATATAAAAACACAAATTACGTACCTACCCACGCAGCCACGCACATATTATGCACCCACGTGCACCTGTAGTAGGTACACGTGCATATGGCCAGTCTAGAAATGCATTTCGATGTCGTAGATATGATATATTATTTTTAATTTTGCCATGGTTGAACTGGCCTATTTTCGGAATTGGTCGCTTAGTGAATCATGAAGCATAGTAATTTTATTAGGACCGAACTACGTTAAGCGGACGCCAGCCGTTGCGTGGCAAAGCGCTTGTGTCGTGTGCGACGGTCCCCATCGCGGAAACCGAATTATTACCTGCGCATTGTCGCTATTTCGACTTCAACGGCGTGCATGTGGTTGTGTCGATGGAGAATTTAATATTTATTACGTAACAAAGAATAGCCGCGGGGTCCGGCACCCCGCGCCGTTTGCCCGCGCGGGTCACTGCAATGGAGCACTTTTGCATAGGACCGCGCGGGAGTCCGCTTGACGTAGTTTCGGCCTTTAGCCCTTAACTTTTTTAGAGACGTACGCACTTCGTTTAACCTTTCAGATACCGTCAATTTGAGACACAATAGTGAGACAATAGATGCACGAACGTTCGCTTGGGGTTTAATGAATTAAAATCTGTTGGGATTGTCCGAAGGCTGAAAATTAACAGAAACAATAAATAAATAGGAGTAAATACTGCCATGTTCTAGAACCAAAAATTGAAAAAATCATGCCCAATGCGCAGCCCTTTCCCTCCTAGAGGCCTGAGTCCCGACAGTGGGAACATTAAAAGGCTGATTATGCCATGCTATGGTAAACAGTCAATCTGCTTAGCCTTTGCCCAGTTACGAGATCGACTTCCAGTCTAACAAGATAAATATGAATACCAGCATACATGGAGCGACTGTCTCCACAACTCAGTAGCTGTTTATTTGATTCCCCTTGGCAACGAGTAAATAATAAAAAAGTTTACAAAAACTATATTTTTGGTCCCAAAATCAAAACCAAGATAACAAAATTCATGATACAATATAAATAATTACTAACAAACATTAATAGAAGCTTAAAACTAAAGTAAAAAACAATTACACAAAAAGCAATCTTAAAATAAGCATAAGTTTGAGATACAATCACTAAATAAAGTCGATTACAAAACGACAGTTAGGATTTTTTTCATATTATCTACTAATTTTTATTATTATTATGAAAACTAAAATTTAAATCGACTTCTGTTACCGACTGTACCTACTTACTCATCTTTTTCTAACTCGATAAGTTGTTTATAAGTACTTATAAAAATTGTGACATTTGATTCTGTTATACGATATGGAAAATTGTATAGAATGCACATAAATATTTTTATGCTTACAAAATAATTAAGACCCGTATTTAACCACACGGAATGATGCGAACCAATTTTGATGATTAATTTTAGGTACCTAGAGGAACTTCCAATCACTCTCACACTCTCATAGATTTTTATTTTTCACCCATCCATATCACTTTATACCCACAAAATAAGGCGCGTCTTAACCGCCTGCGCAAATTAGTAGATACAAAAACATCGGTCCAATATGATCAGTGGCGATGCCGTTATGTAACAATGTGACCGGAAAAAATGCAGGCTAAATACGTCATGTCCGCGAATGCTGACCATGAGTAAAGCACTAAGAGTAAAATCTTCTGACTTCAGCCAGTATCGACTCGTACGATGACTCGTCAATGATTATAAACCGCTTGGCCCGCCTGCTGAAGTAATAAATGTCGCCCGTGTAGATGTCGAACCAGAGCGCGTGAATGTGCAGGTCGTGCTTCTCTAAACGTTTCTTCAGCATTCCATAGGATGCGACGTTTTGTAATTGTTGTAGAGTGTTCACCTGAAAATAGTAGATAAATTTAAATCGAAACTTGCGTTTTTAAATCGAAGATCGAAATCAATTCGAATAAATATCTACAGTCACCTCCAGCAAAGCAAAATACCGCATAATGTAGTAAAACATGGTGACAGTTTTTTTTACAAAATTGGTTTGTAAGAATTCGAACCAATGAGTCTGATTTTTTCTTTGTGTTTTCATTGTCGGTTATATAAACTATCCTAAAAATAATCCTGGAGTCGGCAACATTGCTATAGATCGCTATTGGTCTGATCTTGGGGTATAGCTATAGATGTAAATCAACCGGTTTAAAACGTTTTAAACCAAAATGTTGCGGTTTTAAACCACGGTTGAAAACTCGGCTAAAACACTGCTTTTCCGCATTGCCAACATTACGGCGCAGAGAATTCTTTCGCGAAACGCACTTTATGTGCGCGTGTGTGTTAGCTAGCTGGCAACGTCGCATCGCGATCGCGAGTCACGTTCATGAATGACGAAGTCAACGAGTGTGTGTCAGTGTGTGAGTTTGGTTTTAAACCGAATTAAATTGTGTACATATATCGTTTGAAAACACAGAGTTTTTAACTTATCAATAGAGTTTATAGAACTTAAGGTAATGCCTAGGTACGTTTGGTCAGACTAGCGTTGAAAAAAGCAGGGAAAATTCCCGTTTCTTTCCAATACTGTTGTTTTATTCAATGTAACATTCGAAACTTTCAAGAAATTTATAAAGTATAAATTCCAATAAAAACGAAAAAAAACTAAAAAATATGAAAACCGAAAAGTTCATGTTTTCAAATAAGTACGTACTTTTTTTTTAAATTAATATAAACTAGGGCTTGACTGCGATCCTACCTAATGGTAAGCAGTGATGCAATCTGATGGTGCGCACTAGTTTATGAGCCTATGTCCAACAGAGGACATTGGTCACTATAGCGAGGGGGAGGGAGACCTATGTCCAATAGTGGACAGCAGTCATTATAGCGCCTAAATGCCGATACTTGGGGGAGGCTTATATACAACAGTGGGCAACTATAATTATGGCGACACTTGGGGCGGGGGAAGGGCTTGAGGGAGCTTGTTTTTTTTTCATGGAAAAAATACAAAATGTTTTTTTTTTTTTCGGAATTTTCAACGCTAGGTCAGACGGACCAAGTAGAACTAAACCCGTTAAATAGATCAATATCAGTTTATCACACCTTAAAAAAATCCTTTAGGTATGTATATAGATTATATCTCTAGCTCGGTCAAATCAAGAAAATGTAGTTATAATTAAGAAAAACATGGTCATCAACACCATACGTATTAAACCAAAAAAAATGGTTTGTTTTGGTTTTAAACGTTTTTTTTTTCTTTTAAAACAGATTGGTTTAATTGGTTTTAAAGTAAACCGGCCTTACATCTATAGGTATAGCAGATGTTTAGGTAACAATAAAGCGATAGTTACCTGTGATAGTTTGTCTTCTATACAAAATCTGTTGTCTGGATCTATATACGCAACGAATTTTCGTTGTGGTGTTTCAGCCGTGAAAAGCATAGGCTTTGTAAAATCTCCTTTCATATCGATGAACTTGCCCAAGCTTGTGTGAGCATGTGTACACAGCCACGATTTAAGAGGCGACAGTCGCCTTTGTTCCTAAAATAAAGTACAAAATGTATTAGTAGTTTAAGTAACTATCATATTATAACATATTCTATGTTGTGCACTTTTGCTTCCTATGAATATTGAGTCTTTCTTTTAATTTCCCATTCTACTATCATGACCTAACATCACGTATTAACATAACACAATAGAAAGTAGAGCTCTAGATTTTTAAACTAACGCTCTACCTCTAAATAATAAAAATAAAAAATTTAGTTTTTATAAAAAAAATGAAAGCCATTTCCAAAACAACAAAAAATTTGCAAAGTAACTTTAATTTTGAAAGTCAGTGTTTCTGTGGATAGTTTTATTTCTTCGTTTTTAGCTGTGGAGACACTGAACAAGTTCTATGGTAAGATACCTGTAGAAATGCCTCAATCTACACTGCACACCTGCATATTATCCCGGCGCGGCGGAGTGATTAGTATGTTTTGAAATGGTGTAAACAATTGGAACAACAACATGGAATTGCAGCAATTCTGGAAGGTGTGCTATCATTTATGAAGAGTTCTATTGTCTCTCCGGAATTCTTCATCAGATAGATCTAGGCCTTTAAATTGGATCATTCGGGGAAATACACACTAAAACGTTAACTGTGTAATGAAGAAATTTATAAACACATTAAAAAAATAAGTAACATAGTTCTTCCTCCTTTTTTAAAATCAGTTAACGTAGTCACTATCTAGCTCAGTCCGTTTCTTTGCTCATTTCTTCTTAGCCATGCATAGGATTTTGATACGTTATCGCCAGTACATAGAAAGCGAATAAAGCGAGAAATCTACCTAAAGATAATATGCACCCGTGCGAAGCCGGGGCGGGTCACAATTCATTTTTAATATTTAAAAAAATATGAACATACTAACTATACTAGATTCTTCTTTACTTTTTAACGAATAAAGAAGATTCATCGCTTTACAGTCGCTGTGCCCACACACAATAATGTGTCTTATATCATTCAATATACAACCAAGCTCCAAAGCTGCTGGCTCACAACTGGTCATCTCGTCAACAAAGTACTGTGAGTGAGGTATTACATTCCCGGCGTTTCGCACTGAAATTAATACAGATTCATTAGAATTTATTACGGAACTCAAGGAGCTTTCAAGTTATCTCACTTACGAACCTACAAACATATCGCCGACACTAGTTTCTGTGAACCTTGTCGGAATCATTCTACTGTCCATACATGTGTAGAACACTGCTTTAGGCTGAAGCAGAAAACAGAATGCCAAGTTAATACAATGAAGGCTTCAGGGCAGGGCCGTCTGCAGAAGAGGGCGTACGAGTCTGTGCTCTTATTAATCATAACACACAATCCTTGCAATTAGTAAAGTGGTGGATATGCCGACCGCTGAAGATATAATTCAGGAAGATATACCGTCAAGATAACAGGCAAGTATGGACAAAAGTTATTATTTTTCTTTTATTTTGAACGTAACTTTTGTTTGATTAGGTTGGCATTGATTGATAGCCAACAAAAAGCAAATGAACGAACCGAACTAACCTTACCTGTCAATGAGAGTGAAACGAAATGTCAAAATAAATGTAATTTGGTGAATAATTTTACTGAAGGAACCGTAATTATATCATCAAAACGCAAAGCCAGTCAGTTAGTAATCGATTTAAATAAGTGTGCAAAGACATATTACCCTTTTAATTGATAATTTAACCCGACATATTTGCATTATAGAATAAAAAGGTCAGTAGAAATTTACTTACCGTAGGATTGTTTTTTACTTCTTGAAACTGTTTTACCATACTTGCACGATCTAAAACACGATATCTCATAATACCTCTTAGTATTTTTTCCATGATATAGTATTGACACGCTCACATCAGCTTTTCACTGTTCATAAAATGATACAAATTAAAGAAGTAAGGTTGCATGTGGTTAAACTAAGATTGACATCTGTGACCTTCATAAGCGAAGCTTATCGTGTCCGCGACGGACTTGTTTCACAGAGCTAGAGGTAATGTATAATTATTGTGGGTCAACGTACACATTAGGAATGTGATTGGTAGCAAATTTCACATACCGCGTGTATTTGCTTTATCAAAATGATATGAGTAGATATTTATCAAAATACAAAACAGATACGAGTAGGTGTGTAGCAGTGTAGGTGTCTCGACAATAGAAGAGTCTAAAAGCTATGTTAAATTATTCCAGTGAAATAAAATTTCTGTAAAATCTATTTTTTCTTTTATTTTAGATGAATTCAGAATCTGTTATTGGTGATGTAGCAGGGAGGAATGAGAATATTCCACCTGAACTACCTATAAACCATCGGTTCCTGGAACCTGAAAAAGCAGTTAAAACACTCACAGACATGGCTATATGGGAGAAATCAGAAGCTTATATGGAATACACTGGCTTCATCGCCACTCTGAATGAAGCTATAAAGGCTAAACCACTAACAGTAGACTGCAAGATCTCCGACAATGTAAAGAAACTACTAGACATGCTGGAGTTAATTGATAAACTTATAGATGAATTTCCACCTATTGATCAACCACAAAGATTTGGTAATATTGCATTCAGGAGCTGGCTCGCGAAACTGAAGCTGAACAGCACATTGTATCTACAAAATGCTCTGCATATCAGAATACACTTAGCTATACCTGAAGTTAAAGTTTATCTGGAAGAGAGTTTTGGTAACGCAACAAGGATTGACTATGGGACAGGCCATGAAATGGCTTTTGTCATGTTTCTCTGTTGTTTGTATAAAATAGGGAATTTAGTAGCTGAAGATAATGTGGCAGTCGTATTCTTGGTATTCAATAAATATTTGGCTATAGCAAGACGGTTACAGAAAACATACAGAATGGAACCAGCTGGCAGTCACGGAGTGTGGAGCTTGGATGACTATCAATTCATACCTTTCATTTGGGGAAGCTCACAACTCATTGACCAGCCAAGAATATATCCACCTGTCAAGTTCTTGGAAGATGATATTATTGATAAATATCACAATGAATACATGTTTATATCATGTATTAAACATATTAAGGAAGTGAAGAAAGGACCCTTTGCAGAGCATTCAAATCAGTTGTGGAGCATTAGTGCAGTTGGCTCATGGACCAAAATCAATCAAGGTCTTATTAAAATGTACAAGAAAGAAGTTTTAGCTAAGTTTCCAGTTGTCCAACATGTTCTCTTTGGCTCCCTGCTTCCCATAAGGAGGTTCCCTATCAGCCACTAGAGTGAAATTAAGCAGAGAGTTGTGGAGATTTGGAAACAAGGATTGGCAATATTATGCACTACTAGTAGTGAGAATATTGGGAATGAACAGACTGTTATAATATGATTTCAAATTAATATTATAAGATGGAATTTGTTTCAGTAATTTAATGTGTTTTTATTCATGTATTTAACCATATTAATGCACTGTTACTGCCCTATGACTTGTCGTATATTTATGTGTATATTGGTATAAAATGTCAGTATTATGAGTTGTGCAATTTATTATGAGTCTCGTGTCACTATTATTTAATTATCTAATTATTATGATACTAACATGGACAATTGTTATAGACATTGGTGGCTAAAAGGGCGGGCAAACTGGCTGGATAAGCCAAATTGATGTGACATTGCATGGTTAATTGTAATTCTATGCATACTCCATTTTTAGTTGTTTCTCTTTATGATTAAACGAGCGACATGTGTTATCAGATAAATACTTTGGTATTCAGTTTTTTCCTGATTACTTGTTTATCTGTGTAGTATTGTACTGGTAGTCTTAGTTGAGAACAAATACCTTGACCCGTGTTTGAGGCCACATTCTTTAATTGAAACACGCACTTAGCTTTACAGTAGATAACAGTTTGATATGTGTATCTATTATGTAATGTTGAACAATGTATGTACTTGGCCCTGCTTCATCATTATACTTTATCACATTGATGGACATTACCTATGCCATTTTTTTCACTTAGTGTGCTTTAATTTTTACTACAGTATGTGATACAATCAATATTGATTATCTGTGTCTTTAATTTTACCATTTAACCTCAATGTCTTGTAATTTTTTTCAAATAAAATATATGTACTTATTACATCTGTTGTTTTATTTCTTTTTTACGCCAAGATTGGAGGGTTGGTACTGGGCTATTTTAAGTAAAACTAAAATTCTTATACATCATACTATAATATAATATTCTTTTATTAACGCAAACGCATAAATTAACACAGCCATTCACTTAACACCACTTACAATAATTAAACAATACATAAATAATTTCGTTGTTACATAGGTAGGTCTGGAGCAGGAGAATTCATAAAGAAAATATGCGTAGGTACATAATCTCATAATTTACGCTCGGGTAGCAACATGACCTTTACCTGTAGGACTATCGAACCCTACCCTATTTTTGTAGCCATATGTTAACCTGTGGCAATATCACCGACCTTCGACGTCGCTAACATATCAGATGCTCACGATAACAACGAAATTGATAGCGGATAGCTACAGTACAGAGATACAGTGCACACTGTGCACATGGATAAAAATATTTAATTCGTTGTCCTATCAATGTTATCTTTGTGTAAAATCACTTGGGTAGTTTTTATTTATTTCAATAAATACTTACACAGTGCTCTGCAAACTACACGTTACTGATTAACATTCGGTAAATGTGCCGTCACACATCAAAGTGTCGACTACCCACATAATGAAAAAAAAAACCCTTTTGGAACATCCACAGCGATCGACGTCTTGCGATCTGTTTAATATCGTAATTAATAATAACAGTTCACTGGCATGAGTTACAAGATTCAACCATCTAGATTTCTAACTACTTCATCATCAGTTCGGCCGAAAAGATGTCCAACTGCTGGACATAGACCTTCCCCAGGTGTAGGCATAACGACCGGTCCTGTGCATCTCGCATAAACACCTACTTAATTATCTACTTAGGCTTTCGTATTTAATGCTCGTTAGATTTCGGTAAGATGGCGAGGTTTTCCTTGGGCTTGTTGAAGTGGTTATTGTAGAGCGTGTAGATCATGCCGGCGCAGAGGGCGCCAACGGCTGTGCCTTGGGCGATCACGCGGAACTGCATGAGGAACACGCTGGTGCTCATAGCGCCGCGGTTCTTGTACGCCCAGCCGCCGTAGCCGACAGCTCCAGCGCAGCCGGCGATAGCTGCAAAATAAAGAACAGCATGGAAAAACTAAATAAATAGGTAAACACATAAGAATGATTTCTTGTTAGACTCTGTAACTACTGTATGGAAGTAAGCACCATTACACCTACCTATTGACTAAATGTCATCGATCGGCTAATTGGTGGTCATGATTAGAGATGTGCCGTTACCGGCAATATTGCCCGAAGTGGGATTTTTGCCGGCAATATACCTACTCACTTCTCGGAAATATTGCCGGCAACGGCACATCTCTTTGTCATGAGTCAAGACACCCTTGAGAACAAATTCTATATGTCTAGCCTTTTCGTAATTATAGTGGGGTCGGCTTTCAGCCTAACTGGATGCAACTGAGTAGGTTTAGCACGAAACCACTTGGCAAGCAGAGGCGTACCGTGGTCTAATTCAGATGTGGGCGAAGACGCATCAGCGAGGCCTTTTTCTTTCATAAATTCGAAAACGAGACAGCTACTGTCGCAACCCAGTGTTTGACCACATCGTCGCTTATCATCAGCTGAAATAGTGGTCAAAAGTGAGCCTATCAATTATGAAAAAAAACCCTCGCTTGCGTGAGACCCCTTTGGGTGGAGGCCGGGGGCGAGGAGTCGTTTCGCCCATGCCTAGCTACGCTAACTGTTGACAATAGTGTACCCCTAGCCAAGTTGATAATCTGCAATCGTTAACGCTAGTAAAAAACTTCAAATGTACGGGAATGACGTTATCTCAACGCTCAGTCACGTGGTCAGACCAAATAAATCGGGGGTGTGGCCAACTCGAGGCATTTGACGCAAACAAAACGGTTGTCACTTGGCTAGGGGGGCTGGTGTCAGATTTTCTGACCTGTAGCGACTGTTAGTGATCTACTTAGGTACTACACTCGGGACAGCTTTCAGAGCCTCAGAGGCATTTATTAATTTATTGAATGAATATAGGGGTTTTTTTCTGCGGTGTCCAATAATCGGGATCGGAATCCCGGCTGTGCGGCGGCTGAGTGTACAAGTTTTCAAAAGCTGTTACTACTGTAACTACTTCAAAATAATTTTCCTAGAAAGTCTTTATAAAGACTAGGTACTACTTTTGAATTTTTTTTCAAATATTTGTAAACTTATGGTTCAAAAGTTAGAGGAGAACAGTTTCAGAACAACATCAATCCAGTGAGCTGTAGGTAGTAGAAAACCGGTCTCTCTTGTTTGAAAATTGAAATTTCCCATGAATATCTTAGACGGCGAATCATAGTGCGGCGAATAGACCGCTAGAGGACTAATACCTATAAAAATAAAAATCCAATCTTGTTCCCATTTCAGACCAGACGCGATGCGATGAAGATTGATAGTGATTGAATGATCTCATTAGTTAGGTAGGTAGGTACAGTCGAGGCGAACGAAGCCACAAACCCATAGAGATATAAAGAACGAGGCCGTCAACTTTGTGGCTTTAGTAACAGACACATTAGAACAAAATTAAATGTCCGTTAGTAGTAGAACAAAATGTACAGTCAAACGGAGTGATTAGGAACAAATATTTGAAGATTTTCACGTTATTTAACAATTTTTTCAAGTCATAAGTCATTTAATTTCTAACAATGGAACATTATGTTGAAAATAAAATATAAAAATAAACATTAAAAAGTATCAATGAAAGTAGGTCAATGAAAGTATTTAAGTTCTCCTATATTCATTCATTGTATTAAAAATCGACACTTTGATAGAAATTAATACTTAGGTAAAATAAAAATGTACTGAAATGAAAATCATAATTAAAGTTTTGTTCCCATTCACCCATGCGTTCCTATTCACCCCTATTGTCGGTAACTATTCGATACGGCTATACGTAGGTAGCTGTTTTTATGGTTATATTTCAGCTAGACGACGCCACTGAAACCTAACAAGTCAATAAAATGAAACAATGGTCCAACCATCCATTATGAAAACATTGTGGCAACTGTTTGTTCGCTAAATTAGATCACTTGTCTAATGGAGCAAGACTGAGCTTCGACGCGTAACGACATTGTCTGCTAATAAAGTATCTTTAGTGTATTGTTTTATAGTCCCTATAAGTATCTACATTTAGGTAGTATAGTACTACGAAGAAAGAAAAAAGGTACAGCAGATAGATAAAAATCTATATCACGAAGGTGGGTTAGTCTTAGATGTGTGTAGCTGTAGGTGCCGGGTACCTTTTTTACAGTGTGATAGCCTAATAAGTGAAAGTATTTTTTACGGGTTGGATAAGATAAAAAAAAAGGCGTTGCTCTACACTAAGAATTACTTGTGTATATTTTTCACATCCAAAAAAATAAAATAATAAAACAAGGTCCCATCACTAGTAGCTACTAATCCGTAGGTGCCCAAAGTGGAATAAAATTTTAAATAATAATGTGTTCCACTTTGGGCACCTGAGAAAAATATCAACGGGTGCCCAAAGTGGAATACCTCAGGTGACATTCACTCGGGTGCCGTTTTTTCGGGTGCCCAAAGTGGAATACCTCGTAAATGAGGTGAGGTGAGGGTTTTGAACCATAAGTTTAAAAATAATTGAAAAAAATTTCAAAAGTAGAACTTTATAAAGAATTTCTAGGAAAATTATTTTGAACTAGATAGGTTGAACTTGAACAGCTTTTGATAACTTGTACAAAATAATTTCTGAACTAAGTTTGTAATTTATCCGTATATGCAAGCATTTTTAAACTTAATTTACATATTTTATTATCCTGAACGTAACTCCTGACAGATTAAAATCGGTTTACGCAATCCAAAATTACCATCGAAAACCCAACATAAATAACCCGTCTAGTTTGTATAAATTAGTAACCCAATTGCCCGAGAGACGGCGCTGTACTTTTTTACTCTTAAGTGGGAACACTTTTTGTGACGGACGGGAAAATACGGAACCCTACAATGAGCGTGGCCCGACACGCTCTTGGCCGGATTATTCATGTAATGTTCGAATTAAGTCCCTATTTCACTCCCCATAACTATTAAACAATTTGAACGTCTAATACCCTTGGACACGCCACAATCTCGGAGGTAAGTCTTTTCTTTGAGGTGTGGCTAGAGAGGTGGCACGCCGCGGCGTCCGCACTTTCAGCCTGACGCAGGTCTTTACCGGATATGGCCAGTTCGGATGGTTCCTGTTTCGCATACATGCGAAAAAAACAACCGGTTGTCATGTGGGGATCGCCCGGAGGACACGGTGGAGCATACGGTGGAATTCTGCCCCGCTTGGGCGGAGCACTGCTGTGTCCTCATGGAGGCCATGAGGAAATGGGCATCCTCACGTCCCAGCCGCAGCTGGAAGACGCGTCCCGGGTGTCGGAAATCGTAGGGCGATTTCCGGCCACTTTGGGCGCGGGCTTGCGAATGACGAGCAATGGGTAGCTCGTCCCCGAATTAAACACGTTCCACGCTCGCCACAGAGATCAGTAAAACTGTAGGGGCCCGGCAAAGCCGAAGCCTGCTAGGGCATGGACCGTGAACTTAGAACACAAAGGGCAATTGAAGGAACCTCAATAAAATTGCTGCACCCACTTTGGACCGACACGAAAACTTGAGAACGGCGAATCTTCGTTCTGAATACGAAAATATTTTAGCAAACACCTTAAAAAAATCAGTCTTTAATTAGGGACCCTAGACTAGGTAGGTACCTGGTTCTAATCATCATAATAACAATAGTCTACGTACCTAAGATCATGAAGGGAGATTCCTTGGTCTTACGCATCAGCTTCTCACCCTGGCTCTCGTCATGGTAATCGAACACGGGCTTTTCCTCCACCATATTTGTAGCTGAAATGAGGAAAATAAACATGTTATACTGTCACTACTTATTTTATGACGTCAAAGCATCAACATATGGTTTTAAATCGAGTTCCGCGCAGATACACATATGATAGAGAATAAATAATTCGCAACTACCGATTCTGTTAATATGACAATGAAAAGCGAGCCCTTTCTTAGTAGTTTTTGGATATTAAGAGCTATTAATTCGTAAGTAGGTAATTATTAAGTTATACGCAGCTGTTCCTTCGACCCCAAGCATGTATCAAATCAAGTTCCCGTAGGAATTAGACTGGCAGCACAGATATTATCCCCGAACGAGGATTTTAATCCATGGAACAGGGTGTCTGCAGGCTGCCCCCGTGCTTTAGCTTCCTCCTACTAGCTCTTATAACTCAGTAGAATAGTTTGGTGAGTTCAGTATCGTCTTAGCCCAAAAGAAAACCAATTATCAAGAAGCCGAAGGTTGGCATTTGGAAAATAACTGTGGTTGTGCGTGAATCCTTTCCTTTGAAGTTTTTTCTCTAAAGGCGATCACATACAAATTTCGCGACAAGCAGGAAAACTATGAGTGCCTACGTATGCTTTATCGGACGTGGGAAGGAGTGAATCAGTTTGATAAGACTCCTACTCACAAGGAAACGATTGCACCTAATCTAATCGGCATACCGGCTATAAGCTGCACAAAATTAAACTCTGCAGAATTTTGGCAAGTGCGGCTCAATATTTTTTTAAGCAATAGAAATGGATCTAATCATACATAGTTAACCTAGGTGGTAAATTCCCAAACTTAGAAACCATTAAAATATCAATAAAAGTTCTAAACTTGGCTTGGGAATTTGAGAGTTGGTCATTCATAAAATAGATATTTTACTGTAGATATCATGTCAAGCTATTTGATATCATTTGATAGACAAGATACAGACCTACGGACAACATACCAATCTCCATCTATTTTAAACCAGTAGTACAACGTTTCTATTAAAACCATCATGTTTCGCTAGTTTCACGGTCGTCTATGTTTAGTCGACGGATTGCCATGTTATGAATTTTCCTGTATAAGTACAATATGGTAGAAGCTAGTGAAAATAATTCTACATATTGCAAACATATAACATCTATGGTACTTAGGCTGATATCTCAGTAGCAACCATACCATGGGATATCTTATCATGTTCCCATCATCTTTCAATTAATAAAAAAACGATTACACAATAATTATATTGGTAACGTCACCCTCGTCACAGCTTGATATTAAAACTTTATGTAGTGCTGCTGATATTCACACATTAGATAATTGTGCTAATATTTTATACAAACAATTAGCTGTTACGACCACATTCTTAACACTAGTTTCCACAAACAATTACTTTAAACACCGAATTTATAAAAAAAAAAACACCAAAATTATACAAAAATTATTGCCTCACATTCACAGAATAACACAAACGATAACTAACCTTGTTAAAAATCAAGGACACCGAAATTAAAGCACTAGATTATCAGCACGACACCTACACGTACAAAGTCTGTCGAATGAATGAGCTCAACAGTCAACGAGCGGACCGCGATGATATCACTAGTCGTTCTCACTGGGGATTCACACAGTGCAGGATTTCATAACAACGTGTAGTACAATTAATTATCCTACTGTACCGTTACTTGGAAATACACTTTCTATCACGTACCTTGACTTTAAATGCGGTAAGGCTGGAGCTCACTGTTCAATTCTTCGTCGAGTGCCGGAATATGGTTCCCTTCGCGTGTGCAGATAACGTGCGCAAGTCGACAAGACGTGTGCTATGTGCACTCGGTCCTACTACTAACTTTTTGTACATTTTACGTCATTTCTAATTTACCACGCGCGCGTTAATTTTGTTATGATAGAGCTAAAAACGTTGACAGAGTGACAGGACTGGTTTCCTTTCGTCTTACAGAGTATTTAAAAAAATAATAAAATACCAATCTTTCTTGCACAGAAAATTATGTTACTCGAGTCTTCATAATTAGCTCAACAAAGCGGTAAATTGGTAGATAAAAGGCAAGTTTTGTATTACAGATTCCACTGTCTAAGGAATAATTTGTGCGGCGAAGGTCACACTAATAAAGATAACTCGTAGTTTTGATTTTTCGACCGAGACCTTGAATCTGAGAGGTCTCGAGTTTGCGCAGAGCTGTTACGTGTGTAGGTACGGCGGCGGCGGCGCTAGGTTTTTATAGCTTTTGGAGTTTTGGATACGTACCATCAACATTGGTTAATAGGAAGATTTATTTGTAGAGATTTTGAATTTTTGTGTACAGTTTATTCTTCATTTTCAATTTCAAGTTTTTGCATAATCATTATCGCGTGTAATGGATTTTTAAAAGCATTTCTGCACTGTTTTTCAGGGTTCCTTACCTCAAAAGGAAAAAAAACCTGAACCCTTAGAGGATTCTTTTTTCTTGGTGGGAAAATCATCAATGACAACGCCCGCTCTTGGGCGGAGCGGGAGATAGTGTCAGACTCTTAGACTAAAAACCCACCCCGATCCTTCAAGCCTTCATACCGGGGCTCGAGTTGTCTTTCGAAACTAACCCTGGCCCCGGTAGGCTTCGACCCAGCTGGGCCCCTGCTGTTGCTGACAACTTCTTGAGGCGCGCGGGAACAGTGCGCGCCGTCGACGACTTGGGCTTGGTCCGGACAGTTACCGGACGGACGGACAGCGAGCTACCCATTGCTCACTGTCCGCAAGCCCGCGCCTACGGTGGCCGGAAATCGGGATCGGAATCCCGGCGGCGGCGGCGAGAGCGCCGTTGCCTGATGCGGTTGGCCTCCTCCTTTGCGAGCATTACTGTTTCGCAGAAGTCGGAGACCGCCTGCCACTGCTCCTCGCTCCGGACCATGGCCTGAACCAAGGCCCGGCGCTAGAGGTTTCCGCCGCCGATCGCGCCCATGAGGAACCCTTCTTTTTTTTTTTTATGGTGGGAAAAATCATGCATTGACATCCCCCGCCCTTGGGCGGAGCGGGAGATAGTGTCAGACTCTTACTGACTAAAAGACCCACCCCGTTCCTTCTAGCCTTCATACCGGGGCTCGAGCGCCCTTTCGGATAACCCTGGCCCCAGTAGGCTTCGACCCGGCTGGGTCCCTGCTGTTGCTAACAAATGAGGAACCCTTAGAGGATCACTTTGTTGTCCATCTGTCTGTCTGTCAAATGCTCTTTATCTCGGGAAACCGTGGAGCCATAGATAGGGACTATCTTAGACTTGAAATTAAAAACATATACTTAGGTCTGCGGTCCCTTGAAGCTCAAAAAAATCAAACTTCGAGTTAACGAAAAATAAAGATATGGTAGTTTTATAGCAAAAACGTTTATTTTCACGACACTCAAGGCTCATGGGAACCAAAACTCATAGGGTAGGTACTTCCCGCTGACCTTTTTTTTTTAGTTGGGAAATCATCCAATGACATCTCTCACTCGCGGGTGGAGCGGATTTTCCTTTCAGAAACGAACCCATGGCCCCAGAAGGCTTCGACTTTGATGGACACAAACTAGACTAGGTAGGTATACCCCTAACCGATCGAGCTGACATTTTACAGACATGTTCAGTTTGGATGATAATGACGTCAGTCTGAATTAAATATGGCGGACTTGTAATTTTTTATAATGCACCTCCATGTTACACCCTTATAATTCGTACTATTAGTTATTCTGTGCCGTACGTTACGAGAATGAATATACCGTTCCGTATGATACGGGTAACAATTAAAAGGACGAAACTGTCTAGAGAAAACTAAAACATTAAACATTAACAACAAAAACACATTTTAAAAAACGAACTCTTGTTGAAATGCCCTAAAGAGACGAAAACTTTAAATTAAATCAAACCCATCAATTTATTACATTATAGGTACAAGACGTAGTCGCGATCGCGAAATATTTACATTTTAAATTACATATGAATGTAGGCTTAGCCTAGGTTTTACTAACAGCGATTACTAAGCATTAGCTTAGTAATCGCTGTTAGTAAAACCTAGGCTAAGCCTACATTCATCGCGCGGTGAATCAAGATCGCTCGGTGAAAGTAGTGGGGGCAATCGGCGCATGTGTACAATTGCGCACAGAAATTCTTAGTATGTTAGGATTTTATTTTTAATTTCGTATGTTTGAACCTTAGTAACATAACTTATAATAACACTAGTTTTTGATTGTAATTTATCTTGTAAGTAGGTAAATTCAAAAAATTAAAAATTGTAAAATAAAACATAAAATTAAAAAAAAATAATTTCGTTACTTTCTTTCTTTAACGTAATAATTCACGTCGTAAACCATTTTTCTGGCTAGCCGTTTTAAAACTTTATTTTTAACCATTTTTTTACGACTACGTATTACTATTACGATAAACACAAGCTGTACGCAACAGTACCCAAGTACAACAGTATCCAATGAGAGGCGAGAACGCAACGCGGGAATTGAAGGGCGACTCTATCTACCAATGACGTGTCGCCGACGGCGCACACCCGCCCGTACGTCGCCAAATAGACCGTAGAATTGAATACTGCGCATGCCCCTTCCACTTTTGCCGAGCGATCTTGATTCATCGCGCGACCTGTACGTAGGTACTTAGACGTCTTAAGTGTTTATAAATAATGAAAGAATAATGTAGGTCTGTAAGTCATCGTTTGTATCATCAGACAGTGTCGTAATAGTGACTGACGATTTTCAACCGAAACCGAATATTCAGCCGAATTTTCTTTCAGTTTCGGCCAAAAGGAAACCGAAACTGACGTAATAGAAGAACAGCTTAAAATTAATAATTTTGTCTCGAAATAAGTCATCAGTATCAGACCGCTGAAAAATTAGTCTTAATTTTGATGAAATACCTACTAAATAACTCGATTATTACTCCAGTGGCGTAACTATACCATATGAGGTCCGTGGCAAAATCATTGGATGGCACCCCAGGAAAGTCAACTTTGTAATTTAATTTGGATAAAGCACTAAACTACAGCCATAAAATATTCTTTATTATTATTAATAATAAATCTGTAAGTTCTATAATACACGAAGACTTTTATATTTCGTCCCTAAAGGTGGGCTTCCTAGTGTCGTGTCTAAGAAGGTAAGGCAGCAAAATACCACGGAAAAATTTATCCTTTTCTTATGAATGCGTTTAATAAATCATTAATAATAATTACTTCTTTTGAACTCAAGGCCGAATACTAGACCACTTTTTGGACGAAATCGAAACTACAGCCAACCAAAACCAGTTTCTTTGATCGAACTGTCGATGTCGTCATTCGTCGGTCGGTCACTACTGTCACTACTTGTTACTTTTTATATGAGACAACATGGATTGGAACATTAATTGTATAATTTACAAGTAGAGAACCAATAAAAATGTAAGATAAGTAGGTAGTGACTAGCACTTGTCTTTGTGATAATAATGATTGATAACATGCGTGCATGTAGGTACGCACTAAGTATACTCGTATAACTAAGCTACTGTTACGCCATTAAACGTGAACCCGCCATATCTCCGAGAAAATAAAGAGTAGCTCGTAATAATTAAAACGCATTGCTGTTCGAAAGGTCTAGAATGGTTGTGCTTAGTCAGACTTAGAAAAATCTCGAAACATCCACAAGGTACCTACAACTAGTGGGTAGGCATTTATCTAGGATAAAGGAAATGATACTCTCCGACGTTAACAATAGAGTCGAAATTCGCATGAAAGTGACTCTTATTACCACGAGTAATAAAAATGATTTATGACTTCGAGAAGCGATTCAATTGTTCTGGAATTCTGGATCGTTCGTGGGAAGTCGGTATCTAGAATTTTCTTGGCTCCGCATATAAATACGTGCCCCCGGCCGGAAGCGAGTCAGTTGTGATTTCGACTGCGATCAAGAGCGAACTACCCTAGTACTCGAAGTGATTTTACTCAACGACCTAAGCGATAGTGTAACGGTACTCTAGTGTTAATTGCGATTCGGATTATTGTTGACTGGACTAATTTGTTATTGTTAGTGGTGAATAAAGTTGTCTCGTCAGTAAATCGGCATTTGATTACCCACGTACGTAACAACTGGTGTCAGAAGTGGGATGCCATTAACACCGAGGGACGACGAACAGCGACCACGAACAAGGAGGCAAATGGAGATGGATGCTGCGCGTCATCGTATGGAGGAGGAAGATCAGGCTGATACGGGAGCAACAGCAGCTGCTGATGCGCCAACAGGACCAGCCTCGGAAATGAGCCTCGCTGCGGTGTTGGCCGCAATGCAAGCTAGTATGGCGGCTAACCAGCGTAAGCTCCAGGATCTATTCGCGGCTAACCAAGAAGAAGCTCGCCGCGAACAGGAAGCCGCTCGCCGCGAACAGGAAGCCGCTCGCCGCGATCAGGAGGCCAACCAGCGCAAGCTCCAGGACCTCATCGCGGCTAATCAAGAAGCTGCTCGCCGCGAACAGGAGGCTAAGCAGAACCTAATCCTCGATAAGATCGATCACGGCCTCGTCACGTTGGGCGAGAAGGTAAAGAATCTCACCGTAGAGGTCAAGGAGGTTTCCGCCCGAGCTGATAGCCTCGAAACAAGCCTGCTGGACATCAACAAAAAAATTATCAAGCTCGAAGCACGCGAACCCGTTGCTGTTGGCTCACCATCGCACACCCCCTGTGCATGCGCCGCAAAATTTGATGTGCCGCATTTTGATGGCACGTCTTCCTGGACGGCATTCAAATACCAATTCGAAACATTGGTTAAGATAAACCGCTGGGATGATGAGCAGTCTTTCGCTGCATTAACTTTGGCTCTACGAGGGGACGCCCTGCTGGTCCTAGAGAACCTCCCTGCGGACGGCAGGACATTGGAGCGTCTCATGGAGGGACTGGACACTCGTTACGGAGACAAGCACCTCGAGCACGTTTTCCGCGCGCAGTTACGCGACAGAACGCAGAGGTCGAACGAGAGCCTCCAGCAGTGGGGAGTCGAGGTTGAACGGCTGGTCCGGCGTGCATACAGGTCGATGACACCAGAAACGGTGGAAGTTAATTTGGTGCAAGCATTCATCGACGGTCTACGGGATACAGAAGTAAGGGCTACGGTGCGACTCGGACACCACCAAACTCTGAAGAGTGCGATGGCACACGCTTTGGAAGTGGAAGCGGTACGAAAAGATTCTCGTACGCACAGAGTACGGGAAGTAGTGGTCTCGCCTTCAGTGCAACCACGTCACCGAGAAGTAGTGGCTTTTTCTCCAGCACAGTCCCGCTATATTCCAACGTGTTACGGGTGCAGAGAAAAAGGACACATTCGTACCGATTGTCCTAAGAAAAAGAGGGAAAGTGTGGACTCCGGAACTCAAGTCAACGAGGAGTCGTTAAACTACATGTCGCCAGGGCCGCGGGGCGGGTGCTGGCTGGTCAACTGAAGGCCCTAACCATCACCATCAATCAAGTACACAATGGAAAAGGGCATAACAATGCTGACGCCCTGTCAAGACGTCCATGTAATGAGGACTGCAGACACCGCCAGCAGAATGAAGCCCGAGAACACGTTAATTTAATTAGGGCTGACGGCAACTTCAAGAAGTCCCAGGAAGAAGATGACGATATTCGACCTATACTGGACTGGAAGCGTAGCGGAACTAGGCCCCAGTGGAGTGAAGTATCGTCACATAGTCCCGTAACTAAGAGCTACTGGGCACAGTGGGACAGTTTAGTCCTGGAAAATGATGTGCTTTGTAGGAAATGGGAATCGAACGATGGCAAGGAGGTGACCACACAAGTGATAGTACCACGATGTGAAGTAGTCCCCCTGCTACAGGAAATACACGATGGTGCTTCTGGAGGACACCTGGGCATCAAGAAAACTCTACTGAAAGTGAGACAGCGGTATTACTGGCTCAATTGTAGAGATGACATAGAGCAATGGTGTCGGAAATGTACAGCGTGCGCATCTGTGAAAGGACCACAGACTAGGAGCAGGGGCAGGCTTCAGCTGTACAATGTGGGAGCCCCATGGGAACGCATCGCTATCGACGTCGCTGGACCTTTTCCAGTTACAAATGACGGAAACAAGTACATAGTGGTGATCCAGGACTATTTCACAAAGTGGCCCGAAGTCTTCGCCATACCCAATCAGGAAGCGACGACAGTGGCGAAGAAGGTGGTCGAAGAAGTAGTATGTCGGTATGGCGCACCTTTGGAAATCCATTCCGATCAAGGCCGTAACTTCGAATCTGCGCTGTTCCAGGAAATGTGTACTCTTCTGGGAATTTATAAGACACGCACAACACCTGCGCATCCTCAGTCGGACGGAATGGTGGAAAGGTTTAACCAAACCCTGGAGAATCACCTGGCTAAGGTTGTCGATGACCATCAGAAGGACTGGGACCGGTATATTCCACTATTTCTGATGTCTTACCGATCGGCAGTGCATGATAGCACGGGACATACCCCAGCAAGAGTGAATTTCGGCAGGGAGATGAGACTTCCAGTCGATGCCATAACTGGCGTGCCACCTGACAAGACTAAGCCAGTTACGGACTACGTAAGTGACCTTCAAGATCAATTGGACGAAGTGCATAAACGAGTTCGTGAGAATAGCATGAACACCAGCGTAAAAATGAAAACTAGATACGACCGTAATGCCAATGCCAAGGGATTTGAGGTAGGTACACTGGTCTGGCTCCACAACCCGCTTCGACGGAAAGGGAAGTCGCCGAAACTCCAAGCTCGATGGGAGGGACCTTACACCGTGTTAAAAAGGATTAATGACGTGACCTACCGCATCAAGAAAGGGCTAAGAGGGAAACCCAAGGTTGTCCATGTGGATAGATTGGCGCCGTATCACGGATCTAATAATGCTCGGGACGAGCATGACTAAGAGGGGGGCACTGTTACGCCATTAAACGTGAACCCGCCATATCTCCGAGAAAATAAAGAGTAGCTCGTAATAATTAAAACGCATTGCTGTTCGAAAGGTCTAGAATGGTTGTGCTTAGTCAGACTTAGAAAAATCTCGAAACATCCACAAGGTACCTACAACTAGTGGGTAGGCATTTATCTAGGATAAAGGAAATGATACTCTCCGACGTTAACAATAGAGTCGAAATTCGCATGAAAGTGACTCTTATTACCACGAGTAATAAAAATGATTTATGACTTCGAGAAGCGATTCAATTGTTCTGGAATTCTGGATCGTTCGTGGGAAGTCGGTATCTAGAATTTTCTTGGCTCCGCATATAAATACGTGCCCCCGGCCGGAAGCGAGTCAGTTGTGATTTCGACTGCGATCAAGAGCGAACTACCCTAGTACTCGAAGTGATTTTACTCAACGACCTAAGCGATAGTGTAACGGTACTCTAGTGTTAATTGCGATTCGGATTATTGTTGACTGGACTAATTTGTTATTGTTAGTGGTGAATAAAGTTGTCTCGTCAGTAAATCGGCATTTGATTACCCACGTACGTAACACTACTGTTTATACCTCACGGCTTATAGGTACCTACATAAGTTTAAATATGTAAGTACTGGCAAGTCTTTATACTTAGAAATTAATGAACCGATTTGAATTAAACATAACTTAGGTTACTCGAGATAGCTAGGTCTAAAAAGTTAGACAGAGAGAGCAATTTCAAGTTTTCGACAGAAAGTAAAATAGGTACCGTGAAGAGTGGTCTTTAAATCTGATGAAACCGTCATAAGTTACATAAGTTATAGTAAGGGATCAGAAAAATAAACTAATCATCTGGTACCTTTCCATTCAGTAACCCAGAATCACATAATAAGTAGGTATAACCTAGGCGTTAGGGTGTCCCAAAAAAATCAAATTCTTTTTTTTACAACGCATAGGTACCCTCTAATTTTGTTTGAATAGTGTCAAAACAATTGTAAATAAAATTTTAAGTACTTAGGACCAAGGGAACCCGTGCCGACTTGCATCGATAGATATCGGAACTTCGTACTTTGGCGCGAAGCATTTAACGTATCAAGTGCTCCTTATTATTTATTTATTTAATTAGTAAACGCTTCATTTTCATTCAGTCTACATTTCAGTAGGATTACGAAGTCTTACAAAATAAATGTTTTGAATATGGGATATGTATAAAATCAAATTACGGGTTATAGTACAGGATACGGTTAAGAACGACCTTCACCGGTTTGTTTAATGGATGAAACCTATTTTATGATAAATTTAGTAAATTAAAGAATATAACGCGGGTGGGTTGCCTGAGAAATTCCTGGCCAAACAATTTTTTTTTTTTTGTAAAATGCACCGCTGTGTTTAACGAATAAATTTAATACTAACCGAAAGAGTGAAGCCTTTAGAACATAAAAATGTTGGGTTGCCTATTTGTTTCCTGGCATAGCTATGGGTTGCCAGGTATAAACAGGTATGCATAAACAGGTGTGTTTTTTTATATACAACAAATTCTATATCAAAATAAACGCTGTTTCATGACGAATACGATGTTATAGTGTTGTCTGCAAAAAAATCTGGTATGGATAACGGTTGTGCATTTTTCTAAAAATAAAATAAATTTTCAATTTTTAATTAATAATAGTCTGGCCAGGAATTTCTTAGGCAACCCACCCGCGTTATATTATTTAATACACTAAATTTATAATAAAATACGTTTCATCCATTAAACAGACCGGTGAAGGTCGTTCTTAATCGGATCTTAGACTATTAAAAACTATCCTATAATTGACAAGTATTGGCAGTACTGTTTTACAACATTCCTTTAATGAATTTATGTGTCACTGAAAATCGTGAGTCTTACTATTCGAAAGTGTGTTATTTATTGGGAAAGGCACAATTTAGGTGACATTTCCTAATTAAAGCATTATCTGTGTTAAAAACTTGAACTTGAGAGTTTTGGAGAGATCTGCAAAAAATGCGAACAAAACACAAGTTTTCGAAAAGCAAAGACATGAGCTTGTAATAAAATTAGACAAATTGTTTGACATTGCATACGCCGATGCGTTTCCATTAATAAAAGATAAAATCTTCTTGTAGTGCCAGAGAGAGCCAGGTTGATGTAGTTACTTAGATGGAGTGGACCAAAAATTCGAAAAAAAAAGCGCGCCTAAGAAATATTTAGAAACCATGCCATCTGGCTACTAATTGTTTCTCCTTAACTGCTTTGTAATCACCTTATCACGAAAATGCGTCTTCAGATTCTGAAATGATGGATTTACAAGAAAATCTACTCATACCAACTAAGAGTACACAGCCCCATACGAATAAAAGTTCCGTGGGGAAAAATTTTATTACTCCAAAGACCGTTGCAGCTTTTAGTAGAGAACAGTTAAATATGAGCAATTCTGTGTTAACAATAATAAACACAGAATTTTGCTATAAAAGCTACTGTTGAGACACTTGCATACAACACTGACGAATTTCCTATAAGCAAGTCCTCAATTCAAATAATTCGTTCGGAGAATCGAAAAAGAGCGTGCAGGAGCTATTAAAGTTGATTTCCAAAACAAGGTAGGTACTGGTATGATTATAAACTGTCAATCGACACAGATGATAAACTGTTTTCGGCTTTAGATGTGCGCAAATGTAAAGAATAATGCCTCTTCGATAGTTATTTCGCATAGTGACACAGTCCTATAGAACAACTTGTGGTGCCAAAACTGGAAAACATTACAGGAAGTAAAAGGCATCAGCTGTTTAGAATGCAGTTTATGATCTAGTAATACATTACAAACTGCTACAAAACAGGTGCTGACTCTGAGAGCACTTTCATAGCAAAATCACTACTGAAGAGGAACAACGAACAAAAGCATATTTTCTAATGTTGTGTACAAGAACAGATAGATAGGTTTAGCCTGAGTGTAAAAACCAAAATTTGGAAAGATTAAGTTCTAGTAATAATAGATACTTGAAAAATATAAGATACAGGTAAAGCAATATTTTATTTTCTGAATAAAAATTCAGTTCTAAAATGTCCTCTGTAGTTTTCATACAAACTTTCTTCTAAAAGTTTGACATCAAGTCGGCACGGGTTATCGTCATCCGATACCAATAATATTTATTATTTTAGTTCTTAGTGTCAAATAGAAAAAAAATAAAGGGTATGCGTATTCAAAATCGGAAAAAAAATTTCGCCCTTAAAGCTTGGGACACCCTACTAGACGTATCATCGAAAAGAAAAATCAATAACATTTTATTTTTAGTCAGTTGATCGTGACAGTTTGTTTGCTTCGAACAAACATTGTCAGTCGATAATTTCAGACACTTGACCTATGAACGCGGGTTACGCGGGCGTCCAATTGTCCACACACTTATTGTAATAATGATGACACAGAAAAATCAATACTTAAGCAGGATCGTTACGCAATATGCAAGTAGGTATAACGTTCATGTTCAATTAAACACTTGCTCTCCTTCTGACGTATTTGGGTAAAATATACAAAAACAATTTACGTGAGTCTCGTATCGAAAAAGAAGCTAGAACTACATTAACCTTTCAATCGTGGAAATTGCAGACACAATAGAAAGACAATAGGTGTGCGAACGCCGGCGTACCGACGCGACGCACACGTGTATCACGCCTAATTCGTATGTAGAACGACGTGGCGTGGCGTGGATCAAGTGTAGCTCTACAAGTCTAGTTTCCATATAAAATGTATGGAGACCAAGCGACGCGAGATCGGCGTGTGTGGCACACGTGTGCGCAGTGCAGTTCTAACTTCAGCTTTCTTACGTGCATCCTAGCGCCAAAAACTTGTCTCTATAGATAGATGTTGTAATTCGATGTTTAACAAATGACCGTATTCCGTAAACTAATATCTTCTATACTTACATATAAATAAAATTGGAGTGTGTTTGTAATATTGAAATAACCGCTTTTTAGGGTTCCGTAGTCAACTAGGAACGCTTATAGTTTCGCCATGTCTGTCTGTCCGTCTGTCCGTCCTCGCTTAATCTCTGTGACCGTTAGCACTAAGCTGAAATTTGGTACCAATATGTATATCAATCACGCCGACAAAGTGGTAAAATAAAAATTGGACAAAAATGTTTTATTAGGGTAGCCCCCCTATATGTAAAGTGGGAAGTGATTTTTTTTTTAATTTCAACCCTAACGTGTGATATATTGTTGGATAGGTATTTAAAAATGAATAGGGGTTTACTAAAATCATTTTTTGATAATGTCAATAATTTCGGAAATAATCGCTCCAAAAGTAAAAAACAATGTCCCGTCCCCCCTCTAACTTTTAAACCATAAGTTTAGAAAATATGAAAAAAATCTGAAAAGTAGAACTTTATAAGGACTTTCTAGGAAAATCATTTTGAACTTGATGGAAAGAACAGTTTTTGTACAAAAAACACAAAAAGGTTGTACAAAATAATTTCTGGACTAAGTTTGTAGTATAATCGTATATGCAAGCATTTTTTTAAACTTAGTTTTCATATTTTATTATCCTGAACGTATCTTCTTTCAAACAAAAAAAGAATTATTAAAATCGGTTCTCGCAATCCAAAATTACCACCGAAAACTTCTTCTGGTACCTATGTATTAATCAGTAACCCAATTCCTCGAGAGATGGCGCTGTTTGGGCTATTTCGCGTTCGCGCTGTTAGGATTTTTCCTGAGTTGATGGGGTCGGGTATTATCGAATTGTTCGGTTGGTCTCTCTTTCTCTTCATAAAACTTCTATCAGGAACATGCTAAGGCAATTTAGAACAAAACTAAAATTCATTTTTTTAACGCCATCTATCAAAATGTTAAGGTAAAAACCAGTTCATAAATGGTTCGATAGATGGCGTTGCGTAATGACGACATCTTTTTAAAAGTCGATGTTAAGATTTTCCGTGCTTTCATGACATACCGTGGCAAAAAATCGTTGCTTCTTAAAAATATTCGTAATTTTACGAGTCCACAATCGCTGAAATTTCTACTACTTGCAATTTGCATACTGTTTTAGTTATCACCGTCCTTTGTGGGCCCGTTTTTAGGGTTCCGTATTTAATTTATTAGAGTTCCGTACTTAGGGTGAGTTGCACCATTTAACTATAACAATAACCAAACCATAACCAGCCGTGAAACGGCCTCCTATTGGTCAATTCGACGATTTGACAACTGTTAACGGCTTTGTTATCGTTATAGTTAAATGGTGCAACTCACCCTCAGTATGTCAACGTAACAAATAGCCTTTTTTTAAACTCATAAGTGGGAACACTTATTGTGACGGACGGGAAACTACGGAACCCTACACTGAGCGTGGCCCGACACGCTCTTGGCCGGTTTTACTACATGCATATGAATATATACGGTACATCCACCAAAATAACATTTTTAACAATGTTTGTCTGTCTGTTTGTTCCGGCTAATCTCTGAAATGGCTGGACCGATTTTGACGGGACTTTTATTGGCAGGTAGCTGATGTAATAAGGAGTAACGGCTACTTTTATTTTAGAAAAAATAAATTCAAAATCCTGTAGTCCACGCGAAGTCACGGGATCAGCTAGTTTTAAATATAATTCTTCTGTACGTGTGTTTGCCACCTCTCTTCCTAAACGGCTTGACCGATTTGAATTAAATTTTGTGTGTATATTTGGGTGGGTCCCTGAAGGGTTTGAAAATACAATTGGAGCCGGTAGGCGACGTTGCAATTAGCGTCTCATTTTTTTTCTGACAAAAAGCCTGTTTTCGGACAGGAAAACGTCTGTCAAGACCGCATATATACAATTATTATAAACACGTTTACTTGATTTTTGTTACTACTATTTCACGAATGCGGGTTGGTCTTGTCATTGTTTCTGTAAGCGTATATTTGATATGAATGAAAGGTGCTCTTTATTCCTGAGTGACATATATAATGTACGTACGGATAAAATCTAGTATAACATAAAATAATTTTCATATTACTTACCTCATTTTGCACATCCTTTTCACATAAATGTATAATTTCAACATTAATATAAAATAATTTTGTTTGTTACATGTTCTTTTCCATATCTAGCTCCATAGTTGCTTTGAAAGGTGCAAATTGCTTCATCTTTTTGTGATTAAATGGTCCTGACAATTCAAAAGTGCCTGTAAATGTTTTAATTGAAATGAATGGTTGGAGTTTAAAACTAATGACACGACTATGACAATGATAAGTAATTTCAAAACACAGTAAGTAAATATAAAAATCTTTTAATAGGCTTGTGGTTTAAAAATCAGCAACGATTGCTGCTGACTATACAATTGTGCAACATAAATATAACGGATACATAGATCAAAGTCTTGTATGCTGACTGTACTGCAATAAATACTATCATAGAATTTGAATGAACAAAAATAGTGTTCATACGAACATGCTTAACTTACTATAACAGATATATTTCTATGGAATACAACTTCAGTAATTGATAGTAGTTATAAGTATTTAACTGGTAGGTACTTACCTATTTGAGTATAAGCATTGGACTTGAAAGGTAGTTATTGAAAATGTCGATAGAACGAGTTTATAACTTGTATGAGATCGAGTTACCCACATCATTTACTGAAATTGTAATCCTAACACAATCACAGTATCATAACCTACACTTACAAAGAAACATAAAGCAGCAAGTTTACTTTAAACCTACTAATATAGGTACATTTTTTTTTATTGAATGGAAACCATTGGCTTTGAAGAAATTATGACAATTTAGTCCCTGCATTAACCAAAGAAGGTGCAGAGTAAAAGATTTTGACATTCAATAATACATCTTAATTCTTATTACAAGTACAGTGAAGTTCAAAAGAAAACAGATGAGTGAACGCATAAAAGTCTGAGTGATGTCTTTCTCAATGTTCATACAAAACTGCACTTTATGTGCAAAATAATAGTGTTTTAGTCCTTAAAAAATTGTCTAGTTTCCGTTTCATTTGGTCTATGGCCAGTTTCAGGAACCCAATCCAAAAAGAAAAGACTGTCAGCGGCGCTGTTTACGTTGCAGTTATTTCGCAGTTATTTTAGGTTTGATAGCATTCAAATAGTAACCTTATAAACCTGAAAATAAAGATCAATTTCACGCAAAATCAAAGGTAAGTAAAATAAATGCGAAAAAACTGTTGACAGGTAGTATAAACATCAATTTTCTTCAATTTCAACGCGGTATTCTAATTTGAACCTAAACAAGTTTGTACAAATGTTATCGTTAGCGATGGTATAATAACGTGTAAATGAATTTGTTTCAACTGAGATGAGAGCGTTATGTTAGATAAATGAATAGTTACTACATTTCTAGTAGTATCACAGCTTCTCTTGGAGGAGTACTTTTGGGTAAGGTTCGCCATACAAATGACTACCATTGGGAGACGCTTCAAGGTGGCACGCGAAATTCAAATTTGTTAAGTTTTTTGCATTTTGCATGTCAGTGTCAAGTTGTATCATCATTATGTTCCTGCCATTGCCTCATATTACTTGGGGTCTTCGCAAAGTTTTTTCTTCTTCCATTCTATCCTTTCATACTATCATTGTATATATAATCCTCACACAATCCATCCACCTTTTCTTTGTCCTTCCTCTCCGTTTCTATCCTTTACTGTTGATTAAAATATGATTGGCGGCCGTAAAGGTGGCGGTTCGCGCCGCGACAGAGACAGGAGACCGAGACCGCAGACCGCGACAAATGTCTCAGTCTCTTCGCGACGGAGACGTTAATCAGTAAAGGTGAGTCTGTCGATGTAGACAGTTGTGTTTGTGTCATGACGGAAAAGCAAGTCGTAGAAGTTCTATTGGAGGAAGAAGAACACGATGATTTGCTCTTATATTATTATTACAAATACAAAGTAATACTATTAAGGAATTTTATGTAACTAGAGGCCAAGAAGGATCATTTTCGCTATAAGTGAACAAGCACCTAATGTTTGATGACAATACAAGGTGTCGTTTTGAAGCTGCAAAATATTTCAGGAGGTAATTATGTTAGTGATTCTCGACCCGAATCAATAATAAAATAAGTAGATAATTTTTTTTTTTTTATAACCCCGCTTTTTTTCACACACACAAACACGGAACAATAAAGGGCGTTTTCACACACACTAACTCGCAACGATAGTTTCATAAATAATGTATCATCCAATCATCATCCCGCACGCCACACCCTAGCCACGCCCCCGCGGCCATCGATCAATCGATTTAGTTTAGTGTAATTAAAAAATTAAATAACAAGTATTACTGATTATTGACCAGGTTTCGTATTTTTACATGATTATTTATGAGTTTTATTACAACCTCCTGAAATATTGTGCAGTTTTAAAACTGCACCTTGTATATTCAGAAAGTATTCATTTTTAAACACTAACTAAACACATGTGCTTTTTGAGCGCGACACGAGACACTACTGGTCCGGGGCAGCGACCGTCTCGCTGTCTCCCGTCTCGCGTCTCTGTCTCGCTCGCGAACTGTCGCTTATATTTATATTGCCCAACGTCAAGTGACGGTCGCGGTCTTCGGTCGCGGTCTCCTGTCTCGGTCGCTTGTCTCTGTGGCGGCGCGAACCGCCACCTTAATACGTATTTATTTGCTCAATTATAACCATTCAAATTTTTCATGAAATACCTAGCTATTTAATACGGTAAGACGAACTAAGAGGCTTGTATTGATGATTTTTCGACATTGTTCTGCAAAATTCAGAAAACTTAAGGAAATTAGAACTTCGCGGCTACCCTAGAGCTCTCACTTTAAACTACATTACTGATGATGTCAAATAAAGTACCTATTACAATCATGTATGTATGTTACATTACAAATGAATAATTCCCACTATCTAAACTTGCAAACTAAGGACACTTGCACACTCGCTACACGCTACTAGGCAATTTCCGGAGGTCTAATCATGAGCTATTTACGCGGTCGATTTTACGACCTAAACTAAACTGTTAAAAGGATGTCTTTCTCGCTCGCACGACTGACATTTTAGCACGTCATGGTAAGGCCCTAATATTTTTGACACATTTGTATTGGTCGGCCATTCGCAAATATTTATGAAGACTGTCTATTACCAATCATCGTGTGTGAGTGCCCTAATAGTTTACAACAGACTACCATGACGTTAGCTTTTAATATAAAATACTTAAATATAAATTATAGAATAATTTTGAACTAAAAATATATTTAAATTACGGTTAATTAATTATGAAAAAACGTTATATAAGTGCTCATACACACGAGCGCGAGCGCCATGTCGACAACGTCAGAGGTAACTGCAGTCGACGACGCGTCGGCGGCTGCTGTTAACGTTCGACCATGTGGTTCGACGGCTGCCGTCGATATTCCAACAAATGAAGATCAGCGGCAGCCGTCGTGTGTGTCAAGTGGCACTATACGGCTGCAGTTATCTTGCCGCTCGTGTGTTTGAGCTCTAAAACGACAAAATATGTTATATGTCCTCGTACAAGCAAACCACAGAATGTGGCATAAATATATTAAAGCCAACAATTAGCTAAGTATTGTCTCCGTCCATTTCTTATAACCACATCTGGTGTGTACACCCCTACTGGCGTAACTAGTCTTAAAATCGTTTGAAATTTGTCGTGGAAAGGTGGGTTTTACCTAACTTTTTGGCACCAAACCCCAAAAGGATGGTTATGCTTCAGTGTAACGCTGATTTCATTGAATACAGGAACGAATGATTCGAGCTAGAAAGTCGAAGCAATTTAACTAGATAGAGCAAGGCTTCAATGTAGAGCGCACCCGTAAAACGTTTGACTTCTGACTGATGTTTAGAGCGAGTGAAGTGCGCTATAATATTGGAGGATACTAACTCATGTAGATTAGACTGTTTTGGTAACAAATTAAGTTAGTTTTGATACTGTAGTCATTAATTACGGGTCTTTTATCAACAAGAATTTGAGGTATTAACAGTATCATCGATACGGTTGATACCGTGGTAGGTAAGCCCCTGCGCACGAGTGCGGTACGCTTTGTACTTCGGGGATCGGCGTAATGTTGCGACAGTTTGCGCGGGTGGTGCACACCGAAGCACATTACAGATATTTTAAAAGAGAATGAATATCTGATGTGAAAAGGTTATTTAGCTAATTCGTAATAAATTGTTAAAACAGATTAGTATCCATACTAATATTATAAATCGATGTCTCCCGGTAAATAAGTAGGTATCGAAAAACATTTTTTTTATTTATTTCGATTATCTGCTTATTGTCCGGAGACGTCGAAATGTGAAAGTAACTGTCTGTTACGCGTTTACAGTTAAACTGCTCAACCGATTTTGATGAAATTTGGTAAGGAGTAAGCTTGAACTTCAAGGAAAGAAATAGGCTACTTTTTATCTGGCTTCGACTTCTTGTCCATAATAACCGACATTCAAGAGGACGAAGTCGCGTACAAAAGCTAGTATTTAATAAAAGCTTGTAAGTATACTTTTAAATTAAATCTCTTAATTAATAACTTTTTTTTGGGACTAATGAGTTCATTGTTTTAAAGTATTTTAGTTTTGAAACTTTGGTATTTTTAAACTGAAATTAAATACTCATTTACTCGAAATATTATACTTTTTCCTATTTTTGGCTGTAATTCGTATGATATGGGTACATTTGTACTTGGAACAGACACTTTAATTACACAATACATAGAATATTTTTCTTATGAAAATTTTCGAGCTGCGGCATAGCTATCTTCCGCAAAACTTAAGAAATTTCTACAAAATTATGTTAAATAAGTTTAAACGATAATATTTTCTATAGTAACAATCCTTAAAGGCGCCTAATATAGTACTCGATTATATTCGATCAACACTGTCATAATCACATTTGCACAGTTTGCACAATATAGAAGCATAAATATTGTTATGCACTAATGCACATGTGCCAAACTCCATTCCATCGATCGCGACAATCGAGCAACCTGACAACCCATTTGGGACGGTCTTCTTTTCTGTCGACAGTCGATTAGTACAAATAAGTGTTGCAGAGGCGTGTTTCGATCAATCCGTTACGTAGTAAAAAATAAATAAAATAGAAATATTAATTATGATTAAATTTAAAGTCCTCGAATTATAGAATTTTATTAATGACCTTAAAATAAAATAGAATTTAAAAATCAGTATTATTAATCGACAGAGACAAGCGATTGTCGCTAAGAAAGAACGTCCCACCTACCTTAACTGCACCAGACACGTAACCAAACCTGGTGACGATAACAAATTCATGTCTAACCCGCTTCCACTCGCCATAACAAACGGACTATCACTGACTTGCTTTGGCAAGACCCCAGTGCTTCGCACTCCAACTTTTACACAATAAAATTAACTACACAGTCCTGCACAGTTTCGCACAGCTGCACACACTTGCACAGTTTCATTGGTACTGGCTAGGGGCGCTTGACGATACTTTCTCTAATTTCTCAAAGTGTTTGCGCGCGTTCCTGATGTTGATGAGCGTGGCTTCCGACGGGATCTTGGGGTCGGACATTTCTACCATGACGTAAGTGTTGCTCGTGAAGCCGTCTATGAACGCTGCGAATACGCTGTTGCGGACCTGGAAAAGATAATGGAATTATGATGATTTCATTTCTGATTTAAGATACGAAAATAGAGGTATATATTATTATGTCAAAGTGGCCTGTTTGTTTTGTTATCTATTAGGGCATTAGGTTCATATAATTTTTTGAAGACAGGTAAAAAATACCGCTTTAGTCTAGGTCTGGAATTGGCCGGTTTCCATAGTTCGGTATTACGGAATGACAAGAAATTCTTAACATAATCAGACATATAAGCTACTTTTTTAATACTATTTAGTGGTGGGTCGCTGTCCAATTTTTGAACGACGAAACGCAACTGGTCTTGCGACAGCAAAGACGGTTGTTAAAAACGGTCGTCGTCGCGACTAGATTGAGGACTATTTAAAAGTGGCAATAAAATCTGTACTCGTCGCGTCGTCGTTTTAAAACCAGTTAATGCAATGAAAAATTAACTTTATTTTCTTAGCAGTAAGATAACAATTCGCATACAATAATTCGATGAATTGATTTTTTTATTTATTACACTGCAGATTACCCTCTTTTTTAGTTTAAGTTCTTATAGTCCATTCTAAGGTTGTCTGTTAGATATCGCTGTCAGCGACAAGACCGCCATTGTACCCATAGATTTAAGTATCTGTGAAATTGTTACTATTTTGGTGTACAATAAAGTACTCTATTCTATTGTAAAGAATAAACCTGTCTAACTGTAATAGTGAAGCAAATTTACCTCCATGCTCTGGAACTGCGCGGCGAGCTTAGAGCAGGACAGCTTGAACTGCTTGACGATGTTGGACACCTTCTCGAAGCGGTGCGCGTCGCGGTGCGGCCGCTGCTGGCAGTGCGACACTACCAGGAACGTCGCGCGCTCGAACAGCAGCACCTGACCATCAGAACCAACTATGTATAGAGATGCATGCAGAACAAGATCTAAACGTTGAATTTTTTATTTTTATTGTAGATAGGTTCGCGCTTGACCGCTATCTCACCTTATGGAAAGCGACGATGCGGTCGACGATGGAACGCGCTTACCTAGAAGTAACCTATTTAATTTCGACTTAAAGATTCCCGGGTTGTAGCTATCAGGAAACAAAGATTCTGGCAAGGAATTCCACTCCCTAGCTGCACGCACAATGAATGTGTTCCCAAAACATTTTGTGCGTGTAGGTGGGATATTTACCATGTACCGGCGGCGCATCGCCGTACGTCTGGTGGTCCGATGATGGAACGGGCTAGGCGGAATTAGGTTATGTAATTCCCACAGAAATCTTAATAATAAGGCAATAGAAGTCGCATAGACGCGTGACCTTGTCGCCGCGCTTATGTGTTGGAGTACACAAGTGCACGCGGAGCGTTTGTTGCGGTTTCTTGTGTTATTTGAGACGCGGAGAGGTAAACATGGTGTTTTGCAGCATATCCAACTGCGGAAACTCGTCCAAAACTTGTAACTTAACAAATAAAGGAATAACATTTCTTAGGTAAGTACTTAATTTTTGAAATATTGTCGTTTTTTAGCAAATATAGACAAATCAAATATTTTCACTATCACTACTACGATTTATCACAAAAATAGATTTTTTTGTCAAATCAATAACCATTAACGCTTAAGCTTATTCATGTCTACTATTACTACTGCTAAAAGCAGCAATGAAATTATAGTCACACGCAATAAACAAAAATCGCCGTTTGCGTAAATTCTAGGTACAAGCCGCATGAGTTGGCCGCAATTTAGTGACGTGCTACTACTATTCTGTATCGATAATTATTTACGTTCAGCTTAATACTTCGTTTTACCAAATTGGAATGTATCATGTTTTTTTTTAATATTTAAATATGAGATGTAACCTTTTTCATTTTCAGTTTTCACTGTGTTTGTTTTCTTTCTATCTATGGTGCGTTTGTTTAGGTGATTAAAAAAAGGTAAACAATCTTGGTATGTCTTTTTATCTAAAAGTTGTTTAAAAATTGTATCTAAAAATGTTTACAATTAGGTATTTACCTAAATTAATGTTAGGTAACAAACTAAATTTAATTATCCTTCGTATGTATTTTATACGACTACTTTAATATAAAAAGACATACCAAGATAGACGAAAGAAATACTTTCAATAAAATTAATTATGTATTGTTGCTGGACTCCTTGGAGATTATTAACACTCAACGTAAAAATATAATTTATCGATATGAACTCGTAATAGTTTGCACTGCACTATTCTTAAGTGAGAGTGAGCACGCAATATCATTTTTTGCTTTTCGCACACGTTTCTTATTGGCTGCAGGAGTCGCGCCCCCTGACATTATGCGTTTATAAAAAATATTGCGTAATGTCATCGCATAAAGTTTAATTTTGTAGCAGTAATGCAAAGTGCATTTGTAGGTGTAATTGTGTATCTATTTTTTGTTTATGTAGTAGTAGCTGTGACCCGGCGACACTCGTCCCGATATAAAATTTAGTACTATAGCATTTCTATTGCCTTATTATTAAGATTTCTGTGGTAATTCCGATGCACACTCCCCGAAATGCAACCGGTAGAAAACCGACAGGCTAGCAACTCTGCGTTGATGCTCAAGACTTTGAAGTCTCGACTCGACGAGTGTATCATCGCCAATATCCTTCTGGCTCGCCTCTCAGTTACCTCAAGCGCATCAAGCTGGTATCGGGCAGATCCGTCCCAATGATGAGAGCAAATCCGAAAACATACAAATGTTTTAAAGCACCTGGCAAGCATCATCATTATCATTTCAACCGAAGGACGCCGACTATTGGACATAGGCCTCCCTTAAGCGTCGTCACAACGAACGGTCTTATTCGTTTCGCTTCCTTCGTATTCCCGCACCTCTCACCAGGTCATCGGTTCACCTTGTGAGAGGCCTTCCAACGTCTTTCGGTGCCACTCTAGAACCTTTCGGTGCCACTCTAGAACCTTTCGGTGCCACTCTAGAACCTTTCGGTGCCACTCTAGAACCTTTCGGTGCCACTCTAGAACCTTTCGGTGCCACTCTAGAACCTTTCGGTGCCACTCTAGAACCTTTCGGCCAAACCGACCAATGAGCAGTGATACGAACAATGTGCCCTACGCACTGCCACTTAAGTTTGGCGATACTTCGGACTATGTCGGTGACTTTGGTTCACCTGCGGATGTCTTCTTTCCTGATGCAATCAGGCAAAAAAACTCTCAGCATAGCTCTTTCCATTGCCCTTTGGGTTATTTTAAGCCTTCTGATGAGGTCCATTGTAAGCGACCACGTTTCAGTGCCATGAAATCAGCACTACTATATATATGCTGAGTAAGGCGCCCTTTTGGCCTTGCACAGATTTTAAAGTTTTTATTTTTATTTTATTATCGAATTCTGCTGTATGTGTGAGGTACGAATAAAAGTTTTTCTTTCTTTCTTTCTTTACTAACACGCACTGGTCTTTTAGACTTTTTGGACTTTCACTTTGAGACACCTGGCAAGGCGGTGTTAATAGATGAAGTAAGGTGGTGACCGAGTGCCGAGGAAGAAATAAGTGTTAATTGTCCGGTGGCCAGGTAGACAGATGACATTCTTGCCATCGCGGGGAGAATCTGAATGAGGGTAGCTAATAGGAACGTCGGGATTGGTATAGGAAAAGAAAGACATATGCGTAGACGCATTAGTGGGCGAAGTTGGGCTGTCGATTATGATGATCTCAAATCTCAAATCTCAAATCTTTATTGCTGATGATAACATTATGTTAAAATTAGACTAGCGCCCGTCAATGCAATTGAGTTAGGTGGGGAGTCAGTGGCGTCATTTCTTCTGCCCTGCTAGCACACCAGGCGATGGTGGTGACGAGATTTTTGGGGACTGCTATTTGGCGTTTTTAACGGTCAAAAATAGCTGATTCTGTTTATTTTTTTTTTAAATATCTGCCATTACGATGGGTAAAATCAATTATTGATCACATAATTTCTGAGTCCTAAGATCTAAAAAAAATCTGTTTATTTCGAGGCTTAGTTTAGAACGATAGTATACCTCGTCTGCGTCCACGATTTCAGCGAACTGTTTGAGTGACGACTCTAACGCCTTCACGTTAGGTATTAACTTGTACACTATGCTCGACCACGCCCTGGAAACAACACAGTCAAGTATTAGTAGGTATTATTGTTATAATAATATTATTGAGCTACAAAGTTAAGGCTAATTTAGTAGTTTTGTATTTCCACGATATACAACATTAGTTTTAATATATGCGAAACTCGAAACACGTGTCTAGTGTTTTTATGTAAGGAATCTATTTACAAAATTCCATAACTGTATCATGAAAAATCACAAAGTTATAAGCTTATGTCAACAAAAATACGTAGTCACGGGCCATCCAGGCGACTGAAGGGTTGTTTTGCACTTGCACCCAGCTGTTTGCTGGCACCTAATGCCCGCTATGACCTGCCGTTACCTGTGTTGTACTTAGTGTCGGTGGAGTGGTGTCCAAATTGTGACCTTTTTAAATATTTTTAGGAAAAAATATGAAATGGTGTAAAAAATGGAATCCATTCAGTTACTGATTCTGAACAAATTACATATATTCAGGTTTGGCATAAACTAAAAATAATGTTGTATTTAAGAAGTACTGTAAATAACATGCGTGGTATTTGTGATACACGTCTTTGACTAAAGAACTAATAATGCTAAGGAAAAAATTATGAAGTTGGTATCGCATAATGTAGCGTTCTGCAGTTTTATTTATCATTTCTAAAGGTATAGGCTGGAGTGAAAATAGGTATCATGGTTAAACTTCGACTATGACACCGTATAAGACGATCCTAATGGCTGATTCAAGTTACTGTACGGTGGATTTGGTCATAGGTCATTTGGATTTTTATGATTTATTTTTATTTGTAGCGACGAGTGACAGGACAGAATGGAAGAAAAAAACGTGTTGCGCCGACCCCAAATAAAACGGGACAAGGGCAGGAAGAAGAAGAAAAAGATTTATTTGTAGCGTCAGCTTGCGAATACTTCTGGAATGATGAGCTATTTCCACAAATCGATCTTCGAAAAACACAAACTAGGCTCGTATCTATCTAAAACATAGTGAATTTAAGGGAGAGTTTTAAAGTAATCTCAGTCTATTCTCCTATACTAAATTGTGATTGTCTCCATCATCAGAAAAACTGGTGTACAATAAATCACATTTACCCAGAATAATTAACTAAATTTGACCAAGGAAACAGCAAAATTAATAATGTGCAATATCCTCTTTTAATACGAGAAAACGTCAATAATTTTTCCTTAGTAACAAGCTTGGTATAATATAACGCGGTATAAACTAAGTCGTAACTCCTTATCAGCAATATACATCGGGTACGGTGTGATCGTTGCATGACTGTTACGATTACATGCAGCGATGATTGGTGTAGGGACGTAAGAAATGGCGTAGGTCGGGAGTAACACAGCTGATTTTTTGCCTTTTGGGGCACGAGTTGAGGATAGAGCGTTCTGCGTTTTTTATGTAGTTTTTTTATTTATTAAGTTACTCTATTCTATGAACAACTGTATCTTGAGTGCGTTCCCAAACACGTAAACTCATATACACAAATTCTGTATATCATGCAAATATGCAGGTTAACCATACTATGCAGTGCAGTAGTTAACCGCTCAACCACGGCGCCAACCGTACCAGAGGGTTGTCAGATTGGGAGTATCTCAAACAGTTATGTGAATCTGCTGGTTAGAATTACATTTCAACTATTGTTCCCCGCGGTTTCATCCGCGACTGTAGTTATGCGCGCCACATATACCAAGTGGTATAATAATAGTTGAAGTTTGACCGCGGAAACTATTTTCATACACCCGCCATTCCTATAGAAACTACTGAATACTACATTATAGTATCACAACCAACAACACATTCTTTGCTCTAGCATTGTTCTTTGTTCCAATAATAAATCGTTCTATTTTACTTACTTGTATAATGTTTCGTCCCATATGCTGGTCCTGAAGCAAGTGCACTCGAGTGGTTTGGACAGCCTCTTGAGGTCTTCCTCTCTTTCCTTGAAGATCTCTTCGCGCTGTTCCTCTGGCACCAAGTCCATCTTGTGCACCAGACAGAATATCCTGGCCTCTGGAGAATTCTGTGAAAAAGTATATATTAAGAGTGTGTACAACAAACTTTCAAGGAACGTTCTGATAGACGTCCAAGGAACAAAAATTGGTGACAAGACACCGAACAAAATCCTTAAATATTATAAAACAAAGTCGGAGGACCGCGTCTATACAGTCTACCTATCCAACATGACAATCAGGGATTTTTAAGGTTCCGTAGTCAACTAGGAACCCTTATAGTTTCGCCACGTCTGTCTGTCTGTTCGTCCGTCCGCGGATAATCTCAGTGACCGTTAGCACTACTCATGGTGGAATGGCGTCAGCGACTATCGCAGCCCAATGCTGGGCACGCCACAATTATGGCGGTAAGTCCCCTCTTTGAGGCGTGGCTGGAAAGACCTCACGGCGTCCTTACCTTCCGCATGACACAGGTCCTCACCGGACATGGCAAGTTCGGGAGGTTCTTGTACAAGATATAGCGGATGTGACGCCCGGGTGTCACCACTGTGCGGAACGCCCGGAGGACACGGTGGAGCACACAGTCGAGGTGTGCCCTGCTTGGGCGGAGCATCGCCATGCCCTCGTGGGGGCGATTGGCGGCGGAGACCTCTCGCGCCGGGCTTTGGTTGAGGCCATGGTCCGGAGCGAGGAGGAGTGGCAGGCGGTCGCCGACTTCTGCGAAGCAGTAATGCTTGCTAAGGAGGTGGCAGACCACATCAGGCAACGGCGCTCTCGCCGCCGCCGGGATTCCGATCCCGATTTCCAGCCACCGTAGGCGCGGGCTTGCGGACAGTGAGCAATGGGTAGCTCGCTGTCCGGCCGTCCGGTAACTATCCGGACCAAGCCCAAGTCGTCGACGGCGCGCGCTGTTCCCGCGCGCCTCAAGGAGTTGTCAGCAACAGCAGGGGCCCAGACGGGTCGAAGCCTACTGGGGCTAGGGTTATCCGAAAGGGCGCTCGAGCCCCGGTATGAAGGCTTGAACGAACGGGATAGGTTTTTTAGTCAGTAAGAGTCTGACACTATCTCCCGCTCCGCCCAAGAGCAGGGGTTGTCATTGGATGATTTTTCCCATCGAAAAAAAAAAAAAAACCTTTAGCACTAGCAAGTTGAAATTTTGTACCAATATGTATATTAATTACGCCGACAAAATGGTAAAATAAAAAGTGGAAAAAAAATAATTTTATTATTTACCCCCCAGTGAGGAGTGATCTTTTTTATTTCATCCCTAACATGTGATATATTGTTGGATAGGTATTTAAAATGAATATGGGTTTACTAAAATAATTTTTTGATAATGTTAATATTTTCGGAAATAATCGCTCCAAAAGTAAAAAAAAATGTGTGTGGTCTAACTTTTGAACCATAAGTTGAGAAAATATGGAAAAAATCTTAAAAGTAGAAATTTCCTGGAATGTCTATCAAAAAGACTTTCCAGGAAAATTGTTTTGAACTTGATAGGTTGAACAGTTTTTGAAAAGTTGTACAAAATAATTTATCGAATTGTTTGGTTGGTCTCTCTTTGGAATTGATGGTATTTATTTTTGCTCTTTTTCTATCGTTCGTTGTTATTAAGGTGATTGTTCCGCTGGCCTGTTCATACATTTAATATTGTTGAAATACTCCGTACATAGACACTTTTTTCTCAAAACGAATCACTTTATCACTTTTCTACAATAAAACAGTGGCGCAAACGACTTTTTGGTAAATAATTTGCGTTATATATTGAGAAAAACAGTCATGAAAACCGGGCAAAATTTGACATTGTGTTTACTAGTGTGAGTGCGATTTGACAACCAAATTTCCAAACCATACCGCCATGATTGCGATAGGTTATAATATTTAACGCTAGATGGCGTGCAACCGATAATATAAATTTGAAAAATCATTACTAAATTTATAATAATGGATTTCATTAAAAAGAAAAACATTATAATAACGTAAAACTACCTATCCTAGACGAAAACATAAAACATTGTTGTTATCAAAAAATTGTTAGCATTAGTTATGATTATTGTTACTGGCAACGTGTTATATTCATCATACGTAAAACGCGAGAGCGCGACGTTGCCGTTCTTCTTACTTTTTAACAACGTGACCCTTTGACCTTAGATGTTACGTCGGAATTTCTAAGAAAACGCGTTGCCAAACTTATTTCAATTTGATCATTCGATTGACATCATTTTGAAACTAGGCTAGCTAATGCAGTGATAGGTTTTACGCGCGGAATTGCTTGTATATTTTAAATTGTATGCATTTTCATTGATTTGAAATAATATTATTTTCTTGTTTGTATTTCATTACAATTTAATATAATAATTGCAAGGTATTGTAGTATAGATTGCTTAGCAATTTTATTTTAAAATAAAAGTAGTCTTTCGGTGGTGTTAGCAAGACGGCCCGTGAGTTTAGCTGACTATTACAAACTAAAATCTTCTCATAATAGATAGAAATCACCGATTGATATTGCTCAGTTATAATAATATCAAGTAAACAAAATTTTATTTACTTAATAATAATATTATTATGTATCATTTATAAACAAAAATTTTAAGTCGCTATACATATATATATATTGTATTTCCTGTCATATTACTTTTTCACATTAGTAATACAAATAGTTATCGATGGACAATTAATATTAGACGAACAAACAAACATTAGTTTTCTGCAATCTCGTTTCATTTGCATGGTTGCGTGCATTCCGTTACTTTTACATCAAAATGTATAATTATGTAATATGATTTATTATTTATGAAATTCTATTTTATATATAGATTAATCCCTGCAGAATGACCGGCAGGGATTTGTTGACTAGATATAATTTTTTTGATTGTCAATCAATATGATATCAAAATTATTTGGGTAAGTAAAATACAGCTATACTTTTCTAAAAATGCGAATGTAATCTCGACCGTAATTTGGAACGTAAGTTTGTAATATTCTGTATTATCTATGGATATTTGGACTTGCATTATTTTGCATAACTGCAACCAACTGCAACTGCATTTCGAAGCGATCTGATCTGGTTGTTTTATGATTACATTCAATTTTATTCAAATTCCGAGTTTATAAAAGTAACTATTGTCTTGTATATCATTTGTTTTTGTGTATTTCAGATTCGGTTTACGTCTAGAAGCTATGTCTACGAGAAAACTAGCCTACCAACGCCACCGATATTCAGGCGTCCGTAAATCGTCCAAACAATCGAAAAGCGCATTGATACGACTACATGGTGACGACAAGTTAGTATACATGTAAATTATAACTCGAATTATATCCAGCTTCATTGTAAAATTCTCAATCTCCACAAATAAATTGAAGCAAAAATGGCCGTCGTTACTATGGTAGGTACAGTAAGGCCGCAAAAGTCCATAGGAACGCTAAAGATTACATTGCTACGAACCGAGCGAGCGCGATACTTCCGTGCGTATGTGTGCGCATGTATGAGTATCCACATTCTACAGATAACACACACTAAGGAACTGTCGTCGCACTGAGCTTAAAAACATTATTATTTTTCTGTTCTTACCATAGCATTAATAAAATTCGCCCAAATACGTCATGTGCTGGTAGCCGTGTGAACTAAGTGTTGGATTCGCAAATCACGTAACCCGAGTTCAAATCATGGTCGGTCCGTTGCAGTTATTTCTTACTTTGAAAATTCCCAATCTATATTGATATAGTTGTTTTTTTTATATTTCTATGAAAAATACTATTGCATTTTTTGCACTAAATAGTTGCAAATTACGAATGTGATCTATTAACCACAAGAAGAATCACATTCGTAATTTGCAATTATTTAGTTGTTACATCTTTTCGATGTTATAAGGTGGAAATAAAAAGACGTGTTTAATAAAAATGTTTATTCTTTATATTTACAAATTAAACATTTATGAGAATTGTGACGTCGAATTGTTACCTAGACAAAAAGTTATCTTGTAACCGTTATCTATGTTACGCCTAAGATTGTTTGTTGGAAGTATACCCACTTAGACCATTCATAATATGAATAACGTAACAATGAACGGATATTCAAATTTTAAATAAAATAAAATATAGGTAATTGTTTATATCCAGTTATTTATTGAAAAGTGATATATGATTTGGACTTTGTAAACATTTTATTTTTGTGTAACGTCACACACAATGAATGTATTGAGGTCATAGCCTAATTGTTCATTTTCTTGACGAAAAGAAGATTGAAACCAAACCTCAATTTCTGTTAAAAGAACTTTAGTTCTCACAAGATAATCGTCAATTAGATGAGAAAAATAAATTGAACTATAGTATTATGTTAAAACAGTGCGGGTAGAAGAATAAAAAACGAAATAGACTCATGATTATTGTCAACAAAATTGATAGCGAGTTCACTGCATTCTTAAGATGAGGCGATGGCACAAGTTAAAAGATATAGCTGTTTTAAACGAAAGTAAACACAATATAATACAGTGTTTGTTAACGAATAATCACAGATATGTTAAAATAAAATGGTAGGCCATTTAGTTTAGTTAACATTAAATATTTAGTGCGAAACGTAATCGTTCTTGTTTGTGCCTCTCTGTCAAGTACGGCTTTTTAGCAGGTTTTCTGTGATGCACGCCTTCAGCGTGAAGTGCACGGCGAACAGTATCCATCGAGGTGTCATATAATTCCGCAAAATGTCTCGTTGGTGCGAAACCATTCGTTTCGTATACGTCCACCATATGTCGTCGCTGCGCCTCGCTAATAAGCTTCGGTCTCCCACTTCTCTTTCGACTAGCAAGGCTACCTTCTTCCTCATATCTTTTTAGCCAAAGATTTACAGTATTTTTCTAAAATAAAAAAAAATATCTATTAGGCAGCTATACCTACTTCACTTCATTTTCATTATATAAAATGTTAATAATCATAATTATTGAATATAATTTTAAAATAAAACTGCATTTATTAATCCAATAACCAATCCAATAAACCCAACGATTTACGTATTTCTCTTTTAAACCTCATAAAGATACGATGAATGGATTCATAAATGGCATACGTTTTAATTAGAAGATTAATTTGTAATAAAGTTACAATTCATTAATAGCTATTATACTCACATTCAGTCCAGTTTCTTCAGATATTTGTGTTTTATTAAGACCACTTTTATGCAGCCCAATGATAGTCGCCCTCACTTCAATACTAATATTAGCCTGCATTTTGCGAATATTACAATACTGTCAACCTCACGTCACTAACCAACAACTACAACCAAACGACAGTTCATTTCGGTTAAGTTAAAACTCATGTCTACCTCGCAGAAATCTAATTCTTTATTTAGTTTTTTTGTGATCTACCTTTCTAACTCTAAGAAATGTGTGAACAAGTTAAAGAATAATTTAATATATGTAATGCAAATACATAACTTCCAATCGGGTAAGAACTTACAAAAAGTCAATAATTGCGTGGGATTTGAACTTGCGGCACACTGATTTGCGCTTCAAACTGTGTGCCTATACCACTGGGCCATCTTGTCTTATGATAAGTTGATAAAATTGTGAATTTCAATCATTTGTTGGCGAAACTTGAAAATAAAAGGTCGTAAGTCAAACTAAACGTCAAACGAATAAGTTTTAAGAATTCTTATGGACTTTTGCAAGTGATAGTACTTACAACCATACTGTTCACTAAAATTTATATCTGTATCGTATTACAGCCGCGTGAAAATTTGGAGATCTGAAGAAATAAAGAAAAAGTTAGCGAATGAACAAATTATCCCTGATAATTCTATAGTGTATGTATCAAATAATCATTATTTATTGTGATCGCTGATCATAAAACATGTTGTGGCATTACATAATAATTTATTTATTTCTTTCAGTGCCCAGAATACACCACCGAGAACATATGGGCGTGTGAAACCAAAAGTTCACTTAGAGGCCACCTACAGTGTCCCTAGTACTAGCACAGTGACGACTGAATTTGAACCTGTGGAAGACATAAATTGGCCACAAGCAGATCCTGAAATCGAGTCTTTTCAGTTGACTGTGGAAACTGTTCCAAATACATGTTTATCTGGAATATCTGGGTATCGTATTGTGGACCTTAGACATGTTATTGAGTGGGCCTTCCTTATGGAAAGTCACCGAAATATCTGTGAATCTTCACAAATTGAATTTGTCAGTGAAAGACGTGATGGATTTCGAAGTGCATTAACATTCAAGTGCAGTATGTGTGGAAAAGCATGGGAACACTGCACAGAGAGCAAAGACAAAGTAAATACTGCATTTTTGTGGGCTACTGTGACATCTGGTAGCTACTACACGCAAGCAGCTCATATAACAAGTCTGATGGATATTCCAACAATGTCACCTAATAAATTTCGGCGTGTTGAAAAAAAATTAGGCAATGTTTGGTTAGAACATTTGACAGAGGAAATTAAGACAGCTGGTGAAGAAGAAAGAACAATTGCTATTGAAAAAGGTCATGTGTCTCCAGACGGTGTTCCATTTATTACTGTATATGTGGATGGAGGATGGTTGAAGAGATCATACAGGCATAACTTTGATTCATCATCTGGCATGGTAAGATAAATTATTACTAAACACAAATTGCATTTATTGTCAAAACAATGTAATACAACCAACAATTATGCAATATTGAATTTTGTTATTTTTTTTTATTGAATTCAATCAATTTGTTCAATATTTTCAAGAGTTTTGTTTTTCACTTTCAGGCCTGCATTATTGGGAAAGAAACTAAGAAATGTCTATTTCTTGGTGTTCGAAATAAATATTGTTATACATGTCAATATTATGATAAGAGAAATATTGATATGAAACCACATAATTGTTGCAAAAATTTTACTGGACCGTCAACAGGAATGGAATCACAAATTATTGTGGAAGGCTTTCAAAAGAGTGAAGAAATACATCAACTTCGCTATTTGAGCTTTATTGGTGACGGAGATTCCTCTGTGTTTGCAAATTTGAAAGAAAAGGTATCTTATGGAAACATAATAAAAAAAATTGAATGCAAGAATCATGTAATCAAAAATTATACCAGTGCACTCTACAAGGTAAATCCTTACTAATATTATACTTGTAAATGCATAAGTGAGTTATTTGTTGGTTTGGCTTTCACATCTTAACTACTGAACTGATTGCCATTAAATTTTACATACATCGTAATAGAAGTGCAGATTAAATAATATACCTTTAATCCGGTTGGCGCAGTGGTTGAGCTATTGATTGCTGCTCTGCGTATCGCAGGTTCAAACCCCGCAAGGAACAAATTTTTGTATGTCTTGTGTATGTGAATTTACATGTTTGTGAACACAAAATTATGTAATCATATTCTATATTTATATTTGTACACTTTCAGATTTTGGCCAACACTAAGCTTCCACTTCGTGGGAGAAATATTTTGAAACCAAAAGTAATGAAACTTACCTTAGTGGCACGGAAAATCATAATGTATAGCAGTGATAATACTGTTATGGCTGCAGATTTGAGAAATGGCCCACTTCATGTATTTGGAGTTCATGGAAACTGTAAGGACTACTACTGCAATGTCAATGGAAGTGAAAAGGAGGAAGAAAACCTCGTAGAGGATCTAAAAAAGGATGCTCCAGAAGTGTGGGCTCTGATTTATGCTGCCAATGAAAAAATTGCATTGAAGACTGGTCGTTTGTCAAATGAGACAACAAATGTGGCAGAAAACTTTATGAGCGTCATAAATAAATTCACCTGTGGAAAACGAATTAGTTTAGGTAAAGGGGGATCGTATCAGCGACGTGTTCATGTGGCAGGTAAACAGTATAATAGTAGTAGATTGGAACCAAAAATAAATGTATCAGAACTGTTTCTTTATATTTATATTGTACATAACATACAATTTCTATATATTTTTTAATATTTTCTAGTAAAATTATATTTTGTTTTCAGGGCTATCGCTTGCTACTGGACACAAATGGCATGAGACTGCATGGAAAAAGCAGACCACACAGAGCCCAGGAACACATTTTAAAAAATACATAAAGCGAAAGGAACAGAGCAGGATACGACAACAATCGTCAACACGCAAACGATTGTTTGTTCCAAGAGAAAAATCCAAACCAGACAAGAACTATGGACCTGAAGCAAGTGATCCAATTGATATTGATGAAACACAATTGAGAATATTGTGTGAAGAACGGTTAGCTGAATTCCAAAAGTCACCAGAAGACATAGCTTTCATTGAAATGTCTACTGTAGGGCAGCATGACAATGATTTATATACTACTCATAGGAGGGACCGTCTGACTGCTAGTCAATTTGGAAAGGTAATGTAATCAGAAATGTACATGTGTAATATCTGTGTTTTTTAGAACACCTATGCAGACAATGCATCTTTAAAAAAATTTATTTTATCTTACTTTTACAGGTTTGTAAACGCCGTGTTACAACACCATGTCACAATCTGGTCAAAGATATTCTATATAAAAAGAATATTTGTACAAAAGATATGTTATATGGACAGCAAAATGAAAATGTGGCAAAAAGCATGTTTATGCAACAGCATAATAAAACTGTAAGGCCTTCAGGTCTTTTTATTGATGAAGAATTTGGATGTTTAGCTGGCAGTCCAGATGGTAAGTCTTTCTTTATCAATATTCATGTATCATATGTGTATAAGTTGGATCTTACTTATACATTTGATAAATATGGAAAATTATAACACTAGTTATAAACACGTAAATTTGTTATAGGTGTAATTGAAATTGAGAGAGCCGTAATAGAGATCAAGTGTTTTCCATCATTGGCGAGGAAAAACCAAAGCCTAGAGGCAGCTGCACTAGAAAAGAAAAGCTTTGCTCTAACATTGGATAATAATATTCTAGTTATGAATAAAAAGCATGATTATTACTATCAAGTAAATTAATAATTCTATTGCATGTGCACTTTATAATTTATTTTAGCATGTTATTAACTCTTACTACAATATTAAATCTATTTCAGGTTCAAGGACAAATGCGTGTCAGTAACATGGATAAATGTTACTTCATATGTTTTATTTCAGTCAATGAACCTTTGACTGTTATAGAAGTTTACCGAGATAATGAATTTATCAGCAATATGATGCCAAAGCTATTAGGCTTTTTTAAATACTGTATTCTGCCAGAAATAATTTTAAGACGAGTTCAAAAAAATGCGAAATGTATAGATATGAAAGGTACACTAAATTATTACTTTCCTATTTACTTCATAATTTCCATTTTTTCCTGTGGGAAATTGTTTTTCAACATCCACATCAAAAGTTACACACTAAATATACTAATTATAGTAATTTTCTTTCACAGCAGCTGTGTAGCGGTGGTTTCCGGACAAGAAAATCAAAAACAACAGAAAAGAAAGAAGAAGAAGGAGAGGAAGAGTGAAAACAACACATCAAATGATTTTTGTTTTATTTGTACTTTTATAGTAGTTTGTTTAGAATCTACATTATCAATGTTTGCAATCATATTTTTTGGTTACCAGAAACCTGAAATGATGAATACATTGACCTTTTTTTTCAGGTTTCTGAAAAACAAAAAAAGAACTCTTGCTTTTTTTATTTCCTTTACAATCAAAACAATACTTTAGCAGATATGTATAACCATTTGTTAGTTATATGTGATTATGGATGCTTAGATATTATCAAATATTTTCCACCTTCCTGGTTGCAATCTCTCATTCTAATTTGTGTTTTAAATTTGTTGTCTTGTTATGATTTATAATTTCTTGCATTTGTCTTGTATTGGTGTGTAATTGTTGTAAACAAATATACCTTGAATTACTTCAAACTTACATTGGGACTAAATATTTTGAAAAAGATTGTTTTTAGTAAACAGTTATGTATCAAGCAAGACATAAATTGTCACTATAAATACTTGTAATTGTTGTTAGTTGGTACATATGTTTTTTAAAATAATGTATTTGAGTAATATAATAAAACTATCTTATATTGCATTCTTGACATTCATTTGATTCCTAAAATAATAAATCAATTAAATAGTTAACACCAGAAATACCACCTTTTATTAAATAATCATAATTCCTTTTATTTCATAATATAATTATAACGGGTGGCGTTAGAATATACTTACCCCCCAGACAATTTTAATTTCTACTAGAGTCCAGCCTAATAACTTAAATTCACGCCATCTAGTGGTTAATTTTGCTGAATGCTTTTGATTTTAAAGTAGTCGCTCATGTGTATGTGTGTGTAAACGATACTATAAGCAGAGTCGGATAATAACTTTTAGAAATTTGACGAATCAAATGGGTTTTGAGGCTTTAATTTGACAAATTTCGGTGAAGTGGAATGTCAGATTGGTGCACTACTATTTCTGTGACATAATATTGTTCCAATTACGCTCAAAACTAAATAAAACTGAAAATGTTGACTTCAGCGCCATCTAACGGGAAAATGGCCACGAACAACCCGTAGCAATCACCTTAATAGGATTATACCAAATATTCTGTGACATAGTGGGAAATTATAATTGTGTTTAAGTAACTTAAGTGGGGCTATGAAGCTATTAACGAATTCAAACAAATATGAAATAAAAATTAACAACCAACCCATTGAATATGTAGATGAATATATCTATTTAGGACAAATCATCTCACATACAGACACAACTACAAAAGAAATTAAAAGACGAATAGCTAACGGATGGAAGAGATTTTGGTCACTGAAAGAGATCATGAAATCCACAGATCTGAGTACTGGTATCAAAAGGAAGGTCTTCAATACCTGCATTCTCCCATGTATTACATATGGGTGTGAAACTTGGGCTCTCACAAAACATCACAGAAACATGCTGGAACACTGCCAAAGAGCTATGGAACGAAGTATGATGGGTATTAAGAAACAAGATAGGATACGAAACACTGTCATAAGAAGTAAGACAAAAGTCACAGACATACTCACTAGAATAGATAGTTTGAAGTGGAGATGGACTGGGCACATGATACGGGATAAACAAGAAAAGTGGAGCAACATCATAACTGACTGGTACCCTAGAGATGGGAAAAGGAACAGAGGAAGACAAAGCAAGAGATGGGAAGACGAACTAAAATTAACAGCAGGCTCAAAATGGAGAAGGGTTGCAAGAGACAGAGTACAATGGAAATTGTTAGAGGAGGCCTTTGCCAAGAGGCACACTGAACTCAGAGATATTTTATAACTTAAAGATAAGAGTCAACCACAAAGTCAAAGAAACAGTTCAGGATAAGAGGCTTATTATTATTATTATATAACTTAAGTGGGAACACTTATTGTGACGGACGGGAAACTATGGAACCCTACACTGAGTGTGGCCCGACATGGTCTTGGCCGGTTTTTTTTTAAGGTGCGAATCATCTAATGACGGGTGATGAATAATATAATATTCCACAACTATCACACAACGCCGTCTAGTCCCAAGCTAGGCAGAGCTTGTGTTACGGGTCCAAGACAACTGATGAACATACTTATATATTTCTAAATACATACATATTATAGATAAATTACTCCCAGACACAGAACAAATGATCATGCTCATCCACGTGCTCATCACATAAATATTTGTCTTGGTCACAATATCGTACTTCTCCATTAAAACTTCCTTTTAGACCTGCTTTTTTTAAATAAAATCTCTTTCCCCTCATTATTCTTCATAAAGTGGTGTGACTACCGTTAAAATCGATTTCGTTTCGCATTTCGTGCAAAAATTTTGGTAGAGTAAACAAATCTTTTCTTTTTTCCTTTTATTTTTCTGTAGACAGACAGGGGAGCCAACATTACGGCGACTTACGGGAACTTCTTAAGTGAAACTGTACACTACGCGCTGCCAGTCGACTACTTGAGCTCGGTCCGCACGATTACCGGATGGCCGGACGGCGAGTTACCCGTTGCTCGTCGTCTGTAAGCCCGCGCTTACCGTGGCTGGAAGTCGGGGTCAAGGTCACGGTGGAAAGGGGGGGCGATTATCATTTGTTTTTACAATCAGTCATAATATGGCCATAAGCTACCAAACTAGACACCATACAGACACCAAAATCGCCACACGTCCAGCTGGTCGCGCCACCAAATTAGTTGCGCAATCAAATGGACACCAGGTGAGTAACACACTACAGAGCTGTCTACATTTTGTTGGTAGCGGCGACTGGTCGCGCCGCCATGATGTCCCGGTAAAATATAGCCCTTAGTCTCCGCTTTTATTAGAATCTTATATTCAAGGCTTCGATTTCGGAGCTACATAACATGCAATAGCGTTAACGAATCGCAAGCCATAGCACTAAGCATACAATATATGCAGAATAGCAATTTGTTTAATAATAATGTTATGTCTACTGATAAACCAGCTGGCTGCTACATTGTCAAGTATTTGTTCAGCAATTGGATTCAATGTATGCTAATATTATATTATTTGAAATGGAATAATACAGAAACTCACGAGATATTATTGGTTTGCTTTGTATTGAATTTTGTCTGCTATTAAATCTCATGACAACTGTTTTGATTTTCTAGTTTTATCTTATTATCCAATCACCATTACCAATATGATATAATTTGTAAGAGGAAAGAGTCGATTGAGTGGTCTGAATGTCATTTCCATATATTAAAAAGTATTGAATTAAAATCATCATCAAATCTTTAAAATTTTCAGCTTTGCTCTACTATGAGATGCATGTATTCAATTATACACCTAAACCAACCACATGTCATAAATCACTAGTTTATTAGTGATAACTGTGTGAAAATCCATCAGTAGGTTTTGAGTTTATCACAAACATACAGACAGATGCAGTGGCGAACTTTGTTTTATAATATTATTATTATCTTTAGCCTGTTTTTTTTTTTAACCTTACAGTGTATGCCGAGGTAGCAGCTTTTTTGATCTCATGCAGGTTTTATTCTTTTTAATTGTTGTTGTTAGTATTTTTTTGTTAGTCAGTTTATGAAACTTGTTAATGCTTTTATTTTAACCTTTCAATCGTGGAAATTACAGACACAATAGAAAGACAATAGGTGCGCGAACGCCGGCGTTCGCTTGGGGTTTAATGAATTAATCTGTTGTTTGTCCTATACAAGCCTCATAAAATTTTTTAAAGGAACTCGGGCTTTCACTTTCTCTCTAATCAAAGTTTATAATAAAATAAATACAAAATACCTGTAGAATAGCTTCCAAACACGACTGGTAGTAATGCATATCCTTTTCCATCTCCCTGCTCTCAACATCAAACACGTAGATCAGTACTTCCACATTCCTGAAGATGTTGTCTCTCTGTGATGCAAAGTAGTTCTCCATGAATGCCTCTTGACCACCGCAGTCCCACAGGTTGAGGACCAAGTTGCCAAGGAATCGGACATGGGAGTGTTCTACGTCAACTGGAAAGGCAGGAGAAATATATTATAATAATAGTGTAACATCATGCCTACTCTGCCCAAAAGGTTATGCAGACCTTTAGTACACCCTCATTTTCATAGTTATATGCATTTTTTTAAGTCCTTTGTGTGAAAAGTGGAAGAAAGGAATGGAAAAGCATCCTGTCTTTGCCATGCAGTGGGGCACAAAAGGCTTATAAAAAATGAAGGCTATTGCCATCAGCCCGAGCACAAGTCCAATCCTGAGCAGCTATTGAGATATTTCAGATGAAAAAATTCAATATCACTTAGGGGTGGTGTTTGTTTTATTATTGTTTTTATCTCACAAACACTAAATAGCCTGTCAATATTCAGTATTCAGATAAAAGTATACTATAAATAGTGATCTTATCAACACACAATTATTAATTAACAAACAATAACCATTTTATATTATCTTTTGTTTGCTACAAAATTTTGTTGATGTCATCATTTCATTATCAAGATACATACCTGTTGTTTTGGATTTGAAAGGGACATAAATGATTACTTGTGAAAGATCAAAAGTTTTATGTTTTAATAAATTTAGTTAGATTGAAATATGAATCTGAATTTATCGTATATAAATAAAATGATTGTTTTAAATTATTGTAGGTACTTTATACAATCACTAATTTTAGAGTACAGTGAAATCCGAACTTTATTATGTATATGATGCTGATTATGTTTTGTAGGCATGCATGGGTAGTTGAGGGAGACTACATAATTATGTATCTACAGTGTAAGTATGACTCAAAACATAACAGTACATCCAACAGATAAACACTGGTATGTCTAACAATATTTCCACTCTCCACATAAACAAAGATGACACTCTGGCCTACATTTTGTCTAATAATAACAATATACAAGGTTTTTAACCATTTTATCAAGTAAATCAAAGGTCATAAACTTGCAGACCACAACTTACTTGTAGCTCCCAGTCGTCGTGTATCTCTGGCGATGTAGTTGGCAAATATTATGGATCTCATGCTTGTTTTACCTGAGCCACTCTTGCCCATCAACAAAACCTGAAAATTTAATGATAGTTGTGAATAATACGTTATCTATTTTAATCTTACGAAATAGAACCAAACATAGCTTTTTTTTCAGTCCTAAGACCTCTTTTGTTTTGTATAATAAATTAGGGAATGATAATCAAGTTTATATATTTAAATACGCACCTTCTTCTTCATGTTGACTAAGTTTTACTAGGTCAAGGGTTTAAAACTTTATTCGCTGGTAACTTATCTGGTAACAAAATGCTACAATTTAAAACGACACAATTGTAAATTAAGATGGTTAGATCAACAACCCAAAATGAATTCTGATGTAGGAAAATCACTATTAAAACTTGAAAAGGAAAAAGAAAAGTAGGCGTAATTTTATTCTTATTCACGACAAAGCCAATGAAATCAGAAATTGAAGAATGACAGATGATACAATTGACACTGACAAAATGCTCGATTGTTGACGTTATCAGTGTTGGTTCAGAAATTAGAAAACTATAAACATTCACCTTTTTCTCCCATGAATATAAACCTTTTTATAAATAATTTTTTATAAAGTTCACATTGGTCAATTTCCAAGGTTAATCAATTTGTCAAGCTTGCCGAGAGTCAAGTAACAACTCTAAAACTAAATTATTATTACATTAATCAAAGAATGTATTGATGAATAATTTCTAAACGACGAGTAGAGTATTTTAAGATTTCATGTAACTGTGTTCATAATTAGTAGATTTGTTAGTAAGTTTTTTTTATAATGTAAGTCGTTCTAATTATTAGTCTTCTTTAAATATGGTCTGATAGAAATAAAATCAAACAAAAAATCTTATACAGTTAATCATAATATTTTGGCATGCTTCCAGTGTGCAGTGGCAGCGGTTTTGTTATTTTGTCCAATTTGAACGTATTGTTTTCATGTATGTGTCACACACACCGTTCACAATTCTGTAGAATGAAAAATAATGTCAAAAAGTGATTGCAGATTTGTAGAAACGTGTGATTTTTCTGAACTTTCCCACAATATGTTTGCTATTAAGTAAAATCTGGATAATTGATACGAGTCTCCAAAATGGCTCGTCACCGCGATATTAGAAATAGGAGTTACTCCGAAGATTACGACGACGACGATGTTTATGGATATTCCGTGGAAGAAGATAGCTGCTTGTCGCCGAGCGATGCATCACAGTGGATTTATGACCGAAATCGTAGCCAGCAGGTAGATCTCTTGCAGAGTCACAATGACATACAAGAAGAGCCTGAAGAAGACAGCACAGCAGACACAAGCCTACCCGGACACGAGCGACGCGAGTCTTTGGATTTTAGAAGTCTAAATCTTGATGAAGAGGATGAAGCCAAGCTTATGTCGTGCTTAGACGAACTTAGAAATGTTATAGGCGAAACTGTTTCAGAAAACATTCTCATTCAAACTGTTATAAAGCACAAGTTTGACTTTACTAAATCCCTTGATGACATACTCAATAGAAACAGAGACTCTGAGATTCCGAAAATAGAACCTGTGAAGCCTGTGATCATTGTAGATCCTTTAAAAGCTCCAGTTATTTCGACTGTAGACAAAGCTCCAAAAGTTATAGCTACTAATGCTGAACTAAAAGCTGTTGGAATAGTGAAAGGTTTTAAAGTAGGGCAGGATGGCAGCTCCAGTAGTCGTCCACAGACCCCGAGAGACCAATCACCTTGCCCTGAGAGGATGTTAAAGACTGATCAAGCTGATGAAATTAGAGTTACACCTAAAGTAAAAGAAAACAAATTGGATGCTAATACACAGTATGCAAATGAGAGAGGGTCAGACAAGGACCACTTGTACATAGTAGTGATAGGTCATGTTGATGCGGGCAAGTCTACGCTGATGGGCCGGCTGCTCTGTGAGCTTGGAGAAGTTAGTCAGAGAACTCTGCACAAATATGAGCAGGAGAGCAAGAAAATTGGCAAACAGAGCTTTATGTATGCATGGGTGTTAGATGAAACTGGAGAGGAGAGAGTCAGAGGCATTACTATGGATGTGGGAAGAGCACAATTTGAGACAAAGACAAAAAGAGTAACTATATTAGATGCACCTGGTCATGCAGACTTCATTCCTAATATGATAACTGGAGCAGGTCAAGCAGACGTTGCTCTACTCGTAGTGGATGCTACCAGAGGTGAATTTGAGTCAGGCTTTGACTTTGGAGGCCAGACCAGAGAGCATGCGCTGTTAGTGCGCTCTCTTGGAGTAAGTCAACTTGCTGTAGCTGTTAACAAGTTAGATACAGCTAATTGGTCTCAAGAAAGGTTCAATGAGATCACCAAAAAACTAAAATCGTTCCTTAAACAAGCTGGTTTCAAGGATTCTGATGTCACTTATGTACCTTGCTCAGGGTTGACTGGAGAAAACTTGGCGAAGCCTCCAGCTGAAGCTGAATTAATTAAATGGTACAATGGGCCGAGTCTCCTAGATGTTGTTGACAAATTTAATGTACCGGAGAGGCCCGTGTCGAAGCCTTTACGCTTATCTGTAAATGATGTGTATAAAGGTACTGGATCAGGATTCTGTGTGGCGGGTCGCATTGAAAATGGCTTGATTAATAAAGGTGATAAGGTTTTAGTATGCCCCACTAAAGAAATGGCTGAGGTAAGAAATATAAGCATTAATGAAATGACAACTAATGTAGCTTTTGCTGGAGATCAAGTCAGTGTGACCTTAACAGGAGTAGACATGCAGAATGTCTCCGTTGGGTATGTTCTGAGTGACCCCATCCAACAAGTGCCTGTCGCCACAAGGTTTGAAGCCAGAATAGTAGTTTTTAACATCAAGGTTCCTATTACAAAAGGGTTCCCTGTACTCATTCATCATCAGTCTCTAGTCGAGTCTGCAAACATAGTGAAGTTAAAGTCGTTATTGAACAAAAGTACTGGTGAGCTGGTGAAGAAGAAGCCTCGTTGTTTGGGCAACAACTGTGTGGCTGTTGTTGAGATCGAGGTGTGTCGTCCGATCTGCGTAGAGCGGTACAAGGATGTGAAAGAGCTGGGTCGTGTGATGCTACGCGTCGGAGGCGCTACAATAGCTGCCGGACTCATCACTAACATCGTCAACACCTGATTGATCTGATATGCTTTATCATTGTTTAAACGTTATGGCACCTTACATAAATGTAGCCTGGAAATTACCATAGATAATGAAGGTGAAAAAATAGACTTGATTGTTTTTAGCGTAATTTTTGATAGTAAATTTTTCAGTCTTCCATTTCTTGTTATGGAGTAAAAGTGAGTCATTCTAAAGATGCGGTTAATTGCGCAATATTAACTAAATGTATTAAAGACCCATGAAGTAAGAACTTCAAATTAGTTTATGGTACAGATGTGGCCTATGTTATAGCAGTTTTAAGTGATAAATGAATTAGAAGTTTTATTCTTTAATTTTCAAGTTGGTGTTAAGTTTATGTAATAGTTGCCATAACAAGCATTGCAATGCACATGACGAGTGTACAATAAATGTATCGTGCTATATAACAAATGGTTATATTTTAATTATTACATATTAAATATTATTTATAATAATGTCAATAAATTTGTTGTCATATTTAATGTATTTTTTTTATTATTTTCCTTGTCAATGACGACTTTGCTGCTAACCCAAATGATTGGGACATAAATACATAAGTACCTATTTCATCATCCGTGTTTGGTAAAGTATGCGTATATTGGGCATAAAAACAGCTGTATATCAATTGCTCATGTCATTTCGTTTTTTCAACACACTCGAAAACCCGCTTGTATCCCTACTGTTTTTATGCGCGCAATTTACTGTTTTTCGTACTAGTACGGAAAAGTACATTTATCGTATCAGGCTACGATGGTTACTGGGCAGGCCCTAGCTAGACGCAAAAATCCTCAAGTCAGTACCTACTCAAGTTTCCCGGCTACTATTCCGACTCGGCAGCGATAAGAAAGTTGGTCCACTTGTATCAAAATGTAGGATTATTTTATGGACGGTCCATAGTCCATAGCTTGAAAATTGATAATTGGTAAGGGAAAGAAGATACAGTACAGCTGAAATATCTTGACCGCATCCGAACTTCGAGTGATTGGCTGCGCCGTAGGTAATTCTTTTTGAGAATCATGTTATTATGGCGACGACGACTGCGTATTGCGTATTGTTTCGAGTACCTATGCACAATACTTTGGAATAGGTACCATCACTGACACTCCCCGTCCCCGCGTCTCACTTCGCACCACTAAAGAGACCGAATACCAAATTCAGAGTGGCAAACATATTTGATCGTACTGAGGCTAGACTATTAGGCCGGGATTGTTCTCAACCCGCTTAAAAATAGTAAGATGGAAGCACCTAAGAAAGGTATTGCAACTGTAAATAGGTGCTACACAGTAGTGTAAAATAATCAGTGAAGGTAATAAGGTTAGCAGGCCATAACTATAGACTGTAGAGTTGCAGACTGTTATCCGCCGCCGGTCGTTATCAAGCGTGGTGTGGAGAACTCGTTTTACGATAGTGCTATGTAGAGCCGTAAGTAGGGCTGTGCCAGCGGTTCCCAGACACAGGGCTCAGACCCTGATAGGTTCGTCCAGACCGAGCCCAAGATGTGGACGGTGCGTGTTGTTCCACGCGCGCCTCAAGTAGTTATCAGCAAACCGTAGGGGCCCAGCAGGGTCGAAGCCTACTGGGGCCAAGGGTCTACTTCTGAAAGGAAGATTCGGCCACAGTACGAAAGGCGAGGAAGGAACATGAGTGGGTTTTTAGTCAGTAAATGTCTGACACTATATCCCGCTCCGCCCAAGGGCGCGGAGATGTCGTTGGATGATTTTCCCACCTATAAAAAAAAACCTGACAGCAAGCTTTCCTATATTATGCTCCAGGTTATCCGTAAGGTGACACCCGAGCGTATCTTGCCGCCACATCCGAAGCAGGTACCTACCTACTTGGCTCCCGAAACACTTGTCCGGTGTAGACCTTCGTTAGGTGAATTAAACACATCCAGCTCGAAATATTTTTGGAGGTGCTCTTACTGAAACTGATACTGGGTATAGAAAAGCTAGTTACGGCACTGCTACTATGTCTTCTTCTTCTTCTTTGCCTCTTTCCACGTTAGGTGGGATCGGCTCTCCTTATCCTTCTGCGCCAGGACCATCTGTCCTGGGTTGTCGGGTCAGGCAGTTGGGACTTCCTAACTAGATAGCACTGGTACTATGTAGGTATGGTTTATCGTCAGGTCTATCGAATGTCTATAGATGCTAGCAATTTTCGATAGAGATTTTCTAAGAAGCAAATGCAGTTTTTGTGGTTCAAGAATCACTACTAATTTTTATTGTTTTACGTAGATATTTTTCTTTTGTTTTTCATTGAAAAATAATAAATATTAAAATGTACATATAAATGAGTCTTAAGTTTGCGCCCTTTCGGGCAGATATAATGATTTTCTTTCTTTCTCCTTTCTTAGGCGTTCTTCTTTCGTGGTTGATCCTCTCCCGCAGCCTTGGTAATCTTTTATGACTTAAGTATGTAATTCATATTTCATTGTTCACAATGATTAGGTAAAATATTCCGGTCTACAAACCTGTGGAAATAAAAATGATTGTATTATTAAGAGTCAAGAATAGGACAAAATCGTTCACAAAAACAATCCTATTATGACATAAAGGAGGCTCAGTAATATTGGCGGAGTTGTGTAGTACCTAGCTAAGGAGTAGAGTGCGGCAAGGAAACAGTTCCCCGCCAGGACCAAGAGATTTAATTTAGATAAGTAGTTTGCCGACGACAGCTTGTTATGGGCGCTGCATCAACAGAACGAACGTTTGTTGCCATTTCCACAAATATTAGGTATGTTTCTTTTTTTATGTGGTTGTGGAGGTACCTAGTCTAGAAAAGGCTTCTCTTATAGAGAAGACTTCAAGGATTTCGGGTTAGCCAAATTGTATTTCAATATAATTGTTTAATATAAATTCAATCAGGATTACTGAGAAGGTAGAATATACTTCATAATGCAATGAACGCCTACTGAAAAATGCTGTCTATTTTCCGCCTGCCTTAGAAGTTACCAAAACTTACTCCTTAAAATATATTTTGTAATATGTAAAGAATGCCAGAAGCAGCCGTGCGCAGTGCGCAGCGTTCAGCGTGTCAACGTTTGTTCGGCGAGCGCTGCCAAGTGTCGCGCCGTGGCAGGAGTCGTGAAATTTAATTTCCTACTAATTTCCCAACACTCGGTAGTTCACTGTTTACTCGCTCAACTCTGGCGGCGAAGGTGGGGGACCTTTGGCGCTTTTCAATTCCATTCCATCGATTACCATTTTGATTTTTAAGAGGTTCCTATTTGTAAACTTCTGTAGTAGGTAATTAATAACCCCAGTTTTTCTCCTCAAAGAGAAGCTAATTCATTATTCTTAATGGATTCGTGAATTGCATGAGTCCAATTAATTAAAAGTTGAAGCCTTTTAAAGTGTTTTGGAAGTTGTTACTAACTTAACGGTTGGGAATTATGGAGCAACTGAAACTTTGATTGCAGAAGTCATAGCGGGTGGCAAGCGCCTCTTAAAATGTTTTGAGCAAGAATTATCGCGGCCGCTCAACTTGTAACTTGTACTACTGAACATGTAATTAGAACGGAACCATCTGTTTTATATTGTTCTCGTCTAGGTATATTGAGCAACAGAAAACTCTAAAAGATTTTTAGGTAACTTATATTTACCCGCCTAATATGTTCATTATTTTTGGAGGTAAATAAACATTTTGTACTTACCTATATATATGTGTAAATCTAAATATCAACTGATCTCATCATCCTAATCTATGAAAGGTGACAATATTGATAGTTAAGAAGGTAGCACCTATCTACGTAGGTAGGTACGCAAAATATGTAATGTACCCATTTAACGACTTTATACATATAAGTAGGGATTAAATAGATGCACAATGACTTTTTACGTAAAACGTAAGTATTCATGTATATTACTGTGCCTTCATTTCAATTGATTCAAATTAGTATTCTTACGTCACTGAATCAAGATATTCATTGACTCCGAGATTGATCCAGTCAAAACGATACTCTCCAACCCCGATAGAGCGGTAGATCTAGAGAATTCCGAGATGAATTAGCATAGATTTAAATATCTAGATATGCTGTCTAAACTATGGAGATTTCGAGAGGCTTTACATGAAATTATCTAGTTTCTTGTAAACGAAGCTTATACTGCCTCGTTGATCGTAAGTGCGAAGTGGTCCATGTTTCGTATACCTATCTATAGTGTATTTCAAAAGTGCTTGTAATAAAATAAAGGAGTCTACCTATAGCTGGAAAACTATTATAATATAATATACCTACTGTGCACAATACTTCAGTTAAATGATAAGTAGGTAATGTGTGCATCAGTCATCGTATGAGTTACATATTGCAGATATATTATTATCTCCTCCGAGTCTCCGCATATTGCTGGCATGCTAATAAATGTCTATGCTTTGGATGCAAGCTAGATATCTGGTTCGAATAATGAATGCGCTTAGCATAATAATTTTCTATCATTGTTTATGGTTCATATTATATAAGTTCTAACTTTTACTGGGTTTCACGTTCGCATTTCTTACTCATATGAGATCTTTTAACTTCATACTCCAAGATCCCAGAGGTTTCTAACGTAATTTATTTTCAGGTGGATTAAATCTTAGGTTCTCAGTAGCGTCTCATGTGCTTTGAATATCTGTGTGGTTGTGGAGCTCCTCCTTGAGGCAATTGGTCAGGTACCTACGAGGTGAGAAAGGGAACTAAAAATAAGAGTTACTTATCTTAATTTTTTATTGCTGATTTATGTTTTGTATAATATTATTCTAAAGTAGTATCATAAGAGTCAGACACTTTCCATGGACCAAAACTGTCAGACGTATTAAAGCTCCATAAAATGTAAATTAACTTTAGGTACTTACCTATTTATTTTTACATGTCTGAGTTAGAGTCTATCTAATAAGTTAAACGACTTGGGTAATTATTAGGATTTATTGAAATCAACACGAGTTCGTCAACACGAGTCAACAATAATCAAGGTTGAGATAGAGATAGAGATCATTGTTAACTAACAGAAGAAACTTAAAAAAGTATCGATTATAAGTATTTTTTAAATGATTAAATATTATACAAAATTCCCAAGTCGGTTGACTTACTAGACAGACTATTTTGAAATAAAATTTTGTTTTGTTTGTGTTTGGCTAGTTTTTCTAATTTCAAGGGAAACAAATCACGAGGAATTTCTCAAAATTAAACTCATCCTAGAACGCAAAGGGTTACTGAAGGACACTGTAGGTAGTTTTAGTCAGTAAAAGACACTTCCATCCCACTCCATCCTAGAGCGAGAGAATTCATTGGATATGGTTGCGCACCTCAAAAACGAAGGGAAAATAAATGCCACCCTTAAATTTTCATTTTTTGCGCCAATGAGGACTAACAATAATAATTGAAGTTTAATTTAAGATAAAATGTAATTAAACATATGTTGGACGGTACTTTTTTTTTATTTTGCTTGGACCTTTTTTATGGACTTTTATCATACTGACTAAAACTCACTTGTATTACTTCAGTTACCAATCCCGCCCGTAGTCCATCCTCGGACATGGCAGCTGCTATTCAATTATCAAACACAGAGCATATATAGATCCTTAACTGCCAGAAATTTTCTTTCTCTATTTCAATTGAAAGCAATAACGGGAGCTCTTCTAATGCGGTGCCTTCCGGACTCGGATTATATTCGGCGTTTGAAGCTATTAGAGAATTGAGGGCGCGTATAAATCAGTGTCAGACTCTCGGCCGACCACCCCCGTACAACGGCGGTCCGCCATTGTAACACAAACAAACCTCGGCGCTACAACCTCAATGCATAGCTTTGATTTTTAAATAAAATAGATACTGGTTGAAGATCTCGAAAAAATAACCTTGATGCCGTAAAATGAAAAGAAGAAAATCATTGTTTTTTTTTAATTTGAACTTAATGGCATCCTCCATCCAAGTTTTTCATGTCAAATGGCCAGCTGTCTTATTATTAAAAAGTAATTTTTAATGCGGACTTCTTGTTCGTAATTTGGTGGGGGGACTCTGGACTGAGAAAAAAAAAATTGTAGATGTTCTTCAAAATAATTTTTATTCTTTTGTACCTACTTAGTTTCGTTCGACTGAAGAGAATTCAAGGTTTCTTTTTTAGGAACCCTAAAAAAGAAACCTTGGGGTCGGGTATTATCGAATTGTTCGGTTGGTCTCTCCTTAGCATTGGCGGTATTATCTTATAACTATTTAAAACTTCTATCAGGAACATGCTAAGGCAATTTAGAACAAAACTAAAATTCATTTTTTTAACGCCATCTATCAAAATGTTAAGGTAAAAACCAGTTCATAAATGGTTCGATAGATGGCGTTGCGTAATGACGTCATCTTTTTAAAAGTCGATGTTAAGATTTTCCGTGCTTTCATGACATACCGTGGTAAAAAATCGTTGCTTTTTCACACCATTAACCGTTTTCATATATGCTATATTCTCATTGTCCTTTTTAGGGTTCCGTAGCCAAATGGCAAAAAACGGAACCCTTATAGATTCGTCATGTCTGTCTGTCTGTCTGTCTGTCTGTCTGTCTGTCTGTCTGTCTGTCTGTCTGTCTGTCTGTCCGTCTGTCCGTCCGTATGTCACAGCCACTTTTTTCCGAAACTATAAGAGCTATACTGTTGAAACTTTGTAAGTAGATGTATTCTGTGAACCGCATTAAGATTTTCACACAAAAATAGAAAAAAAGCAATAAATTTTGGGGGTCCCCATACTTAGAACTGAAACTCAAAAATTTTTTTTTCATCAAACCCATGCGTGTGGGGTATTTATGAATAGGTCTTCAAAAATGATACTGAGGTTTCTAAAATCATTTTTTTCTAAACTGAATAGTTTGCGCGAGAGACACTTCCAAAGTGGTAAAATGTGTGTCCCCCCCCCTCTAACTTCTAAAATAAGAGAATGATAAAACTAAAAAAAATATATGATGTACATTACTATAAAAACTGCCAACGAAAATTGGTTTGAACGAAATCTAGTAAGTAGTTTTTTTTTAATGCGTCATAAATCGAAAAAAATACACTATTATTAAAACATCGATCAAAGTTACAACACATTACAAGAACTTTTATATTATGTTACTTGCTGCTACGGAACCCTTCATGGGCGAGTCCAACTCGCACTTGGCCGGTTTTTTTCTTTTATTTTAATCAGTCTTGAATTTATTTAAGAGATCTGTGAGTCTGAATCATAAATGCCGCTCACTTCTAGTTTATTTTCTAATAAGAGCTTGATTTTGATTAATGGTGTACTTACTCGTTTTTTTTCTCAGTATTTATGTCTACTTCAATAATGGAGTTGTTATTTACATTTCTGGGTTTAAAAACTTTTTTAGATTCATTTTTATTTTTCTTGAGCCAACATGACTCTTCCGGATGATATCTAATTCCTTTGTCCAAAGATTCACAAGTGTTACATGGCTTCTTCTCATTAGTTTTATTTTTATAAAGGAATGTACAACTCTTAACTGTACTTGAGTTTTTCTTGTACATCATACCTTCATATTTTCTTATCTCATTGAACAAATCAGTAGTGTCATTGAGTTCATCTCTGTTTAACCTATTGAAGATAAACCCAGGTAAACCTGTTGCAATAAGATCTATCATTGTTTTGGAGTCTATCGATTTGTTTATGTCTAGCATAAGCCTTTCTTTTCTAATAGCGTAATCAATTAGTAGTCCTTCTTTATATCTAAATGCGAGAGCATATGTAACTATGTCCCATCCTCGGTTTTTAAAAGTTTCTAAAAATTTGTCTTTCCATTCATTCCATTCAGCCTTTATTGTTAGTTTTATGGCCATCGAGCTATACCAATCCAAACAAGATTTTTCTAAAAATAATCTCAATATATCTATTTTTGTTTCATCTTTTGATATATTCAAGCGCTCACACTCCTTTTCAAAATTCTCAATCCATTGCATTGCATTAGGGTTCTTGCTTGTGAATTTTTCAATAATAAATTTCTCTGAAATATGTTTTAGGTTATGTTGATTTTCTTTCTTTGTAGTAGTTTCTATTAATTTTTCCAAGATATGTTGCAAATTGTCGTTTATGTCTATTGGTTGTTTTGTGCTCATTTCTTCTAAATATTGATCTAAAAATTGCATATTACCTTCCTCATCTCTATATGTTTTCTTAAGATCTTCATCCAATTTTATCCATATTTTTCTACTTTGATGTCTTTTCTTTATACTATTTTTTATTTTTGAGAAAGTATTCATTTTGACAATATATGTATGATGAATCACCGGCTTCAGCTCATCAGGTAAAACATAACATTTTCCTTCTTCTGTAGATATTGAGGTTATGGCTAATACATTTGATTTGCCATCATTTGAAGCTATCATCGTAAACTCAAATTGCAGCCGGTCCATCTTCTTTTAGTTAACAAAAATGTCGTTTTATAATAGATTTTATTGAGGATTTTCGAAATAAACCACAAATTGTTTCTCTGAAAACAAAGATTTGTTTTATTCAACATGCTTTTACAGTATTATGTAATAAATTATCGTTTAACTAAAATTACACTTTTATCTCACCTGAAAACAAAGAAACGACATTAAAGTTCACTAATATCGCCTCCTCAATTATATCCCTTTAATTATCTCTCTACAAGTTTTTATAACAATAAAATGCACAAAATAATCTAAACATCATCTGTCATTGAATGATACGTCACCCCGTATCCACAGCTTAAAAATTAAAAAAATGAAATGTCATTTCCAAGGAGGTCATTTCATTACATATATTCGTAATTTTACGAGTGCACAATCGCTGAAATTCCTACTACTTGCATACTGTTTTAGTTGTCACCGTCCTTTGTGGGCCCGTTTTTAGGGTTCCGTATTTATTAGAGTTCCGTACTTAGTATGTCAACGTAACAAATAGCCTTTTTTAAACTCATGGAACACTTATTGTGACGGACAGGAAACTACGGAACCCTACACTGAGCGTGGCCCGACACGCTCTTGGCCGGTTTTTAATATTTTGTTTTATCTATAAAACAAGATTTAGTTAGTTAAGTACTTGTTGCGCCAACCCCAAATAATCCGCTGGGATTCTGATCCCGATTTCCGGCCACCGTAGGCGCGGGCTTGCGGACAGTGAGCAATGGGTAGCTCGCTGTCCGGCCGTCCGGTAACTGTCCAGACCAAGCCCAAGTCGTCGACGGCGCGCTCTATTCCCGCGCGCCTCAAGGAGTTGTCAACAACAGCAGGGACCCAGCCGGGTCAAAGCCTACTGGGGCCAGGGTTATCCGAAAGGGAACTCGAGCCCCGGTATGAAGGCTAGAAGGAACAGGGTGGGTCGTTTAGTCAGTAAGAGTCTGACATTATCTCCCGCTCCGCCCAAGAGCGGGGTTGTCATTAGATGATTTTTAACCCCAAACAATAAAACGGGACAAGGGCAGGAGAATGATGATGAAAACAAGGTTTAGGTACTGTTAGATAAGGTTTCCCTTTTTAAGTGAAGCTAATATAATGGTTATGTAGTAAATTCCTGTAGGGTTATGTCATTAGAGACGATCACTGAAGCACGTCATCGGATACCCCAGCGTGCGCTAGTTGCAGCCCAGCCGTGTTGCAGCCATGTGGACATACCCGTATCAGTGTTGGCATCTGTTCCAACAACTGCGGCGAGCAGATACGGCACAAGTGTACTTGCTCTTACAAATCTATCACGATCTAAGAGATATGAAAAATCTTTGCGTACACCAGATTGGCAAGTAGATTCGTTAAAAATATAAAAAAGCCCGTTTTGACACTTGAGAAAGACCCTAGAATGCAATTTGGAACGAAACTGAAAAAAACAATAATAAGGGTCCGGTCTGTCTAATAAGTCAACCGACTTAGTTAATTATTAAGGTAAAATGAAATCTGATGTAGTCAACGCTGGTTCAATAATAAAGGTTGATTAAGAGATACTGATCATTGTTTAGTAATACAGGAACCTTATAAAAAGTGTCGACTATAAGTATTTTTTAAATAACTAAATATTATAGGTACAAAATTCCCAAGTCGGTTGACTTTTTAGACAGACTATTAGTAGTAGAGTAGCTACACTACACCGGATAAGTCAAAAAAAAAAAACAAATGAAATCTTTGAAAAAATACAAATGTAAAAAAATATTTTTATTATAATACTTTAGGTACTATAGACCAGGGTCGATAATTTTTAAAACCAAAAAAAATAATAGTAGGATGAAACCCATTAGAAAAGGAGGAGAATATTATAAAAATGAAAGGAAAAATAATTTACGGGCGATCTGAGGTCGGGAAAGGGATGGGGGTGAGTTTTTAAGGGTAAAAAACGGTTTTTCTCGATTTCCGGCAAAACTAAAAGTCCTATGGAAAAAAGTCAAATGGCAAAGTTGTAGGTAATAAAAAGATCTAAAACTTTTGTTTTTACACTTTTTTCACATAACCTCAAAATTTATGTGAAAAATTCAAAAAACCAAGTTTTTGGTTTTTTATTTTTATCTTTTTGAAAAATAAAATTTTTTTCACGAAATTTGGTGAAAACTTACCTTTTTATGTCCCAAATACGCTGTAATTTATTTGATTAGAAATATTTATTTTTTCACCTTATTTTGAATTAATATCGAAAAAGCACCCTAATTTTCAATCGAAAAATCACCCGTCAAAATATCAGCTTTTTTCAAAAAGTTGGTATATTTTCTATTCGTTGAAATCTCTACTTTCCGATGGTGAAAAAAAAAAATATGTTACCATAGTAAATCTTCTCAGAAAATGCAAAAAATCGAAAAAAACTCGAATTCGAAAAAATTTTTTCAATTATTTTATACAATTTTGAGCTATTTATTAAAATTTACACTTTAATTACTCGAAAAACGTAAGATTACATGTTACATTGATAAAAAAAAAAAATTGCAAATCAAAATATACTACTATAATTAACAAACAAATAAGTTAATAAAATTAATAGTCAATAAGACATCTACAATATTTGGAGAAAGTAGTCGAATCTTCTTTAAATTATATGCGTAGATGCCTATTTATAACTATTTTTAGATAACTTATATACCTGAGTGACCTACGAAAAATTTTAGCCCATCAAAAGGTATTTCATAGAGAAGTGGGGAAGGGGCTAGGCGGGTCTGGGTCTTACTACATACATACCTACTATTTCTTAGCAGCTGTAACAACCGTTAGCCTAGCCAGTACCTATTCGAAATACAGTACAGTATACAACATCGTTTATAAAAATACACGTGCATGCTGAGTTTCTTTAATATAATTGTGACAAGTTTACTTAAAAAAAAAACTAACAAGATTAAAAAATAATAATCTCCTTTATTTTGCACAAACAAATTTAGTTACTCCCATGAAAAAAAAATATTCAAAATACATAAAAAATATATTAAAAATCTATAATAAATATATATAAAATATTTATCGTAAATGTATTTTTAATAACTAACTTTTGGCCGATTTGCATATATATTTTATACATTTCAAATATATTTTAGATACATTCAAAATATATCTTAAAATACATAAAAAACATAGCTAAGAATATAATAAATAATAATTATAGATTTTTAATATATTTTTTTTTTCATGGGAGTAACTAAATTTGTTTGTGCAAAATAAAGGAGATTATTATTTTTTAATCTTGTTAGTTTTTTTTTTAAGTAAACTTGTCACAATTATATTAAAGAAACTCAGCATGCACGTGTATTTTTATAAACGATGTTGTTTAATGTACTGTACTTCGAATAGGTACTGGCTAGGCTAACGGTTGTTACAGCTGCTAAGAAATAGTAGGTATGTATGTAGTAAGACCCAGACCCGCCTAGCCCCTTCCCCACTTCTCTATGAAATACCTTTTGATGGGCTAAAATTTTTCGTAGGTCACTCAGGTATATAAGTTATCTAAAAATAGTTATAAATAGGCATCTACGCATATAATTTAAAGAAGATTCGACTACTTTCTCCAAATATTGTAGATGTCTTATTGAATATTAATTTTATTAACTTATTTGTTTGTTAATTATAGTAGTATATTTTGATTTGCAATTTTTTTTTTATCAATGTAATATGTAATCTTACGTTTTTCGAGTAATTAAAGTGTAAAATTTAAATAAATAGCTCAAAATTGTATTTAATAATAAAAAAAATTTTTCGAATTCGAGTTTTTTTCGATTTTTTGCATTTTCTGAGAAGATTTACTATGGTAACATATATATTTTTTTTCACCATCGGAAAGTAGAGATTTCAACGAACAGAAAATATACCAACTTTTTGAAAAAAGCTGATATTTTGACGGGTGATTTTTCGATTGAAAATTAGGGTGCTTTTTCGATATTAATTCAAAATAAGGTGAAAAAATAAATATTTCTAATCAAATAAATTACAGCATATTTGGGACATAAAAAGGTAAGTTTTCACCAAATTTCGTGAAAAAAAAATTATTTTTTAAAAAGATAAAAATAAAAAACCAAAAACTTGGTTTTTTGAATTTTTCACATAAATTTTGAGGTTATGTGAAAAAAGTGTAAATACAAAAGTTTTAGATCTTTTTATTATCTACAACTTTGCCGTTTGACTTTTTTCCATAGGACTTTTAGTTTTGCCGGAAATCGAGAAACACCGTTTTTTACCCTTAAAAACTCACCCCCATCCCCTTCCCGACCTCAGATCGCCCGTAAATTATTTTTCCTTTCATTTTTATAATATTCTCCTCCTTTTCTAATGGGTTTCATCCTACTATTATTTTTTTTCACTTTTTATTATTTTTAAAGGCTTCTACCCTGGTCTACTAATACTACAGGTAGGTACTCTCCTCTAAAATTCCAACCCGTTTTAATTGCTTAGCTTAGCTATTCTACTTTTAAGTCTTTAATATTGTCTGTACTTTTATGTTTAAATAAGGTTTTGCGAATTACCTACCTATAATTTTAAGTAAATAACTGTGGTAGGTAAGCGTGCGTGAAATAAATATAGACATCAAGATAAGCTCAAAATATAGTTTTCGTCAAAGTTCAAACTGGATCTTTGAACTGCTTATGTGGTTTAATATTTTCTTTGGTCTAATTTCAGGTTAGCCACCCTTCAGTGAACTCTTAGCAGACGATGCGAACAAAGCACTGGGGAAACAAAGGTTATTTAAATAGACTTTCATTCACTAACGTTTTTGCTTTAAGATCTAGATCTAGAATACCTGTGAATTAAATTAAAAGAGAGGTTATTTGTCTTCAGCCGTCATTAGCAGAGCTTGGGACATATTTTAAAGGAAGCAGAAGATCAAGATTTTTTAGTTCTCTAATGCGTAGTAACATTTTATGTCGAAGTCTTCTACAATATGCAACGTAATAGCGTGGTAATGGTTTTAAAATCATATAGTCCACCTATGGCAAACATTTTTGGAAATGGAACTCGACTTTAAAGAAAAAAAAAACAGTTCCGTCAATCGAATGATTCGAAGTTTGAATTGCAAAGAAAAATAAAAGAATCATCTTCGGGGTTGTCAACTCGTCAGTTCGTTCATGAGTGTATCGATACAGACTGCGCCGCCCCGTCCGTCGGCATGCGGGCTGGCTGGCTTTGTGTGCACTAAATACATCACGTCGCACCGATTATATAGCCATCGCTCTCCTGCAGGCTCTTGTGCACTGTACGTAAGATATATCGAAACTTTATTGAAATATTATTTTGTTTTGAAGGAAAAATAATAGATTTGAATATACATAGTTTCAGTTCCGAACCTAGGTTTTCAGGTGCAGTGTTTTCCTGAATCAGTAAAGAACACATACAAATCACTGTTTGTTAAATATGATGAACTTTGTGTTTTCTAGTTCATTGTATTTCATCACGTCATTATTTCCGCCGAAAGACGGCAAACTGCTGCTGCTGGACAACATAGGCCTCCCCCAAGTGTCACTATAACGACCAGTCTTTACCGCTATCGGATTACCGCGACCCTTAATGGGTCATCGGTGAATTATATTCATATTTCAACTAAACACATAAGAGATAATCTGGCCAAATGGGATATCCTTGATCCATCGCAAATACAGTGCCAGTGTGGAGCTCCTTCCCAGGATATGCGTCACCTCCTTTCCTGCCCAGCTTGCACAACTATCTGCATCTTCCACGACCTATACGAGGCCAACAACACAGCGGTCCAGGTGACTAAATATACCTATTGGTCGGACCTAAAGCAGAACTAAACACATTTTTTTTCATTTCTTTCTCTTCAACTCAAAGGTTTACTGGGAAAAAACTCATTGCAGAGTTAAACTCGCCTTTGTACATTTTATTTTATTCATTTGTTACATCGATAATCTTAATATAACATCTGCCAAACTGCATACCTAGCAGTTTGTCGGCAGGGCGTTAACATGAACTCTCTGTAAGTATGTATCGCCATTATATATTATGTTATACTCGTATTTTTGTGTGACTACTTATCACCACGAACTAAACGACAAACTTTATGTAGAAACAATCATTTCATCAAAATACAAGTTAACCTGACGCTAAAAGCATCATAATCGTATTAATACTAGACAACCGAACGCCATTTTCAGCTTGAGCGCTCCCAGCTGACGTAACATTGTTAATCAAACGCTGCACATTCGCGATCGTAATTCAGTCTTTTCATTATCCGTAGTTGTCCGTATACTGATTAATTAACTAGACAAACCGGACGAGTAGTAATTACCGGACGGACGGTGAGCCGGGGGCTGTCCGGAGCTGCCGGGGGCTGCCGGGTCCGACCCGCTCCGCGACTCCTGATTAGCATTCCGTACTAAGCCGCTTACGTAGGACTGAGTGATAAGTCTCCTAACTGTTTGTTGTGGTAGGTTGGTATAATATAATGTCCCAAACCCTATATCATCTCAAAGTAGTGACCCTGTTCTGGGTCTTTGAAATATTTCGGGTTATGAGGCAAAAAAGGGATCTCTCATTTGTAGTTCAATTGAACTGGATTTATTAAGTTATCTTCTAAAAGACTGTCGCGTCCGGTCAACGACAGGATCAATTGCTTTAATCAGCACTACTTAATAACTTTTTCCAGTTAAGTACCTTGTTTATTTCAATATCCTGAAAATCTGGTTTCATACTTTTTCTGTATTGTTTTTTTGTTGTAGTCGGGTTTTTTTACTTTTTTTTATTTAAACAATTTGGTGTAAATATCTTTTGAAGGGCGTCACATTGAATTTTGATCATATTTTTTGTTAAGTACCAGCGAAGCCCTTTCAAATGATATAATAATATTTATCTTAACATTTTTTTAACACATTACTTTTTGTCTGTTAGTCCTGAGGGCGTCACTTTAAATTTTTATGACTGTGATGCGAAAACTTGTATTTCTGATAACAAATTTTCTTATTATATTGATATGAAGCGACTCGCTCGGCGAGTCCCACGTCCCATCCATATAAGCGTTGCATGACAGAATGTGAAAAATAAGCTCGATAGATCCGCCCGCGCCGGACCGTACCGAGTGCATTGCAGAAATATGTCAATATTTTCCTAATTTTCACATTTATATCACCTCTATTTACTCAAATTGCTTTCTATACGCAATACCCATTCGTATTTGAGCTTCTTAGCATGATATTGTGATCAATTTCCCCCAAGTGCGAATATCGTACGTTCATGAATTTCGCTGGCGAAGAAATAGCGAATATAAAGTTCTCTCTATGTGTTGTAATGAAAAAACATGACGTAATATACCGCCTGATCAATATATATCGGATCTGTGTGAGACGTGCTCCGGATTATCTCAGAGAATATAGTTTTTCTACGATTGAAATGTCTGACTTCAATTTCATTGGGTTTTATTTTTGCGCTAGTCTGGATTTTCAAAGTTTTATTGCATGCACATAAAAACGTGATGAGCATAATAACGAACCTTTTTTGTTGAGATATTGACCATTGAGACCAGACAGAAGATTTGGGTGGAGCATCGCCGTGCTCTCGTGAGGGCGATCGGCGGCGGCGATCTCTCGCGACGGGCCTTGGTACAGGCCATGGCCCGGGGCGAGGAGGAGTGGCAGGCAGTCGCCGACTTCTGCGAAGCAGTAATGCTAGCGAAGGAGGAGGCTGACCGCATCAGGCAACGGCGGCGCTCACAACGCCGCAACCGCCGCCGGGATTTCGAGTCCGATTTCTGGCCACCGTAGGCGCGGGCTTGAGGACGGCGAGCAATGGGTAGCTCGCTGTCCGACCGAGCCCAAGTCGTCAACGGCGCGCACTGTTCTCGCGCGCCTCAATTAGCTGTCAGCAACAGCAGGGGCCCAGCTGGATCCAAGCCTACTGGGGCCAGGGTAAATTCGAAAGATAGCTCAAGCCCCGGTACGAAGGCAATAAAGGAACGGGGTGGGCTTTTAGTCAGTAAGAGTCTGACACTATCTTCCGCTCCGCCCAAGAGCGGGGTTGTCATTGGATGATTTTTCTCACCTTAAATAAAGACCAGACAGAAGATTTGAAGGAGGGATCCTCTGCTAAGGGTTAAGCTAAAGGTCTAACCCATATACTTAAATATAAAAATCTATGGTCTAAGTCCTTAGAGCTGCTTTCGTAACGTGTATAAAAATTAAATTATGCTGATTAGGATAAGGTGGGATGCGCGTTGTGTTCCATGCGCTTAAAGAGCAAAGAAAAAAGAATGAATAAAGCTAAAAAGCTAAGAAAGAAAAAAATAATAAAAAGAAAAAACAAATAAAAAAGAAAAAGAGCTGTCAGCAAAATTGATAGTGCCCATTAGGGCCGGTGGTTGCTAGGGCTGCTGGATAGTTCCGAAAGAGTTGCTGAGACTTTGGAACGAAAGAACAACTGTCAGGCATACTGTAGACTCTACGAATTCTTAGATTACTTCATATTTTGACTCACTTTTTTTAAATAATTATTTTTATTGTGCTTTTGAGTACAATATAGACCGGTTTACACTGTTCTTAAATAATGCCTATTAATACTGTCATATGGAAATTTGTAAGTATAACCATTTTTTTAAAAGAGTAACCAAGTAGTTTCTTGCCGGTTCTTCTCCATAGGAAACGACCAATTTCGAACCGTGCACTAGCTTCTGACGTTTTATAAGTGCTCATGTAGGCCTATGTGAAATAAAAAACTTTTGACTTTGACTTTGAGGTCACAGGTGGGTTTTAGCCAGGATAAGTCACTATTTATGAAGACACTATGTTCTTGCTCCACCCAAGGCGGGAGAACCTATTTCAAGTTTGTTTTTTTGTTTGTTGGAGGTAATCTTGGAAAGTACTGGTCTGATTGCTAAAATTTTTAGTTACAAAGCTGCTTTATTCCTGAGTGACATAGGCTGTATTTTATGTAGGTACATAGGTGAAGCCACAGGCAAAAGCTAGTGTCTTATATTTTTACCTTAGCAATGGCCAACGGGAGTGTTCTGTGTTTGAACGTACTATTATATCACACTAATATTATAAAAGGAAGTTACTTCTCTCGCTAACACGGCTGAAAGGGTTTGGTTAAAAAGCACATAGGAAGACCATGGGTGCTATTCTCTAAGAAAACAGCTTTGAGCGCAGCGCTGGCCGCAGCGACGAGTCGAGAGCGCAGTACATTGAATACAATCCAATGTAAAATTCCATTAGGTTCTTAATCCAATGTACTACGCTCTCGATTCGTCGCTGCGGCCAGCGCTGCGCTCAAGGCTGTTTTCTAAGAGAATTGCACCCCATGTCCTAGAACCGTTCATAGGATACTTTAATCCCGGATGTATGTTTCCTTAGGATAATATTCTACTTTCACACAGGCGAAGCCGGTAACAGAAGCTAGTAGTTATACAGTGACGTAGATAAGTAGATTGATGATTAAATTATTATTATCTTGTTAACCATATTTTTTAATAAGTACAAAAAAATGGGGCTCTATACCCAGTGTCGTAAATAGGGCGGTGCCAACAGTGCCCAGGCACTGGGCGTAATCCCTGGAGAGGTGCAAAAATGATATAATGTCTAGTCCTTTTAGTTTGTATTGTACTTTTTTCTATTATAGGGACGCAGTTATAATAGAAGCTTGCACCGGGCGTATAAAAAGCTAGTTACGGCACTGTCTATACCGTACCCTACTGATCATATAAATATAGTCTAAAGTAAAAAAAAGAAACGAAATCTCAAAATTGTCTCAAAATGTGATTTTTCATAATTGGTAAATTCATATTGGAGTCAATCATTCATAACAATTGCTACTAGAAAGAACAATGACCACTTTCCATACATTTCAAAACCTGATAATAAAAGTTAATGTATAGTTATAATGTATAGTAGACAGACTACCTGTAAGTCTAGAAAATAATGTCTCATAGTCATTTTTACGATTTAAACGCCACGAAGTCCAAAAAATATTAATGTTTCTTTTTAGGTTAGAATTTGCCGTAAGATGTTAGAAAAATAATTATTAACTCTCGAATTGTAATCTAAAATAGGAATACTTAGCTGAGGTCGAAAAGTCCTTTTTATTTTATGTATTCCTTAATTTACGTCGCTGCTTAGACTCTCGATGATAGGAAAAAATCGAGTGTCGAGCATAATTTCTGTTTTTCCAGCACAAATAACTTGTACTTACTATCTAGTAAGTAGATTTTTAGTAAAGAAACATGCCAAATAGTTTGTATAGGTATCTACCTCTAAAAAGTATCTCTTACCTGTTCATCATAGTCATAGTCATAGTCATAGTAGTCATAGTAATCACTTGATCACTTATCTACCCGACACATTTTATTGGCTTACGGTATGTATACAGTACATATAATAAACAAAAAGGGAAAAACAAAATTATACGATATGTTTTAGTGAAATGGTTTATTAACTATCATCATTATCATCTAATTCTCTTATAACTACATCGTCCAGAAATTCTGCTGGAGCAGAGATTTTTTCTTGATACCTAGCCCACCCAAGATACCACACTAATGTCATAATTGTTAACAAATGAAAAAATGTGTTCTACATGTTGTAAAGTAAATGTACTCATGTTATTACTAGAATCATACAGATTACTCCACTCATTACTGTCTATGTTATGTGCAGACACGGCTATGTACAGGGATATAATATTTATATGTACTGAGTATCGTGGCTCTAAATGAATCTGCCACATTGTGCAGATTCATATTGGTACATTGAGGAAAAAGGCAGTGTGAAGCAGTATTTGCTGCTCGTCTATAATTTACTAATGTTATGTTGCTAGATACAACTTCAGAATGTACTTCTAGATTTTCATTAACTGGTTCAGCAGTGATTGGCTCAGTCACCTGTTTCAGCAGTGATTGACCCAGAGTCACCTGTTTCAGCAGTGATTAGCCGAGAGTCATCTGGTTCAGCAGTGATTGGCCCGGTGTCACCTGTTTCAACTTTTTCAGTAGTAGTTGCACCACAAGCTCCATCAGCTTGCCCAATACGTATAGCAGCGCGCTTACAACTCATCCAGCATGAATGGCATATTCTATCAGATGATGACGTCTATGAAAGAAAATATTGAGTTAATATCAGGTATTGTAAATGTATTAATAAAAGGCATCATCGAGGTCAAAAAGAGAAATCACGTAAGTAATATACTGGCAAATAATTAACAATATAGAAACATAAATACCTGACGTGATGCAATCGAAATTATCGAACTCTGCTGTATGTGTGAGGTACGAATAAAAGTTTTTCTTTCTTTCTTTTCTTTCTTTCAATCCTTGTTTGTTTATCTGTTTGGAATTTATCTGTCATAGTTCTTCTGAAGGATTGTCAAAAACAATAGAATGGCTCTGACGATTAAGTGTTGGCCGTCCACAGAGACGTCGTTTATTGCTGGTTTATGCTTCTCATGAGGAGTTCATTACAAGGTTCACAAATGTAATCTTCCTCTGTAAGTAATCTGAAATAGGAAAAACAATTTAATCTTCTTTTATTTACAATTGATATAGGTTATAGTTTGAAGCAAAGATTAACAGTTCAAAACAAAACACGAAATAACAAGACAAAACTATTAGTTTTAATCCATCTTTCGGTCATTTGCGTGTGTGTTGTCATACATAATAAAGAAGCGCCAGGCAGTTAGTTTGATTATGACATCATAGATAGTTTTAAGTTAAACATTATAAAAATAAATACTTACGATTACTGGTGATATCCACTCACTAAGAAGCGAAATAACTCTTGTGTTGAGCTCTTAAACAAGATAACGTCGAAACGTATTAGGCAGACGTTGCAGTTTATGCAAAGAATACGTCGGCTTTTTGTTGACGGCGGCATTATCAAGAGGGTGGATTTACAACAATATGGAAAGCAAAGGTCGTCAAGTGAAGAAGATATCGAGATCCAGGGGGCAGCAATAAGGTCGTAAATAGAGGTATCAGTTCACACACAAAATAGCACAGTACACAATGAGACGCACACGCACCAACGAAGGGCTGCGCCAATTTCAATCGTAGAACTGTCAAATGTAAAAAAAGTCCGTTTCAGTCATCCGAACTCGAATGATTAATTTATTTAATCAATATTTTATTTTCAATGAATCTGTATTGTACAAAGACTAATAAAGAATAACATATCGATTGAATAAAATGTAAAATAATATATAAAACTCGGAAACAGAGATTTATAAAGTCAAGTAATAGTGCGTGAAATGGAACGTTGTAGCAAAAGGTCTCAGTATTTTTATATAATCTATGGCAAAAGGTAATAGAGATGCGTTCAAAACATGGTAATATGTAACACTAAACGTAAAATAAGTTTATAGAAAAACTTAAAAATCTTTTTTTCCTGCGTTTCTTTTAAAATTGTTTTTAGCGTATTAGACACATAATATAATTGGCTAAATTTTAACATTTATTTCATCACTATACAAAGTCAGGTCAAAAATGGTCATTCTTCTTTTGATCGTCATTTATTCCTTCAAATAATAAAAAAAATATTTTTTAAATAATTACAAGACCTTTTCTAATATGTATAATGTATTTTTAAAAATTAAAATTTGTTGTGTATATTCTAATATTCGTTCTTCGCCTCTTGGCAAACCATCAACACAGTTTTGTGTTGCTGCTTTATTCTGTACTGCGGCAAAAGAATTGTGGTGGTGTCTTTTGCCAGGGTACGGTCTACCACATTTTTGCTTCTAAAAATCGAAATAAGACTTCCCTACTTATAAAATGAAAATGCAACGCTACGTTTCCTAATTCTTTTTTCATATTAGACCAAGCGAAGCGTGTTTAGTCCTCGTTAACGCCATAGACAAAGATGTGAGATAGTGTTGCCACAATAAGATGTTCTTTTGACATGCTACTCGCTATCAATCACTCACGTTCCTATTACGGAGTGGTATAATGTTTCAGGAACTATATTCCAAGCAAAAAAAAAACACGTGCAGAAAGGTTGAAAAGTGACGGCATCAAAAAATCCTATAAGTATGCGATTTTACTAAAAACCGCTTTTTTAAAATTAGGAACCCACGAACCCATACTACATATAACCGGGGTAAAAAATATCTTACATCCTAATTTTAAATTTAGGCCTCCACGTCCTAACGGCGTCCTATATGAAAATACATTCAGCAGTTGAAGAGTGATTGATTGAGTAACAAATATCCAAACTTCGAACCATCCAAACGTACCTACTGTAGACATTTATATATTTTTTTATTTATGGACAGACAAAAAAACGGAAAAGATAATACATAATAGCCATGTCTATAATATTATTAGCATTTTCCCAATGCATTTATCACAAGTTTTAAAGCGGTCGTTATAAAATCAAGCGTAGTAAATACCTTATCAATAAATCGCTTTCCACTTATTTGCATACATAAAGTTGATCGCAAATATGAGGCGGTAGAGCATAACGCGAGCCAACTTTGTTGCTTCGTTAGATGAGATGTTAATGTTCAAAAGTAGTTAAAGTGTTATCTATGCGCGAGTCTTAATTGCTAGCCAGCCAAAGTTGCCGTCTCCTGAGGCTAATGTTAATTTCAATAGCGTGAAATAACGTCACAGAGGCGGCAAACTTTTGTGGTTCCGCCTTAAGCTAAGAACAGATTCTGAACACGCCATGCGAATAACTCGGCTCCCCGACTTTTATAGTGTGACAAATCTGTTCACGGCTTCATGAAAGAGTTTCGGCGCCACAATAAAAATGAAATTAATTATTCAAAAATCATTTGGTGTTTGTTTTCGGTAAACGAATTTTTAATAAGAAATGTCGCTTTTACGCAGAAACGCGTTTTGGTTTCCAAATTAAATGTTTTGTTCTGACGAAAAACAGTAATTGGTTCCGAGAAAGATTAGAATCTAAGTTGAAACCAATTACTGCGGAGGAAGTGAGTTCCCTTCGACGTTGTTTATACAGAAACTTGTAATAAAGGCCTAATTTCAGTCTTTCAGTTTCAAAGTAGAAAGAAGTTTGGAATCGATTTGGGGTAACTTAAACCTTTTACGTACACTTTTCTACGTGGATTTGATCGAGAACTCTTACGTTTCGAAAAAATATATCACGTTTTAATGGTCGTTATGCAGGTACTTGTAGAAGTGTGGGCGAATAAGCGTCGTTTTTCATGTGCGGGCTTGGGGCTTGAATATCAGGAGCAACGGGTAACTTGCCGTCCTGCCGTCTGCTAATCGTCCAGACTGAGCACAAGACGAATGCGTAGAATTCCACGCGCTCCTCAAAGAGATATCAGCAAACAGTAGAGGCCCAGCAGGGCCGATGCCCGCTAGCACCGCGGGGATTATCTGAGAAGGAAACTTGTAGTCCTAGAAAGCAAAAAGCAACTGAAGAACACAGGTGTGACTTTAGTCAGTAAAAGTCTGACTCGCCTTCACGCTCCACTTTAGAGCGAGAGACGTCATTGAATGATTTCTCACTTAATAAAAAAATTCCGATGCTCGCCTGCCTACGATAATTATGATCTGTTTGCTAATGAAATGTGCTCTCATGAATATTATATGTAAATACATACTTCATTTTATATTTCTATGTTCGCGACGGATTGCTAGTCGCTATTAATGTAATCTGGGTCCTATATAATATAGATTGTATTAAAACCGTGTTCACATGCAATGATCAATTGACGATTTTCCGTATCAAAAAAAAAAAAAAAATGATCAGTACAATAAAAGAGAAGAGAAAAAGCTACACGGTATTCGAAAACCATAATTGTTTTCAGCCAGGAATGTTTTCGCGATATTCAAAAATCGAGCGCGATCTAATAGAACCAAATCCGATAATCCGAAACAATCAACAAGTTTTGGAGTACTCGGTTTGTTTTACTTTTTTGTTAGATATCGCAGCATTGGCTAAGATAGGAGCCTTTTTGGCCTCGCACAGCTATTTAATTTTTTATTTTAAGACAAATATTTACTTTTATTTTATTGTTGTTTGTCGTAAGCGAGTCTGAAATAAAGTTTTTCTTTCTTTCTATTAACGAGAATATAACCTACATTATGTTCTCATAATGCCCAGTAACGAAGCCTTGACCGGCTAGGCCGTGTTAGGCCCAACACACAACCCTGGAGGCGCGGCGGAGCGCATTTCCTTGAAACGCGCGGGCGGATTTCGCGGGCTTCGAGCGGCGCCAAGAGCCCTTGAGAGCCTTCGAGCGCAGAGGAGCGCGGCGGAGCGCAGCTACTCCGAGCGCGGCCATGTCATTTAGTGCTGATCGATACTTTGCACAGACAACTCGCTCTCGTTCGTAATGGATGTGGACTGGGACATGATTATTATTGCTGCGCTTGCAGAAGAAGAAGAAGAAGAAAAATGGAAAAGAAAAAGAAAAATGAGGCATTTGACCGTCAGCCAGCCGCGCGCGGAGCAATGCAGCGGAGCGCAGAGCAGTGCAGCGGAGCGCAGAGCAGCATGGCGGCGACTGGAGCACTCGGGCGCATGCTCTTGTAGTAGCTTGAAGGCGCTCCGAGCGCCGCATGCGAATTTATTCTTTTGTAGACCGTATGTCAAGGTAGTTAAGGTTTATATTAAATTGCTGTCTTCAATTGCGCTCCGCCGCGCCTCCAGCGGTGTGCGCTGGGCCTTAAGCTGACGGGTACACCTGCAATTTCACACCCACCACCCATTATCATTATCATTATCATTATTTCTTCATCAGTCTTATCGTACACCCCCAGTAGGGGGTGTACGATAAGACTGATGAAGAAATAACTCACGGAGGTTGACTAAAGGCTTGTTTGGCAAGACCGCTATCAGAAAAATTTTACGTAGCGGCAAACTGATCTGTAATCTTCTCTAATAATACGTGATATTCAGAATTAGAATAAGATAGAGCTTTATTTATTAACCCGTTGTGTGTCTAAACGTGGATCCACGCGAGACACAATGGCTTTTTAATTGTGTCTTTAATTACGGCACACGAGAGGTTAATCCATAAAATACTATGGTATGTATCGTTTATACTTAAATAAAATTGTTTGGCTAAAGCTAGAACTACACTGCGCACACGTGTGCCACACATGATCTTTGCGCGTCGGTCTCCATACATTTTATATGGAAACTTGACTACGCGTGGCGTGGATGAAGTGTGGCTGTAGAGCTACTTGATCCACGTCACGCGACGCCGTTCTACGTACAAATCAGTACCCCTAGCCAAGTTGCTAACCTGCAATAGTTAACGCTTGTAGAAAGCTTCAAATGTACGGGAATGACGTCGTCTTAACGCTCAGTCACGTGGTCAGAACAAAAGAATTGGCGGCAAGGTCAACACGAAGCGTTCGGCGCAAGCGAAACGGTTGTAACTTGGCTAGGAGGGTAGGCATGTTACACGTGTGCGTCGGTCTAATGTAGTTCTAGCTTTAGTGTGTTGCTAAGCGTGAAGCTCAAGAACGACTAAACCAATTTGGACGATTTTATTTCAAGTGCCTATTTATTGACTCGCCCCTTGTAAGAAAAATAAGACATGGTAGACTCTCCCGCCCCTAAATCTTCTTTCGTAATAAATGAATATCCCCCAACTAACAAACTCTGTGAATATTTGCATCCATTGCGTGGTGTACTTCATTTTTCCGAGCAACAAATGATCCCACACCATGTGCGCTGGCTCCGTAGCAAGTTCTTGGCAGACCTTTTATTCACTATTCAGGGATTTTTGTCCTTTACCAACTAAAATCCCTCCTCTGCGCAGGCCTTTAGACAAATAATGTTTGTAATTGGCTCAGAGGGTTAAGTCAAGTTGATAATCTACAATCGTTAACTCAAGTAGAAAACTAAGCAAATGTATGGAAATGTCATCCCTTAAACAAAATTCGTAGCAAAGTTCACATAATTAAAAATGACAGAATTAAATATAATCGTTTCTTCAATGTTTATCGCTACACCCTTAAGGGCCAAGCGCCCGAAAAGTGCCATAAAACAGTGATTTTCTGAGGCCTACTCCTCCGTAACGGCTAGGTTAATTGGTTTGAAAAAAATATATGTTTATTATAGATTCATGAACAATAATATCAACATTTGATTTTTTCGTGAAATTAATACTTTTGTCAAAAAAAAAAGACGGGTTGCACTCCGGGAGTGCCGGCAGAAGTGAAAACTTGATTATTAACATTGAGCATGTTTGATATTTTGGAATGGTTAGGGAATAATTTTGCACCAATTGCTTTATCAGTATAAAAGTACTATCATTTATGTGGTAGAATACAATATTCATTTATTGCGCTATCGTACACAAACATGACAATTTATATTACATTAAAAATTTAACACTTTAAAACTATTACAATTATTTTACACTAAAAAGTTTATCTCTCCGAAAAACTACTGAGGTGTCAAGGGACACCCGGATGGAACGAAGTTCCGTTCTGGCTTGCTTTCTATAAGAGAGAGAAAGAGAGAAAGACAGAGAAACATGCGCACGCCGCACAGCTTACAATAGCTTACTATAGAAAAAGTGTCGTTACAACTTTTCGTGAGAATTTTTTCCGTCTAGCCAATACAATATAACTAAAAAATACTATCCTATTTTATTTACATTTTGACAGCACTATCGGCTTCAACAACCTCGAAAACCATGAAAAAGACACCCATATCGAAAAAGTTGATAATTTATTGCAGCCACCATCTTAGATTTAAATTTTGACAGTACTATCGGTTTCAACACCCTCGAAAACCACGAAAACGACACCCATGAGGAAAAAGTTGATAATTTCTTGCAGCCGCCATCTTGGATTTACATTTTGACAATACTATCGGTTTCAACAGCCTTGAAAACCATGAAAACGACACCCATGACGAAAAATTTAATAATTTTTTGCAGCCGCCATCTTGGATTTATATTTTGACAGTACTATCGGTTTCAACACCCTCGAAAACCATGAAAACGACACCCATGACGGAAAATTTGATAATTTCTTGCAGCCGCCATCTTGGATTTATATTTTGACAGTACCATCGGTTTCAACACCCTCGAAAACCATGAAAACGACACCCATGACGGAAAATTTGATAATTTCTTGCAGCCGCCATCTTGGATTTATATTTTTACAGTACCAACGGTTTCAACACCCTCGAAAACCATGAAAACGACACCCATGACGGAAAAGTTGATAATTTCTTGCAGCCGCCATCTTGGATTTATATTTTGACAGTACCATCGGTTTCAACACCCTCGAAAACCATGAAAACGACACCCATGACGGAAAAGTTAATAATTTCTTGCAGCCGCCATCTTGGATTTATATTTTGACAGTAATATCGGTTTCAACACCCTCGAAAACCACGAAAACGACACCCATGACGAAAAAGTTGATAATTTCTTGCAGCCGCCATCTTGGATTTACATTTTGACAGTACCATCGGTTTCCACGCCCTCGAAAACCATGAAAACGACACCCATGACAGAAAATTTGATAATTTCTTGCAGCCACCATCTTGGATTTATATTTTGACAGTACCATCGGTTTCAACACCCTCGAAAACCACGAAAACGACACCCATGGCGAAAAAGTTGATAATTTCTTGCAGCCGCCATCTTAGATTTACATTTTGACAGTACCATCGGTTTCCACGCCCTCGAAAACGATGAAAACGACACCCATGACGGAAAATTTGATAATTTCTTGCAGCCACCATCTTGGATTTATATTTTGACAGTACTATCGGTTTCAACACCCTCGAAAACCATGAAAACGACACCCATGACGGAAAAGTTAACAATTTCTTGCAGCCGCCACCTTGGATTTACATTTTGACAGTACTATCGGTTTCAACACCCTCGAAAACCACGAAAACGACACCCATGACGAAAAAGTTGATAATTTCTTGCAGCCGCCATCTTGGATTTACATTTTGACAGTACCATCGATTTCCACGCCCTCGAAAACCATGAAAACGACACCCATGACGAAAAATTTGATAATTTCTTGCAGCCGCCATCTTGGATTTACATTTTGACAGTACCATCGGTTTCCACGCCCTCGAAAACCATGAAAACGACACCCATGACGGAAAATTTGATAATTTCTTGCAGCCACCATCTTGGATTTATATTTTGACAGTACCATCGGTTTCAACACCCTCGAAAACCACGAAAACGACACCCATGGCGAAAAAGTTGATAATTTCTTGCAGCCGCCATCTTGGATTTACATTTTGACAGTACTATCGGTTTCAACACCCTCGAAAACCACGAAAACGACGCCCATGACGAAAAAGTTGATAATTTCTTGCAGCCGCCATCTTGGATTTACATTTTGACAGTACTATCGGTTTCCACGCCCTCGAAAACCATGAAAAAGACACCCATGACGAAAAAGTTGATAATTTCTTGCAGCCACCATCTTGGATTTATATTTTGACAGTACTATCGGTTTCAACACCCTCGAAAACCATGAAAACGACACCCATGACAGAAAATTTGATAATTTCTTGCAGCCACCATCTTGGATTTATATTTTGACAGTACCATCGGTTTCAACACCCTCGAAAACCACGAAAACGACACCCATGGCGAAAAAGTTGATAATTTCTTGCAGCCGCCATCTTAGATTTACATTTTGACAGTACCATCGGTTTCCACGCCCTCGAAAACGATGAAAACGACACCCATGACGGAAAATTTGATAATTTCTTGCAGCCACCATCTTGGATTTATATTTTGACAGTACTATCGGTTTCAACACCCTCGAAAACCACGAAAACGACACCCATGAGGAAAAAGTTGATAATTTCTTGCAGCCGCCATCTTGGATTTACATTTTGACAATACTATCGGTTTCAACAGCCTTGAAAACCATGAAAACGACACCCATGACGAAAAATTTAATAATTTTTTGCAGCCGCCATCTTGGATTTATATTTTGACAGTACTATCGGTTTCAACACCCTCGAAAACCATGAAAACGACACCCATGACGGAAAATTTGATAATTTCTTGCAGCCGCCATCTTGGATTTATATTTTGACAGTACCATCGGTTTCAACACCCTCGAAAACCATGAAAACGACACCCATGACGGAAAATTTGATAATTTCTTGCAGCCGCCATCTTGGATTTATATTTTGACAGTACCATCGGTTTCAACACCCTCGAAAACCATGAAAACGACACCCATGACGGAAAAGTTAATAATTTCTTGCAGCCGCCATCTTGGATTTATATTTTGACAGTAATATCGGTTTCAACACCCTCGAAAACCACGAAAACGACACCCATGACGAAAAAGTTGATAATTTCTTGCAGCCGCCATCTTGGATTTACATTTTGACAGTACCATCGGTTTCCACGCCCTCGAAAACCATGAAAACGACACCCATGACAGAAAATTTGATAATTTCTTGCAGCCACCATCTTGGATTTATATTTTGACAGTACCATCGGTTTCAACACCCTCGAAAACCACGAAAACGACACCCATGGCGAAAAAGTTGATAATTTCTTGCAGCCGCCATCTTAGATTTACATTTTGACAGTACCATCGGTTTCCACGCCCTCGAAAACGATGAAAACGACACCCATGACGGAAAATTTGATAATTTCTTGCAGCCACCATCTTGGATTTATATTTTGACAGTACTATCGGTTTCAACACCCTCGAAAACCATGAAAACGACACCCATGACGGAAAAGTTAACAATTTCTTGCAGCCGCCACCTTGGATTTACATTTTGACAGTACTATCGGTTTCAACACCCTCGAAAACCACGAAAACGACACCCATGACGAAAAAGTTGATAATTTCTTGCAGCCGCCATCTTGGATTTACATTTTGACAGTACCATCGATTTCCACGCCCTCGAAAACCATGAAAACGACACCCATGACGAAAAATTTGATAATTTCTTGCAGCCGCCATCTTGGATTTACATTTTGACAGTACCATCGGTTTCCACGCCCTCGAAAACCATGAAAACGACACCCATGACGGAAAATTTGATAATTTCTTGCAGCCACTATCTTGGATTTATATTTTGACAGTACCATCGGTTTCAACACCCTCGAAAACCACGAAAACGACACTCATGGCGAAAAAGTTGATAATTTCTTGCAGCCGCCATCTTGGATTTACATTTTGACAGTACTATCGGTTTCAACACCCTCGAAAACCACGAAAACGACGCCCATGACGAAAAAGTTGATAATTTCTTGCAGCCGCCATCTTGGATTTACATTTTGACAGTACTATCGGTTTCCACGCCCTCGAAAACCATGAAAACGACACCCATGACGGAAAATTTGATAATTTCTTGCAGCCACCATCTTGGATTTATATTTTGACAGTACTATCGGTTTCAACACCCTCGAAAACCATGAAAACGACACCCATGACAGAAAATTTGATAATTTCTTGCAGCCACCATCTTGGATTTATATTTTGACAGTACCATCGGTTTCAACACCCTCGAAAACCACGAAAACGACACCCATGGCGAAAAAGTTGATAATTTCTTGCAGCCGCCATCTTAGATTTACATTTTGACAGTACCATCGGTTTCCACGCCCTCGAAAACCATGAAAACGACACCCATGACGGAAAATTTGATAATTTCTTGCAGCCACCATCTTGGATTTATATTTTGACAGTACTATCGGTTTCAACACCCTCGAAAACCACGAAAACGACACCCATGAGGAAAAAGTTGATAATTTCTTGCAGCCGCCATCTTGGATTTACATTTTGACAATACTATCGGTTTCAACAGCCTTGAAAACCATGAAAACGACACCCATGACGAAAAATTTAATAATTTTTTGCAGCCGCCATCTTGGATTTATATTTTGACAGTACTATCGGTTTCAACACCCTCGAAAACCATGAAAACGACACCCATGACGGAAAATTTGATAATTTCTTGCAGCCGCCATCTTGGATTTATATTTTGACAGTACCATCGGTTTCAACACCCTCGAAAACCATGAAAACGACACCCATGACGGAAAATTTGATAATTTCTTGCAGCCGCCATCTTGGATTTATATTTTGACAGTACCATCGGTTTCAACACCCTCGAAAACCATGAAAACGACACCCATGACGGAAAAGTTAATAATTTCTTGCAGCCGCCATCTTGGATTTATATTTTGACAGTAATATCGGTTTCAACACCCTCGAAAACCACGAAAACGACACCCATGACGAAAAAGTTGATAATTTCTTGCAGCCGCCATCTTGGATTTACATTTTGACAGTACCATCGGTTTCCACGCCCTCGAAAACCATGAAAACGACACCCATGACAGAAAATTTGATAATTTCTTGCAGCCACCATCTTGGATTTATATTTTGACAGTACCATCGGTTTCAACACCCTCGAAAACCACGAAAACGACACCCATGGCGAAAAAGTTGATAATTTCTTGCAGCCGCCATCTTAGATTTACATTTTGACAGTACCATCGGTTTCCACGCCCTCGAAAACGATGAAAACGACACCCATGACGGAAAATTTGATAATTTCTTGCAGCCACCATCTTGGATTTATATTTTGACAGTACTATCGGTTTCAACACCCTCGAAAACCATGAAAACGACACCCATGACGGAAAAGTTAACAATTTCTTGCAGCCGCCACCTTGGATTTACATTTTGACAGTACTATCGGTTTCAACACCCTCGAAAACCACGAAAACGACACCCATGACGAAAAAGTTGATAATTTCTTGCAGCCGCCATCTTGGATTTACATTTTGACAGTACCATCGATTTCCACGCCCTCGAAAACCATGAAAACGACACCCATGACGAAAAATTTGATAATTTCTTGCAGCCGCCATCTTGGATTTACATTTTGACAGTACCATCGGTTTCAACACCCTCGAAAACCATGAAAACGACACCCATGACGGAAAAGTTAATAATTTCTTGCAGCCGCCATCTTGGATTTATATTTTGACAGTAATATCGGTTTCAACACCCTCGAAAACCACGAAAACGACACCCATGACGAAAAAGTTGATAATTTCTTGCAGCCGCCATCTTGGATTTACATTTTGACAATACTATCGGTTTCAACAGCCTTGAAAACCATGAAAACGACACCCATGACGAAAAATTTAATAATTTTTTGCAGCCGCCATCTTGGATTTATATTTTGACAGTACTATCGGTTTCAACACCCTCGAAAACCATGAAAACGACACCCATGACGGAAAATTTGATAATTTCTTGCAGCCGCCATCTTGGATTTATATTTTGACAGTACCATCGGTTTCAACACCCTCGAAAACCATGAAAACGACACCCATGACGGAAAATTTGATAATTTCTTGCAGCCGCCATCTTGGATTTATATTTTGACAGTACCATCGGTTTCAACACCCTCGAAAACCATGAAAACGACACCCATGACGGAAAAGTTAATAATTTCTTGCAGCCGCCATCTTGGATTTATATTTTGACAGTAATATCGGTTTCAACACCCTCGAAAACCACGAAAACGACACCCATGACGAAAAAGTTGATAATTTCTTGCAGCCGCCATCTTGGATTTACATTTTGACAGTACCATCGGTTTCCACGCCCTCGAAAACCATGAAAACGACACCCATGACAGAAAATTTGATAATTTCTTGCAGCCACCATCTTGGATTTATATTTTGACAGTACCATCGGTTTCAACACCCTCGAAAACCACGAAAACGACACCCATGGCGAAAAAGTTGATAATTTCTTGCAGCCGCCATCTTAGATTTACATTTTGACAGTACCATCGGTTTCCACGCCCTCGAAAACGATGAAAACGACACCCATGACGGAAAATTTGATAATTTCTTGCAGCCACCATCTTGGATTTATATTTTGACAGTACTATCGGTTTCAACACCCTCGAAAACCATGAAAACGACACCCATGACGGAAAAGTTAACAATTTCTTGCAGCCGCCACCTTGGATTTACATTTTGACAGTACTATCGGTTTCAACACCCTCGAAAACCACGAAAACGACACCCATGACGAAAAAGTTGATAATTTCTTGCAGCCGCCATCTTGGATTTACATTTTGACAGTACCATCGATTTCCACGCCCTCGAAAACCATGAAAACGACACCCATGACGAAAAATTTGATAATTTCTTGCAGCCGCCATCTTGGATTTACATTTTGACAGTACCATCGGTTTCCACGCCCTCGAAAACCATGAAAACGACACCCATGACGGAAAATTTGATAATTTCTTGCAGCCACTATCTTGGATTTATATTTTGACAGTACCATCGGTTTCAACACCCTCGAAAACCACGAAAACGACACTCATGGCGAAAAAGTTGATAATTTCTTGCAGCCGCCATCTTGGATTTACATTTTGACAGTACTATCGGTTTCAACACCCTCGAAAACCACGAAAACGACGCCCATGACGAAAAAGTTGATAATTTCTTGCAGCCGCCATCTTGGATTTACATTTTGACAGTACTATCGGTTTCCACGCCCTCGAAAACCATGAAAACGACACCCATGACGGAAAATTTGATAATTTCTTGCAGCCACCATCTTGGATTTATATTTTGACAGTACTATCGGTTTCAACACCCTCGAAAACCATGAAAACGACACCCATGACAGAAAATTTGATAATTTCTTGCAGCCACCATCTTGGATTTATATTTTGACAGTACCATCGGTTTCAACACCCTCGAAAACCACGAAAACGACACCCATGGCGAAAAAGTTGATAATTTCTTGCAGCCGCCATCTTAGATTTACATTTTGACAGTACCATCGGTTTCCACGCCCTCGAAAACGATGAAAACGACACCCATGACGGAAAATTTGATAATTTCTTGCAGCCACCATCTTGGATTTATATTTTGACAGTACTATCGGTTTCAACACCCTCGAAAACCACGAAAACGACACCCATGAGGAAAAAGTTGATAATTTCTTGCAGCCGCCATCTTGGATTTACATTTTGACAATACTATCGGTTTCAACAGCCTTGAAAACCATGAAAACGACACCCATGACGAAAAATTTAATAATTTTTTGCAGCCGCCATCTTGGATTTATATTTTGACAGTACTATCGGTTTCAACACCCTCGAAAACCATGAAAACGACACCCATGACGGAAAATTTGATAATTTCTTGCAGCCGCCATCTTGGATTTATATTTTGACAGTACCATCGGTTTCAACACCCTCGAAAACCATGAAAACGACACCCATGACGGAAAATTTGATAATTTCTTGCAGCTGCCATCTTGGATTTATATTTTTACAGTACCAACGGTTTCAACACCCTCGAAAACCATGAAAACGACACCCATGACGGAAAAGTTGATAATTTCTTGCAGCCGCCATCTTGGATTTATATTTTGACAGTACCATCGGTTTCAACACCCTCGAAAACCATGAAAACGACACCCATGACGGAAAAGTTAATAATTTCTTGCAGCCGCCATCTTGGATTTATATTTTGACAGTAATATCGGTTTCAACACCCTCGAAAACCACGAAAACGACACCCATGACGAAAAAGTTGATAATTTCTTGCAGCCGCCATCTTGGATTTACATTTTGACAGTACCATCGGTTTCCACGCCCTCGAAAACCATGAAAACGACACCCATGACAGAAAATTTGATAATTTCTTGCAGCCACCATCTTGGATTTATATTTTGACAGTACCATCGGTTTCAACACCCTCGAAAACCACGAAAACGACACCCATGGCGAAAAAGTTGATAATTTCTTGCAGCCGCCATCTTAGATTTACATTTTGACAGTACCATCGGTTTCCACGCCCTCGAAAACGATGAAAACGACACCCATAACGGAAAATTTGATAATTTCTTGCAGCCACCATCTTGGATTTATATTTTGACAGTACTATCGGTTTCAACACCCTCGAAAACCATGAAAACGACACCCATGACGGAAAAGTTAACAATTTCTTGCAGCCGCCACCTTGGATTTACATTTTGACAGTACTATCGGTTTCAACACCCTCGAAAACCACGAAAACGACACCCATGACGAAAAAGTTGATAATTTCTTGCAGCCGCCATCTTGGATTTACATTTTGACAGTACCATCGATTTCCACGCCCTCGAAAACCATGAAAACGACACCCATGACGAAAAATTTGATAATTTCTTGCAGCCGCCATCTTGGATTTACATTTTGACAGTACCATCGGTTTCCACGCCCTCGAAAACCATGAAAACGACACCCATGACGGAAAATTTGATAATTTCTTGCAGCCACCATCTTGGATTTATATTTTGACAGTACCATCGGTTTCAACACCCTCGAAAACCACGAAAACGACACCCATGGCGAAAAAGTTGATAATTTCTTGCAGCCGCCATCTTGGATTTACATTTTGACAGTACTATCGGTTTCAACACCCTCGAAAACCACGAAAACGACGCCCATGACGAAAAAGTTGATAATTTCTTGCAGCCGCCATCTTGGATTTACATTTTGACAGTACTATCGGTTTCCACGCCCTCGAAAACCATGAAAACGACACCCATGACGGAAAATTTGATAATTTCTTGCAGCCACCATCTTGGATTTATATTTTGACAGTACTATCGGTTTCAACACCCTCGAAAACCATGAAAACGACACCCATGACAGAAAATTTGATAATTTCTTGCAGCCACCATCTTGGATTTATATTTTGACAGTACCATCGGTTTCAACACCCTCGAAAACCACGAAAACGACACCCATGGCGAAAAAGTTGATAATTTCTTGCAGCCGCCATCTTAGATTTACATTTTGACAGTACCATCGGTTTCCACGCCCTCGAAAACGATGAAAACGACACCCATGACGGAAAATTTGATAATTTCTTGCAGCCACCATCTTGGATTTATATTTTGACAGTACTATCGGTTTCAACACCCTCGAAAACCACGAAAACGACACCCATGAGGAAAAAGTTGATAATTTCTTGCAGCCGCCATCTTGGATTTACATTTTGACAATACTATCGGTTTCAACAGCCTTGAAAACCATGAAAACGACACCCATGACGAAAAATTTAATAATTTTTTGCAGCCGCCATCTTGGATTTATATTTTGACAGTACTATCGGTTTCAACACCCTCGAAAACCATGAAAACGACACCCATGACGGAAAATTTGATAATTTCTTGCAGCCGCCATCTTGGATTTATATTTTGACAGTACCATCGGTTTCAACACCCTCGAAAACCATGAAAACGACACCCATGACGGAAAATTTGATAATTTCTTGCAGCCGCCATCTTGGATTTATATTTTTACAGTACCAACGGTTTCAACACCCTCGAAAACCATGAAAACGACACCCATGACGGAAAAGTTGATAATTTCTTGCAGCCGCCATCTTGGATTTATATTTTGACAGTACCATCGGTTTCAACACCCTCGAAAACCATGAAAACGACACCCATGACGGAAAAGTTAATAATTTCTTGCAGCCGCCATCTTGGATTTATATTTTGACAGTACTATCGGTTTCAACACCCTCGAAAACCACGAAAACGACACCCATGACGAAAAAGTTGATAATTTCTTGCAGCCGCCATCTTGGATTTACATTTTGACAGTACCATCGGTTTCCACGCCCTCGAAAACCATGAAAACGACACCCATGACAGAAAATTTGATAATTTCTTGCAGCCACCATCTTGGATTTATATTTTGACAGTACCATCGGTTTCAACACCCTCGAAAACCACGAAAACGACACCCCTGGCGAAAAAGTTGATAATTTCTTGCAGCCGCCATCTTAGATTTACATTTTGACAGTACCATCGGTTTCCACGCCCTCGAAAACGATGAAAACGACACCCATGACGGAAAATTTGATAATTTCTTGCAGCCACCATCTTGGATTTATATTTTGACAGTACTATCGGTTTCAACACCCTCGAAAACCATGAAAACGACACCCATGACGGAAAAGTTAACAATTTCTTGCAGCCGCCACCTTGGATTTACATTTTGACAGTACTATCGGTTTCAACACCCTCGAAAACCACGAAAACGACACCCATGACGAAAAAGTTGATAATTTCTTGCAGCCGCCATCTTGGATTTACATTTTGACAGTACCATCGATTTCCACGCCCTCGAAAACCATGAAAACGACACCCATGACGAAAAATTTGATAATTTCTTGCAGCCGCCATCTTGGATTTACATTTTGACAGTACCATCGGTTTCCACGCCCTCGAAAACCATGAAAACGACACCCACGACGGAAAATTTGATAATTTCTTGCAGCCACCATCTTGGATTTATATTTTGACAGTACCATCGGTTTCAACACCCTCGAAAACCACGAAAACGACACCCATGGCGAAAAAGTTGATAATTTCTTGCAGCCGCCATCTTGGATTTACATTTTGACAGTACTATCGATTTCAACACCCTCGAAAACCACGAAAACGACGCCCATGACGAAAAAGTTGATAATTTCTTGCAGCCGCCATCTTGGATTTACATTTTGACAGTACTATCGGTTTCCACGCCCTCGAAAACCATGAAAACGACACCCATGACTGAAAATTTGATAATTTCTTGCAGCCACCATCTTGGATTTATATTTTGACAGTACCATCGGTTTCAACACCCTCGAAAACCACGAAAACGACACCCATGGCGAAAAAGTTGATAATTTCTTGCAGCCGCCATCTTGGATTTACATTTTGACAGTACCATCGGTTTCCACGCCCTCGAAAACCATGAAAACGACACCCATGACGGAATATTTGATAATTTCTTGCAGCCACCATCTTGGATTTATATTTTGACAGTACTATCGGTTTCAACACCCTCGAAAACCATGAAAACGACACTCATGACGGAAAAATTAATAAATTCTTGCAGCCGCCATCTTGGATTTACATTTTGACAGTATTATCGGTTTCAACACCCTCGAAAACCACGAAAACGACACCCATGACGAAAAATTTGATAATTTCTTGCAGCCGCCATCTTGGATTTATATTTTGACAGTACCATCGGTTTCAACGCCCTCGAAAACCATGAAAACGACACCCATGACGAAAAAGTTGATAATTTCTAGCAGCCGCCATCTTGGATTTATATTTTGACAGTACCATCGGTTTCAACACCCTCGAAAACCATGAAAACGACACCCATGACGAAAAAGTTGATAATTTCTTGCAGCCGCCATCTTGGATTTACATTTTGACAGTACCATCGGTTTCAACACCCTCGAAAACCATGAAAAAGACACCCATGACGAAAAAGTTGATAATTTCTTGCAGCCGCCATCTTGGATTTATATTTTGACAGTACCATCGGTTTCAACACCCTCGAAAACCATGAAAATGACACCCATGATGAAAAAGTTGATAATTTCTTGCAGCCGCCATCTTGGATTTACATTTTGACAGTACCATCGGTTTCCACGCCCTCGAAAACCATGAAAACGACACCCATGACGGAAAATTTGATAATTTCTTGCAGCCGCCATCTTGGATTTACATTTTGACAGTACTATCGGTTTCAACACCCTCGAAAACCATGAAAAAGACACCCATGACGAAAAAGTTGATAATTTCTTGCAGCCGCCATCTTGGATTTATATTTTGACAGTACCATCGGTTTCAACACCCTCGAAAACCATGAAAATGACACCCATGATGAAAAAGTTGATAATTTCTTGCAGCCGCCATCTTGGATTTATATTTTGACAGTACCATCGGTTTCCACGCCCTCGAAAACCATGAAAACGACACCCATGACGGAAAATTTGATAATTTCTTGCAGCCGCCATCTTGGATTTACATTTTGACAGTACTATCGGTTTCAACACCCTCGAAAACCATGAAAAAGACACCCATGACGAAAAAGTTGATAATTTCTTGCAGCCGCCATCTTGGATTTATATTTTGACAGTACCATCGGTTTCAACACCCTCGAAAACCATGAAAATGACACCCATGATGAAAAAGTTGATAATTTCTTGCAGCCGCCATCTTGGATTTATATTTTGACAGTACCATCGGTTTCCACGCCCTCGAAAACCATGAAAACGACACCCATGACGGAAAATTTGATAATTTCTTGCAGCCGCCATCTTGGATTTACATTTTGACAGTACTATCGGTTTCAACACCCTCGAAAACCATGAAAACGACACCCATGACGAAAAATTTGATAATTTCTTGCAGCCGCCATCTTGGATTTATATTTTGACAGTACCATCGGTTTCAACACCCTCGAAAACCATGAAAAAGACACCCATGACGAAAAAGTTGATAATTTCTTGCAGCCGCCATCTTGGATTTACATTTTGACAGTACCATCGGTTTCCACGCCCTCGAAAACCATGAAAACGACACCCATGACAGAAAATTTGATAATTTCTTGCAGCCACCATCTTGGATTTATATTTTGACAGTACCATCGGTTTCAACACCCTCGAAAACCACGAAAACGACACCCATGGCGAAAAAGTTGATAATTTCTTGCAGCCGCCATCTTAGATTTACATTTTGACAGTACCATCGGTTTCCACGCCCTCGAAAACGATGAAAACGACACCCATGACGGAAAATTTGATAATTTCTTGCAGCCACCATCTTGGATTTATATTTTGACAGTACTATCGGTTTCAACACCCTCGAAAACCATGAAAACGACACCCATGACGGAAAAGTTAACAATTTCTTGCAGCCGCCACCTTGGATTTACATTTTGACAGTACTATCGGTTTCAACACCCTCGAAAACCACGAAAACGACACCCATGACGAAAAAGTTGATAATTTCTTGCAGCCGCCATCTTGGATTTACATTTTGACAGTACCATCGATTTCCACGCCCTCGAAAACCATGAAAACGACACCCATGACGAAAAATTTGATAATTTCTTGCAGCCGCCATCTTGGATTTACATTTTGACAGTACCATCGGTTTCCACGCCCTCGAAAACCATGAAAACGACACCCACGACGGAAAATTTGATAATTTCTTGCAGCCACCATCTTGGATTTATATTTTGACAGTACCATCGGTTTCAACACCCTCGAAAACCACGAAAACGACACCCATGGCGAAAAAGTTGATAATTTCTTGCAGCCGCCATCTTGGATTTACATTTTGACAGTACTATCGGTTTCAACACCCTCGAAAACCACGAAAACGACGCCCATGACGAAAAAGTTGATAATTTCTTGCAGCCGCCATCTTGGATTTACATTTTGACAGTACTATCGGTTTCCACGCCCTCGAAAACCATGAAAACGACACCCATGACGGAAAATTTGATAATTTCTTGCAGCCACCATCTTGGATTTATATTTTGACAGTACCATCGGTTTCAACACCCTCGAAAACCACGAAAACGACACCCATGGCGAAGAAGTTGATAATTTCTTGCAGCCGCCATCTTGGATTTACATTTTGACAGTACCATCGGTTTCCACGCCCTCGAAAACCATGAAACGACACCCATGACGGAATATTTGATAATTTCTTGCAGCCACCATCTTGGATTTATATTTTGACAGTACTATCGGTTTCAACACCCTCGAAAACCATGAAAACGACACTCATGACGGAAAAATTAATAAATTCTTGCAGCCGCCATCTTGGATTTACATTTTGACAGTATTATCGGTTTCAACACCCTCGAAAACCACGAAAACGACACCCATGACGAAAAATTTGATAATTTCTTGCAGCCGCCATCTTGGATTTATATTTTGACAGTACCATCGGTTTCAACGCCCTCGAAAACCATGAAAACGACACCCATGACGAAAAAGTTGATAATTTCTAGCAGCCGCCATCTTGGATTTATATTTTGACAGTACCATCGGTTTCAACACCCTCGAAAACCATGAAAACGACACCCATGACGAAAAAGTTGATAATTTCTTGCAGCCGCCATCTTGGATTTACATTTTGACAGTACCATCGGTTTCAACGCCCTCGAAAACCATGAAAACGACACCCATGACGAAAAAGTTGATAATTTCTAGCAGCCGCCATCTTGGATTTATATTTTGACAGTACCATCGGTTTCAACACCCTCGAAAACCATGAAAACGACACCCATGACGAAAAAGTTGATAATTTCTTGCAGCCGCCATCTTGGATTTACATTTTGACAGTACCATCGGTTTCAACACCCTCGAAAACCATGAAAAAGACACCCATGACGAAAAAGTTGATAATTTCTTGCAGCCGCCATCTTGGATTTATATTTTGACAGTACCATCGGTTTCAACACCCTCGAAAACCATGAAAATGACACCCATGATGAAAAAGTTGATAATTTCTTGCAGCCGCCATCTTGGATTTACATTTTGACAGTACCATCGGTTTCCACGCCCTCGAAAACCATGAAAACGACACCCATGACGGAAAATTTGATAATTTCTTGCAGCCGCCATCTTGGATTTACATTTTGACAGTACTATCGGTTTCAACACCCTCGAAAACCATGAAAAAGACACCCATGACGAAAAAGTTGATAATTTCTTGCAGCCGCCATCTTGGATTTATATTTTGACAGTACCATCGGTTTCAACACCCTCGAAAACCATGAAAATGACACCCATGATGAAAAAGTTGATAATTTCTTGCAGCCGCCATCTTGGATTTATATTTTGACAGTACCATCGGTTTCCACGCCCTCGAAAACCATGAAAACGACACCCATGACGGAAAATTTGATAATTTCTTGCAGCCGCCATCTTGGATTTACATTTTGACAGTACTATCGGTTTCAACACCCTCGAAAACCATGAAAACGACACCCATGACGAAAAATTTGATAATTTCTTGCAGCCGCCATCTTGGATTTATATTTTGACAGTACCATCGGTTTCAACACCCTCGAAAACCATGAAAACGACACCCATGACGAAAAAGTTGATAATTTCTTGCAGCCGCCATCTTGGATTTATATTTTGACAGTAAAAGTGTCGGTACAATTTTTCGTGAGAATTTTTTCCGTCTAGCCCCCTTTCACAACGCGCGATAAGGGATAGCTGTCTACTCTCCATCCGTCTTACGCTTTTTCGATCAGGTCACGTGTCCTGACGCGAGTTTAAGATTTTATACCCATTACAGAAAAAGTGCTCAACGCCGCTAAAGAAGTTTTCACTTCAAAAAAAAATTTAGCAATTTCGCAACTTTTCGCAACTTTTCCCTACTCCTTCGAAACGGCTTGGACCTTTAGAAACATTTTTACACATAAAAATTGGTGGTTAAATATTCTTCAAAGTGAACATTGCATATGTAAATCAATCAATATCTCGCAGAGAAAATGGATTTAAAGCGCTTTCCGGGCGCTGCTGGCCGCAAATAAATGCACAGATTTGCGTACTGCCGCCTAGGCGAGTGCGAGAGTTGCGTTCACATAATTTCGGCCAGATGGTTTATGGGACTATACGCCTTAACTTTTATGGTATAAACGGTACTTACGCTGAGGTGTTATCGATTGTAGAAAGAGATTCGACGCGAAACGGACGTAACTTGGCTAGGCCTGTTGTACATATTTCCAGGGATTACTTTATACAAAATTACAAACAAACGATTTTACTACTTATTATAATGCTAGCTTCTGACAGCGGCTTCGTTCGCATAGAACTAGAAAGTAGTCTGTAGGTAGAAGTCGGCGTTGCGTAATAATTACCTACAGGTCATTGAACTCGCTCAGCTGACGTTTTCTTAAAGAAATTAATTTCGTACATGCGTAAATTAATACGAGTTTTAAAAAAAGGTACGTTATTTTAAGCTATTGCATAGCTTCTATCGCGGGCCTTGAGCGTGGAGACCGAATCCAGAAATTCCGTAACGAAAATAACCTAACACCCCCCACTCATTTGTTTTTTGAGCGTGGTGACCGATAAGAAAACAAATGAGTGAACAATCAATCAAAATTCAATTCAATGTGTGAAAGTGTAACTTCAATTAATATCAAAGAAAAAAAACAAAGGAAAAAAAATACTGCATAAATAAAATAAATAAATAATTATAATGGCATAAGTTGATAAAAATGCTATGCAATAGCTTTACCGCGGCAGTCCCCGAGTGCCACACGTCTTTTTTTTATTTTATCTTTACAAATCGATAGTGTTTCATGTACCGGATCGACCCTCCACGGGATTAAAACGATCAACATTTAACGGAGTAGGTATAGGTCCTCCAGAGATAAAAAGTATCGTCAATGTGCTATTTCGCTAGCGGCTTCACCCGCGTGACATAGGTTTGTCCATACAAACTTTAGACACTCGTTCCATCCCCTTAGGGGCTCAATTTTCAAAAATCCTTTCTTAGTGCTCGCCTACGTCATAGAAAAAAAACCTTGTGCAAAATTTCGCACTTCTAGTCCCAGTAGTTTCGGCTGTGCGTTGATATGTCAGTCAGTCAGTCAATTTCTCCTTTTATATAATTGTAGTGTGATTAGTCTATACATGGGCAACCTTAAAATCGTAGAACTATTGTATCGTCGTGTAGAGAATCAAGGTTCAAAAAACCGGCCAAGTGCGAGTCGGACTCGCCCATGGAGGGTTCCGTAGCAGCAAGTAACATAATATAAAAGTTCTTGTAGTTCGTTGTAACTTTGGTCGATGTTTTAATAATAGTGTATTTTTTTAGATTTATGACGTATTAAAAAAAACTACTTACTAGATCTCGTTCAAACCAATTTTCGTTGGTAGTTTACATGGTAATGTACATCATATATTTTTTTTAGTTTTATCATTCTCTTATTTTAGAACTTACAGGGGGACACACATTTTGCCACTTTGGAAGTGTCTCTCGCGTAAACTATCCAATTTAGAAAAAAATTATATTAGAAACCTCAATATCATTTTTGAACACCTATCCTTATTATACATATATTATGACCCACACGTATGGGTTTGATGAAAAAAAAATGTTTGTGTTTCAGTTCTAAGTATAGTAGCTTTTTTTCTATTTTTATGTAAAAATCTTAATGCGGTTCACAGAATACATCTACTTCCTAAGTTTCAACAGTATAGCTCTTATAGTTTCGGAAAAAAGTGGCTGTGACATACGGACGGACAGACAGACAGACATGGCGAATCTATAAGGGTTCCGTTTTTTGCCATTTGGCTACGGAACCCTAAAAAGCAATCAATTCAAAACCTCAAATCAAATCAAAAACGTTTTCATTTGTTCTATAATTTTTATCCATTTATATATGTAGACAAACCATTTCCTCTATATTTCAGTAAGACCCCAATCTATATGCACGAAATTTAAATAGTTTGTGGGGTAAAATATTCATAGTATGAAGCACGGTTGAGTAGCGACCGACGGAGTCCGGTCCGGCCCGTCCGTCCGGCGAACCGGCCCGCATATCCGGTGGACAATGTGATACGCCACTAGATTAAATTGAGTCCAATTTCGGCCACTTTTGTATGGGTTACTCCTTTAATACAGATCCTTTGCTTCCTAGATTAGTATCAGAACGCTCACACGCGCGTGTGTGACATTCATTTCTCTTCAAACCGCAATTCCTCCAACGCTTATGTATATAGTGTAGATATAAATATTTTTGGGTAAAACAAAAAATATTATGTCTCACTAACTGACCCGGCGAACTTCGTATCGCCTAATCAATTTAGTAGTATGTATATCTTTCGATTAAGTCAACCGATTGCGATGAAACAAAGCTTAAGTAATATATCTAGTTACACATAATTTTTATGTATAAAAGTTATATACATCGATTTCGCACATTTTACGTGATGCGCACACAGCTAAAAACTTCTAAAGATTAATATGTCTAAGCGCACGGCCGTGCGCAGGCCAAGTTTATGTAGATTACATCATCTATATATAGATTACATCTAGCGTTTGTTACTGTTATCTTAAACTGATGATTGATTAAATAATGCAAAATCACAAATTACTTATCATTATACAAAAAAATACACTTTTTGTTACTATGACCATAAGTGTAGAAGGTATCGAAATGTCGTATTCGTTTTGATGGGAAATCAGTTGCCATGGGTAAGGGTGTGTGATGAGGAAGTACAAGTAAATTGTCTTGAAGAAAGTTTATTATTAATTAAAACTTCATCTAACACAGACGTAGTAAGGTGAACTCAATGCCATACGCATTCTCTACCTGTCAACTGAAGGGTGCTGGACAGATGACATGATAGGTGCATAAAAATGGTATTAAATAAGTATATACAATTATGTAGTCGTTTACATAAATGTTTATTTACAGTAGCAAATATGTTTGAAGTATAAATGTGGGTGGCTGTAAGAATAGGGGAAGATTAATAAGGAAACGGTGGATGGAATGTGTGAAAGATGGTATGTCTGGAAAAGAGGTGACCACTAAGATGACTATTATTAGAGAAGTATAGAAGAATTATTACCACTACCACTATCACTACTACCACCACTAATATTACTGCTATTACTTCTACCATTACTACTTGGTACTACTTCGACTAGTGTGTTAACTGCCTCGTTGGACTCGTAGTCGCAAGTGCGACTTTTGAGTGTGGGTACTTGAATTCGATTCCTGAGCCTAAACAGCTGTACGGATTTAAATGAAACCAAATGCACAAGGGTACACCATATCCTGGAATAGAATCTATAATAGGCACTTTTTACCTCAAATAAATGTTCCCTTGGGATAAACATAAACTATTAAGTCATGCGTCGTCTGTAGTGGATGTCAGTGTTATCTTCTGTGTGGGTGTGCGCATCAATCACAGGACGTCAAGAGCCCATTGTCTAAACAATACGGATTACATTATTGCCCAATAGTAATGGGTGCGTGGGAATCAATCTGTAAGTGTCTGTGACCGATACACGTTCCGCTAGAAGTGGTAAATAGGTCTGTAGCTGTACTAAAATATGGTGAGCATAGATTTCTTGAACCTATACGGATTTGTTTGTAGTTTTAATTAAGAGAGATATGGATCTGTGTAGACCACTACAGTAATGTGAAACAAAGATTTAATGTGTGTGACAAGTCGAACGTATTGCCTTAGACACTTCTAGGTGCTTCTAGTATATTTTTCCTTACACTGAGTTATAGTATTTAGTGATTTAGTTATCATTATTAACTATTACCATAAAATAATTATTAGTTTATTATTTGGCTATAAGTTTTATTATTAACTACATAAATAACCAAAACTCTAATAAACAATCGAATAAAATAATGTTAATATTTTTCATTTTGAAAAAGGAAGATAAAGGCGCAAAACGTTATTTTATCTATTGAAGTTATAACACAGGTAGGTACAAAAAAAAAGTAGATACTTACTTACCACAAATATTCATATTTAATAAAATGGCAAAAAAGAAATTACACTATGTCGCTTTATTTTTTACACGTTTTTTTTTTTGCGAACACATGTTTTAATAACTTTTCTATTTACTGACTACGCTATAACTACATTATAACTTTGAACCTGTCAAAATACTTACCTATATAAAGTTTACTTGAACTAATATAATTCCGAATTAATTCAAAGTTATCACAGCCTAAACTGATCCGTTTAACGAAACGGCAACTTTGTAGATAACTATAATACTTGCCGTTCACAGGGCTTTATCTAAGTCACCTGAAAATCTACACTAACGAAGAACAAAGATTAATGATGTGTGGCCAAACAGGTAAACCACCGCAGAAACCTAAGCCTCTAGATACACCTTCAGTTATTATGAGTCATCACTATTAACATAGAAGTAGATAGGTACTAAGAAGATTCGTTCCGTTCAGTTTGTACAAATAAATCCTGCTCGGGTTTATATTAGTGATGTTTCGATTTCCAAATATCCCTATCCGTATCCGCAGATATCTGCGGGAGAAAAAAGATCCGTATCCGTATCCCGTATATTACATTTTTGACGAATCATTTGAGTCTAAATCATATTCTTCTACATGTTTTCTTTATAGGCGATTTTTTAAAGACGATGTGCCTTTACCCTTGCGGGAGTACTTTCCGTCACAAAGAAACTTCGCACATTTATTAGCACGAAATATATATATTTTTTAACTCGTACAACTAACACTAACGTTATCTATGCTGCTTAGTATCCTGTGTCACCCTAAACTATAAACGGAACAAAAGAAAGATTAGCGTAACGTGTAAGTGGAAACTTTGGTCCTGTCACGCAAAGCGTCAGGTGCGGACGTCGATTGAGTAAGAAAGTTAAGCTAGACTAGAACTACATTAGAGACCGTGTAACACGCCTGATTTGTACGTAGAACGACGTCGCGTGGCGTGGATCAAGTGTAGCTCTACAAGTCTAGGTTCCATATAAAACGTATGGAGACCGACGCGCCCAGATCGGCGCGTGTGGCACACGTGTGCGTAATGTAGTTCTACCTGTAAGATCCGTTTCTGTGGATCTTGGCGCCAATGATCCGTATCCGTATCTGCGAATCTAAAATTTTAATTATTCGGCACATCACTATTGATAATTAGGTAACTTAGTAATTTCCTTAAAATCTAATTACTCTTTCCCAACTTAAAGCTAGGTCTAAAGCTGCGGTCCCACAGCCATAAGCCGTTTTGGTTAGTACGCCTCCAGAAAATGTCTCTCAACCTTACTATTTTGAATAAAACGGTGCTTTATATGGGAGCAAATAGTCTCCATGGTCTACAGATTTGCTACTTCATTAATATGTATAACCTTTCTTTGTACATAGGTTTGGTTTAGTAAATATTTGTGCAAGAGGCGCGCGGTAACGTTAAGCGTGGATTTACATTACATAGCTTTTATTGCAGAGAATCAAAAATCGAGTAGTAACCAGTACGCTATTATTTTTTTTCTGTCTATACTGCCAACATAATATTATGGTGTGCCAGAAGTATACGTGAAATGTCGTTTCATCAGAAATAAACTCGCTGACGCGCAAAGGTGTGCTGCTACGCGCGTAGTCACTCCGCTACGCACGTAGTCGCACTGCTACGCACGTAGCACAACGCTTTCTCGTAGTATTCTAAGAAGCACTTTTCAGTTTTCACGCGTAGTTATGCTCGAAATCAAACTTGTAAACGTAACTCTCATCATCTAGATATCTTTTGACTTTCTTTAGATAACATGCGCCTTACCATGTGTTAAAATTTCAGGGGCGCGAGCGACAAAGGGGGATGGAGTTATACACCCTATAAAGATCCATATCTTTAACGATTCAGTTTAAGTCGTAAAATGGATCGCATAAAGAGCTCATGGTAGGGGCTTCTGGGCGTGTCAATTCTCGGTAAAAGAAAACTGCATACAACCTTAAGTTATTTATGCGTATATTTGCTAGGACATAACGCTATAGCAAATAAATGCAATTTATAGTACACTGAAATAAAATGTCGAGTAGATTTATATTAAATTTTCTTCTGTACAGAGGCTTGGAGGCTTCATTCACACAGTTTATTGAACAGAAGTTCCACGTTGTACAATATTCACACTAGCTAGATATTACGAAAACAAAACTTGTTTCTAATAAAAAGGGTCTTTTTGAGCTTCTCTATCATCGAGTGCCATATTATACGCGTATCTATAAAGTAAGGGAAAAAGCTTGTAGCAAGTTAAGTTCTATGCTCCTCAGTATTTATCTAATCAAAGCTTTGTTTATTCATACGAAAGGTAGGCTTTAGCATAATCGCGATCAGCCTTTTAAGTAACATATCAACATATCGATCTGTGATCATTTAGTTGCCTTTTGTGTTTCAGAGCCACGGTAACTCTTTCTAACAATTCCGCAACCCGATTCAAACTGCAACAGCCTTCAGATATATATTTTCCTGATTGCGGAGTCCATTACACGTTCAGTGCCTATGCCCGATCTGGCCAAGTGTAGTAGGCACCGCAAAATGTGAAGCCAGTTTAATATTTTTTTTTCTGAGAACGTGCAGTTTACCATGTGTCTCACAGTAGCATAACATTATTTTCAAGTGGGGTTAATTTTACACTAAGTGAGATTAAGATCCCAATAAGATGGGCAGATCAGGTCCGCTCCACACTGGACACCCAATTGCACGTCGCACTTCATGACGCTAAGAACCGTCACTGATGGCGAGATTCCATCAATAAGAAGCTAATCCAGCGGGAACTTTACGACCCTCAGTAATGAGGAATACGACTCGAGGAGGAGGAGATTAAGATGAGTGCTCCAGAGTAGACCACGAAACTATTGAATTTTGTTTTTTTAAGCTATTGCATAGCTTCTATCGCGGGCCTTGAGCGTGGAGACTGAATCCAGAAATTCCGTAACGAAAATAACCTAACACCCCCCACTCATTTGTTTTTTGAGCGTGGTGACCGATAAGAAAACAAATGAGTGAAAGCAGCTGTCGGCGTTTTGGATGAGTGGGGTTAAGCAGCTGTTAGCGAGGTCTGGTTTTGGATGGAAGAGGTTAAGCAGCTGTTGGCGAGGTCTGGTATTGGATGGGTGGGGATAAGCAGCTGTTGGCAAGGTCTCATTTTGGATGGGTGGGGTTAAGCAGCTGTTAGCGAGGTCTGGTTTTGGATGGGTGGGGTTAAGCAGCTGTTGGCGAGGTCTAGTTTTGGATGGGTGGGGTTAAGCAGCTGTTGGCGAGGTCTGGTTTTGGATGGGTGGGGTTAAGCAGCTGTTGGCGAGGTCTGGTTTTGGATGGGTGGGGTTAAGCAGCTGTTGGCGAGGTCTATTGCATAAGTTGATAAAAAATGCTATGCAATAGCTTTACCGCGACAGTCCCCGAGTGCCACACGTCTTTTTTTTTTTAATGAAATAGCCATTCAATAGGGTTAAACAAACTGACAGGTTTGTATTGATGATTATTTATTCAGTAAATAAATACTTACGTGTTACGGGCACTAGTCATATACTAGACGCTGAACTGCAAAATACAAAAAATAAATAAATAAGAAAATTTTAAATTTTGTTTTCATTACTCATACTCTGAAAGTAGGTCTGAAGTTGCCTGAGGAGCGGGCTGAAAGTGATACTTTTCATCCCTAGGGAGTTTTACTTTACAACTGACAGCTGTCAAATTAATAAAAAAAAAACTAGTTCTATCTTCACATTTCTATTGACCCATGTTCCAATTTCTGTCAATCACAGCACGATATAAAATTGAAATAACTTAAAGACAAGTATTAATTAAATACTGTTATATTTTAAGTGATTTATTTGTTTAACTATTTAAAATTCTTTATTTTTAAAAGATTACAATTAATTTTTCATTTTTCATTAATGAGGCTGAATAGCTAGCTGGCGGGCCGCAAAAAAAAAAAAACAAAATGGCGGGAAAGTGGCAATCAGTCGTTGGTTTTTTCGAGTATTGTTTACATTTCCGTACAACAGATATTTGTATTAACACGTTATGTTTATCAGATTAAAATAGTGATTTAACGCCTAATTTCAAAAGAGAAGAGGCTAAAGCAGTAGTGGAATACCTTTTACCGCCTAAATCAGAAGAAAGATACCTACCTAAAATCATAGGTACGACGATTCAGGTTTTACAAACTTTTTATTTTACTTTTAGTTTCCTCGTATTCGTAATGAAAAGCACAGTGTTTACCTCGGGGTGAAAGTAACCCATTTAACCCCTCGAATTAGCGACCTCGCTTCGCTCGGCCGCCAACTCCTTCTCGGGACGAAATGAGTTACTTTCACCCCTAGTGTAACAATGTACTATTTCACATTCAGCTGTTTTTGTAAGTTTCTTACTAACCTGTGGGCCTACTGAACTGTTTGGCGAGAGACGTATCACTGATATTTTACGTTTTTTATAGGCTTCGGGACTCGTGCCGGTGAACTGTAATAATGGCAGCCTTAGAAACTATACACTTATTATCTTTAGGATTTCCTTTAAAATTGCGTGTATTTTAGCGTTCGTAGTTTACTCTGTAAATAAAAACTTTTGTCTGTTCCATGACAGGACTGTATATTTTCAACTGTTACTTAATCAATTAATAGCACGGTGGGCGCATTGGTTGAGCGATTGATTGCTGTGCACCGTGTCGCGGGTTCGATTCCCGCGAAGAACAAATATTTGTATAGCCTACAGATAGGAGTTTCGGGTCTGGTTGTCTTGTGTATGTGAATTTACATGTTTGTGAACGCACTCACGATATAGGAGTTATTCCTAGTGTGAGGCAACTGGGTCTGATAGGCCGTCGTTCCATGGTATTCAGCCACATCTGGTTAAACTGGAAGCCGACCCCAAGCGGCTTTAGAGATGATGATTTAATCTATTTTTCAGACTTGCGACGGTGAAACATTTTCTACTTCGTAATTTTCAATTTTCGAATGTACACACCCATGAGTAAGAACATTTCGCTTCAATAAATACCTTTCTACGTGACGCATTGGCTTTTCTTGGAAAAAAATCTGAAAACAAGAAGCAGGTTCCAAGAAGTTTTAGTCCCACATGTCTGGCACAAATAAGTAACAGAAGAAAATTGTTAGAAAAGCCTTTACCGACTTATTACGTACAGAATACAAAATGATAGGTTACCGAACACCAGAGTGTCGTACGTTTTTGCGCCATGTTCCTAAAAGGCAGTAGAGCCCTTTTTGTGTCCGTCCGGAACATTCGACTATTACATGGTTTTCACATTTACTCACTTCTATATATTTTCACTCATCGCGCCAAGTTTGCTTTCTTCTTTGTAAGTTATTTTTGAGAGCGAAATAATATTAAAATAAAGTGACCGAAGATCAGCTGAGACACTTAAGCTTAGCGGCCAGAAATATAAGCACGTTCTAAATTCAAATGTTCCTATAAAAACATGGCTCCATATTACTAACATTTAGATCTTATGAAGATTGTCGATTAAAATGATCAAAGAAGTGAGATACCTATCAAGTGATCGGATTTCAAACTATTCAGCCAATGAACATCGCCCATTCATTTACATTTCTTATTGTAGATCAAATAAAGATTGAGATAATTGCTTCTATTAAAATAGCTAATGTACATTTTATTGGTGATCTTATCATCTACTTCTTGCATATTAATCTATGGCAAAGCAAGGCATTATTCAATTAATAAAGATATTTACGTTTTTGGTTGATTCTCTCATTTCGTACCAATCACATGTCTGGTTACATAAAAAAATAGGTACTACAATTTTGGGAGATTTGAGTACAGTTGGTTGATTTGAAGACATTTAGCTAGGTGTATCCCACAATAGAAAACCGTAGGTATAAAAACGAAAATAAAAAAAATAAAAAAGAGTCACAAATGTCCTTACCATCGGTGTCCTTAACATAATTTTATAAAAATAGAGTTCAAAATTTCTAAGAAGTTACAGCTTTATTTGTCTGTAATTTAATCATGTTGTTAAAATAATACTAGGGATTACTTGCCTCCATTATCACAAATACGAATCGATTAGTTAATTTTTTTTTAATATTTTTGTCTTTGTCACCGAAAAAGTAATCATTACCGTAAGCAAAAAAGAACTCAAAAAAACTCTTTATATTGACATCCATATTCCTTTACCCTTCTTTGCGCAGTTCCGCAGCGCGGACGGTCGTTCCAGAAACGTTGAGGAAGAAACACGTGCGCTCGAGAAATAAAAAATAATTACGTAATTGTGATCAAAAACTACCTTTGTACGGGTTTAGTGATCTTCACCGTATGTGAAAAACTTGATGTTAGTAACAAGATTTACATGTTTAATTCACCTCTGAAATGTTTGTTTTGATGAGTATTTTTAAGACAGTACTACGTATACAAATAGCTTTTAAATTAATTGATTTAAAAATCAAAATAACCCAAAATGTCACTACCGTGATAGTCTTTACCATAATTTACCATCAGTTTTTAAAGTAACGCACCATTTTTTTTTTGTTTTATTTACTTTGTTTATCCGTTTGTCGGTTTGTCTGTTTGTCTGTTTGTTTTTCTGCCTGTGTGTTTGTCTGTTTGTTTGTTTGTTTGTTTCTCTGTTTGTCCGTTTATCTTATTGTCTGTTTGTCCATTTGTTTGTTGGTTTGCCAGCTTATTTGTTCGTCTTTTCGTCTAAATAACTTTGAATAGTCCAAAGTAGTATGCTCAGCGTGTTATTATTTTTTATTTCTAATTAAAATTATGCCGAAGGTTGCGAAAATTCGTGAAGAAAAACTATAAAACCTATAAAATTATGAAAAAAAAATTTGCATTACCCTGAAAGATAGAGGCCTATTGTTAACTAGTCATTTATATAACAGATATTTTTTGGGAAATCAGAAAAAACAAGCAATAGGGAGATATGAAAAGAACGAAGAAAACGAAAAAGAAAATGATGGAGATGAAGATGATGACGTCGATGATTTGCTGATATTTTGATTATTTATTGTTGTTGACTTTTTATATGTAGCGCTAAGATTTTTGGAGATTTTTTGTCTCTCAAAAATATTTTTGTGTAGGACATATTCGCCAAAGAAGTCAATCAATAATCATTCCCATAAAACGAAAAATCATTACCATCACAAATAAAAACTTCAGCTACCTATATCTCGGATATTTATCGATGCAATTCGAAAATATTTACATATAGTACTTATAAGCAGTCATATTTTCGTTTCACAGTAAGATTTTCAAAATCTAAAATTTCTCTAATTTTTTTCAAATCGGACCGAAATCAGAGAACTACCCTTTTATTTTATTGTTTTTATTTTATTTGTTACCGGCAAAGGTGTTAGTTTTTGTGCCTCAAGCACTTTCAAAGGCGGAGGTAATTTCGCGGCATCATAAAACCAATGGCGGTGTCGCATGGCCAAGGAACCGCTCTGTGCGGCCTTTTATTTTTTATGGCAACCTTTTATTTAATCTTGCAACACATTTAAAAGTTATGATACTGCCTTATATTTTATACTTGACCTCGTTTGACCGTCAACGTTTCGTCTTGCAAAAAGGTTAGAGGCGAACTAAAACGAACGACAATTTTCTTCGGATGATATTTCGCCAAGTTTTTGGTAAACAAACTTGGTCATATTTCTAGTTGGGTCCTGTGACTGACAGGCGTAACAATTCAGATAATATAGGTAGGTTTGGAATTGACACTTGAATAGAGTTCTAGTTTGCTTTCAGTTTACTTCGCCACATTCTAGGTTGATTATTACTCCGACAGGTTTTGATTATTACATTAGGTACTTCGGCTCCTTAAATTAATTAGTTAGTTTAGTGACAAACTAATTTCAGTAGGTGCTAGAGAGCCTAAGTTTCACTTACAGATATTAATTGAAAGCCTTCTAAAGTGACGACTCGTGCCATTTTCTTAAACTGCGACAGTTCTAGGTTCTAGGAGGTAGGTATTTTAAAAGAATGTGGTTACATTGACTGCTACCGTTTTTGTGACCATCAGTTGGCACTGTTGACGAAGAAAATCCATAAAGGGACTGGTCTTCGCAAACTTTAAGGGCTTCTTAAAGAAATCTTGTGTAAGGTTGTTCAGTCGTTCGTCTATTGAGCAAGCCTTCAAAGTTTGCGTAGACCGGTCCCTTAATGCCTGTATGTCTAGTATATCTCGGGGCCTTTAAATAAACAAGTATATCTCGCATCGACTTTTTCATTTTCACGTGTTGCAAACGTAATAAGTGTCTTGTGTTGTGACCGGCGCAGATTTATTAGCGATCAGCCCGTTCACTGAAATTGCTCCACAATCACACTGCGTTTAATCAACCCTGTTACTCTGTGATTGAAACGGATACTCGTCACTATATGCTAATGTAACCGCTCATTTATACAGCATGTAACTGGTATAATGCATATCCCCATACATTAATATTAGACAATTCAGATCCTAATTAAAAATTGAAATTTTACTGCATTTAGGTAGAGATTGTTTTTTTAAAGAAATTATAAGTTATTATCATAGGCCAAAAACTTGAAGATATTACTTTCAGGTTGTGCTTTAATATTGTGAGTTACTGACGGTTCGGGCACAATATATTCGGAAACTGAGTCCGAATTGACACATTTTATTTATAATATTTTTTCACTGACGATTTGGACACGATCAAATTTATTGTAGTAGTTTAGTACAGTCAGATAAAAAACTAGTTTTAAAATGTAATATAAAGACATTATTTTTATTTGTTATTTTAAGACATTTATGATCTGAAGTTTCTACTTTAAATCCAGCCTAAAATACTTTTGGTAACGCTATTTTTTCCCGATCTATTATATTTTAAAACTTTTTTTTCTGAATGTACTAAACCGTGTGTGTCAGAATCATCATTGAAAAATTATTGAAATAAAATGTGCCAATTGAATATTGGAAAACAAAACCAAAACCGGGAACATTGGAAGGAGTGGAGGGAGGCCTTTGCCCAGCAGTGGGACAGTTTGGGCTAGATATAATAATAATAATTGAATATATTGTGTCCGAATCATAGCATTCTATGTTGTATAGGTACCTAGGAAAATATGTGACCATATATATTTAGTTAGATGATAATATGTAAATTATTCAAGTAGTTACAAGGTGCAGGGTATCCCGGCCTTCCTGCAATGCAGCATCATTAGTATTATGATTGCTGTTGCAAATAAGTTATGCATGTAATAAAAGTAAGCACTTCGTAGGTGCGATGTAGTAAATTGTGCTGTAATCCAGCTCTACACTGTTATTTACTGCTTACATGTATCTTGCCAGGTAGATAGGTACTGTAAAAACCGTAGTTCAAGCTAGAGGCGTAGACTCTTGGTACCTTGTGTTTATGAAGATAAACTTGAGGCACCATTTCTTAATCTATACTTATTACTTAGGTAAGTTTAGGTCCCTGGGATCTGGTTTTTATGAATATACACCGCTAAATTTTAATCGTTTTAATCCGAGTCAGCTGAGCGAGTTCAATGACCTGTAGTTAATAGTCGGCGTTGCGAACAAACTACCTACAGGTCATTGAACTCGCTCAGCTGACGTTTTCTTAAAGAAATTAATTTCGTACATGCGTAAATAAATAAGATTTTTTAAAAAAAGGTACTTTATTTTTTAATTTTATCTTTACAAATCGATAGTGTTTCATGTACCGGATCGACCCTCCACGGGATTAAAACGACTAAAATTTAACGGTGTGTAAACTTGGGACACAATATCTTAATCTATAGTAATATTTTAAAAAGATAATTGATATTGATTGTTATTTTTATACTTTTGGATTTTTGTGAGTAAACTTAAAAACTCCGTGATCAATTAATTATTTAAATTCTTCAACAGTACAATGCTAATGTATCATTGTGTGCTAATGTTTTATTAGGTTACTTTTCTTCCTATGGCTGGGTAAAAACCTCCCTCTTCTCTTCCTCTTTGTCTTGAGCATCACTGACTAAGTTTGCCCCACAAACATGATTAGATCGCCATACCACCTTCGCAGCAGTCGACCTCGACGGCGACGGTCTCACTCAGGCCTGCAGCAATACAGGCCAGCTCAGGTCAGGGTTGCTGTGATAGTTGTGGAACATCATTATTATTTATTTGTATATAATTTAATTACAAAGTAGCACGTAGGAGTTTAAGACCTAATTTAATCACTAAATACCACCATTGTGATCAGCCTTAGTTCTTACTAAGGCTAATTATTTTAATATCTTTATTACGAAGTGAATTACCCATTATTTGTATAGAGTGTGTAATAACCGGATGCGGTGTTTTTATGTTTTTACATGAGGCAACGTATGCTTATTAGCGGCAAAATTTATCCGTCGTACCCACCTGCTCGATGCGGACGCTATGTAGGTACCACAGGGCATCTAAACGCCGATGACGGCACTGTCAAAGCTTTTCATACTGACCGATTGTGTCAGAGAGTGATACCGCTTATTCATGGAAAATTTACTAATTTAAACTTCTGCTAAACACACTTTCCTCGAATACGAAAATTTATAGAACTACATTAATCCGCACACATGGACCATGCCTGATTTGTGCGTAGAACGACGTCGCGTGGCATCGCGTGGCGTGGATCTAGTGTAGTTCTACAAGTCTAGTTTCCATATGAAATGTATGGAGACCGACGCGCCGGCGGCGTACCTACGTGGCACACATGTGCACTGTGACACAGTGTAGTTCTACTTTTATTAACAAACTATATAGCCAAAATACCCTACCTAGCGTGCCTAAAAGCCACTGGTGTTGTGTGTGTTTTCGAGCTAATGCGGAAGCGAGTATGAGTTAGTCCCCCTTTTTTTTTTTTATGGTGGGAAAAAATCATGCATTGACATCCCCCGCCCTTGGGCGGAGCGGGAGATAGTGTCAGACTCTTACTGACTAAAAGACCCACCCCGTTCCTTCTAGCCTTCATACCGGGGCTCGAGCGCCCTTACGGATAACCCTGGCCCCAGTAGGCTTCGACCCGGCTGGGTCCCTGCTGTTGCTGACAACTCCTTGAGGCGCGCGGGAACAGTGCGCGCCGTCGACGACTTGGGCTTGGTCCGGACAGTTACCGGACGGCCGGACAGCGAGCTACCCATTGCTCACTGTCCGCAAGCCCGCGCCTACGGTGGCCGGAAATCGGGATCAGAATCCCGGCGGCGGCGGCGGCGGCGGAGTTAGTCCCCCTGATCAACTGAAGACCCGACAGATGTCGTTCTGTCACAAACTATCATAAAAAAAGTGTCAAACTCAAAACTACGGATGAATTAAAGTAGTCAGTCAGGTCAGCTGTCAATTCTCACACAACAACAACACAATAGTTTATTCAAATTGGTCCATTTATTTTCGACTTTTGCTTTTGTTTATGAAAGATTTTTTTTGAAAAACACTGTTTGATATCGTGGGTTTTTTTCATTTTAGTTTTCCGACTCCTTATGATTCCGTGTTCTATGCTTCGTACTAATTAAATCTATAGTTAGCTTATCAGACAGGTACAATCAAGATGTATTCATCCAAGATAAGAATATTAACAGTTTTTTGTTATTATAAAATGCGGCGTCGGCTTCACTTCGTAAAGAATCTCTTTTATTTTCGTGCTGATATATCCTTATTTTGGTGACTTACGTCACCGTTTGACTGCATATAAAGAGAGCGAAGCACGACAAAACATGCAAAATATGATGCATTTTATCGAGAAATGTGCACAAAAATAAGTTATTAGAAAATAAATTTTACCGACATAGGTAGGTATGTTGACTTATAAGTTTAACAATAAATTCTTTCAAGATGTTTCAGAAACTATCAAGTTCTTAGAAATATGGCAAAATAATGTTTTTTTCCATTCTCGTCAGTTGAGACTGGTCATCTCTTAGCTGCCAATGACTTATTTTAATTAGTTTTTTCATAATTTATATACATATATTGTGCTCACATACTAGAAGCGACAAGAAATATGTAACCATAATGTGATTCAACATTCTAACTAAAGAGATTTGTCTATTAGAAAACCAGCAATTTTTTTCGTTTTTGCGCATGACATCCACTTAATAAAGTCTGATCAACATGAGCTTTGGGCATAAAAGTAACGTTTCTTTCGCAGGATACTGCGAAAGAAACGTTACTTTTGTTGTCGGTATATTAACGTGGCAAGTATGGGCATGTGCTCATGGGCTCGAACCAGATAATGAAGTAAAATGTTTATGTGTTCAGGTCTTTGGGCTCTTGTGTCCCTTCCTTTATCTTTGATATACTCGTATATTAATTAGGTTACATACATTTTATTGTTTTCTCTTAATTATGAATTTTGTATTAGAAAGGACATCATATTATTATCATACTAGCTTCTGCCAGCGGCTTCCCCCGCGGAGAAGTAGGTTTCTCTATACAAACCTTGAACCCCCGTTTTCAGTGCCGTAACCGCCCTACGGTGCCAGTGGTGCCTAGGCACAGGGCGCAGTTCTTGGAGGGGCGCAAAAATGTGTAATAGTCCTTTTTGTTTGTATTGTATTTTTTCCTAGAGGCGCAGTTCAGCAGAAGCTTGCACCGGGCGTAAAAAATTCTAGTTACGCTACTGCCCGTTTCATCCGTTTATAGGGTAAATTTTGGAAAATTCTATCTTAGTTCTCACCTACGTCATAAAAGGAAGCTTTGTGTAAAATTTTACGGTTCTAGTTCCAGTAGTGTTGGTTGTGCGTTGATATGTCACGAGGAAAAGAGTAATGACATAGAGCCATGGGGAAAAGTATGAAAGGGATACTCGTGATCCTAGAAAGCAAAAGACAACTGAAGGAAGATAGGTGTGGTTTTAATCAGTAAAAGTCTGACAGCGCTCCATCCCCACTTTAAAAATAGAATTATTATTATTATTGCTCAGAAATGTAGAGTGCTTATCATTCTAGTCTGTACCCAGCAAGTTCTGGTCGACTTTCAACTCCGAGTCGAACCAGACAGGCTGAATATCAGTATATCAGCATTAATAAGTGCAAAACTAATTATTGTGTAAAAACAAGCGCCTGGTTAAGTTGGAACCACAGTTGTAATGGCGATGAGTGGCCGATAGTGCTGCCGTCTAAAGGAAAAGGGACCTATCTATCCTTTTAGATGAATTTATAATTTAACCACGTATTTAGTATCAGGAGAACGAGCCGCTTTATTCCGCTTGCAGTAATTTTTTCACATTTTTCTACAAGATTTCATGCAACTTTTTACCATATCTCGCACTTGTAAAAAGTTTAGATTCGCTCAAAATATGTTCAAGCTTTTGCTACCGTTGTCTCGGGCTTGGTCCTTAGCGGACGGCCGGACGGCGAGCTGCCCATTGCTCATTGTCTGCAAGTCTACTCCTACAGTGGCTGGGAATCGCCTTTCAACTCTCGATGCCCGGGGCGTTTCGTGTGGCGGCGACTGGGGCGTGAGCACAGGACAGATGAAAGAGGGTATGGCCATGTGGGCAGGGCAGGCGTGCCACTAAGTAGGGCAATGCTCATAGTTCAACTACCAATAGCTAACTTGCGAACTAAGTGTGCGTGGTCTGTTAGCCGAGTAATGCGCGTTCGTATTGGTTTATTGCCTGTAGTGGAGTTAAAGGGTGTGGGACAAGCGGTGATACTCGTTGTAGTACAAATCGGAAAGTATTTCCTTTCTAATCTCTTTCAACTTTTCTGTGGGCGTGAGGATGTTCGTTCCCGCAAAGTCACGTGTGTTTACAACATGTGTGTCTGTGATGGATAGATTTGGGAGGTCACTATCGAGCGGTACCCTTCGTATAGGTAAGCGACCTACCTACCTACTTAGATCTGCCTACTGGGGCCAGGGTTATCCGAAAGGGAACTCGAGCCCCGGTATGAAGGCTTGAAGGAACGGGGTGGGTTTTTTAGTCAGTAAGAGTCTGACACTATCTCCTGCTCCGCCCAAGAGCGGGGATTGTCATTGGATGATTTTCTCCACCAAAAAAAAAACCTACCTAGACCTAAACTTAATCGGTCTTATGTACAGGTTTTGTGTTTTGGTTAGATATGCCATTTTTCCTAATGGTACGTCGTGGGCCAGTCCGGGCGGAAGCCGCGAGATAGTGTGGCGGGAGATTTATCGACGCGGCGCTGCCCGTGTCCATAGGCTGTACGTCTATATGTGTCTATTGTTTGGGTTGCTAGCGTAAAGAGATATACTTTGAGCTGCACTGGGTTCTGCTGTTGGTGTGCCTGTTACACGTTAAGCAGCTTTTAATGATTGTTTGCAACGTTTGTCAATAGGTTGGTACTTACTTTCTTTTTTGGAGTGATTAAACTTCAAATAATTAATTCTCTCACTGGTGGCGTACGGAGAGCATGTTTGCCTTCAGTTACCCTTTGCGTTCTAGGTCCACAGTGAATCTTTCGAACAATTCAGCAGTCGCAGGCATCAGCTCTCCACATGCGCCTCAAAGTGATTTCAGCAAAACTGAAGGTGTACATATCTCTTTGAGGCGAACGTGGAACACTACATGCCAACAACTACAACCAGACGGCAGTTACATATTGCTCGACATCTGCAATCCCGTGCCTACATTATTTTCGCCGGGTGTCTCCTGTGGCGGCGGTGGCTAGGGCGTCAGGATGTCCTCTACCTCACGGCTTTAGCCACCGCATTACTGCTTCGTAGGAGGTGACTGCTTCCTATATTATTACCGCTCGTCCTATGGGCAGGTTAGGTACACCCACGGAACAGTAAAAACAGTGGAAGAAGTAAGTAGGCGTGGCACTGTCGCCGCTAGTAAGAATCGCGTTGCGCACTTGCTGTTCAAGCGCTCTCATTCTCTAACTAGACTGCGCAACATAATAATTTACGAAAAATAATATTAAAATGCCTTATTGTCCCATACTGTACTTTAAAAACCATAGTCTGACTAAAAATCTAACTCATGGAGGTGAATCATACCACCAAAAAGTATTATTTTCGGATTAATTTTAATAAAATGAAAAAATAAAATTACGTGAAACATTACGCAGGATATACAAACAAAACTAGTCCTTAGTAACATCACTATAAAGTTGATTTTCTTTTCTCGGTTATTAGCTTCTCTGGAATATTCGTTAGTCTACCTATACTTTTGACGCTATCCAAATAGTGCGTGACTTTATCGATAAAATCAATCGATATGTATAATATGTATTACATTGCCTTTTTAAAATATATATTATAGTTTAATAGTTTTTGTAAGTAATATAATACAGATAATTATTAAATTAATAAATATAATAAAATAAAAATTGTGGTATGATATTTGTGATGTATTTTAAATAAATTTAGTTAAAGAGTTAGGAACAACATAAGGCGTTTGAATTATACTTAATATTCTTATGTTTAGCAGTGGGCGATGACGATGATTTCAGCTGAGATGATGATAATTGATGTACTATGCAAATAAATACCCTTTTTACTACGTTTAAAAATTGCCTTTAATCACATTAATTTCATAATTTTAATACTATCACACTATCGCATACAATTTTTTTTTGCGTGATATGTTTTAAAATTGTTTTCATACAATCGATACATATTTCGATCGAATAAGGTTACATCCCTATCTGAGTAGCAGCGAGCGCATTCGCGTCAGTGGATACGCCATTCAAATACCAATCTTATTTTTACGTTTTTACGAACAACATAAGGCGTTTGAATTATACTTAATATTCTTATGTTTAGCAGTGGGCGATGACGATGATTTCAGCTGAGATGATGATAATTGATGTACTATGCAAATAAATACCCTTTTTACTACGTTTAAAAATTGCCTTTAATCACATTAATTTCATAATTTTAATACTATCACACTATCGCATACAATTTTTTTTTGCGTGATATGTTTTAAATTGTTTTCATACAATCGATACATATTTCGATCGAATAAGGTTACATCCCTATCTGAGTAGCAGCGAGCGCATTCGCGTCAGTGGATACGTCATTCAAATACCAATCTTATTTTTACGTGTTTACAGTTCATACTGAATATTATATACTGAACAATGCCATCTAGCGACGAGTGGCAGTACTTGGTAGTCAAAGATGTATTTCTTTCTTGTTTTTGTCAATTTGATTTATAGTCATTTGAAATTAAAGTTGCATTTCGTATAATTTTTTTTTTGCATTTCGTCTACGCCCTGTTTTTGTTTTCAGCCAATCATATTTTTAGGTTTGCAGTAAGAGTAAATTGTAAATGTATGAGTTTGGCGACACCGGTTCTGGAACAAACATTTTCTCAAGCTACTTCCACTGTTTTTACTGTTCCGTGGGTACACCCATAGATATAAGAAAGGAGCTATTTTTTATATTTCTATGGGTACACCTACTTATACATCGACGCACTGCCGACCAATAGAAAGCTAGGCTACTAGATTGTGACCGCTAGCATGATTTTTTATTTTCTCTAACAAACAATACAAAACTACGTTTCAGTGTTAATAATATATATTGCCTTTTGTGAAATTCCACGTATTAGGTACGGAGATTACTTTTCGCGATAGTCTAACTACAGCTAGCCAACTCTTGATAACGATCTATTTGTTCATACATCACCTACACACGAATACAATGTGGCTTCTTACCTTCGTCACGTAAGGTCATGAAATTGGAAAGACTTAGCAAAAAGAAAAATGTTATTGATGTGAAGTAAGGTAGAAATACGAGTCGGTATCGATTACTCCATCAACATGGGAATGAATTCAAAGTCTAAAAAGAAGTCTCCAAAATCCATAGTTATACCTACTACCCGTATAATGTTATAAATGCAGAATTATATAACTCTGTCTGTAAACTTTTCACGTCTTAACTGCTGAACAGTTTTTGATGAAACTAAGCGCACCGGTAGAATAGGCCACAGAATACTATTTGCACGAGAATATTTCTTAAATACCGTATGGTGTCCCGACGTAAAGAATAGTACTATTCCATCTCTTGACGTGGGTGTAAGAGGCAACTAAGGGATACACTAGAGAATGGACACCAATACAACAGAGAACGGACAGCAGCATTCTCTGTGCATTGTAACAACCACACTGCGACGTTAACCCGCTTACCAAGCGTGGTAATTATGGCAAACACCCCTTTTTGGGGGAGGCCTATGTCCAACAGTGAACGTCTTTCGGCTTAAAAGATGATTTCATTGCGATAAACTGACATGATACACGAGCGCAGTCGCTGCCAGAATGTTGTGTGATAGGTTCACACAAATTGGCATTGATTAATCCGTCAATACGAGGATGATACTATAGAAGCGTCCTGAAACCGGGTCTGGGTGTGTCATGGCGAGGTATAAACCAATGAAACAAGTCTGTTCGAGGCTACGTCATAATTATAACCATGAGTTTTGTAGCCAATAAAGTGCGTCACGACACGACACAACACAATAATGTGGCCCAACAGCTCAAGCTTGATATAACTATCGAGTTTCACGTTATCAACGGATGTACAAAGCTAATGCTTCTACATTTCGGTGTGAATAGACGTCCGTTGTCCGGCGTCCGGCGAGAAGACGGCATTGTGGCCGTGTCCGGACCGGACGCCGCGAGACAGTTTCATGATTAATTAATATTCCTAATGCTTCCGTGCGAACCGGACCGGCCTTTACAAAAACATCGAGTTTATGCGTTTGAACATGTGCGTGTATGTGATGGGTAGATTGGGTAGCTATGTGTGTATGTGTTAGTATGAGAAAAGGGATACGAAACAAAAACGCTGTTTCATGAACGTGAGTTGTGATTTCTAATTTTGTTCCGAATAAATTCTGTTACTGGTAGGCAGTGCCGTAAACTAGGGCGGTGCCAGCGGTGCCCAGACCATGACGGGGCGCAGAAATGATCAAACGAAGGCCCAGTTTTGTGTCATTCATTTCATCAGAAGGAGGTTACGGTATCTCATTCCCTCTCGGTCCGTACCATGGCCTGAACCAGGATCGGAAGCTCGGGTGGGTCGCTATCGTCGCTCACCACGAGGACACGTCGGGACTCCGCCCAAGCTTTGGTGTTTTTTTTAGCTTTGGTTTAGGTGACACCCGAGCGTTTTTTGCCGCCAGATCCGAAGCAGGTACCTCCGAAAACACTCGGCCGGTGAGGACCTTCGTCGGATTAAACTCACCCAGGTCGGATTTTTTTTAGAGGCGTAGTTACAGAAACTGGTACCAGGCGTAGAAAAAAGAGTTACGGCACTGCTGGTAGGTAATAAACGTCGAAAATTTCTTTCAGGTAAAACTGAAAACTAAAGAACATTATACCATTTAGAACTAACTTTAACTAGCTTTAACTATTTATAACTAGCTTTTGCCCGCGTCTTCTCCTGCTTAAATAAAATATAGCCTAGCTTATGTCACTCAGGAATAAAGTACTCGTAGCTTTCTGTCGATGAAAAAAATTTAGCAATCGGACCAGGGTACTTTCAGAGACCTTAAAAATAAAAAAAAACTAATCTTTTAAAAAATTTGTGTAGGTATTCGATACTTAGTGTAGATGATGTAGATCACTTTAATGTAATTCTATGATCCAATGTTGATTGAATTAAATAAATTATATAAATAGGCGACTTCATTTGTAACTAACAGGGTTACAAAGTACGTAGGTATTTTAGAATACTTTATTCGATTTTGCGTCACATCGTTGCATTTCGTTGGTTTCAAAGCAAAAACTATACAACTAGCGCGCAATTTCCTTCAATTTTCATATTATATTCCACAGCTTAAACACGTAAACCCAAGTATCAAGTAACAACATCGTTAAATGTAAGTTTTTAAGATCGCAAAGTGATCGTAATAAATTGCGACAGTAATGATCCCGTTCGAAGATAAATGGAGCCGGGTGGCTTAGCCCAAGTCCGCACAAGACAAGAACATGAAATTTTTATTAGACAATTAAATCCCATGCAGTTTTCACTTAACATTTCTTTTTAATAATAATAAGTTAACTGTTTCCAGTTTTATAGTTAATTTTGTAGCTAACTGTCTGGCGTAAACCTATTGAACAACCGGAGAGGTCGCACCAAATTTTACGTTCGTTAGAAATGAATGGAACATGTTATAGAGAAATTTTAATACTAATCGTGCGTCCACACGGTAGGTACAGACTTCTGTACAGACTGTCGTAAATTTTACACCGACACAGACAAAGTTCTTTATATCATACTAGTTTTTGCCCGAAGCTTCGCCCGTGTACCTACATAAAAATATAGCTTTATGTAATTCGGGAATGAAACAGCTTTCTATCGGTGAAAATGAAAATTTTACCAAACAGACCTGTACTTTCAGAGATTACCTCCTATCCTACAAACAAAAGAAAACTTTCCCTCTTTATTATATTAGTGTAGAGACGTAAGTCTGTGCCGTGTGGCTGTTCGGTAAGAACCGAGTCCGAGTCGACGGCGCGTAGTGTTTCACGAGCACCTCAAAGAATCAGCAAAACTATAGGAAAAAATACTATAGTATCCAGTAGGGCCGATACTCGCTCGGACTATTCCCTATAACAAACATTATTGGGAAAATAAAATAAAAATGATTATCTTAAATTATGTGTTTCCAAAACCCCTTGATTAGGTTGCTTCTAGCTGTGCTCCATCGTCGACCACATCGTCACTTTCCAACAGGTAAGATAGTGGTTTAGTGCGAGCTTATCAGTATACCTAATTCTCTAATTAAAAAAACACACATATTTTATAGTATATTAGAAGTGTTTGTTTCTACTCAGTCTGAAAAGTTTGGTAAAGTATCTAATCTATCATCTGATTAGTTGCGGGAGTGTTCGAAATAGTTACCGTGGCCCTTGAACGCAAAGGACAACTGAAGAACACAGATGGGTTTTAATCTTTCACTCCACCCTAGGGCGGAGGGAGTCATTCGTTGATTTCCCACATCAAGAAAAGGTAGGTACCTACTGTACACAAACTTACTGCACATTCTACTTTGTAAATCATTCAGGAGACTATCCTAAGAAAATCTTGATTATATTTAGAAGGTCCATTTTTTTCTTCGAATATAAATATCCTTTTCTAAAGGATATTGTATGATGATAGGACAGCCGAAAAAAAACTCTCAATATTAGATAATGTAACCTCTCCTAGTCCCTCAATGTCTCCTTCAGGGGAAATACGAGCGTAACGAAACAAATTACGTCGTTACAAGGATAAGTACATAATATACAATCACCCCCGAAACGTGATTACGTCACCAGCGACATCTACATTTAAAGTTTAGCGCTTACAGCAATTTGTATCGCACACTTCTGTAAATTACATTACGGCAACTAAATTATGTACCGTTTGTGTAACACGAACTGTGGAACTGAATTTGGTTTACGTAATGACATGTTATTTTAATGGGGATTGTGCTTTTATTTATGTATTAAGATCAGCAACATTAGAGGCACTGGGAATTTAATAGTAGTTTATGTGACTAGGGGATAAAGCAGTGTCTTTAAGTCGCGGGCGGCATGTTGAATTCCGAACGAAACGAAGGTTGCTGATTTTAATCCCGAACGATAGTGAGGGAATTATAAAATTAACTCCCGAGCATTGCGAGGGAGTTAATATAGAAACCTGAGTGAAGTGAGGAATTCAAGCCGCCCAAGACAAAGACAGCTTTATCCCCGTGTTGCATACTCTACTTTTTACACCATCTGTGAGATAATTAAAAGACAATTTGGTCGACCAAATCATATATTAGAGAAATATAAGTACATATTATATTTACAAGTTCATCAAACAAACAAAATTCACTACTCCAAGATTCTATACCGTCTGTCTAATAAGTCAACCGACTTGGGAATTTTGAATAATATTTAATCATTTAAAAAATACTTATATTTGGTACTTTTTATAAGGTTCTTCTGTTAGTAAACAATGATTTCTATCTCTTAATCAACCTTGATTATTAAACCCATGTTGACTACATCAGATTTCATTAAATCCTAATAATTACCCAAGTCGTTTAACTTATTAGACAGACTCTAGTTTCAATATTCTTTAAAGCTCCCGTCAGTAAGCAGGTTTTATTCTATTTTCATTTTTTTGTTAGTGGCCAGTTTGAATTTCGAGTCAACTTGTTCGATGCGCCTACATTTTAATTCACAATGTTGACGATTCTTGATGCTCCAAATTCAAATCTCATTATTCCCTAGGGATCGGCCATACTGCATTATGTCCCTAGGGATAGAATGACTTGCTTTAAGTGAGGTTTGTATGAAGTATAAAACGACATTATCGAGCAGGTGGTGTAAAAAAGTATATATTTACATTATCTACATGACACATAATAAACAGACTCCGCACCCAGGTTAGGCGCAGCAAAGACGTTCTCCACAGAACGGTTCCGACCTTCAGTGTTTGTGCGGCGTCTCTCCGCAGACCATGTTCCAACTTTTATCATAGACGATGTGCCCTAGGCTGTTACCTGTTCACGTACAGATCTAATTACAGCATCAGTGGACAAAATTGCCGTGGCCAAATTCTGGGCCAGTCAAGGAATTTTATTAGTTATGTCACACGACAAAAAGCAGAAGTTCCCATTGTTGGGACTCGGGCCTCCTCTCTAGGAAAGGGAATGGGCCGTAATCCACCACGCGGGCCTAGTGCGGTTGGTGGATGTCACATGTCTTCGAATTTTTGGTGGTGCAACACTAAAAGACAATCACAACAATAAAATAAAACATTTGTGGGGACATGGGAGGACTTCTTAAAAGCCCGTGGTCCTAGAAGGAAATGGGCAGCTGAAGGAACATTATGTGTGGTTTTATTTCGTAAGAGTCTGACACGATCTCCCGCTCGCCCTAGTGCGCGAGAAGTCACTGGATGATTTCCCACCTAAAAAAATGCGCTTTAAGTTACTTTGAGTTCCATTAGAACGCCGATGTAGCACATTCTAATGTTTTTGCAGTATTTGGATGCAGGTAAGCCTTCTCGGCAAGCTTCCCTGTGATTATCAATACTACAATAATCCCGCACTCGTATTAATTTAAGCATGTACGAAATTAATTTCTTTAAGAAAACGTCAGCTGAGCGGGTTCAATGTTAGTAGTCGACGTTGCGGAAAAACTATCTACAGGTCATTGAACTCGTTCAGCTGACGTTTTCTTAAAGAAATTAATTTCGTACATGCTTAAATTAATACGAGTTTTGAAAAAAGGTACTTTATTTTTTAATTTTATCTTTACAAATCGATAGTGTTTCATGTACCGGATCGACCCTCCACGGGATTAAAACGATTAAAATTTAACGGTGTATACGTACAGAAGTCAATCTACAGACAAAGCGCGCTCGAGCAACGCACAAGCCGGAACTGTTCGACGAGTGATCTGAGACGCGATCGAGACATCGTGTCTGAGAGCGGTGTATATGTATATCTCTATCTCTATCTATCTATCTATCTCTCAGACACGATGTCTCGGTCGCGTCTCAGATCACTCGTCGAACAGTTCCGGCTTAAACGCTCATTAGTGTGCGTCCACCGAGCGTAGGTATAAAAAGTGAAGTACATACATGAGATTGTCTTCTGTATGTATCTATTTTGTGACAATGTCCACTAAAAAAAATTTGCGAATAATTAAAGCAGCCACTGAATTTCACTTGGAAAATCACTCTTGTCTGCTTAGTTCTCGATAATAACAGTCTACTTCTTCAATATTCTTTCGACTTCGATAAGCGTGGGCGGCGGAAACGACAGTTTTCGAATGAAAAATGACACACGCACCTTGAGTCCAGTTAATTCGTCGGCCAATGTCGCAACGCGCACTGGACACCTGTCGGAATGAATGGTGGCCATTTGTTTAGGAAACTTCTCTCTAATACCTCACACGTGGGCCCTATCTTCAAATGAAATATCTTCATTAAAAAATTTGAATAAAAACATTAGTTGGTCACGGACGGACGGACAGGAAGACTGAATTGAGATGTCGTAATGGCAGCCGGTCTATTTTGTAAATACTCGCTGAGAAAAAATTAGTGAACTGCGATGAAGGGCTGAGTTGAAAGAGAACTTTGAAGGTTACTTTACTTAACAATTGTTAGTGGCGAGTGGTAACGGCCCTGACTTACGAGTTGTAGGTCGCGGGTTCAAACCCAGCCAGGCGCCATAACCATTGCTCCCAAAACGGTGAAGGAAAACATCATGAGGAAACCGGCATGTCCTAGAAATAAAAATTTGAAGATATGTGACATCCTCCAAACCGCATTGGGCCCGCGTGTTTGATTACGGCCCATCCCCTCTCCTAGAAAGGAGGCCTTAGTACCAACAGTGGGAACTTTATAAGGCCGACTATATGTATTATGCTAACAATTGTCTGCAGTATTTATGTACTCTATATTATCAGAGCAATATACTTGGTCAAATGAATAATCACAATGATAGTTTTTCATAAAGTTGAAAGTTGGGTGTAAAGTTCCGCAAACCTCCGATTAAAAGGGAGGATCCATAGACTAAATGAACGTTATGTATAATCCGGACAATTCCCCATAGTTGATTTGGGCAGTTCTGTGTGTTCTAGATAATTGCGCGGATAATTAGAATGCGTTATTAGTGCGCGGAAACCTCTAATATTTCGCAATATTAGAGTTTTCCGCGCAATTATCTGCAAGATTTAGAATTTTAGTTCCAACGTTTCGCCATAGATGTCGCTACAAGTGCGTGTGGGTGTGTATGTTTGTTGTTATTTCTGCACTTGTTTGGATTGCGATGATACTTGGTGCACGGGTAGATAGACCATGTCCTAGAACAGGGATGGCGAACCTTTATTGATGACTGTCCTATTAAATATAAAAAAAAAACCAAAGCGTGACGCCAAATTTTTTTTTTGGGATTTATTGAAAAAAAAAAAAAACTAAAAATTATTCACTAACTATTTATTTAGCTTTTTTTTTAAATAAAGATTTTTAGAGCTTTCATTAGATACGTCAACAGTGCTATGTATTTTTAATATAAGTAAAAGTCAGTGTGATTTTTGTTGTTGCAAATTATCCAGGTGCTAAGTCATTTTATATTGGTGTGCCCTTTTATTGCCACGCGTGCCATAGGCTCGCCATCCCGGGAATATGTTTTCTTGGGGTAATTTTCTACTATCAGGCGAGAGAAGAGCTCATCAAAGCTGTTTGTATTCACCCATGCATCCCAATTCACCCGTATGTAATAGCTTCTGCAGTTGCATTTAAATAAGTCTCGCCTCGTCGTTTATACCGCGTACTCGTAAGGGACGTCCAAACAGTGCGAGTTACTGCAGTGGAGCTGTTCGGCAGGCTGCCTACATCGCGGTCATTTCTGCCTGATCACTTAAAAATATTTTCGCTTGAATTTTGCGGCGCGGCACCAAACCAAACCCTTTGAAGTTTTCGTTTCGAGGTCAAGCAAAAATGAACTTAGTGGTGATTAGGCGGAAGTGTCTTTGATGGTACCTTAATTTTGAAATAAATTCGTTTTGATTGAGGTGCAGATTTTTTAGTTCTAAATAGTACATTTTATTGGTAGGTAATTGGTATAATTTAATTCGTTGCGGTAGACCCGCCAGTTTAACTTTAGGGATTAAAAGGATTTAAAAATATAGGTATATGTAAAGAAATTGTGAAAGGTTTATGCAAGGTTTTGGCTTTCTATCTTTGAATGTATAATTCCTGCGCTTTTAAATGCACTTGAAGGAAATAATTTTAAAATTGACGAAGGTTTAAACACAACACTAATGGTACAAACGACTCGACTGTACTTACATACGGGTGCTCGTTCCACATGACCCGGTCACCAACTCGATTGGTATTCCTACAAGGAACAACTCATCATTTTTAAGACTGGTTGTTAATGCATCCTACGTGATATGGTGACTGCAAGCGTGTGAACTGCTATGCACCAGTTTAATACAAAAGGGGAATGATGTAATTGTAATAAGCATAATATAATTATCTGAGTAGTGAAGATAGATTACAATAATGCATTCTGCGCCATGCAGTGTCCATGGAGTTTTTTGCACATTCTTCTCCACTGACTTCTTGACAATTCAAAAGTGCCTGTTTGTTTGAAATAAATACGTTTTTTTTTATTGATGTAAACTAGTTACCTGATGGTAAGCAGTGATGCAATTTCTTATAGTGAGGCGCACTAGTTTCCTGAATAATATGTAAATATACTATTTTTTATTGAAGTGAGCGGTTTCTTATAAAAATATTTCGTTAGTAGATACAAAATACAGTCACTTCGTTTTCCAGCTCTATTTTACCGAGATTGCGAGTGTTTATTTCGTCTCTATCTTCATATAATATATAAATATAATGTTTTAATTTTAAAGAGGTAAAATTTGTTTTTTTTTGTTTGTAGGAGATAATCTCTGGAAGTATTGGTCAGATTGCTAAATTTTTTCACTGATGGAATGCTGCTTTATTCCTGAGTGACAAGGGCTATATTTTATGGACGAGGGCGAAGCCGCGCGCAAAAGCTAGTAGCAAATAAATACATTCACTCAACTTAAATCTTTCTTCACCTTTCATAAGAATTCAATCAAATCCAATCACTAAGAAAATAAATACCTAACTTTTTTTCTTACCATAAACTATATTTTTTGTACGCAGGCGAAGCTGCGAGCAAAAGCTAGTGTTAAATAAAGATGCTTCAAGACTCCAACCACATAGAAACCCATAGACAAAGGACAAGTGGAATACTTCTCTATAGTCTTATACTTATTCATTGTTTCACCAACTCGCACTGGGCTTGCGTGGTTATTACGGCCCATTCCCTTTCGTAAAATGGAGGCCTGAGTCTCGGCAGTGGGAAGATTAAAACGCTGATCATGTTATGTAAAATAAAGGTGGTTCAACTCTCCAACCACCCAGAACAGGAGGATTTATTTAATGATTTCTCACTTAGAAAAAAAAAAGCCACCAAGTCAAGTGCTAACCCTATATCGAAGCTAGTTTAATTTTTTGGCAAAGTGAAATAAAATCAAGTCTATCACTATGAAAGTTCTCGTACTTCATACTTCGGTGATGTATTGGAAATACTATTAATGGCCTCTTCACTGAGCGTCGTTTAGCGTGTCGGACGGCGGCGCCAAATGAGATTCAAATATCGAACGTAATGCTCGTCATAATATTACCAAGTGCTTTTTAGAGGGCTTGGCGAAATAAGGTGGGTTTTCCAATAGAGATGTGTGAGGTAGCTGAGCGGTAAGAGGATGTGTAGCAAATCAAATTAGAATATTTATTACAAATAAATCATTCACATTCTAAAGCATTATTTTCATTCTTTTTGACATCTTGGCGCTTGACTATATCTCACCTGAAAGATGTAGTCAACGTAGCGTAGATTTGAAGAGAAGAAAAATGTTCAAGAAACTCTACGAACGCTTTTTTCGTCCCGTTCAAATTATGTGACGTAGTGAAATGCTTAATTTTGTCCACCAAAACTGTGCAAGAAGCTTGTTAGATGTGAGAGTACTTAGTGAAACTGAGAAACGGAGTATATTCCTCGTTCGTGTCCTTCACGCACTTGCATAGTTCGCCTCGCCTGCATATATTATATCTGTATCATTTTTCATCGAACAAAATATAAATACTTTGCTGGCCCATTTTCCATCAGAACGGTAGCCTCTTCATTTTCCTAGCTTGCCGCAGTATCCTAAAAAAAATGAAGTGATCTCTATTGTAACATTTTTGCTCACACATCGCCTTACTGTCTCGCTCATCTCTGTTGGAAAAGCACTCTTATTGTAGGATAGATGCTTACAGCTAAGTACTCTATTATGAACGTTCAGTGGTCCTAATGGCAGTTATTTGAATGATAGTACTATGAGTTTATAACCATTGAAACTAATATCTAGTTATTGTAAGTAGGTACTAAACTGCGTAGATAATTTTTAGTGGCTGTCAGTAAAAATAACGTGCGAATTTTGGGCAAATACTGTTGGTACGGGTAGTTAAAAGCTAGAAACTCTACTATAATATTAACAGACGATCGTATTTGGTCCGACGGACCAAAACTGCCAACCAAATCCGTTCTCGCAACAGACGACTATTTCGGATATTTTCTTTGAATACGACGTCAAGTGCGTGCTGTCCGCTAGCAGGCTAGCGGCCTACACGGATTCCAAAACTACCAACCACGGTAGATGTGGGCTTGCGGGCATCGAGCAATGGGTAGCTCGCCGTCCGGCCGTCCAGTAATTGGCCGGACCCCCCTAGTCTACAGCGCGTAGTCATCCACGCACTCCTCAAAGAGATGTCAGTAAACTGTAGGAGCCCAGCAGGGCCGATGCCCGCTAGCTAGGACCGCGGGGAATTCCCTCTGATGGTAAGCAGTGATGCAATCGTTGATCCTGAATCGCAGTTTATCAAGAGCCTATTCACTCTAGTCTTTCTCCCGCTCCACCCAAAGCGGAAGAAATCACTGGATGATTTCCACCCTTAAAAAAGAAAAGTTGAATAAAAATAAACGATAATTTAAATGTAAAAATACTTAGAAAATATGTTGCACATTAGGTACACAGCTAATCAACCCTTCACTGTACTGAAAGTGCTTATGTTAGGTGTCGGTTTACCGCGGCAGTGCAAGTGGGGTTAAATCAGATCGCTACTCGGTCGCGCACAGTAACAGTAGCTAGCTTACGTATGTCATTGACGGAACGTTGCACCTAAATGAACGATGCATGCACTTCAGTAGCTACCTATAATTTGTTAATTTTGATCAAATTTACTGTTCAGCACTTATTGCGTGCCGTTTAGTAGGTACCTATTATATTGTTAATTTTGGCAAAATTTAGTATAAAAATAGCACTTGTATCGGGACCCCGAACCGTAGGTGTGGGCTAGTGGACGACGAGTTATGGGTAGGTCGCCGTCCGGCTATCCAGTAAATATCCGGACCGAGGCCGAGACGTTAATGGCGCGTAGTGTCAAAGAGATCGAAGCCGAAGCCTTTTTTTTATGGTGGGAAAAATCATTCAATGACAACCCCCGCTCTTGGGCGGAGCGGGAGATAGTGTCAGTCTCTTACTGACTAAAAGCCCACCCCGTTCCTTCTAGCCTTCATACCGGGGCTCGAGTTCCCTTTCGGATAACCCTGGCCCCAGTAGGCTTCGACCCGGCTGGGTCCCTGCTGTTGCTGACAACTCCTTGAGGCGCGCGGGAACAGTGCGCGCCGTTGACGACTTGGGCTGCTGGGGCCATGAAACCCAGGGGTCCCGGAACGTAAAGCAAAGAAGGAACATAGGTGTGGATTTAGTCAGTAAAAGTCTGACACGCCCTAGAAGATTTCGTTTTTAATGTTAATTTTTTTAGTACTTAGTACGAGTATTAAGTAATTATTCAAATTGTACCGAAACGATATTTTATACTGAACACCATGTATACATTATCTACTTAAGTATATAAGGTGTAAGGGTCAGCCCTCCACAAACTATAAGGGCTTGCTCAGTAGACGAAACTGAACAACCTTCCACAAAAATTTTTTTCAGGAAATGAAAAAAAAATTTGGCCTCTCCATACAAACTGTCAAATCAAGTTTATAAATTTGTATGGTGAGGCGGATTTTTTTTTTTCGTTTTCTGAAAAATATTTTTGTGGTAGGTTGTTCAGTTTGTATAATATGGCAAATAAATACATTCAACTTTAAACGTTTCTAAATCTTTCTTCACATTTCAAAAGAATTCAATCAAATCCAATCACTAGGAAAATAAATACCTAACTTTTTTTCTTACCATAAACTACTGCGAAGCTCGCACCCCATTACCTGAACTTATTCATTTCAATTCCCGATCCAGTCATAAAGATGAAATGGCTTTTCAAATAGCGGATTTCGTTTCGCATTTTGTGATCCAGCTTCGTAATATACTGAGCTGGGATATTTATTGACCTGTGGATATTAAACATTCCTATTTACATGTATTATGTACTGTAAATAGGACCTCTATGGAATGACAGTCGGAATGGCCGTTATTAATGTTTGAATTTAAAATTTTAGAATAGACTGGGCTCTGGTTTTGCAAGCGTTATAACCATTTTCCGGAATTAAATTGTTATTTCTTTTATAAAATGAATTTTGCTGTAGTTAACCCATAACATAAGTATATATAGCATAATCAGCCTTTTAATGTTCCCACCGCTGGGACTCAGGCCTCCTCTCTAGGAGAGAGAATGGACCGCAATCCACCACGCGTGTCCAGTGCGGGTTGGTGAATGCCACATGTCTTCGAATTTTAGGTTCTAGAACATGCCGGTTTCCTCACGATGTTTTCCTTCACCGTTTTGAGAGCAAAAATAAGGAAAAGTACGAATAAGTTTGATGTTTTAAATTGTTGACTTGTAAGTAGCTAGGTATATTAGGTGCGAGGAATTCGAAATGGGAGCCAAAGTGATTGATGACCGTACCGTACATTTATTATTTGAAAGATATACATATTTCTGTTTAACTTTGGTAGTTAATGTGGTGTGGTATGGTGTGTGTGTGTGTGTGGTGGTTCACTTTGTTTTCTGTTTGGCCGTCTTTCCAGAAGCTGTTTTTCAGGGTTGCTACCACTTGGAGCAGTGAAAAATCAAACTTTAAGTCACTCCTTCGTATACCTGTGAAAGATTTCCACTGTTAGACAAGGCCTGTCCGGGCCTATGTGTATCTCGGTACCTGTGCTATGTGTATACGTATCTATGGTCTTTCATCAAATGTATCTACGTGACGTCGTAGGTGAAGGGTCGTCGATGACCGGCAGGAAATAGGCGTTCAGCTCGCGCGGAACACACGTCGCTGAATTATGACCGGCATGAAGCAATCAAAGGTAATATAGGGAGTATTTACACCATACGACATCGCTAATATCCAACGAGATACAGGTACAGTAATGTGTCAAAAGTGCCGTTGCACCCTACCAATAATAGTAATATTACACAACTTTCACAGAATGCCAAATAGTCCCAAACTAAGCATAGGTTGTGTTCTAGAAAACTGATAAACATAGCACTGATAACACAGAACAATGGTCGTGTTCATCACACAAGTCTGGGGTTGAAATCGAACCTACGATCTCCGTCATAGAAGTCAGGGCCACACTAGACCAAAAGGCCAGTCAAACACTAAAGTGTCTAAAATTTATTTCCAACAGAAGTTCAATGATCCACACTAGTTTATTCAATACTTTAGATTCTATACTACAAATAACAATTTGAAAATCAGTCATGTACCATTTATCCTCTTCTACAAAGATGTGTTGGACATTGTCCGGAGCGAGGAGGAGTGGCAGGCGGTCGCCGACTTCTGCGAAGCAGTAATGCTCGCTAAGGAGGAGGCCGACCGCATCAGGCAACGGCGCTCTCGCCGCCGCCGGGATTCCGATCCCGATTTCCAGCCACCGTAGGCGCAGGCTTGCGGACAGTGAGCAATGGGTAGCTCGCTGTCCGGCCGTCCGGTAACTGTCCGGACCAAGCCCAAGTCGTCGACGGCGCGCGCTGTTCCCGCGCGCCTCAAGGAGTTGTCAGCAACAGCAGGGACCCAGCCGGGTCGAAGCCTACTGGGGCCAGGGTTATCCGAAAGGGCGCTCGAGCCCCGGTATGAAGGCTTGAAGGAACGGGATGGGTTTTTTAGTCAGTAAGAGTCTGACACTATCTCCCGCTCCGCCCAAGAGCGGGGGTTGTCATAAGATGATTTTTCCCATCGAAAAAAAAAAAGACACATTAGCATTGGTACAGTGCAACTGCACTTTTGACCTGTAACTGTATCTACCTACATTATATATAGCTATACTTAGCCTACCTAATATTTCCAAACGATCTTCTAAATATTAAACAAATACTCAAACAGATTGTTATATCAAATAAGTTAGGTATATCAAAATATCGTTAATACATGTTGTTAATACGAAATATCGAAGATGATCATGTTGACAACAATAACAATAATATTTATAGCAGTATAATGCAAATATATAGTAACGGTAAAAAATAAACCAGCCATATCGTCTTGTTAAATCACAGTACAAGTCATCCCGGAGTGTGTCTGTCATAATTTTGCATTTTACTTCTGTTCTAGAGACTTATTTGAATGAACAACGTGTAGGTGTAACAAGGGGCGAGAGGAATTTGAGTAGCAACCAGTTTTTGTTCAGTCCTCTTCAATTTATAGTGTTGGGTGTGACAGGCCCGGCCTGGCGCCGCCATCCAACGAACACAAAAATTTGCGGCGAATCGCCGTCCATTTAGAGCCAAAAACTAAAACGATGTTTTACAAAATTGAATCGGAGCCCGGTTTACAAAAACGTCCGCGCAGAGACATTCGCCTCGGGTTGAATGGATGGGATAACGACTTGGTGACCACTTTTTGGCCGCCAACCAGTTTCGGCTGACCGCTCAAAAGACGCTATCTGTCGCGGAATCTCGATATCGATATAAAAGCACGCACGTTTTGCATTGTAATTTCATATGTGTGCAACATTATATCGCGATGGGCCGGCAACAAGTGAATCACGTTTTAAATGACTCGCCCGATGTTATATGTTTTTATTTTGGGTCCGTCCGCTAAGTTATGCGGCTCGACACCAGACCTGGCATTTAAATCGACTAAATAAAAATACCTTTTCTAAAAGACCCTTTTTCTGATCTCATGATTCGAAAATGTGCTAATATTGTAAGCTACCTACTCAAATAACTTTTCAGATCTTTAAGCCAGTTGATAGACGACAAAAGAGATTTTCTTAATTTGGTTCCGTGTAGCAATAAAGTAATCTTATCATATCTTATCTTAAATTAGGGATTTAGACAACAGATTTATTAGTTTACATCAATAAATTTGTCGGTTATTTGCATAATTAAAGCTCGTTATGATTTCCTAATGCTCGGTGGAGTTGGTAAAGAAGGATGTGTCGGCTTAGCGTCGCTCGTGGGACCAAGAAACAAGACGGTCGGCTCAGATGCGCACTGACGTGTTCTTCCGCTGAGAAATCACCGGCGACCCCAACTAATCATTAATAAGGAGATAGTGAAGTAAACCCCGTTTTCAGATTACCGACGAAAGACTGATTTATTGTAGATAATGATATTGGCGATTTAACCACACAAAAACATGTTGGAGGTTACGAAGCAGGAGAAACAAGTAATTCAGTAGAAGATAGATAAGAAAAGAGAATTAATTTAGTAGCAAACATTCAGTCTCATAAATAAACTCAGAACGTTAGAGGAAATCTAGTTAAGCTTGAAGCGATTAACCACGACACAATTACCGGAGCTGCGCCATTTGATTTCCAGTTCCAAATAGATTTATTTGTAACAGACTTCTAATTTAATGTTACTTGCCCCAAGCACGTAAATAGTTATAATCTAAATTCGAGCAATCTACAAACATTTTGTTTTAGCATAGCAATGCAATGTTAGTTAGTCGATCTCTGTGGAATGATAATTGAAATTGTAAGCTTAAGCGAGTAAATTATATAACGTTGGGGATAGTGTATAAATATTTGGATATATATCTCGCCTGACAGGTATAATAATAAAATACTCTAGTTTATGTAGTTTGATCTGTAGTTGAAATGTCTTCGACACGAATATAAAAAATAAGCACCAATAAAAACAGATGTAGCAGCGAGTCTAACAGTGGCAGTAGGAAGATGGCCGCAGCATTAATATTAAAATTACGAGCGACGCAATTCCGCGCTCCGACCACGCCACTTGAGACCACATTAACACAATTTTTGAAACATCCAAAATTGACATTTGTCGCATTATAGCATCCACGTGCGACGGACACAAAGTAATTTAATCTATGATATAATGGTGAATTTATTGTCACATAAAAATCGAAAGGTCAAGATGTAGTTTCGAAGGTTTACGAACTTTCTGCCTCTGTTTTGAATTTTTTAAAACGTTTAATGCGCTGCGTTCATCATAAAAGTGTACGAAGATGGCGGTGGCATTATTGTGTTCGTTGGAAGTTGTGCGGCACTTAATTTTACGAGTGTGTCGCAGTCGGAAAGGTTATGGCAGTCGCAGTTACTCGGGCTAGATAATGCAGGTATCAGTTTGCCGCCGCTGTGTGCTCGCCACGGCATGCGTCTGGACTTGAGACTTAGAGCTGAAGTTTCGATTATACGGAACGAAATAAAAGCGACACTATTTTACGTTTATTGAGTTTGACCCCGTTGCGATGTCGTGACCAGTTTAAAACATTGTAACGTGCATTTATGAATTCTCGAAGTGACACTAGATGCATGTGGTTTCTAAAGCTTAGTTTGAGTTTAATAAATTTTTGAATCATTTTTTTTAATCCCCTAGATTTAGTGAGATTCTCTATCGCGCCTATAATCTAGGATCAATAAATCTCAATCCTAAAAGAATTATCAATTACAAGTGACTGCACATTCTCACCACACATCACAGCTCACACGCTTGGAACCGATAACATATCCTTTCAACGCCCATATTTCATCTATCATGATTATTGACGGCTTGTTTTACCCACAATATGATCGGCACTTCCTCCTCTTGGTGAATCATGCGCCCCTAGTGGAAGGTCTTTGACCTAATATTGAAATTTCATTTTTCGTTTTTGTGTGGGCATTTTCTCTGTTAATGAGTACGAACAATGGCGGGGCATCAGATTGCATCTCTGTGGGCGTCTGAGCTTCGTGGGTGTGGATATTATGTACTGACGCTTCATTAAAGATAGGAAACACACTCATCACTGCTGCCCACTCGTGGTTCAAAAGCTTCAATAGCTATTATGTGAATTTGCGATTTTATGACCGTTTTGTTTATTAGTTATTGTTTAAAGGCTTTTAGACATGAAAATATGCGGTTATACTAACGCCTTTATTGCAGTAAGTATCGAAATAACCATTTTGTTGTTTCTGCGTATTAAATCTATTTTATTATCTTAATAACAAATTATCTTCTCGAAGTTTTTTGACTGTCGATTTCACTAGCTTAACTTATTTGTGACCCGTAAGTCATAAATTTGCATTTAGCGTTGTAACTTGTGAAACTTTGGCGCAAAAACGGTCGAGAAGCGAAGCCCTGACATGCAGTTTTCGAAGTTAAAGTTATGAGCCATCAAAATGTATTATGAGTCTACAGACAACTGAGATGTAATTAGAGAATTGTATGTAGCACAACTATTGCAGAAAGCAGTTGTTATAATGTATGATATCTGTGAATATGTTGAATAAGAAATACCTACCTTTTTTTTGGGGTGCGAAGTCATCAGTCAATATGACCGAGATAGTTGTTCTAGGTCTGGGTGTTTTGTTTTGTGAACGCATGTACAACACAGGGGTAATAAGCCCTAGGTAGAGTGAGAGGGAGTTTCAGATTTTTACTGACTAAAACCCATTCGTGTTTCTTCAGATACCCTTTACACTCCAGGGCCGCGGTAACTCCCTCATACACTCCCGCAGCCAATTAGATAATAAGTACCTTAATAACCTTTTCAGACTGAGTAGAAACAAATACCTACTACTTTTAAAATGTGTTTTTTTTTTTTAAATTAAATTATTGATAGGCTCGCGTTTGACCACTATCTCACCTGATGGTAAGTGACGATGCAGTACACCTAGAAGCAACCTATTTACTTTAGGTCCCTTGTTTGAAAAACAAAACAAAAGAACAGCGCGTGTGAAACTAAACACATTCATTTGTTTCTTGGCTTATTCGGGGTTTGGAAACATATAATTTGAGATAATCATGTTTTATTTTATTTCCTCAAGAATGTTTGTTATTAGGTATTCGGGGAGGTCTGTATAATAATTTCCAGCGGTTAACGATGTTTCCGTTTTTTGGTTGATTTGATTTCGATTGTGATCTTTAATTTCGAACCTTATCATGTTATGTTTTTTTTTTTTTTTTTTCTGTAAATTTGCTTCGTGCGACCATCATTTATTTCTGTATAAGTAAATCGTAATACTCGTAGCACTTCCAAATAGCATGATCCTATATTCTATCCGATTTTTGTCTTAGATATCATTTTCATTTTGAACAGTGGTAGCCTAGTAGTAACCGCCCCGACTTACAAGTTTATCTTGGGGTCAAACCCAAGTTACCGCTTTACTTTGTGTTATTTATTTCACCACCACTGCTCTCAAAACGGTGAAGGGAAACATCGTGAGGAAACTGGCATTTCCTAGAACTAAAAATTCGAAGACATGTGACATCCACCAACCCGCACTGGGCCCGCGTGGTGGATTACGGCCCATTCCCTCTCCTAGAGAGGAGACTTAGTCCCAGTGGTAGGTGCATTATAACTATTATAAGGCTGATTATGCTTATTATTATGATTATTGTCATCAAAATTAATTATTTTATCACCATCTACCTAGTCTTTTCTCAACACTCTGTTTGGTTTACACGGAGCGACTGCCTATCAGACTTTCACAGCCCAGTTACTGGGCAACAAGATACTCCTTGTCAGAGTTTCTGGCGTCTGACTACTGTAGCGACTGTCTTAAACTAACGAATAACGAATGACAACCAGGAATACAAGACATGAGGTGTCAGACATGTTCTCTTACATAAATATTGAAAAGTACATTTTACTTAAGTACTTTCCCAAATTAGAAACCGAAATTTCAAGCATAAGAGGTACTGCCTTAACCATGATACATCCATATTAATTCTTTATTATACTCATATTTGTCGATTCATGTACAAAGACGAGTTTAACTCAACAATAAGTTTTCTTCCAGCAAACCTTTGAGTGACCAAGAGAGAATTTCAGATTTCATTAAACCCCAAGCGAATGCCGGCGTTCGCGCACCTATTGTCTTTCTATTGTGTCTGTAATTTCCACGATTGAAAGGTTAATTTCCATTTTAACGCCATTTTTCACTTTACACATTTTCATTTAAACAAATTTACATGTTGTATTCCAAAACAAATCTAAAACTGATTTACGATGTCGAGACGGGGTGTGTCTAGTGCAGTACTGCAGTCAGTGCACACCAAGGATATTACAGATGTGAAACAGATCTGGATAAGGATTTATGAATAACTAGCTTTGCCCGCGCGGCTTCGCTCTCGCTCTTCCTTACTCCACCCTACTATACCCTACTCTACCCTACTATACCCTACTCTACCCTACTATACCCTACTCTACCCTACTATACCCTACTCTACCCTACTATACCCTACTCTACCCTACTCTACCCTACTCTACCCTACCCTACTCTACTCTACTCTACTCTACCCTACTCTACCCTACTCTACCCTACTCTACCCTACTCTACCCTACTCTACCCTACCCTACCCTACTCTACCCTACCCTACTCTACCCTACTATACCCTACTCTACCCTACTCTACCCTACTCTACCCTACTCTACCCTACTCTACCCTACTCTACCCTACTCTACCCTACCCTACTCTACTCTACCCTACTCTACCCTCCTCTACCTTACTCTACCCTACACTACCCTACTCTACCCTACACTACCCTAATTTTCATTTTTTTTAATAAGAACCTTCTCCTCATAATAACGAACACAACAAAAAAAAAATTAGTGAAATCGGTCCAGGCGTTGTTGAGTTATGCGCTTACCAACACATTTTGCGATTCATTTTTATATTATAGATATTATACTTACCGATTTCGGATACAGCTACGGATATGAAATTATTTCGGATTATCCGCTAGTTTCAAACAGTTTCGATTACGGATATTGGAATTTTCAAACTATAAAAGTGAAATACAATTACAAAATTTATTTTTATTTCTAGTCTAGATTATCATTTGTTTGGCCGAGTAAAACAAAGAAAAACCTGTTGTAATCTTTTAGATATCCGATAGTTTCGGTCACAGTTACGGAACATCGTTGTGTTTTAAAGTAATGGATATTGGAGACGTTGAGGGAAAAGGTTGAGACTGAGAGTTGGACCAGCTTTGATTAAATACGGTAGATGCAGCTACGCTTGTGACCAGACTCGTGTCCAGCAGTGGTCAATAATGTTGATGAAATTTTTATAATAATAATGCCATTTATTTATATATTGTTAGTAACACAAGAAACCTTATAAAGCTATTGTTAGTACTTATAAAGACAATCACAAAGCGACACCACACAGTAGCGCCAGTTTATGCTAAGCCCTGGACGCGATCACCTCTCAGTGTGTAGTGGCATCCAGTGCCGCCACATCGGCGAGTCCCAGCGGCCAACGAACACGCTCAGAGGGCTCGGATACTGTTACGGATATTTTTTTATATCGGATATCCGATAGTTTCGGTAACGGGTTACGGAGTTTCAAAACATCCCTGGTGCACACATCACAGCGGGTAGATATCAACACAGTCGTTGTGCTCGGCTCACGAGGCGTTTTCGTTGACGACTCGTTAACAGAGGCCCTACCACGAGCTTAACACGATCCATTTAACGACCATACTGAGATGGAGCTATATAGGGTGACTGGTAATTAGTGACCGACACTTATACACGTGATTGTAATCATGATTACAAACAACTTTCCCAAAGAAACTTTTTTTTATCGTAATAAAAAAAAGAACATGTGCATACGACGCACGCGCTTTCCGGGGTGGCTGTTATTATTATTACCTACGTCACTACTGCACGGCAAAGGGAGTGATGCGGATAGAGGACGGGGGGGAACGTGAGACGCTCTACTACTAGTAAGTAGATTGCCCTTTCCCGACCGCGAATTTCAAACAGCTGTTTGGTTATTGTGACAAACTAAAGAGTATAAAAAAAAAATTTCTTTGAGAAAGTGGTTTGTAATCATAATGTACAATCACGTGTTAAGTATCGGTCACTAATTACCAGTCACCCTATTTAGGGTGTATAGCTCCATCCCTTTTTCGCTCGCACGCTTGATATTTTTGCACGTCATAGTAAGTCCCCTGTACCTAAGTATGGACGTTTGAGTGCTTCCTTCTAAGTGTTGGGGAAGTGCGGTGTAGCTGGAACCGAAGCTATTAAGGAACGCAGTTATTATGATAAGTATCTGGATTTATTTTTGGAACTAGTTACCCGCCACAACTTTGCACGGGTATTACAAATCATTGAAATTCTCGGATTTTCTGTAGTAGATTTTTTTTTTAAACTGAAAACAGCAAGAAAATCATTGCAGTGGTTTTTGGGTTCACTGTGAACAGACAGGTCAGACGCTGTGTGTGACTATGTTTTATAATATGTAAGTAAGGATTACGTTGTTAAAACTTCTAAGGTTTGGACTAAGCGTTTCGCTTCGTCGTTTATACCGCGTACATCGAGGGACTGGAACAATTTGCCTGCTGCGGTCTTCCAGTGACCAGTCCAATTATAATTTAGGTGTCTTCAAGGCTAGAGTGAATATGGGTTCTTATAAACTAGTGCGCCTCACCTCACCATCAACGACTGTATCACTACTTATCAGGTGGGATCGCAGTCAATAGGTACTGGTTAATCTAAACTATATACTATAATACTATATATTATCTACTATAATATTATATATTAGATTATAAAGAGGTAAAGTTTGTTTTTTTGTTTGTAGGTAGAAATCTCTGGAAATACTAGTCCGATTGGTAAAATTTTCAGCAAAACAAAACTGCTTTATTTCTGAATGACATAGACTACATTTTATGTACGCGAGCAAAGCCACAGGCAAAAGCTTATATCAAATAAAAAAAAGATATCGTGACTGGGAACACCTGCAGGCCTAATAGTACCCTGGCAGGCCGATCCTTAAAAGTTAATTCAGGTGCGCGTGGTACACCAGGTGCCGTCGACCCGGATTCGAACAGCGAGCTGCCTATTGCTCGCCGTCCGCAAACCGGTGCCTACGGTGGTCGGGAATCACTGCGACTCCTGATACTCTCCTAGTTACCTTTATAGAGCTTTCAGATAGGTCTAGACAGTTTCCGAATGCTTAGGTACTGTGAAATCAAGGGCGTGGCTTTTAAGTTCAATATTTACTCTGATATGTCACTTGAGAAAGTATTCTCGGAAAATTCAGCGTACATGGACGTGAAATGAAAGGAGCCCTATTTTTTCTTAAAACGGACAAGGCAATTATTGTTTTATTCTTAATTGACTTTTAAAAGACCGCTTTGCTTTAATTATCGATTCAAAGCATGCAAAAGCCAGTGCAGAAGGTTTAAAGTCAACCAAAAGTTCATGGAGAGATCTAAGCTATAATGTACTCAGAGTTTTCTCGCGTGATCGATTCAGAAATGAAGATATCTGCGGAAGAACCCAGGCAATTGGAAGTGGGCTGGGTACAGTACTCGCAGAACAGATGGTCGATGGAGCCAAAAGGTTTTGGACCAAATACCGAAAGACGCGGCTTAGGAAGGCGTCCCACAATATGGACTGACGACCAGGGGCCTAAGTCTGCTATTTTTATAAATTCGTCATTCCAACACGATCCCATTGTCATTTTGCTAAAAGTTTGTAATCTGCTAATTCATAATGATCGATAACTGATCGGTCAATGGTCTTGTAATAGAATTGTGGTAGAATGACCATATCGAGCTTATTAACAGCATAAATTGCGCAAATGACGTCGTAATGGTAGGTCACTGATCAAAGGAACTGTCAAATTTTTTGCAGATTACCGCATACGTCAGATATTAATTTGTCATTATGTACGAGATTACCAATTCTATGCTATTTCTTCCAATGGAGTGTCAGTGGTTGACCATCGGAAAGTCATAATGACGCCATTATATTAGTAGATTACCAAAACTTGTCAAAATCAACATTTATGGAATCAATGATAGACCATTCCGACACTATTGTAATAGCAGACTTGAGGCCCTGGTGAGGCTCGCCGGACAGGTCGCAATCTGATGAACTCGAGACGCACAGGAGCGCTCATTGTAAAGACACTTGATGAAAGTGTGAGAAAGTAAAAGTAAAAAGGTTTTGTATTCTTTTGGACTGTTTCATTTTCATCGACTTTCCAAAGCTGCTTTAGGAGCATAAACTTATTATTTATATTTATTAAACAACTAAACATACACAATTATCGTTAAATTATAGTGTAGTATTGATGGGTGGAATTCAATTAACGTTTTTAGACACGCGAATAGCTTTGACTTTCTAACTGATCGATGGGACTTGAACCTACTGTACCAGTCTCCTTCAGTTACCTACGCAATCTGGTAAGGAAACGTACCAGAGATTTACACCACAAACTGTGGGTTGACCATAGTGAATGCACGCAGGGCAAAGAAGCCCTGCCCTCCATTGATGTCTGCTTCACGAAACAGGCCCTACGACTGCGTATTATAAGACATAGCGCGCACTGGTGCCTTTGTTTGTCACTGTGACTTTTAACAAAAAAGTCACCGTGCTTATGAACCCAACATGTAGTGCGCGTACTTGAGTGAGACGTGACAGTTGGGTAAAAAAAATATTGTCACCGTGACAAAAGTTACTAGTGCGCGCTATATCTTAGAGGCGCTATTCAAAACTGCATCTAAACGGTTGAGTTGAGATCAATGTTTGGAGTTTGACTTGTGGTAGTTATAAAACATTATCTTAAGGTTCTTTAGAACTTTTTTTATCATATGTACAATTGGCGCTCGAGGGGTTTAACAAAATAGCAATAACGCATACATATAGTTCCATAAATTGCGTGTAAAACTTAAAGAAGTATAAAAACGTCTGTTCGCTCACACAATGCAGCCCGCATGATCGACTCTTGCGCAGACAAACTTCAAACCTGCGCTGGAATGCGGGAACACGTGGGGAACACTAAAGTTATTGCTACGTGCTTCAAATTTATATATTTTACGATTTCATTGTATTTGTTAATATACTGGTTTTAGCTAGCACTGATAAATAAAATAGAGTTTTAGTGAATAATATAGCTTGATTTCAAATAGTAGTTTATGTGACTAGGGGATAACGCAGTGTCTTTAAGTCGCGGGCGGCATGTTGAATTCCGAACGAAACGAAGGTTGCTGATTTTAATCCCGAACGATAGTGAGGGATTTATAAAATTAACTCCCGAGCATTGCGAGGGAGTTAATAAAGAAACCTGAGTGAAGTGAGGAATTTAAGCCGCCCAAGACAAAGACAGCTTTATCCCCGTGTTGCATACTCTACTTTTTACACCATCTGTGAGATAATTAAAAGACAATTTGGTCGACCAAATCATATATTAGAGAAATATAAGTACTGTATTTACAAGTTCATCAAACAAACAAACAAAATTCACTACTCCAAGATTGTATAGTTTCAATTTTCTATAACACATTTTATTCTACTTTCTTTTTTTTGTTAGTGGCCAGTTTGAATCATAGTGATTACATACTCTTTGGTTTGAATTTCGAGTCAACTTGTTCGATGCGCCTACATTTTAATTCACAATGTTGACGATTCTTGATGCTCCAAATTCAAATCTCATTATTCCCTAGGGATCGGCCATACTGCATTATCTCCCTAGGCATATAATGACTTGCTTTAAGTGAGGTTTGTATGACGTGTAAAACGACATTATCGAGCAGGTGGTGTAAAATAGTAGTTTATGTGACTAGGGGATAAAGCAGTGTCTTTAAGTCGCGGGCGGCATGTTGAATTCCGAACGAAACGAAGGTTGCTGATTTTAATCCCGAACGACAGTGAGGGATTTATAAAATTAACTCCCGAGCATTGCGAGGGAGTTAATAAAGAAACCTGAGTGAAGTGAGGAATTTAAGCCGCCCAAGACAAAGACAGCTTTATCCCCGTGTTGCATACTCTACTTTTTACACCATCTGTGAGATAATTAAAAGACAATTTGGTCGACCAAATCATATATTAGAGAAATATAAGTATTATATTTATAAGTTCATCAAACAAACAAAATTCACTACTCCAAGATTCTATAGTTCCAATTTTCTATAATGCTCCCGTGTTGTCAGTACGCACGTTTTATTCTATTTTCTTTTTTTTGTTAGTGGCCAGTTTGAATCATAGTGATTACATACTCTTTTGTTAGAATTTCGAGTCAACTTGTTCGATGCGCCTACATTTTAATTCACAATGTTGACGATTCTTGATGCTCCAAATTCAAATCTCATTATTCCCTAGGGATCGGCCATACTGCATTATCTCCCTAGGTATATAATGACTTGCTTTAAGTGAGGTTTGTATGACGTGTAAAACGACATTATCGAGCAGGTGGTGTAAAAAAGTATTTATTATTCCGATCCCTGATTTTTGCGGGAACTATGAAAAGCTATCCGAAAATTGTATACAAGGTGTAAGGGACAGCTCTCCACAAACTTTAAGGGCTTGCTCAGTACACGATACTGAACAACATACCACAAAAAATTTTTTCAGGAAACGAAATAAAAAATCCGCCTCACCATACAAAATTATAAACCTAATTGGACAGTTTGTATGGAGAGGCCGAATTTTTTTTTCGTTTCCTGAAAAAAATTTTTGTGGTATATTGTTCAGTATCGTGTACTGAGCAAGCCCTTAAAGTTTGTGGAGGGCTGTCCCTTACACCTTGTATAGATCATTACATTTTGGGTAAAAACAAAGATTTCATAAATTCGGAGCTACAAAGGTTGTCTTAATCATCTTTTCAGCCGAAAGACGTTCAATCCTGGATATTGGCCTCCCCCAAGTGTCGCCACAAAGACCAGTCCTGGGGTATAACCGTGATGTGTTAAAATGTTAGGTGTGCAAGCGAGAAAGAGGGATGGAGCAATACACCCTATACATATAGTTTCAGTCCTAGAATGTTATCTATTGTGTCTTCATTGCCAAGGGCGTGTTTTTGAGACAGGGTACTCCATCTCGTTTAGGTCTTTAATTCCCAAAGGTGACAGAAGATTTAACGAGATGGAGTATTTGGTCGTGGATGTGCGACCTTAGCGGAATAAATAAACGCGAAAGTATTAGTCGGATATATTCGACGTACGCGTTAAAAGGTTAATTAAGATAAAAGGAACTGTTTATGCTTATCTTTTAGATGTAGTTTAATTATTCATAATTTTAATAGAAAAGGTTCTAAGCCTCTCCCAAGCGTCGCCACGTCTCGGCCGCTGTATTCCCCGCATCCAGCTGACTCGGACAGATATCGATGAAGTTTAGTTTCTGGAACAATGTAAATACCCCCCAGGGAAAATGAAATAGTATCTACCTCAGCGGATGATCTAATTCGTGAGAGCAAAATGGCGGCCGTGGCGTTTGACAGGTTATCAAAACTTGTCTATGTCTAGTTACAATTTAATCTATACATTTAAGTATTTAAGTGTATTTTTGTAATATCAACAAAACATCTTTTTAGCACCTAAATGAATACAGAAGTGTATTCGATGCCTGTAACAAAAATCCAATTTTAAACATCTGTCAGTCGGTCTGTTGTTCTGGCTAATTTTCGAAATGACTGAACCGATTTTGGCTTTCACTGACGAATAGCTGATGTTACAAGGAGTAACTTTGTCCTGGGCGAGGGTCTAAAAAGCAGAGTAACATTCTTAAACACGTCGCGAATGAATTTAAGTCACGAGAAACAGCTAGGACAGTCATAAAAACCATTTCCTGATTCTTATTTCTCGTAAAATATAATGTTAGGTCCCTAATGTTTCTCTTTAATTAAGCGGAGTGCAGATGGCAGTCTGCGTGACCAGTGTTGTTATTCCGTGCTGTCTGTACCTCGCATAACATGGCTGTAGTTAATTCGCGCCGCGGGCTGCCAGGAGGTCTTATGACCAAGTATAGTGCATGACTCATTAACCGTTGTCCTTGACTGGTCAGTTATAGGTAAAGATCAGAAGGTGCAAACGGAACCCGTAGATTACGGGTGGCAATTTATCTAATGTTACCGGCAATTTACGAACATATGTACATACATTCTATAGAATGCGTAGTCAATCTATACTGTTTATTGCTAAAAACCTACAGAAGTGATGAAAGTTGGAATCGATATATTGGCGAAATGACCTTTTTTTTGGGCCCCACACAAAAAAAAGGAATCATAAGGGCAGATTTTTTTCCTGACTAAAACACACATGTGCTCCTTTAGTTGCCCTTTGCGTTCCAGGCTATACACAGCCTAATTTAAAACCTTCAGATATATTTTTTCGGATTACAGAAACCTAAGAGACTCACCAAATATTGTAACAACGTGTACAACACAATAACACAACGAACCACGTGTCGTATTGTAGTTGTTGTTGTATTGTGTTGTTTGTTGTTTTGTATTTACCATGTTACGTATTCGCTTTTGTTCCGAATGGAAATACTGCGTCCATTGCATGTTGTAAGTAACCCCTAATGGTAAAGCTCCAAGATGGTGAGCGATATGACCTGTCCTCGACCAAACGTGCTACATTGTAATTTACTAATGGGAGACAAAGAAGATGTGTGTACTTTATTTGATTAGAGTTTTTTAGCCTGCAGTGACAAAAATACGAGGAAAATGGTGACATCTATTAATGACCAGATGCGGCCCCGCTCCCGTGAGATTTCATTTCAATCAATAAAAAAAAAATCTACTGTTTTTTTCTATTTTTTTTTGGTTCCCCCCCAATTACATAGTAACTAATTAGCTTAATGCTTTGTGCGTTCTTCAACGTTTTATTCTACTTAGTCTTTTTTTTTGAACTGGGAAATCATCAAATGACTTCTCCCGCACTTTGGTGGAGTAAAAGGTCGTTTCAGACTTTTACTGACTAAAATCCACCTGTGTCCTTCAGTTGCCGTTTGCGTTCCAAGACCACGATATCAAATCTCTTTCAAAAATTCCTGTGGCTTTTATTTGTTGGTAGATTAAAACAAATCCTTTACCTTTAAATAATGTACTTTCTCTAATAAATATTGTATTTTCCTTCGGGCATGTTCGTTTTTCATTCGGGCAAACTAAGTAGGTATAGATCTAGAATTTTTACTCGTGTAATTAATAAGTACAAAAGAAGTACAACAAATATTATGCAACACGACCCCGCAACCCACTTCACCCATGAAAATAACCAATTAAGTTCAATTAAACCTATTGACCCACCTCTTTCGAATAATTGATATCCACAATACATTCCGATACGGCCAAGGTCGGTGTCTGTTCCAATCAATACTGTTTAATTATGCACGACAAGCTAAACGGCTGACACTCCTCGTGTAGCCACCTAGGTAGGGAGGAACCGTGTAGCCACATATTGGGATGACCACCGCACACCACCTGCCTGCATTATTAACTTGCTCTATTCACGTTACTGCATACTATAGGATACTATACTTTGGCCACATCGAATGTATAAAATTTTATTTTGCCCAGTTGTTCTGTTGTTTGGCACCATACGGGTGGGTTTCTGAATTAAGTATTTGGGAAAACCTGTCATTTGGCATGATACGTTAATTGTAATACTTTAACACAAACATAAATGTTTATTGATCACCAATAAACAACAACAATGTACTCAAATTAATTACTTAAGTACATATATTAGAAATTACTATAATTATGAAAAATAAGTAATTGATTGCTATTTATTTTTACAGGAACTGTTACTGTGGCATTTTGAGTTGCATTTTATATTCTTGGAGCGACACTTGCACTTTTTATCAATACAGTGTCTTTTGCAGTGGCACATTATAAACCCTTGCTTACTTCCAGATGATAACATAGATGCTGAGCGAAGTGTTAACGACGAAGTTGAGGGCACATTACAAAAGTCACAAAATGTACAACCTGTCCGTCGTGATATGGTTAAAACAATGAATGCTCAGAACGCGTCATGGTTTTTCTTCATTGCCACAATGCGTTGAGATCGAATAACATGTCAGCCACGACACGAATTTCGCTATTTGGTCTTTCTGTGATTGCCACAACGCGTCGTGTGCGTTTTCATTAGAGCCTGTGTTGTGCTTTTTATTCGGCAATTGATTGTGAGGATTCTTATACTTAGACAAACACGGAAAAATATTTGGTAATTAATTAATGTAAAACACAATAAAAAAAAAACAATTTAAAGTTGTAACAACTTATAAAAAAATAAAACAATTTAAAGTTGTAACAACTTAGGCCACCCTGTATTATGAAGATGTGTACAATGTGATAAAAGTGTTGGTATGGATAGCATGGTATCGATGTTAATGATGATAAAACGAAAAAATCTGAACTCGCACTACGGTCACTATAGTCTACCAATAGATAGATAGAATCTTAATTAAATATCGATACTGTATATATTTTTGATAATAATTAATGAATTAATTATCGTATTTAATTAAATAACTATATTAATAAAATTAATTAATTTGAATCTGATTCTCAATGCTCGAATGAACCTGCTTGATAGTGTAGTAACGACTCATTACGTTCGACACGTCGTTAAAATGTATCAAGAAGTGATACCATCTTCAATTTATTTGACCCTACCTGTAATTTATGGTAACGTTACTCGTGTAAGATGATCCCTTGAAGGAAGAGGCACGTTTCGGTTTGGGGATCATTTAATAATGGTCTTTATGGCGTATAAAACCATGGACTCGAACGATTTGCGGAAATTGCTATTAAATTGAGCATGGGCGTCGCACGCGCAACCGGTTGGCGACGGATGCGCGATGTTGCGATTGTCTCATCCTATAATCGCCAATAATGAACCCACAATATACTATATTTTGAGTATAAACCTATTTAATTTGATACTAGCTGCTGCCAGTGACTTTGTCTGCGTGACAATAGAAATTTATTCCAAGGGAACACACTCCCGGGATAAAAAGTATCCTGTGTGTTATTCCAGAACATGGGCTAGCCGTGTTTAATCGAAATCCGTTCAGCCGTTCGAGCGCAAAAAAGTAACAAACAGACACACACTATCACCCTGCTTTTGCCTTTATAATAATCAGTGTGAAGAGATTTAAATCTATTTTTCATTACTCATACTCTGAAAGTGGGTCTGAAGTTGCCTGAGGAGCGGGCTGAAAGTGATCCTTTTCATCCCTAGGGAGTTTTACTTTACAACTGACAGCTGTCAAATTATTAAAAAAAAACTAGTTCTATCTTCACATTTTTATTGAACCATGTTCCAATTTTCCATACAGCCAGTCAATCACAGCGCGATATAAAATTAAAATAACTTAAAGTATTAATTAAATAATGTTATATTTTAAGTGATTTATTTGTTCAACTATTTCTTTAAAATACCGTATTTTTAAAAGATTACAATTCATTTCTAATTTTTCATTAATGAGGCTGAATAGCTGGCCGGCCGAAGAAAAAAAAAAAAACAAAATGGCGGGAAAGTGGCAATCAGTCGTTGGTTTTTTCGAGTTTTGTTTACATTTCCGTACAACAGAGATTTGTATTAACACGTTATGTTTATCAGATTAAAATAGTGATTTAACGCCTAATTTCATAAGAGAGCAGTAGTGGAATACCTTTTACCGCCTAAATCAGAAGAAATATACCTACTTAAAATCATAGGTACGACGACTCAGGTTTTACAAAAATTTTATTTTATTTTTAGTTTCCTCGTATTCGTAATGAAAAGCACAGTGTTTACCTCGGGGTGAAAGTAACCCATTTAACCCCTCGAATTAGCGACCTCGCTGCGCTCGCCCGCCAACTCCTTCTCGGGACGAAATGAGTTACTTTCACCCCTAGTGTAACAATGTACTATTTCATTATTCATACTCTGAAAGTAGGTCTGAAGTTGCCTGAGGAGCGGGCTGAAAGTGATACTTTTCATCCCTAGGGAGTTTTACTTTACAACCAACAGCTATCAAATTATTTAAAAAAAAAACTAGTTCTATGTTCACATTTCTATTGAGCCATGTTCCAATTTTCCATACAGCCAGTCAATCACAGCGCGATATAAAATTGAAATAACTTAAAGAGAAGTATTAATTAAATAATGTTATATTTTAAATGATTTATTTGTTCAACTATTTCTTTAAAATACTTTTTTTTTTAAAGATTACAATTAATTTCGAATTTTTCATTAATAAAGCTGAATAGCTGGCCGGCCGCATAAAAAAAAAAACAAAATGGCGGGAAAGTGGCAATCAGTCGTTGGTTTTTTCGAGTTTTGTTTACATTTCCGTACAACAGTGATTTGTATTAAGGCGTATAGTCCCTTGAACCATCTGGCCGAAATTATGTGAACGCAACTCTCGCACTCGCCTAGGCGGCAGTACGCAAATCTGTGCATTTATTTGCGGCCAGCAGCGCCTGGAAAGCGCTTTAAATCCATTTTCTCTGCGAGATATTGATTGATTTACATATGCAATGTTCACTTTGAAGAATATTTAACCACCAATTTTTATGTGTAAAAATGTTTCTAAAGGTCCAAGCCGTTTCGAAGGAGTAGGGAAAAGTTGCGAAAAGTTGCGAAATTGCTATTTTTTTTTTTTGACAAAAGTATTAATTGCACGAAAAAATCAAATGTTGATATTATTGTTCATGAATCTATAATAAACATATATTTTTTCCAAACCAATTGACCTAGCCGTTACGGAGGAGTAGGCCTCAGAAAATCACTGTTTTACGGCACTTTTCGGGCGCTTGGCCCTTAACACGTTATGTTTATCAGATTAAAACAGTGATTTAACGCCTAATTTCATAAGAGAAGAGGCTAAAGCAGTAGTGGAATACCTTTTACCGCCTAAATCAGAAGAAAGATACCTACTTAAAATCATAGGTACGACGACTCAGGTTTTACGAACTTTTTATTTTATTTTTAGTTTTCTCGTATTCGTAATGAAAAGCTCAGTGTTTACCTCGGGGTGAAAGTAACCCATTTAACCCCTCGAATTAGCGACCTCGCTGCGCTCGGCCGCCAACTTCATCTCGGGACGAAATGAGTTACTTTCACCCCTAGTGTAACAATGTACTATTATTTATTTTTAGTTGATAGGTTCTTTTCTAGAAACTTGTGTTTGGTACACCTTTGTTTTTGTGATAAATAAACGTACATAAAAGTTTTCTGTCAACGTGAAGCGGTCGGTTATTGTCGTATCGAGTAGCGATCAGTGTCCGTAATGGACCCGCGGCCAGTCGACAGCGACTCGAGATTTTAATTAATATTAAGACCTGTTCTAATGGGGTTCAAGTTGCTTGTCTGATCATAAATACGAGCGGAGAAATCTTAGCGTGTCCGCACGAGGGCCACACGCCACAGCCACAAACGCTGCCACAGGAAGCTAGAAGCGGCCACAAACAACAACAACAAGCTATTTGTGGGCCGGTGCCTGCTACTTTCTTTAACCCATGTGCACTGTGCGTGGGTTAAAAATATGGACATCATAAAAGAAAGATTCGGCCCCAGTACGAAAGGCAACGTGGGAACAGGAGTGGGTTTTTAGTCAGTAATAGTCTAACACTAGCTCGGAGCTCTGCCCAAGAACGGGGGATGTCATTGAATGATCTTCCAACCTAAAAAAAATTGACTCTGACGAAGAAGGTTTAAATGCGCGAATGGCATGCGGCGGCGTTTTGTGTGAGTGATTAGTGGTCAGTGCGGGCCACAAGAAGCGAGAAGCAGCGATTTGTAGCGTGTGGTGGCTACCGGCGCCAACCATAAATCCATATCATCATCATCATCACCAGCCTTTTTAATGTTGTCACTGTTGGCACTCAGGCCTCCTCTCTAGGAGAGGGAATGGGCCGTAATCCGCTACGCGGGCCCAGTGCGTGTTGGTGAATGTCACATGTCTTCGATTTTTTGGTTCTGGGACATGCCGGTTTCCTCACGATGTTTTCCTTCACCGTTTTGAGAGCAGTGGCGATGAAATTAGCTCAATGTTTCTTATACTGTCGTTATTCATTAGTTATAGCTGTTGGTTCTCCTAAAAATAAATAAATAAATTACACAAAGTAATGCGCCTGGCTGGGTTCGAACCCGCGAACTACAACTCGTAAGTCGGGGCCGTTACCACTCGGCCACCACTGCTGTTATGAATTCATATAAAATGTATGAAATCTACAGCAAATATGCCGGTGGCGGCGTTTTGTGGTTTTGGCCGGTGGCTCGTGTGTGGCGACCCTTATCCTATTCTGGCGCACGATGTTGTACAGTCGCATGCGCTGAGTAGAACGATGATTATCTTCAATAAAAGCTTTACTGTAGTTTGACGTGTAGACTCGCAAACAAAGACCCTACCACGAGTTCTCAACGCGATCTATTTTACGACCTAAACTGAACTGTTAAAGGGATGGAGCTATATAGGGTGTATAGCTCCATCTCTCTTTCTCGTTCGTGCGATTGTCATTTTAACATGTCCTGGTAAGGTCTCTGTAGGAGAAATACCTAGTACATTCTGATACAAGTAGAGAAAGTTAGTCATCGCGACCGAGGCGGAATTCGCACGAGCCGTTGGTGAGGGGGTTATGGAGCTGAGTGCTGCTGTGAGAAATTTCCACGTGTATCAAACGACGTTTTTCAATATGCGAATGACGAAGATTTAAATAAACGGTGGTTGATGCGCGCCTAGTGGTAGTCGCTTAGCACCATGCCTGTTACCATAAGTATTAGGGGGTCGAACACACGCACTTTTCCGCACTAGTGCGAAAAGCAGTAAATAAAAGAGCGGGTTTTTGAGTAAGTGTATTGAAAAAGACAATGTAATTCTGCTGTTTAAATGATACTTTTAAACTCAATTAAGCTCGTCACATCGAGTTTAAATATTGATTAAAAAGAATATGAGTTATTGGTCCCGTTTGGGCGCCAGCACGGCATAATATATCGTTGGGTTATTCTGCGACACACGACAGTATGAAATATGAACGCATTACGAAGCTTCTGACTGAATGTTTTATACAATAACGTAATTTGTGAAAGCCATTATGTTAATTTATTGACGTTTTTATGTTCTCCGGCGCTTCGACGGCGACTCGCAATGTTCTGCGTTGAAATGTCGTCTTCTTGAAAATTATGATACCGTGGCGGTTGAAATATTAACCCGTCTCATAGGTCACCGCTGACACCAAGTTTTATAATATGATAATTGCTGGAAATATATAAAAAAAAAAAAAACGTTATAGTGGCTAATATTTTGATTGGCTGTAAAGTCATTAATGGTTTTTTTTTTAACGGGATTTCGACACGGATGATGTCATTTTTGATTATGAAACTAAATATATTTAATTGCTTGCAATTTGATTTTCAACTCACTCGATAATCCTCTCTTACCCTACCGCTTTTAAGCACGCAATTTACTGTTTTTCGCACTAGTGCGGATAAGTGTAGCAGTGAGTTCAGGGCACAATTTACTACAGTTATCGTATCAGGCTGGAAGTCAAGTAGCTCCCACGAGTCACCGGGCAGTCCTCATGAGTCGCCGGTTGACTCTTTATTTAATTAATTTATTTATTTCTTCCTAAGTGTAAGTAATGAAAAACACTCGGCTCCATAACACCCTTACCTATTCGGTTTGGATTCTGCCTCGGTTGCCTAAAGCCATAATTTCTCCACGTGTATGAAAGTACTATATTATTATCTAATAGACTTAGTTTTTTTTTTAAATTGGTATAAACTAGTGCTTGGCTGCGATCCCATATAAACTAATGATTTCTCTAGTATTGGCCCTTTAGTGTGTCTATAATGTTTCCTGCAGCATTCAATTAAGTTGAATAAATTGGAACGAAAATTTTCTTGAATAAATATGTCATTAAATACATCGAAGATTACCTAGACGAGACGCAGCAATACTATTTTTGCTCTCAAGCGCAAAAAAAGCGACATCCAATCATCCATGTTTCTAGGAACACCACCTACACGCAATCTGAACTACTTAGGGTATGCAAAAACATCAGACTTTAAGCAGAAATTAACAAAAAATGGGAATGCAGTAAAAAGTTGCAAATTAAGTAACCACAGAATAAGAAAAAAACTGGGCAAATCTGAGTCGGACTCGCGTGAAAAAAACGGCAAAAAAATCGCGTTTGTTGTGTGTGAGCCCCCCTTAAATATTTATTTTATTTTGTTTTTAATAGGTATTTGTTGATAAAGTGGCAACAGAAATACTTAATTTGTGAAAATTTTAACTGTCTAGCTATCTGATCTGGCTGATAGCTATACAGCCTGGGCCTCAAGTCTGCTATTACAATAGTGTCAGAATGGTCTATCATTGATTTCATTATTGTTGATTTTGACAAGTATTGGTAACCTGCTAATACAATGGCGTCATTATGATTTTCCAATGGTCAACCACTGACACTCCATTGAAAGAAGTGATCTAGAATGGTAATCTCAAAGACAAATGAATATCTGACGTATGCGGTAATCTGCTATTTAAACAGTTCCAATGATCAGTGACCTACCATTTGATCGTGATTGTGGAATCATTGCTTTTAATAAGCTCGATATTGTCATTCTACCACAATTCTTTTACAAGACCATTGACCGATCAATGATTGATCGTTATGAATTAGCAGATTTCGAACTTCTAGCAAAATGACGATCGATCGTGTTGGAATGACGGAATTGTAAAAATAACAGACTTGTGCCCCTGATGACAGACAGACGGACAGACGGACGGACAGACAGCGAAGTCTTAGTAATAGGGTCCCGTTTTTACCCTTTGGGTACGGAACCCTTAAAACAATGATCCTAACTACCTACTTAATATCATAATTTTATTGTTAAAGAACCTGTAAATGTTATCGTGAAAACAATGTGGACTGAGCGTGAAGAAAATTAAGCTATGGATTGATGCTCACTATTTACTTCACCCAAGGTTTATCGGTAACATGTATAAAGAATAGCTTTGATCTACCCATACACTGAAACAATCGTGGATTGGCTTAGACGGTTTAGAACAGAAAAGTGTAATTTACATCTCTCAAGAAACACCTCTTACAGTTTTCAAACTAAACATGTAACGCTTCACTGATTTACACAGAAAAAATAATGAAAAAGCTAAATAAATGTGTCAACAGTTTCACCGTGAGATTTTTGCAAACCTATCCTTAATTTCGAAAAAAAAATCTCGCAAAAACAGCTAAATCAGCCTTTTCTATTTGCATTCAAGATTACTAAAGTTTTTTTTTTTTTCTTAAAATTAAGGATAGATTTGCAAATCTCTGGGACGCAAAGGACACCTGAAGGATGGTGATGGTGGGTTTTAATAAGCTAATAAAAGTCTGACAGTTCTTCTCGCTCCAACCAGTAGCCTGATTCACGTAAAATCAAACAAGCCCAGTATCGTTGAAGTTTTATAGTCGTTCGATCGAAGTCCTATCCAAAAGCGGTAATCACGATCTATCGACTTATTTCCAGTTACATTACTATGTATTCTACCAGGATAATGTAATAAGGATTTTTTTTTTAAATCAACGAATTTCAAACGACTTTAAAATCGGTGTCGTTCAAACTCGATTGATGGATGTGAATACGGAAATGGTATAAACGACTAAATCGCTACGATATCGTTACGGTTTTCATTACGTGAATCGGGCTACTGAGCGGAGGAATTGTATTTGATGATTGCCTACGTAGAAAAAAGGGTACGATTTTTAATATTTTGTTCATATGTAAGTATGGGTTCTTATAGTTTTAACTAACCGGTTGTTTAAACGTTCGTGAGCATGAGCACATAACAATTATGAATTTAAAATTGCATCCATTGTGTTAGCCGCGTGACACTAGGTAGGTATAATTATAGTCGATTCGTTATGGTTTTTTGGCCAATCTATAATAAATTTACATAGGGGTCAACGTACTCATTCTTTCTTTTCTACAAAACGCGGAATCTACTAGAAAAGAATACTAGAATAAAACGACAATAACAACTTTTTGTTCCTTTTTAAAAATCTTTTGTTATTTTTTATGGTTGTGAGAACCGGTTCATAGATTATAAACGTGATTGAATTACAATTTACCTAACTGTTAGGACTACAAAAGATGAGAGTTTTTTCGGGTGATAAAGACTGCTTATGTGATCCTACAACCCAGCAAATGGATGAGACGAGGACCGTTTGTCACCGATTTTATTGCATAGTTTAGTTATGTATTGTGTTTTATATTTATACAACATTAATTTTAGTATATTCGAAACCCGAAACACGTGTCTAGTATTTTTATGTAAAGAATCTATGTACGAAATTTTATAACTGTATCATGAAAAATCACAAAATTATAAGCTTGTTATGTCAGCAAAAATACATAGTCACCGGGCGACCCAAGCTACTGCAGGGTTGTTTTGCACTTGCACCCAGCTGTTTGCTATTTCCTAATGCTCGCTATGACCTGCTGTAACTTGTGTTGTACTTAGTGTCAGAGGTGTCCAACTTGTGACCTTTTCAAGTATTTTTGGAATCCATTCAGTTACTGATTCTGAGCAAACGATATTTAGGTTTCGCCTAAACAAAAAAAAAAAAAACTGGGCAAGTGCGAGTTGGACTCGCGCACTATGGTTTCCGGGAATACTACAATTCCCGAACGGAGCCTCAAAGATTTTTCCGAATTGCAAAAAAAAATTTTTTATGACGTAGGTAACAACAAATTCTAAATTCCCATTGGCCCAGAATCCTGAAATTTGGCATAAAGCAAGGTCTTATAGCACAAGTATAGGAATAAATCTGAAAACTGTAAATATGTTGTAACGTAACAATTTTTTTTTGACATTGTGAAAAATCTTTCGAAACTCCATGTCGAAATTGAACTAGTTGCATAGGTAAGTTTGTATGGAACCCTCAGGACGCGAGTCCGACACGCACTTGCCCAGTTTTTATTTTATTTTCTTATTCGATATAAACTAGTGCTTGACTGCAATCCAACCTGTTGGTAAGCAGTGATGCAATCGTTGATGGTGTCTAATAAAGTTTATTCTATTCTATAGTTGACAGTCAAGGCTGACGTGCTTTCAGAAGGATGGGGGCTGCTCTGTAATGGCCACCAACCACGTCCTGACCTCGGCCAGTAGTGCTTAACCTCGAAATTCGGCCCTTGTGGCCTGTAGGTACAATTTAGCCTCGACCTTCTTTATTTGAGGTGGGATCATCGAAATAACTTCTTTCTGATTGGATCGAGAGGAAGTGTCCGAATATTATTTTTTTTATTTTGTTTTAAATACTGATCAACTAATATTAACAAATAGCTAAGTACAAGTCCACCTATACATATAGATAAAAAAGTAGATACAAATTAATTTAATTAGTTGAGAAAGTTTTTTTGGCGGATAACCAGGTAACTTATCAAGCTTATAACTTTCTGAATTTTCATGACAGTTATAAAGTTTTGTACAAATGTTTCTTTACATAAAAATACAGACACGAGTTTCGCGGGTGAAATTGCGGGGGACAGTTAGTTTCAAATTAGATAATTAGTACGGAAGTGTAGACGCTGTCTTATAAGCCTATTGTCAGTACCTACAGTGACAGTCGGAAGTGTGGAAACCCTTCATGTGTAATACAGCGGTGTCATCAGCTCGCGTCGCAGCCTGGCGCCTCTAATAGCTTCCTCTCTGCTCGAAATTACCTGCTGCTTGAGACTGTGAATATATAAAAGTAAAACTATGTATTTTAAGAGCATCCTTTTGAGGTACATTTTCATACAAGCTCGAGCGTGATTATGATGTTATTACATATCTTTCTCCAGATATTTTGGGTACATCGCTATCTTCTGGATATTATCTAGGCTTCTACAGAAATCAAAACATTTTGTGTAAAACTAATCTAGCAAAGACCACTAAAAATCTGCTTTTTTACGTGGACTTTGGCCCTCCATAATGGACTCATATACTAAAAAAATAAAAAAAGTGTATCAATAGAAGCCTTGCACATTTAATCGAGATTCTGAATGATGACAATTTTTCTGAAAACTCTTTTAAGGGTTTAAAAAAACACGTATTTCCTGGAACAAGTTTTGTGAAATATTCGAGTAAATCACGGAATTACTGAATGCCAACAGAGTTTTCAGGCATTATCTCTATTTTTTGAAGGCAGGTCGGACAGCTAGTTAACTATTAAATAAATATATTTAAAACCTAAAACAATACTGTACTACGACCGAACTTTAAAAGAAGTTTCCTTGCCTATTTCCTGAGCACGTTACCTAAACCCCACCTAGAATATTTAGGAAGGGAATAAGAGTACAAACACTCGTAAGTCTGCAACAGTCTGCAAGCTCCGCAGTTTCCTTATTTACCTGTCGCATTTCCCCCGGGCTTCCTTAATATTTGAACGAACAATGAGCGACGGCTTCCTTGGAAGCTTGTAGCAGTAAATTCACGACAAAATGTCAAATTGGAAACACGATATTTTGGCAAATATATAGAGAACTAGCTTTTGCCCGCGGCTTCACCCGCGTACATAAAACATAGCTTAAGTCACTCAGGAATAAAGCAGTTATATATTGGTGAAAAAAATTTAGCAATCAGACTAGTGGTTTCAGATATTACCTGCTACAAATAAAAAAACAAACTTTAACTCTGTATATTAGTCACTTTTACTATCTAAAACCATACTTGTGCTGGTCAGTTGCTCTTTGCGATCTAGGACAATGAGTTTCCAATTCCACATTTACCATGGGATACAGACGGGAAGATGATAATGTAATGTAGTGTTATGTAAGTATTAATAGTTAACTTATGAAAGCCATATTATGTATTAAATACAAGGGTAAGTAAATCATATAATTAACTAGCTTTTGCCCGCGCGGCTTTGTTGAAGATTATGGATATCTCTTTTTGAAGGTATGCAAAACAGAGTGTGTAAACTGTAAAGTTCTGAAAATCTCCATTGGAGAGAGATGATCTACCAACCAGACGGGTGTAGTGTCTTGCCCGACACACGTTATCCGTATTGTCCAGAATCAATTCTCCTAGTCCTTAGTCTTTCGAAAGGGTACATTTAAATTACCATATGTATACGCTGAGAACAAAATAATATAATTCAACGTGGCAATGCTGCCAGTCTTCTGGGCACATTTCCGGATGACAGCGATATGGAGGAGTACTTTGACGCCTGAGCGTACTTTGTCATTTTGTATTATATTTATGAATTAATTAATTCCGTGAACAGGGATACCTTGTTGACAGAAGTTCAAAAAGAAATACCTAAAATTTACAGTTTTCTTTACCAATATTATAGGCACCCCTCTAAATTACTATATAAGGAAAATCTTTTGGAATCAGCCGTCGGTTGTCAACAGGGTGACCCTCTTGGGCCAGTCATTTTCAGTTTGGCAATAAATCCAATCATTCGGCAGCTAAATTCAAAATTCAATGTCTGGTATTTAGATGACGGAACCCTAAGAGGTGATGTAGACACAGTCCTAAACGATTTAATTTTTTTGGAAAATAAATTCAGTTTCTATTGGCCTACAACTTAATCTTTTAAAATGCGAAATTTACCTCCCTCAAACGACTGACAGACAGACGACTTTAGCAAAATTTAATACAATAGCACCAAATATTCAAATTACTGATAAGAATTCTCTTCACCTCCTGGGCTCTCCAATTTTCGATGAATCCTTTCCAAAATTTATTGAGCAGAAAATAAAAATTTTTAATGACGTCTCGGATAGACTTTTCAAAATTAATATGCATTCGGCTTTATACTTATTCGATACTGTTGTTTTGGGCCAAAATTTACATATAGCCTTCGCTCCTCTCATCTTTGGAAGTACCCACAACTTTTGGAAAAAGTCGATCAAATTATTAGGAACACTCTTTCTTCTATCTTAAATGTGGCCTTGGACGACCGAGCGTGGCAGCAAGCTACGCTTCCCATCCGAATGGGGGGCCTCGGCGTCCGCAAAATTGCAAGTATAAGTTTACCAGTATTCCTCTCCTCGGTGCACGGTACTGATACATTAACCAGGAATATTTTATCTTCCTCACTGGTTGATGTTGAGGTACCGTGTTTGTCCGATGCGTTGAATGCTTGGAAAATGGCTTGTCCGAACACGGATTTGCCCGACAACCTGGCCTCGCAGAGACGGTGGGATGTGCCGCTCTGCAGTATTATACGTAACAATCTAATTAATACGTCTTCAAATACTGCTGAGCGTGCGCGTCTGCTGGCTGTGGGGGAATGGGAGTCGGGCTTATGGCTTCAGGCACTCCCGTCATCCACCATAGGCACTATGATGGATGACGCCTCGTTTCGGCTCGCAACCTGTCTACGCTTAGGCGCACCTTGTGTTGCTCCACATCAGTGCCACTGCGGCGAAGCTGTCGACAGTCTCGGACACCATGGCCTGTCCTGCTGCAGGAGAGCAGGCCGCATAGCTCGACACCCTAGCATCAACGATATTATTCGTCGAGCTCTTGTCACCGCCGGCGTACCCGCTGTATTAGAACCAAATAGCTTGGTACGTGACGATGGAAAGAGACCAGATGGTATGACGTTGGTACCGTGGAAGGTGGGTAGGCCTCTGGTGTGGGACGCAACCTGTGTCGATACCCTTGCGCCATCCCACATTCCATGTACGGCGGGCTGTGCTGGCGCTGCCGCTGCGGTTGCTGAGACCCTTAAACGGCGCAAATACTGTAACCTTATTGGTAATTACAGTTTTGAGCCGTTTGGGGTCGAAACGCTTGGGTCATGGGGTCCGAATGCGCGTCTCCTTTTTAAGGAAATTTCTCGCCGACTGATCGACACCTTGCGTGACCAGAGGGCTGGCTCGTTCTTCGCTCAAAGAATTAGCATTGCCATTCAACGTGGTAATGCTGCCAGTCTTCTGGGCACATTCCCGGATGACAGCGATGTGGAGGAGTACTTCGACGCCTGAGTGCACTTTGTGTTTTTGTGTTTTATTTATATACGTTAGGTATTTATTTAGGTTTTAGTATAAATAGTTTAAGTTTGTTTGTTTATGTAGAATCTTTTGATTAATTATGTTTAATAAATAAAGTTACGACTTTCCATTATATTTATGTACATAGTTAGGTTTTAGTATAAATAGTTTATTTAATATTTAAGTTTTTTATGTACATTTCTAATATTCAAGTAAATCTAATCCAGACATTTTAAATATATATTTGAAATAAAAAACTGACATATATATATATATATAATATAACCTAATTTGAAGTTCTGAAATCTCTAAAGGACGACGATGACGTTTTGATTGTCTGCAAAACAAGAGCGTTTTCTTCAGAGCGAAATCCGATAATAGATCTAGAAACCCTATTTTAGGACCTTACAGTCGTATTACGGGTTCACAACCACCGATACACAATTAAAAACATGACTTAACGAGATGTAAATATAGACATTAAAATGCTGTACAGCACTCAGTAATTAACGGCAGTGCTCCCCGTGTTTTGTTCAAGTGATTTATATGAAGCCGCGAATTCATTGCCTGGAAGCCGTTAAAGATTCTTTGAATAAACAAAGCGTCCTCATTTTCATTTTTGTTACGCTAAATATACGAATCTACGATTTGGAGAGTTGTTCGTAAAGTTCCGGGAATCATTTTGTATAGACTTTAGCTAAGTATTTAAGTTAGATAATAGGAATTGTGTTTGCGAGCTTAGGCCAAATTACATTCTATAACATTATTTTTAGCAATGCAAAACTTGAATATAGTTTGTTCAGAATCTAATAGTTAAATAACTGAATGGATTCTAATAGTTTTTTACCCGACTACGGCAAAGCCAAAAGAGGGTTATGATTTTGACAGGCTATGTATGTATGTATATGTATGTGAGTATGTTCATCCGTTCCCTCATAACTCCTAATCTACTTATCGGAAATCGACATATTATGAAGTATCGTTAGAACCGTCTTAATAGTCCACTGAACATAGGTGACTTGTTACAAAACTCGATAAGGCGCCCTCTAGCGGTCAAAAAGTAATGAATTAAAAATAAAAATTGAGATAAAATCGTCGTGTAAAATCATTTGAAAGGGTGAAGCCCTTTCAAATGATTTTACACGACGTTTTGTACATTTCCAAAATATTACTCAAGTTTAAAGTAACGCCCTCTAGCGGACAAAAAATAATGTGTCAAAAAAAATGTTAAGATAAATACACCGTGTTTTATATCATTTGAAAGGGCTTCACTGATACTTATCAAATAGTACATTGTTACACTAGGGGTGAAAGTATCTCATTTCGTCCCGAGAAGGAGTTGGCGGGCGAGCGTAGCGAGGTCGCTAATTCGAGGGGTTAAATGACTTTCACCCCGAGGTAAACACTGTGCTTTTCATTACGAATACGAGGAAACTAAAAATAAATAGTTTGTAAAATCTGAGTCGTCGTACCTATGATTTTAAGTAGATATCTTTCTTCTGATTTAGGCGGTAAAAGGTATTCCACTACTGCTTTAGCCTCTTCTCTTATGAAATTAGGCGTTAAATCACTATTTTAATCTGATAAACATAACGTGTTAATACAAATCTCGTTGTACGGAAATGTAAACAAAACTCGAAAAAACCAACGACTGATTGCCACTTTCCCGCCATTTTGTTTTTTTTTTTTCTGCGGCCGGCCAGCTATTCAGCCTCATTAATGAAAAATTAGAAATTAATTGTAATCTTTTAAAAATAACGTATTTTAAAGAAATAGTTGAACAAATAAATCACTTAAAATATAAAACTATATAATTAATACTTGACTTTCAAGTTATTTCAATTTTATATCACGCTGTGATTGACTGGCTGTATGGAAAATTGGAACATGGTTCAATAGAAATGTGAAGATTGAACTAGTTTTTTTTTAATAATTTGACAGCTGTCAGTTGTAAAGTAAAACTCCCTAGGGATGAAAAGTATCACTTTCTGCCCGCTCCTCAGGCAACTTCAGACCTACTTTCAGAGTATGAGTAATGAAAAATATATTTAAAATTCAATGTGGCGCCCTCAAGTGGACAAAAAAAAAATAAGATAAATCCGTCGTGTTTGGTACCATTTGAAAGGGCTTCACGTAAATAGTATAGAAGCACAGTGATTTAACACTAAAATGGTTTAAATAATGAAAAAGTAAAAAACTAAAACTACGACAAAAAACGACAAGGAAAAAGTATGAAACAAGTTTTTCATGATGTTGAAATAAACAAGGTAACTGGAAAAACATGAACAGAACATAAAGAAAATCTGTAGTCACACGTTACAGGCACCAACCGAAACACATAACAAGCTTATAACTTTGTGATTTTTCATGATACAGTTATGAAATTTTGTACATAGATTCTTTAGGTACCTATATAAAAATACTAGACAGGTGTTTTAGGTTTCGTATATTATATACTACAGCTAATGTTGTATAAGCGACTAGTTGGCCCGATTGACATTGTCCTGTCTTCGCTATGAACTGTCAAACGTGTAAACCGCCGACCGCGGGAACTGTCGATGTCAAACGCGAAAAGGTTAAGCAGTCGTAGTTTTAAATTTTCCAATTTTCTGCTCAATTTTCTTATTTGTTGCATTGCGTAAAACTTCTACGAAGTATTAGTAGACTTAAAAAAAAGATGAATGGAATAGAATAGAGTCATCCTGACGTTATACAGGATTAAAATACGCTACCGAAATATGACGCAGCCAATTTTTTTTTAATTGGTGTAAACTAATGCTTGGCTGCGATCCCACCTGATGATAAGTAGTGATGCAATCGTAGATGGTGAGGCACACTAGTTTAGTAAGAGCCTATTCACTATAGCCTTGAAGACACATAAATTATAACAGGACGGGAAGACCCCAGCAGGTAAATGGTTCACTGGACAAATTTCATCACTGGAAAAACGTCTCTTTTCTGTAGTCTCTGCAATCTCCAAATCAAGTAAAACAAACTTTCCCTGTCTATCTATTCATACACTAACTCCAATTCAGAACGGAATTTGATGCAGTTATCACCAATAGAAAGAGCGAGGAACGAAGAAGGTTTGTGTGTATATTTTGCAGCCGAGCGAAGCCACGCCAGGTTACTAGTTAAAACAATTGACCATTTTGTTTCGTGTATTATTTTAAACCAAGAAACGTTGTGTGTTTGAACAGGTTCGTTGGTCCGAGTTCCCTGAAGTTCTAGTTTTGGTTTTTGAACTTTTGGTTTGTTTAGTAATGTTGGCGTTTTAGGTTTACTTCTGAAATCCTAAAGGTCATTCAACATAAATGTTAAATTACATTATGTTCATTCCAAATCCAAACTAAAATAAGCTGAACTGAAACAAGAATACACTGTGAAAATTAACCATTGAAATCAAAAAGGCTGTTAGAGGCAGCATAAACCGAGCGGACCACTCTGCAGAAGACCGCGAAACTTGAAGACATTGTATGGGCATCTCAAGGTGATCTAGTATTCAAGGATCAACGAGAAAGAAGATTTATTTAAGAACTGCCCCCCTAGCCAAGTTACAACCAGTTTGTGTCGAATTCCGTTCTCTAATCGGTAACGCCTTGGTGACAGCAATTGTAAAAAATGATAAGTTGGTAGCCATGTTGACGCGCCTGAGTCGGCCGCTCGTTCTACAATGTAGCGTTTGTCTAGCAAAGGATGTAGCGTTAAACATTGTAGAAATGATTTTGAACGATATGAACTTGGCTACGAATTGTCTATTCGTTTGTTCCGACCACGCGACTTTACATTGAGCTGACATCATTCCCATACGTTTCATCACTTTTCGACAGCGTTAACGATTGCAGAATAACAACTTGGCTAAGCGTGCTGAGTTCTTCAGTAGATGGGTTTTCAGAAAAGTTGATAGTTAATCATCTTAGATAGGTAATACAACCCTAAGAATTAAGACATACACTTCTAATAAAGAGACGATCGCATTCGAAAATTACTTCTAATTTTAGAATACGCGCCTTTTACATGTTGATAAAAATGTGGGTATTGTATTATGGAGTTAGGGGTGAAAGGCTTGCGCTTGGTCACTATCTCATCTGCAGGCCTAGCCAAGTTATGACCATTTCGTTTCGATTCTCTTTCGTCGATCGCCTCGAATCGGCAACGCCTCTCATTCCTTCGTTCTGGCCACTACTGAGCGTTGAGATGACGTCATTCCCATACATTTGACGTTTTCTACTAGCGTTAACGATTGTAGATTATCAACTTGGCTAAGCCCTCTGATGGTAAGCAATAATGTAGTCGACAATGGCCTAGAAATAACCTATTCACTCTTAACTTAAAGACAGAAAATGTAGACTCCGGCAGGGAATTTCACTCCTTAGCCGTACGTACAAAGAACAAGTCCCCAAAAAGTTTTATGCGTCGGTATAGGTTAGAGGTCGACCATTTATCATTTTTAGAAATTCGCGCTCGAATTCGTCTCTGTCTCAGTTGTCCTTGATGCTATGTGTAGTGTAGTGACGTCACAGGCCTCCACATAACGAGGAGATAAATCGACTTGATCGCAGTTGTCCATCGTCCAATGGCCCTTTCCTTTAATTCCGCATTGTCGGTCGCTAAACGTTGATAGCATCTAGAGTGGTGGCCCGTGCCGCCAGCCTAATGGGACCTCGGCGTTACGCTTAATGCTCTTAATAATACAATCACGGGACTGACAAATTGCAGCGTTCCCGCGGGATCGGGGAGGGAAGCCGTTCCCGTAATCGGTTTAAAGAGTAAACAGCCAGATAGAGTGGCGAAATAGGTTTGTGTTGCTTACTCTTGATTCGGTAGATGAGTTTGTTCTGGGTTGTACTTGCTACTGCCAGCCGCTTCGCCCGCGTTAATGCAGAAAATGATTCCAAGAAAACATATATGTAATGACATCCCGGAATAGATTGCTTCTAGGCAAGCGTGCTCCATCGTCGGCCACATCATCGCTTACCATCAGGTGAGATTGTGGTCAAACGCGAGCCTATCCGTTATAAAAAAAAAGTATCCTATAATATGCTATTCCAGGACATCTCAGTGCTGTTCAGGTCTACCCGCGTGCCAGTTTTCATCCAAATCCGTTTAGCCGTTGCGTGCCGAGCGTGAAGAAATAACAAACACACAGACTCATAAACTTTTTTTTTTTTTTTAATTGAGATAAACTAGTGCTTGACTGCGATCCCACCTGATGGTAAGTAGCGATGCAATCTTTGCTTTCGCCTTTATAATATTAGTGTGATTGTATGTATGTTGTATGTTGTGTTATCCAGTGACGTAACTAGCCTTTTTTGCTGGTGCCAGTTTCTGAAACAGCGCCTCAAAAAATGACCGAGTTAGGTAAGTTCTGGTTGGGACTGTTTCGGAAGCAGACGCTCTGGCGTCACCATTGTGCGGATCGTCCGAAACTAACGGTGAAACTTATGGTGGAAGTTTGCTCCGCTTGGGCGGAGCCCCGCCGTGTCCTCGTGAAGGCAATCGACGGTGGCAATCGCTCACTGATTAAAGTAAGTAGTAAAGTAATAGTAGCGTTTCACTAATAAGGATTTCTATAAATACAAAAGAAGTTTTCGAACGTATTCATGAAGCACGTTTGTCTAGAAGTAACCTATTCGCTCTTGACTCCAGCTTGCAGCTATCGGGAAACGCAGACTCTGGTATGAAATGCCATTCCTTTACTGTACGCACAATAAGTGAACTAACAAAATGTGAACGAATGAACGAAATCTGATGACCATGGGCAATAAGTAGACCACTGCTTACCATCAGGTGGGATCGCAGTCAAGCACTAGTTTATACCAATTATAAAAAAAAAGACCAGCTTTGTACAATATCTGCAAACATAACTCAATAAAGTAAATTTTACATTTAAACTGACATTCCGTTTGGTGTCCGTAACCGTATATCATACAATTCTATCCTATTTTTTGTGGTAAGTTGACTTACTATACCTTTCTATCCTGTGAAAAACTAAAGTCCGTGCTAAAGTGAAAACACCTCAAAAATTCAGGAACTGCTCAGCGGTCAATGGGCAAACATTTCGGTCGCCATCTTACTTCAAGAGCTGTCAGTTTTGTGTGCGATTGTACGATCAAGTGTAGCGGTCACTTGACCGTTGTGCTGGTGATGTCGAGATGACAGATGGGAGGTGGTGACTGGGATCACTTGTGAATTAGAATGGTCAAGTGTTGGTAAAGAGTAATAGAGCATTGTAATCATTCTGGACTTGGGGTCCGGAATAATTACAACGGCTGACATTCTTATCCGAATAACAACTTAATTTAGGGCCGAGTTTTCAATCATCAGTTAACTTCTATCTGAGGAATAAATATGGCGGTTTGACATATTTTCTCTACAAAAGCTGTCAAACCGCCATATTTATTCCTCAGATAGAAGTTAACTGATGATTGAAAAATCGGCCCTTAATTTATAAAATTATACATATAAACAAAGACATTAAATATATGCTACCATGATGATTTCAAATCGGCTCTCAAGATAGTAAGTTATGTGAAAGATACTTTGCTCTATATTGTCAGTGATTGAGGACAATGACGAAGAGAGAAATAAATGAATATTGTAAAAAAGTGGTCGCGCTAGGTCACATTATACGGCACATAAGATTTTATTCAAAGATTTCGAGCTCGACTCAAAATTCGATGTACCGATTCGTAAAAATATTAGAAATGTATCAAACATGTAACAAAGATGTCTGGTAGTTTTATGTGACGAGACTTGTATTGCAACTTGTGTTGGATAGTAGCGCGAACGAGGCTGAAGAGCAATGAAGGAGGTTCAAGTGTTGCTTTGATTCGGAAAATCTTTCCGCGTTCTGTCTGGCAGGAATAAAAATAAGTTTGAAATTCGAAACTTTCTTTTAAAAAGGTTCGAATTTCGAATTTTATTTCAGATCTATTGTGTATGTTAGAATTATTTTAATTATAAGCCTAGTGCTTTCAGAGTAATTGAGGACGAATCAAAATAATATAAGTACCTATAGTTATATCAATTTTATAGGCAACCCTAGGGCTGATCAAAAGTCAACAGACGTTTGCGAGTCGTGTAGCTAAATAAAGTTTCAGTTTACAAGTTTCAGTGGCAGATAATTTTATACAATAATAATAATGTCTATTTGACGTAGGGTTTAAAAGGTCAAAGGTATCTGAAATACAATATTCTTAACTCGAGAATTACTTGCAAAGTTTTATATTTACTTATAGTACCTACTTAATTAACATTTGTTGTATTTTGTAACTTTTTTTAAGTGATGTAAACTAGTGCTCGATTGCGATCTTACCTGATGGTAAGCAGTAAAGCAATTGATAATGGTGAATCGCACTAGTTTATTAAGATTAATTCATTCATTATTACATAACGTTTGCGTTTTTCGTAACTCTGCGATGTGCAGACGATAAAAAAGAAAAATGGCGCTTACCATAGGTACCTATGTCAATAACTAAATTTCACGGAAATCGACACGAAAAGAAGGAGATCAGCTTTTTACTCTGTTAAGAAAAACTGGTTTAATTGTAATATAAATGAAAAACGCCGTGAAAATGTTGCCGCTGCTCTGTGTCTTTATAACTCACACATGGCCTCTTTCTTTAGAGACCTTTCTACATCCATTTTGTTATTATCTTCGGTTATAAAGTATACCACGTCGTCGTCGTGGGCGACTATGGCCTGCCATACGATGGCCCCTTATAGAAAACTCGATCGCTTGACCCCTTGGCGCCGCGTGCCGGTTTCGCAGCGGTATTCCAAAGCAGCAATAGGTATATTCATATGTAAATGCAAATAAATTTCATAAGGTTAAGTGGTCTAGGTGACTCAGATTCTAAATTATACCATTGTAGTGTTAATACAGAATATATTGTACGCGAAATATATGGCTTTCCGTGACCTCTCGCAGATTAAATTGAACTTATGAATGTTGTGTTGCGTTCGTTAGGTTAATTCTCACTTCTTTTATATTCTAATTTGATTTCTTTTTTTAAGTTTTACTCGTTTGGTTCGCTTTGATTATCTTTGGCGCTATCTCCTCGGTTGCGGCGTTTCACCTGCCAGGCTGGCTTGCTAATTAAATTGCGCAGTGGACTGTGATCTAATTATAATTGGTCAGATTTGGTTTTAACTTAATTTGTGGCTTTGTGGTTCGCAGTGCTTTGCTAACGTAACAATGTCGCGGCACTATGCTTCTTAGAATAGGAATAGAATATATTTTGAAATCTATACATATAAATAAAATTGGAGTGTCTGTTTGTAATATTAAAATAACTGCTTTTTACTACATGCATATGAAATTATGAATATATATACGGTACGTACACCAAAATATCATTTTTTACAATGTTTGTCTGTCTGTCTGTTTGTCCGGGCTAATCTCTGAAATGGCTGGACCAATTTTGACGGGACTTTTTTTGGCAGGTAGCTGATGTAGTAAGGAGTAACATAGGCTACTTTTATTTTAGAAAAAATAAATTCAAAATCCTGAAGTCCACGCGAACGAAGTCGCGGGCACAGCTAGTTGGTAATATAAACGCTAGCCGGTAGGTACATTTGGACGGTATGGTTATATCGATTCTCGCACGCAATAAATATTGGTATAGCTTACAGATATTTGTTCTAGGTTTGAATGTCTTGTGGATTGAACCTTACATGTTTGAATGCACCCACGATACAGGAGTTATTCCTGAAGTGAAATGAGACAACATTGAAAAATAAAATATATACATAGCCTAACCATAACCTAACCTAAGCCATAGCGCGCACTGGTGACTTTGTCACCGTGACTTTGACCAAAAAAGTCACCGTGCTTATGAACCCAACATGTAGTGCGTGCACTTGAAGACGTGACAATTGGGTAAGAATGGGTCAAAAAATTATTGTCACCGTGACAAAAGTCACCAGCGTGCGCTATGTCTTACCTAACGATGCCTAAATTACTAAGTCACAGTGTGCCTAAACACGTGTTGGTTACTCGAGTTAAGTCCAGTGGCTTTTCGCAAATTGATTCCAAGTGGTACAGGTCGCGCGGTGAATTAAGATCGCTCGGCAAAAGGGGAAGGGGCATGCGCAGTATTCAATTATAAGGTCTATTTGGCGACGTGCGGGCGGGAGTGCGCCGACGGCAACACATCATTGGTAGATCAGTCGCTCTTCAATTCCCGCGTTGCGTTCACGCGTCTCATTGGATACTGTTGTACTTGGGTACTGTTGCGTAGGTACAGCTTGTGTTATCGTATTAGTAATACGTAGTGGTAAAAAAAAATGGTTAAAAATAAAGTTTTAAAACGGCACGCCAGTAAAATGGTTTACGACGTGAATTCTTACGAAAAAAAGAAACTAACGAAAATTTTTTTTGTATTTACGCTTTTCTGTATTTACCTACTTACAAGATAAATTACAAGCAAAAACTAGTGTTATTATAAGTTATGTTACTAAGGTTCTAACATACGAAATTAAAAATAAAATCCTAACATACTAAGAATTTCTGTGCGCAATTGTACACATGCGCCGATTGCCCCCACTACTTTCACCGAGCGATCTTAATTCACCGCGCGACCTGTACTGTGATGTAAAATTGGTGCAGTTTTGTATCTCAATGTCTGCGCAACTGGACAATATGTAGAACCATTGAAACAGAAGCGATCTCGGTAAAATGGAACTGAGAATTTTACTGTAGTGTTGACTACTTTGATGAAGCATGCCGAGAAGGTCGATACATTTGCTGCCAAATACTACAAAAACATTAGAATATGTACATCCACATTCTAATGGTAAAGTGGTCAAAAACTAAAATGCCCGTTTTGACATTTCTGTTTTGACTACCTAGCGGCTTGTTCGGTGTAGTGTAGCTACAATTGCCGTCACAGATCTTGAGCGCTGGCTTCAAGTTGCGCAGAAGTCAAATATTCGGTCTTTTTAGTGGTGCGAAGTGAGACGCGGGGGCGGGGAGTGTCAGTGATTGGCTCGCCGCGCCATCGCGTCATAGACGTCACTCCTGATTCGTTCCCTGCGTTGCTGCATGTATTTAACAACGAAGACGATTGGCTCGCCAATGTATGGAATGCGCAAAGCGATCCCCAGTCTGACGCCGAGCGCTCAAGATCCGTTTCGGCAATTATACTACTAAAATAGCCACTACTACACCGGACTCCTATTATTTTATTGCTTCTTTCAGATTCGTTTCAAGTTACATTCTAGGATTTTTCTCAAATGTCAAAACGGGCCTTTTATTTTTTAACGACTTTAAACAAATTAACTATTCATACGAAGGCACGGCTTAAAACACTTAGTATTCAAACCAAAGAGAAACAAAAAAAAAAAAAATTACTCGTTGATAACTGAAACACAACGTGCCCTTGCTTCGTGATTAGTGGCAGTTAATCCATACAAATGTTGTCCCTAATTGGAGTAATAAATATCATGTTACACTCTCTCTTCCTCGTTCTAACGTTACAGTACTTGTAACTGGATGTGACGTTTTATGGCCGAGGATCAGGCACAAGTGCTTTTTAAATGTGAGTGTACCTAGGGTCAGGCCTGGTGCCTGGGAACTGGGACTTGATAAATGTGTCTTGTATTCATTTATTTATTATATACTTTATGGTACAACTCAAAATGTGGACAGGATAAACATTGCCTGATTGCTATTGATTGTTGTCTAACAATCATGGCAATCAGGCAATCTCTGGTTTATTAAAATGCTGGTGACTTACCCCAGCTTCTACAAGGTGCAGTTTTAAAACTGCACAATATTTCAGGAGGTTGTAATAAAACTCATAAATAATCATGTAAAAAAACGATACCTGGTCAATAATCAGTAATACTTGTTATTTAATTTTTTAATTACACTAAACTAAATCGATTGATCGATGGCCGCGGGGGCGTGGCTAGGGTGTGGCGTGCGGGATGATGATTGGATGATACATTATTTATGAAACTATCGTTGCGAGTTAGTGTGTGTGAAAACGCCCTTTATTGTTCCGTGTTTGTGTGTGTGAAAAAAAGCGCGGTTATAAAAAAAAAAAAAAATACCTACTTATTTTATTATTGATTCGGGTCGAGAATCACTAACATAATTACCTCCTGAAATATTTTGCAGCTTCAAAACGACACCTTGTATTTTAGCAAATCTTTGGAATTCTTGGCTTTTCACTACTTCAATATGCTTTTATAATTCTGGACTTTATTGCGAACAGACAGGCGCGGAAGACCACTTTGCGCTCATTACACTAATAATATTTTAAAGGTGAAAGTTTGAGAGTGTGTATGTTTGTTACTTCTTCAAGCTCGAACGGCTGAACGGATTTAGATGAAATTTGACACACGGGTTATCATGTCCTGAAAAGCAATATAAAAAGCAGATACGGTTTTTATCCCTTGAGACCATTTTCTAATTTCATACGAGCGAAGCCGCTGGCACCAGCTAGTCATATATAATATAAGGAAGGGCATTATGACTTTGCAATATGCCCTAAAACACAAAATAGATACGTACAGAAGACAATCTCATGTATGTACTTCACTTTTTATACCTACGCTCGGTGGACGCACACTAATGAGCGTTTGAGCCGGAATTGTTCGACGAGTGATCCGAGACGCGACCGAGACATCGTGTCTGTGAGCGGTGTCTTTGTGTGCGTTGCTCGAGCGCGCTTTGTATGTAGATTGACTTCTGTATCTATCTATTTTGTGCCTAAAACCTCTAGATTATTCGACAGCAAAATTTTTTCATCTTAACCCGCTCAATAAGATCCTTGCCAGGGAAAATTAACCCTAATGTTCTTCTCCTCAACTGGGTACCTACTTCATAAACTAGGTCTATAATTGAAAATTCGTATGAATAGATCCCTTTAAATGGAAAACCAGCAGCAGATAAATGAACAAAGTGTCTGGAAATATCAGAAAATTAAATGAGAGCTGAATTAGATGGAACTGTCATTAACAGTGGCAGTGGTTTGTAAAGTTAGGCAGACGTAGACCACAATTATTAAAAAAAAAAACTGGGCAAGTGCGAGTCGGACTCACGCACTGAGGGTTCCGTGCAAATTACAATTTTTTTGAATTGCAATTTTTGAATTGCAATTTTTGGAACGAAGTTCCTTATTGCGCGTTGTGAAAGGGGGCTAGACGGAAAAAATTCTTACCAAAAGTTGTACCGACACTTTTACTGTCAAAATGTAAATCCAAGATGGCGGCTGCAAGAAATTATCAACTTTTTCGTCATGGGTGTCGTTTTCATGGTTTTCGAGGGTGTTGAAACCGATAGTAATGTCAAAATGTAAATCCAAGATGGCGGCTGCAAGAAATTATTAACTTTTCCGTCATGGGTGTCGTTTTCATGGTTTTCGAGGGTGTTGAAACCGATAGTACTGTCAAAATATAAATCCAAGATGGCGGCTGCAAGAAATTATAAAATTTTTCGTCATGGGTGTCGTTTTCATGGTTTTCAAGGGTGTTGAAACCGATAGTACTGTCAAAATGTAAATCCAAGATGGCGGCTGCAAGAAATTATTAACTTTTCCGTCATGGGTCATGGTTTTCGAGGGTGTTGAAACCGATAGTACTGTCAAAATGTAAATCCAAGATGGCGGCTGCAAGAAATTATTAACTTTTCCGTCATGGGTGTCGTTTTCATGGTTCACGAGGGTGTTGAAACCGATAGTAAGTACTAACAAAATATAAATCCAAGATGGCGGCTGCAAGAAATTATCAACTTTTTCGCCATGGGTGTCGTTTTCATGATTTTCGAGGGTATTGAAACCGATAGTACTGTCAAAATGTAAATCCAAGATGGCGGCTGCAAGAAATTATTAACTTTTCCGTCATGGGTGTCGTTTTCATGGATTTAGAGGGTGTTGAAACCGATAGTACTGTCAAAATATAAATCCAAGATGGCGGCTGCAAGAAATTATCAAATTTTCCGTCATGGGTGTTATTTTCATGGTTTTCGAGGGTGTTGAAACCGACAGTACTGTCAAAATATAAATCCAAGATGGCGGCTGCAAGAAATTATCAAATTTTTCGTCATGGGTGTCGTTTTCATGGTTTTCAAGGGTGTTGAAACCGATAGTACTGTCAAAATGTAAATCCAAGATGGCGGCTGCAAGAAATTATTAACTTTTCCGTCATGGGTCATGGTTTTCGAGGGTGTTGAAACCGATAGTACTGTCAAAATGTAAATCCAAGATGGCGGCTGCAAGAAATTATTAACTTTTCCGTCATGGGTGTCGTTTTCATGGTTCACGAGGGTGTTGAAACCGATAGTAAGTACTATCAAAATATAAATCCAAGATGGCGGCTGCAAGAAATTATCAACTTTTTCGCCATGGGTGTCGTTTTCATGATTTTCGAGGGTATTGAAACCGATAGTACTGTCAAAATGTAAATCCAAGATGGCGGCTGCAAGAAATTATTAACTTTTCCGTCATGGGTGTCGTTTTCATGGATTTAGAGGGTGTTGAAACCGATAGTACTGTCAAAATATAAATCCAAGATGGCGGCTGCAAGAAATTATCAAATTTTCCGTCATGGGTGTTATTTTCATGGTTTTCGAGGGTGTTGAAACCGACAGTACTGTCAAAATATAAATCCAAGATGGCGGCTGCAAGAAATTATCAGTTTTTTCGCCATGGGTGTCGTTTTCATGATTTTCGAGGGTATTGAAACCGATATTACTGTCAAAATGTAAATCCAAGATGGCGGCTGCAAGAAATTATTAACTTTTTCGTCATGGGTGTCGTTTTCATGGTTTTCAAGGGTGTTGAAACCGATAGTACTGTCAAAATGTAAATCCAAGATGGCGGCTGCAAGAAATTATTAACTTTTCCGTCATAGGTCATGGTTTTCGAGGGTGTTGAAACCGATAGTACTGTCAAAATGTAAATCCAAGATGGCGGCTGCAAGAAATTATTAACTTTTCCGTCATGGGTGTCGTTTTCATGGTTCACGAGGGTGTTGAAACCGATAGTAAGTACTATCAAAATATAAATCCAAGATGGCGGCTGCAAGAAATTATCAACTTTTTCGCCATGGGTGTCGTTTTCATGATTTTCGAGGGTATTGAAACCGATAGTACTGTCAAAATGTAAATCAAAGATGGCGGCTGCAAGAAATTATTAACTTTTCCGTCATGGGTGTCGTTTTCATGGATTTAGAGGGTGTTGAAACCGATAGTACTGTCAAAATATAAATCCAAGATGGCGGCTGCAAGAAATTATCAAATTTTCCGTCATGGGTGTTATTTTCATGGTTTTCGAGGGTGTTGAAACCGACAGTACTGTCAAAATATAAATCCAAGATGGCGGCTGCAAGAAATTATCAGTTTTTTCGCCATGGGTGTCGTTTTCATGATTTTCGAGGGTATTGAAACCGATATTACTGTCAAAATGTAAATCCAAGATGGCGGCTGCAAGAAATTATTAACTTTTTCGTCATGGGTGTCGTTTTCATGGTTTTCGAGGGTGTTGAAACCGATAGTACTGTCAAAATATAAATCCAAGATGGTGGCTGCAAGAAATTATCAACTTTTTTTGGCATGAGTGTCGTTTTCATGATAGTATTTTCTTTTGTACAATTATTGTATGTTTACCTTCCTCCTGAGTTGTAAAAAGTTGGTCACCAGCTTAAACTTTTGTTTATTAAACAGATTGCAACACACCTTTTCTGACGAAAATGATAAAGAGAATATTGTTTTTTTTTTCAGACGTTCCCAAAGGCTTCGCTTAATATCTCGAGAAGATAAAATTCGTGTCGAACACCCGAAAACAGCTGTTTATGAGTCCAGTACCTCTACCATGAGTTTATAGCAATAGTGTTTAAACTTCGTTCCATCCGGGTGTCCCTTGACACCTCTCAATTTTTTTTTTTGTGACGTAAGTAACTACAAATTCACTGATTTCAGATTTTTTCCTATACCTGTGCTTTAAGACCTTGCTTTGTGCCTAAAATCAAGATTCTGGGTCAACGGGAAGTACCTTATGAATTTTGATCTTTGAGAGTATCAAAATATACGTTTTATTCGTTAACTTAGAAGTTTGATTTTTTCACAGCTTGAAGGGATTGCGGATTTGAGCGTATGGTTTTAATTTCAACTCGATACCTCCACGCGTTCTCGAGATAAAGGGTCTTGACAGACAGACGGACAGACATACGGACGGACAACAAAGTGATCCTATAAGGGTTCCGTTTTTTTCTTTTGAGGTACGGAACCCTAAAAATAGAAAAGTATTATTTAATACTAACTTCTGCATGCGGCTTCTCCCGTGAAAGTAGGAAATTTCCTTAAGGGAACCCACTCCCGGGATAAAAAGTTTGATAAATTTTTGAGTTACCTATTTTAGGACATGGTCTACCCGAGTTTCATCGAAATCCGTTCAGTCGTTCAAGCGTGTAGAAGTAACAAACTTTCGCCTTTATAATATTAATTTGCCCCAGCTTCGAATGGGTGTTAGAAATATTCTTAAAAATCTCGACTTTTTCTGCTATATTATACGGGGTTATTTGAAAACACAATTCATTTATCAAAAACAATCCTTCAAGATTTCGTTGTTCTATCTAACATGTGTTAGGCTAGATTAGCTATTTTGCTATACTTACCTACATCTGTATGACTCGGACGCAAGCGCATCAAGCACCTGCTTTCGCTATTGTTCTATAGCTTGCTTCGCATAGACTTTGTAATATTTAGATCGTTCAATTTAAATATTTTATGAAAATCTGATGAACTAAATTTATATAATAATTAAAAGTCATAGAACAAAAGTTGTGTTTTATGATGTTGGTAACATAGTCCTTCTTTTTTTTTTATGGTGGGAAAAAATCATGCATTGACATCCCCTGCCCTTGGGCGGAGCGGGAGATAGTGTCAGACTCTTACTGACTAAAAGACCCAACCCGTTCCTTCTAGCCTTCATACCGGGGCTCGAGCGCCCTTTCGGATAACCCTGGCCCCAGTAGGCTTCGACCCGGCTGGGTCCCTGCTGTTGCTGACAACTCCTTGAGGCGCGCGGGAACAGTGCGCGCCGTCGACGACTTGGGCTTGGTCCGGACAGTTACCGGACGGCCGGACAGTGAGCTACCCATTGCTCACTGTCCGCAAGCCCGCGTCTACGTTGGCCGGAAATCGGGATCAGAATCCCGGCGACGGCGGCGGCGATAACGCGGTTGCCTGATGCGTTCGGCCTCCTCCATTGCGAGCATTACTGCTTCGCAGAAGTCGGCGACCGCCTGCCACTCCTCCTCGCTCCGGACCATGGCCTCAACCAAGGCCCGGCGCGAGAGGTCTCCGCCGCCGATCGCCCCCACGAGGGCACGGCGATGCTCCGCCCAAGCAGAGCACACCTCGACTGTGTGCTCCACCGTGTCCTCCGGGCGTTCCGAACAGTGGTGACACCCGGGCGCCACCTCCGCATGAATCCCGTGCAGGAAACTCCCGAACGAACCATGTCCGGTGAGTACCTGCGTCATGCGGAAGGTAAGGACGCCGTGAGGTCTTTCCAGCCACGCCTCAAAGAGGGGACTTACCGCCATTAGTAACATAGTCCTGAGGGGTTGCCAGTGTTTTATAAATAACCCTTTATGCCAAAGTCTTCCTCATGAACCAGTCTGTCCATTGGCGAAAACTGCATGATAAAATGTTTAGTGGTTTTTGAGTTTATCGCGAACATTCGGACAAAGAGATGTGGTGAGAGACTTTCTTTTATAACATCAAATGATACTGTGATATTAGTGTGATTATTTCAGTGGAGGTTAAATAAATATGTACCAGATAAAGGGGATTAGCTGTCTGTCTTATATTGAAAATAATGAAAACGAATGGATATTGGATATTATGATGAATGAGTACCTAAAATATAATGATGACGTATTGAGTTTGTTGCTCGGCAATACGTGGCTGTATTGCGTTAAATTGAACTTTATGTCCAAAATTACTCGAAGTAATTATGCGATCAAAACATAATTAACTGTTAAGTTTTGATATGTAATCAGTACCCCTAGCCAAGTTGCTAATCTGCAATAGTTAACGCTTGTAGAAAGCTTCAAATGTACAGGAATGACGTCGTCTTAACGCTCAGTCACGTGGTCAGAACAAAAGAATTGGCGGCAAGGTCAACTCGAAGCGTTCGGCGCAAGCGAAACGGTTGTAACTTGGCTAGGGGGCCAGATTACATAACATAACATAATCAGCCTTTATAATGTTCCCACTGCTGGGACTCAGGCCTCTCTAGAAGAATTTTTGGTTCTAGGACATGCAAGTTTCCTCACGATGTTTTCCTTCACCGTTTTGAGAGCAGTGGTGATGAAATAAATTACACAAAGTAATGCGTCTGGCTAGGTTTGAACTGGCGACCTATAAACTCGTAAGTCGGGGCCCTTACCACTCGGCCACTATGTGTTTTGGTACTATTTAATTTATTTTGTATACGATTATTCATTACAATCGTCCATTAGTGCTGACAACATCGAAACGTATTTATGACTAGCTTTTGCCCGCGGCTTCGCCCGCATACATAAAATATAGCCTATGTCACTCAGGAATGAAGCAGCTTTCTAACGGTGAGAAAATTATTGCAATCGAACCAGTACTTCCAGAGATTATCTCCTACAAACAAAAAAAAACAAAATGACAAACTTTACCTCTTTATTATAATTAGTGTAGATTATCTGTAGTAAAGCTGACTATGCAGCATAATGGCGAGCGACAGCTCTTGTTCAGTCGTGATCGTTGAGATCGGACGCACAATTTGCCTCTTGCATTATTATAGCGACAAGAAATTTGTAAACAATTTTGGTTTGTTTGATTTGTAACTAACATTATTCAAAATAATGTCCATGGAGTTTCTTACACATTCTTCTCCATAGAGATCTACGCTTTGGAATGCATAACTAGCATTATTTTTCTGACTGATTTGTTGACAATCTAAAGGTATTGGATTGAGTAATAAATATATTATTTTATAATGAAGTGAGCGGTTTTAGTACAGAATGATTGTTTTTCATTTTGATATATATATTTTTTTATATTTATCCCACACTAGGACTATAACTATAACTCGTATCGTAGGGGACGGCGAGCTACCCATTGCTTGCCGTGGCCAGCACCAGAGCCCAGCGCGAGAGGTCGTTGCCGCCGATCGCTTCTACGAGGACACCGCGGTGCTGCACCCAAGCGGGACACACCTCCACCGCATGCTCCACCGTGTCCTCCGGGCAGTCCACACAATAGTGTCACCAGGCGTTTCTTCCGCACGAATCCGTTACAGAAACCTCCCGAACCATGTCCGATGAGGACCTGTGTCATGGAGAAGGTGTGGACACCGTGAGTTCTTTATAGCAACTCCACAAAGAGGGGGTATGTCCCCTGAGGAGCCGTGATTTTTGCGTGCCTATCACAAAAAAGCTGTTTTTTGGAAAGGCATCTCGGGTTGGCCGCTCTTAACCAAACGATTGTGAAGTTAGCGGGACAAAATAAATAGGTAAGTACCACCGCTAAGTTCATTTTTACTTGCATTCGAAACGAAAACTTCAAAGGGTTTGGCTTGGCACCGCGCCGCAGGATTCAAGCGAATTTTTTTTTTAGGTGATCAGCCTCCCTATCCAAGTTAGAACCGTTTCGTTTCGATTCTCTTGCGTCGAACGCCTCGAGTTGGCCCTGCCCCCGATTCTTTTGTTCTGACCACGTGACTGAGCGTTGAGATGACTGCAGATTATCAACTTGGCTAGGGGTACAGGCAGAAATGACCGCGTTGGTACCTATCTAATTTGATGTTATGAAATGTCATTGATTTAGTCTCATGGTTTACAAAGCGAAAATCTATTTACGATACAATTAAATTCGTCGAAATTGATATTCGACCTGAGGCCCTTCATTACGAATTCTGATGAATCCTTTGTACACTGGCTGCCTATCTGAAATACTGGCAGCCTGGAGATCAATTGGATTGTATAACGATTTTAAGCAGGAATTGTTCAAATTCAAATTATAACGGTTTTCAAGTGAAGGCGCATTTGAAAAGCGAATTACATGACATGACAAGAGGGATGGCGATTGTTCTTAGGCAGGGCGTAAACGTGTGTCTTGTGTCAAATTCAAGCTACCGTGAAATCAAATATTCATTGATTTCTATAGAACCAGTACGAAATCATCTACTCCCGGCGCATATAGTCTGTCTAATAAGTCAACCGACTTGGGAATTTTGTTTAATATTTACCTAATCATTTAAAAAATACAAATATTCTGTACTTTTTATAAGGTTCTTCTGTCAGTAAACAATGATCTCTATCTCATAATCAACCTTGATTATTGAACCCGTGTTGACTACATCAGATTTCATTAAATCCTAAAAATTACCCAAGTCGTTTAACTTATTAGACAAACTCTACGTAAACATTTTTTGTGGTTTCTTCCACCACACATACTTTTTTGAAGTGAAAACTTCTTTAGCGGCGTTGAGCACTTTTTCTGTAATGGGTATAAAATCTTAAACTCGCGTCAGGACACGTGACCTGATCGAAAAAGCGTAAGACGGATGGAGAGTAGACAGCTATCCCTTATCGCGCGTTGTGAAAGGGGGCTAGACGGAAAAAATTCTCACGAAAAATTGTACCGACACTTTTACTGTCAAAATATAAATCCAAGATGGCGGCTGCAAGAAATTATCAACTTTTTCGTCATGGGTGTCGTTTTCATGGTTTTCGAGGGTGTTGAAACCGATGGTACTGTCAAAATATAAATCCAAGATGGCGGCTGCAAGAAATTATCAAATTTTTCGTCATGGGTGTCGTTTTCATGGTTTTCGAGGGTGTTGAAACCGATAGTACTGTCAAAATGTAAATCCAAGATGGCGGCTGCAAGAAATTATCATCGTTTTCATGGTTTTCGAGGGCGTGGAAACCGATGGTACTGTCAAAATGTAAATCCAAGATGGCGGCTGCAAGAAATTATCAACTTTTTCATCATGGGTGTCGTTTTCATGGTTTTCGAGGGTGTTGAAACCGATGGTACTGTCAAAATATAAATCCAAGATGGCGGCTGCAAGAAATTATCAACTTTTTCGTCATGGGTGTCTTTTTCATGGTTTTCGAGGGTGTTGAAACCGATGGTACTGTCAAAATGTAAATCTAAGATGGCGGCTGCAAGAAATTATCAACTTTTTCGTCATGGGTGTCGTTTTCATGATTTTCGAGGGTGTTGAAACCGATGGTACTGTCAAAATATAAATCCAAGATGGCGGCTGCTAGAAATTATCAACTTTTTCGTCATGGGTGTCGTTTTCATGGTTTTCGAGGGCGTTGAAACCGATGGTACTGTCAAAATATAAATCCAAGATGGCGGCTGCAAGAAATTATCAAATTTTTCGTCATGGGTGTCGTTTTCGTGGTTTTCGAGGGTGTTGAAACCGATAATACTGTCAAAATGTAAATCCAAGATGGCGGCTGCAAGAAATTATTAATTTTTCCGTCATGGGTGTCGTTTTCATGGTTTTCGAGGGTGTTGAAACCGATAGTACTGTCAAAATATAAATCCAAGATGGTGGCTGCAAGAAATTATCAAATTTTCCGTCATGGGTGTCGTTTTCATGGTTTTCGAGGGCGTGGAAACCGATGGTACTGTCAAAATGTAAATCCAAGATGGCGGCTGCAAGAAATTATCAACTTTTTCGCCATGGGTGTCGTTTTCGTGGTTTTCGAGGGTGTTGAAACCGATGGTACTGTCAAAATATAAATCCAAGATGGTGGCTGCAAGAAATTATCAAATTTTCCGTCATGGGTGTCGTTTTCATGGTTTTCGAGGGCGTGGAAACCGATAGTACTGTCAAAATGTAAATCCAAGATGGCGGCTGCAAGAAATTATCAACTTTTTCGTCATGGGTGTCGTTTTCGTGGTTTTCGAGGGTGTTGAAACCGATAGTACTGTCAAAATGTAAATCCAAGATGGCGGCTGCAAGAAATTATCAACTTTTTCGCCATGGGTGTCGTTTTCGTGGTTTTCAAGGGTGTTGAAACCGATGGTACTGTCAAAATATAAATCCAAGATGGTGGCTGCAAGAAATTATCAAATTTTCCGTCATGGGTGTCGTTTTCATGGTTTTCGAGGGCGTGGAAACCGATGGTACTGTCAAAATGTAAATCCAAGATGGCGGCTGCAAGAAATTATCAAATTTTTCGTCATGGGTGTCGTTTTCATGGTTTTCGAGGGCGTGGAAATCGATGGTACTGTCAAAATGTAAATCCAAGATGGCGGCTGCAAGAAATTATCAACTTTTTCGTCATGGGTGTCGTTTTCGTGGTTTTCGAGGGTGTTGAAACCGATGGTACTGTCAAAATATAAATCCAAGATGGTGGCTGCAAGAAATTATCAAATTTTCCGTCATGGGTGTCGTTTTCATGGTTTTCGAGGGTGTTGAAACCGATAGTACTGTCAAAATATAAATCCAAGATGGCGGCTGCAAGAAATTATCAAATTTTCCGTCATGGGTGTCGTTTTCATGGTTTTCGAGGGTGTTGAAACCGATAGTACTGTCAAAATATAAATCCAAGATGGCGGCTGCAAAAAATTATTAAATTTTTCGTCATGGGTGTCGTTTTCATGGTTTTCAAGGCTGTTGAAACCGATAGTATTGTCAAAATGTAAATCCAAGATGGCGGCTGCAAGAAATTATCAACTTTTTCCTCATGGGTGTCGTTTTCGTGGTTTTCGAGGGTGTTGAAACCGATAGTACTGTCAAAATTTAAATCTAAGATGGTGGCTGCAATAAATTATCAACTTTTTCGATATGGGTGTCTTTTTCATGGTTTTCGAGGTTGTTGAAGCCGATAGTGCTGTCAAAATGTAAATCTAAGATGGCGGATGTCAGAAATTATCAACTTTTTCGTCATGAGTGTCGTTTTCATGGTTTCGAAGATGTTGAAATAGTGCTGTCAAAATGTACATAAAATAGGATAGTATTTTTTAGTTATATTACTAGACGCTAGACGGAAAAAATTCTCACGAAAAGTTGTAACGACACTTTTTCTATAGTAAGCTATTGTAAGCCGTGCGGCGTGCGCATGTTTCTCTGTCTTTCTCTCTTTCTCTCTCTTATAGAAAGCAAGCCAGAACGGAACTTCGTTCCATCCGGGTGTCCCTTGACACCTCAGTAGTTTTTCGGAGAGATAAACTTTTTAATGTAAAATAATTGTAATAGTTTTAAAGTGTTAAATTTTTAATGTAATATAAATTGTCATGTTTGTGTACGATAGCGCAATAAATGAATATTGTATTCTACCACATAAATGATAGTACTTTTATACTGATAAAGCAATTGGTGCAAAATTATTCCCTAACCATTCCAAAATATCAAACATGCTCAACGTTAATAATCAAGTTTTCACTTCTGCCGGCACTCCCGGAGTGCAACCCGTCTTTTTTTTTTTATGTTGGGGAAAATCATGCATTGACATCCCCCGCCCTTGGGCGGAGCGGGAGATAGTGTCAGACTCTTACTGACTAAAAGACCCACCCCGTTCCTTCTAGCCTTCATACCGGGGCTCGAGCGCCCTTTCGGATAACTCTGGCCCCAGTAGGCTTCGACCCGGCTGGGTCCCTGCTGTTGCTGACAACTCCTTGAGGCGTGCGGGAACAGTGCGCGCCGTCGACGACTTGGGCTTGGTCCAGACAGTTACCGGACGGCTGGACAGTGAGCTACCCATGCTCACCGTCTGCAAGCCCGCGCCTACGTTGGCCGGAAATCGGGATCAGAATCCCGGCGGCGGCGGCGGCGATAACGCCGTTGCCTGATGCGTTCGGCCTCCTCCTTTGCGAGCATTACTGCTTCGCAGAAGTCGGCGACCGCCTGCCACTCCTCCTCGCTCCGGACCATGGCCTCAAACAAGGCCCGGCGCGAGAGGTCTCCGCCGCCGATCGCCCCCACGAGGGCACGGCGATGCTCCGCCCAAGCAGGGCACACCTCGACTGTGTGCTCCACCGTGTCCTCCGGGCGTTCCGCACAGTGGCGACACCCGGGCGTCACTTCCGCATGAATCGAGTGCAGGAAACTCCCGAACGAACCATGTCCAGTGAGTACCTGCGTCATGCGGAAGGTAAGGACGCCGTGAGGCCTTTCCAGCCACGCCTCAAAGAGGGGACTTACCGCCATGATACCACACATACTCATGACGATCAAAAAGTGTTCGGTGTCGGTAACTGAAAACTAAAAACATTTGCGCAGCGCCTTAACGTTTCTTATATGGGTACCCCCTTTAATTTTTAAAATTGTAATAATTAATTACTTATTATGTAATTTGTTTTTGTAGCGGCATACATATTCTGTGACAATTTGAATCCTCTTACGGTTTATGAAACACCGCTCGCTGACAGTCGGACGGACTGACTGACAGACGGACGGACGGATAACAGAGTCTTAGATAGTAATAGGTAATAGGATCCCATTGGCACTCTTTGAGTACAGAACCCAAAAAACACTAATCAATCGGTCACCAATCTATTATGGTATTTTTTGTTGTCCGCATTTTCTTTGTTAGCGCTTTATTTAGCGGAAGAGTAACATGGTTAACAATTTTATTATGGGTTTAAAATAAAATATGAGCATATTTAATAAATGTAAATTACGAAAAAAATCCGTTAATCGAATTTTAATCTTTCACTCAGCCATCTAAATTAGAAGAATAATAATAAAATCCAAATTAGACATTTACTGTTGTAATAAAGAGCCTGATAGAATCGTTATAAAGGTAATTTACAATTCAAAGTGAATCGGCGACTTAGTATTACCATAAGAATAGGATCAGCCATTATTATTATACAAAACTTATAATTAATGGTAAATAAGACAGTGTGAACGCTCCTCCGTAGGTATCCTGACATAACTGAGAAATTTAACATTTCGGATTCAAGGAATTTGATCTTTGATCTCACGATGTAGCGCACCCACATAATGTCTCGTTTGTGTCTCAAATCGATACAAGATTGGTGTTTTAGAGGATTTTATGACACTTATGTACGACCACTACATGGTTTTTATTACGATAATAAAAATAGTAATTTATTTGGTATCGAAATGTTTGCATTGTTTCTATAATTGGGTTTTGGTTTTGTTAGAAATAATTTAAATAACGATAATCTCTAAATATATAATTCTTCTATACTATGTCACCTAACTCCTCTAAACGGCTTGATCAATTTGGATGAAATTTCATGTGTACATATCTGAGTGGGTCCTGGGATGGTTTGAAAATACAATTGAACTCGGTGGCGCAACAAGCGGGAATTCAGTTTTTTTTTTGACTAAAGGTCAGCTTTCGAGCAGGACAACGTCTGTCGGGACGGCTAGTTTTCAGGAATTCTAGTAAGGAGAAATATTTCTGTTATAAAAAAAAAAACAAGTTGCATAATCTACCGCAACTACTTTGACGATATGGAGAGGTCAGATTGTATAGACAAAGTGGATTCGTGTATTATAAGTCGAAATCGTAAACATACAAAGTACTCCTCTCAGTAGATCCGCGTTTTATTAGCTTACCAACCAAATCTATCTTAACTCAGGTGAAATTCTAATTCCCAGTATACCTGATCACCTTACCCTCAACAAACAGCCATAAAACGGCCCCACAAACAAGGCCCCATGGCCTTATACCGGCGCCTGATCCAGTAATGGCTCGGCCACGAAAGTAACGCCACACTTGAGACATATAAGCGTCATTTTTAAGCGTCAAAAGCAAGGCCATGAACGTCAAATACTGGCCTGTAGCGTGTAAGGTGGGGGGATGAATCAGTTACAGAGTGAGTACGCATCGACGTTAGACATTGCGCGTAGAGCACAGAGTACTTTGTAATCAAATTTGTAATATACTGAAAGCGTGGACGACTGTTTCGTGCATACTGTGGAATTTTCTTTTAATTTTCTTTTAATATAATTGTTTTCGACGCTCATAAAAAAAAAACTCGTGCAAATTCGCTCGTAGCGAACTTCGTTCCTGGCTACAGCGCTATTATGTAGCCTTGTAGATAATAGACATACATTTTTTCCGTAATTTTTTATTATCTTTTTCTGTTATTTATTATTTTTGAAGTACAGTTTACATTCGGATCATTGTACTCGGGGATAGCTCAACCCCTGTCATACAGGTTGTCCTAGTTCAGGGGTTGAGATCATATTGATGTAATGTATTTTGTAGGAAATAAACAAATTACTATTGTTAATTATTATTGTTAGATATTTGTTTTTGACGCTTGACGCTGACGTTTGTAGCACAAGGCGAGTTCGCTTGGAGCGTCGCATTTCGTGGCCCTCAGATAAGGAATGGGCGAGGCCTAAAGCCGTGTTATTTGAATACCGAATGACGCCGCGCGATTGTCAATATCCGCTCGATATTGGGATATTAAGTTGCCTTATGATAAAATGGACGATTCATGCTGTTGGCTGGTCGAAGGGTGAATGCATCGATTTGTGTTATGTTGTTATAGGAGTCGGATAGTGTCCCAACCCTGTTTGCTAGGGTGCGGGATCGGTCTAATATTTTAGCGAAGTTATGACTGTATTAGCGTCAAGTGTTATCTGTCTCTAAAAGCATATTTTTTGTTCGTTTATATTTAGTAGGCCACCGAATTTGTGTTAATGCTGATGACATAGATATCTATGGTTGATAATATTTAGAATGTAATGTTTTATTATCTGGACCTCGCTCGGTTTACGTATGTACAAGAAAAGCTGCAATCCGCGACGAATGGCTTCGTATTACCAAGATCATCAGTCATCGTAATTCACAATCTTTTCAACATTATTATTAGGTATTATTCTTTTTTTTACTAGTTTTATTCGCATACAATGTTATTGTTTCTTGAATAAATAAATCAATCAATCAATGACGACCACGACCCCTCTGGCAAGAGTGTACCGACTAAGAAGAATCTGGACCATCTGATCAATATTATGAGACATTAGCTTCTGACCGCGACTTCGTCCTCATTCAATGACAATCGGCAATAGTTTCCTAATAGTGAAATAAAATTGAATAAGATTAACAATCTCCTAAATAACATTTTACAAGCATGATTGTATAAAAAAATATTTATTTATTTATATTGCAAACAATGTAAACACAGAACTTAGTAGATACGTAACCCTCAACAGCGAACAACACTGTGATAATTTTATGTTAACATTAGTAAGATCAACAAGTAAGGTCGAAACATTATTTTTAATAAGAATTTAGCTGATTTTTTAGGTATTATAAGTAATTAGAACTATCATCTGTCTGTTTTGTTATTCCTAAACGTTGTCTCCACCCTAAGGATTAGATGTTTTTGTTTCGTATCCCTTTTCTTATACTCATAGGTACTTACTAACGTAAGTAGGTACACACAATTATAAAATAAAATCGAAGTGTCTGTTTGTTATATCAAAATAACATTGTTTTTATTAAATGTATACGAAAGTACGAGTGTATGCGATAACCATTACAAAAATGTATTTTTTTTTTAAATTTGACATTTGTTCCGGCTAACCTCCAAAACAAACGGACCAATTTTGACGGGATCTTCACTGATAGATAGCTGACATTATAAGGAGTAAGTAGTTTGACTTTAGAAAAAGAATTAGAGTGTCACGCAAAAAATTTCTTGACGTTGTGACCAAATGGCTGTGCTGTTTTACAAGTGTGATGCGGACCACGCCACAATTATTGCGGTAACTCCCCTCTTTGAGGCGTGTCTGGAAAGATCTCACGGCGACCTCACAGGGCCGTTTTATCCATTAGGCATTTTAGGCAACTGCCTAGAGGCCCCGCCAGGTTCAGGGGCCTAGCGCTTCAGGAAAAAAATTAGCTACATTTTATAAACAGAAAAAAAAAATAATTTGAAATTTCGATGAGCAATCCTAGCATTGGATTATGCGAAAAACTGTCAACAGACGGAGTTAATAAAACACAATCTTTCATTATCAACGTGTGAGTGCAGAGCATATTCATTGGCTTTTGTTGATAATTTTGTTTATATAATTTACATAATATAAAATTGAATCAATCAACTACATGGAAAAATGAAACATAATTCGATATATTACTATACGCCCGTGTACATCACTGCATAATTTTTAAATCAATATTTTAAAATATTTTTTTATTTTTTATTTATAAAACGAAGATCTTCTACTAAATACATTCAGTCAAAAAAGGGTCGGGAATGGTTTGTTTATGGTTCGATATTTATATTAAATACAGTGCTGTTTTTAGTTATATCATATCTAGTGTGTATTGCAAATTTCATAATGGACAAAAACATCGAACAAAGAGTTTGTCTTAAATTTTGAATCGCCAATGGAATTTCGGGTTTGGAGCCACTGAAAATGTTAAAAAAGGCTTACGGTGGATCGACTTTATCAAAAACACATGCTTATGAGTGGTACAAAGCATTCAAAAGCGGTCGAGATGTCATGGAAGATTTGCCTTGCTCTGGTAGGCCATCAACCTCTGCAACTGAAGTTAACATCGCAAAAGTAAAGGAAATAGTGACTGAAAATCCTCATTCAAGTTTGAGAGAGATAGCCGCTGAACTTTCTGTATCTCAAGAGTCGATCCGTACCATTTTAACTAATCATTTGGGTATGAAACATGATGCCGCTGGGCTAGTCTCAAAAGACCTGAATTTTCTCCAAAAACTCAATCGCATGAGAAAATAAAAAATCAAAATCAAAGCATTTATTTCAAATAGACTATTTGCAGGCACTTTTGAATAGTCAAATGTCGGTCAGTCCAAGAAAAGTGAAGCTAAATTGCAGAGAGTCGCTGAGGACATGCTAGGACGAGTCAATTCCGACCCAACATTCATGTAACGCATTGTTACTGGCGACGAGACGTGGGTTTACGAATTTGACATGCAAACAAGTCAACAAGCTTTGGAGTGGCGCCTTCCAACTGAACCAAAACCGAAAAAACCACGCCAAAGTCGATCAAAAGTCAAAGTCATGTTGACTGTTTTCTTTGACTATAGCGGTTTTGTGCACTCGGAATTCTTACCGGAAGGTCAAACGGTAAATAAAGAATATTATTTGAGCGTTATGCGGCATTTAAGAGAGCAAACTCGATGAAAAAGGCCAGATTTGTGGAAAAAAAAATCTTGGATTTTGCACCACGATAATGCGCCTTCGCACAAGGCCATCATTGTGAACGAATTTTTGACCAAACACTCAACAAATACCATCGAGCAGCCACCATATTCGCCAGATATGGCTCCAGCAGACTTAAATATTTTTCCTAAACTCAAATTACCACTTCGTGGCACCCGTTTTCAATCTGTAGAAGACATAAATGAGAATTCGCGGCGAGAACAGAACTCAATTTCGGAAACAGCGTTTAAAAAATGTTTTGATGATTGGATTATTCGTTGGCGTAAGTGTATCGTTTCTGAAGGGGCACACTTTAAAGGTGATAAAATAAATTTGGATGAATAACAAAAATTTTGTGTATTATTGATCTTTTCCCGGTACTTTCTTGACAGAGTAGTATATTGTAGAATAATATATATTTTTACGGAATTTTTAAAGGTACCATATTCTATGGCCACGGTACTTTCATAAGATTAGCAGTAGGTACTAGTTCGTTGGCATGACCGCGGCATTCCCCGATTTGTTCAATACGTATCACAGACACAACATTTTCGTACTATTTAATCGTTGAATTTTCACTTCGACGAATTTCTTTGAGAGATTTACGGCCGTGAAAAAAAAAGAGAGTTTTACAGTTTGTGTTTGAAAACTTACGATTTTAGATCTTAGTATTGGATATTTATTTGTAAAGACTGCAGAAGTGCTTCGGGCTTCGAGAAAATCGATGACACGATGAGAAAATTAAAATAGTGTAAACTAAAGTTTCATAAACTGAAGTTACAATTATTATATCTACGTAAGTTTTATTATTTTTTACATATTTTATTCACCTGATTACAGATGTAAGGCCGGTTTAAAACTAATTAAACCCACCGTTTAATACCAATATAAACCATTTTTGTCGATTTAAACGAAACTGTAAGGGTTCGTAGTTGACTACGGAACCCTAAAAACAACGTAATTATGAATAAATTTATGTAAGACCCAAAATATAATAAGAAGTCAGAAAAGGGTAGGGGGCCCCGAGACGTGCATTGCCTAGGGGCTCCGACATTTATAAACCGGCCCTGCGCCCTCACCTTCCGCATGACGCAGGTTCTCACCGGACGGCTCGGGAGGTTCCTGCACCGGATTCGTGCGGAAGTGACGCCCGGGTGTCGCCACTGTGCGGAACGTCCGGAGGACACGGTAGAGTACACAGTAGGTACAAGTGTGTCCCGCTTGGGCAGAGGGCCAGACGGGTCCAGCCTCCTGGGGCCAGGTTAGGGGAAGCTCGGTCCCGGTACGAAAGGCAAGAAGGAACAGGAGGGGGTTTTAGTCAGTAAAAGTCTGACTCCCGCTTTGCCCTAGAGTGGGGGATGTCATTAGATGATTTTCCCACCGAAAAAAAAGTCTGATGTGGACGAAGTCGCGGGCACTAGCTAGTTTGCTATAAAATTGCAAACACAATCCCTGCAAAGTTATGAAAGTTCCGTAATTAATGTGTGATCGGCTCTCCAGACAGACAGCAGGCGATGTGACGCGATCAGGCGATCATACATGATCCTCATCAATCAAAGCTCAATAAACGTTAACGAAGAACAATTACCGGACGATCATCTCTTAGTTACTCCAATTAGGATATGGCTAACTTTGCAGATTCTACGACTGGCTAGACAGTTGTGTAGCTGGACTTGTTTTATTTATTCAATTTTAGTGTTCCGTAACTTAAAAGGACAAAAACGGAACCATTTTATGATCACTTTGTTGTCTAAAGACCCTTTATCTTGGGAACGCGTGAAGGTATCGAGTTGAAATTAAAACCATATTATAGGTACCTACTCAGGTCTGCGGTCCCTTGAAACTGTAAAAAATCAAACTTCTAAGTTAACGAAAAAAGAGATACGGTCGTTGATGTCGTAAAAAAAAGTGTATTTTGACACTCAAAGAAATCAAAATTCATTTCATTTGATATTTTGGAAACATAGTATCTTGTGGATATTATCTAGGCTTCTATTGAAATCAATTTATAAATTTGCGCAAAACTAATCCAGTTAATCTCTGAAAATCTGTTATTTTACATAAACTTTGACACATGAAGTGTTGAATATATGAATAAAGTGAATTTTTACTCAAAATTTTAAAAAGTCAAAAATGTATAACAATACAAGCCTTGTAAATATCAAGATTCTAAATAGCGACAATTTTTTTCAAAAACTTTTAAGGGCTAAAAAAAAACATGTATTTCCTGGAACAAGTTTTGTAAAATATTTGAATAATCACGGAATTACCGTATGCTAACAGAGTTTATAGGCGTTATATCTCTTTTTTCGCTTTGCCTTTTCGTCAAACATCGCGTTGGATTGTGTTAGATGAAGTAACAAGCTTTTTAAAGCATGATGTTGACGATAGGCGAGTGGAAAAGCAGCTTCATTTTAATACGGGAATTGAACTGTTTTTATAGGTTTGCACGGAACCCTCAATGCGCGAGTCCGAATTACACTTGCCGAGTTTTTTAAGATTTTTGGGTTGGCTCCTGAATCTTTTAAGCCACGTCTTCATAAAAGTCGTCACTTTTTTTTTCATCCGCATGATGCAACACATTCTATTGCTTTTGCTGTATTTGCCAGCAAATACTTTTCGGCAAGCTTCGCTGAGGCAGTCAGCAAACTCAGCACCATTTACCTACTGCGATAGCACCTGTTGGCTGTTTCAATGATTCCACATATTGTCCAGTTGTTAAGATACTTGTGATAGAAAACTACACCAATTTAACATCACAATATCCACTAGAAATCCATTTGCGAATAATTGAAACAGCCGGAACTTCACTCGAATAATTCCATCAAATAAAGGCTGGACTTACAGTTTATTTACACTATCTAGGTACACTAATATTACAACGAGGTAAAGTTTGTTTTTTTGCTTGTAGGATTTCTGAAAGTACTGCATATTCTCTAAGAAAAACGTCGAACTCCAAATAGCTCTCGACTCGTCGCGACGAGTCGAGAGCGCAGTACATTGAATTAACAATCCAATGTATACGTGTATTGGATTGTAAATCCTATGTACGTATTTGGAGTTCGACGTTGCGGCCAGCGCTGCGCTCAAGGCTGTTTTCTTAGAGTATAGCACGCCTGGGCCTCAAGTCTGCTATTAAAATAGTGTCAGAATAGTCTAACATTGATTTCATAATTGTTGATTTTGACAAGTTTTGGTAATCTACTAATATAATGGCGTCATTATGACTTTCCGATGGTCAACCACTGACACTCTATTGAAAGAAATGGCATAGAATGGTAATCTCGTACATGACAAATGAATATCTGACGTATGCGGTAATCTGCAAAAATTTTGACCGTTCCTTTGATCAGTAAGATCATTAAGACGTCATTGCGCAATTAGTGCTTTTAATAAGCTCGATATTGACATCCTACCACAGTTCTATTACAAGACCATTGACCGATCAATGATTGATCATTATGAATTAGCAGATTGCAAACTTTTAGCAAAATGACAATGGGATCGTGTTGGAATGACAAATTTATAAAAATAGCAGACTTAGGCCCCTGGTCTGATTGCTAAAATGTTTTCCCCAATAGAAAGCTGCTTTATTTTTGAGTGACTTAAGCAATATTTTACGTACGCGGGCGAAGCCGCGGGCAAATGCTAGTTGTTAATAAAATTATAATTCAAATCAACTACAGACGTCTCACAAACCTCGTTCATTGCGGCCAGGTTTGTGCGAACTGTCGTATCATCGTATGAACATACATATGACATAAGTCTTATAAAATTATATTATTTATGTACGAGCACGTACCGAGGTGCGTGAGACGTGACGAGACTGGGGAAACTCACGCAGTTCGAGAAACTTATGAGATGAGATGACGAATACGGCTTCTAGACTTCTAGTTAAGTGACATTTGGGAATTTGTTAGTGAAAATGGGAGGTATAATTAAAAGTATATAAAACTCAAATATTTACTAAACTAAGAATTTGTACTAAATCTAACTATGTACTTTTTTATTGTTGATAAATTCGCGCTTGATCGCTATCTTATTTGAAGGTAAGCGACGAAGGACGCCTATCTAGAAGTAAGCTAGTCACTCTTGACTTAAAGATTCCCGGGTTGTAGCCACCAGGAAACACAGACTCCGACAGGGAACTCCACTCCTTAGCTGAACGCTCAATGAATGTGTTCCCAAAACGTTTATTGCGTAAAGGTGGGATGTCCACCATGTACCGGTGGCGCATCGCCGTATGCCTGGTGGTCCGAAGATGGAACGGACTAGGTTAGGCTATGCGATTCCGGCACACACTCCTCGAAATGCACCCGGTAGAAAACCGACAGGCTAGCAACATGGCGTCGATGCTCAAGACTTTGAAGTTTCGAGCACAAAAACACAAAATACACTCTGGCGTTCAATCAATCAATCAATCAAAAATATTTTATTTCACATAGGCCTACATGGGCACTTATAAAACGTCAGAAGCTAGTGCACGGTTCCAAATTGGTCGTTTCCTATGGAGAAGAACCGGCAAGAAACTCCATGGTTACTCTTTTAAAAAAGTGGGTGTTTTTACAATATTGATATTATATTATGTAAGAACAGTGTAGACCAGTCAAATATTGTACACAAAAGCACAATAAAAATTTTCTCAGTAAAAAACAAAGTAAGTCGTAATAGGAAGTAGTCTAAGTTCGTGGAGTATGCAGTGTTCTCACATTCACAATACAAAAAGAGGCTATATAAAAAAAATCAGGTATAATATAATGATTACAACTATCAATAAAATGTTAACAAAATAAATTACTAACGAATTTATGACAGTTGAAATATAAATAAAAAATAAAAATATTGCAAAAGCAATGTGTCAGAGAAAAAAAAAAATGTATATCTAATTATTAAAACAAAGGTGGAGCAGTTATAGACAAAATATTGACGATTTACCAGGGGGCCACATGTGCAGAGGTAGTCATTGCCAAACAAGCGTGTCTTCGACGTAGTCTTTAACCTTGTAATATGCTTTTTCGGTTAGGACACGCTTGATATGAGATTTGAATTTTCCCTCACTAAGTTCTGTTACCGCCTTTGGCAGCTTATTATAAAAGCGAATGCTGTTTACTAAGAATGACTTGCTAGTCTTAGCTAGTCTCCATTTGGGTAAGACAATTTCGTTGAAGTACTCTTCTACACCGCTGTCAGAATGTGCCCAGAAGACTAATTCTCTGGCCAAAAAACGAACCAGCCCTCTGGTCATACACTGTGGATCAGTCGATATGAAATTTCCATAGAAGGGCGAGAGAAATAAAGACGCGCATTGGGATCCTATGACCTAAGCGTTTCGACCTCAAACGGCTCAAAACGAATGAATTTTGGAATAAAGGTAAATGAAAAAAGCGATTAAAGGGACGGAGTTGATTTGGTTATGAGTTCAAAGGTTTTAATTTCGTTTTTCCTATCCTAATTCAAAACATCTTATTTTTACACTTCCCGTCACAAAAAAGTGGCGTAAACCCTTTTATAAAATGCACCGTTGCCTATATTTTTTGTACCAAAATCAATCAAAGCGAGCATGCCATAGATTTGCCGAATTCGCTTTGTCACGTTACATATCGCTTCGTTATGAGACAAATTCTTTACCGAAAATAAATCTGCACTATTTTCGTAGTTCCAAGTTCTGTGAAGAACCATGAAGAATGTTGTATATTTACGCCATACACGAACGTGACTCCGGTCGCCAGCCATTTGACATTTGCCTGACAACTTTATCCTATTACGCGCAATTCATTCGACGCGTAATCATTTGCATTCTATTGTTACTATGTATTTAAAAATGGAAACAAACAATAGATTTTTTTTTCTAATTTCTACTTCCTTTTTTGTTGAAACTGCGAAGTGGATTGTTTATAGCCAGTATTTTCTTTTCTCGGGATTTTGTTGAGCTCGCTGAGAACCATTGTTGGGAATGGGAACTAAGAAATATGAACTTGGGACGAGTTTGTTATTAGTAATTTCAGAACTGCGAATTTTATTCTATTGTTCAAAGTAGGATAGGTAGAAGTTATGAAGCTTTGACGTATTTTCCGTTGATGTTTCTTGATATTTTTTAATTAAATGTACCTTAAAGCTTCCTTTGTGGTTTAGCAAACGCTGTTAGAAATAGTTATTTGCTAATTTCGCGAAAACTGCGTTGTTAAAAATTGTTTATGGGTAAACATTTTCTTATTCTCAATAATTTGAATCAACGAGCTTATACAAAACTAAACTTAAATTAGACTTTTTAATAAATCACAATAAATTCATGCGAATGTCAAATTTTATTTTAAGCTATTGCATAGCTTCTATCGCGGGCCTTGAGCGTGGAGACCGAATCCAGAAATTCCGTAACGAAAATAACCTAACACCTCCCACTCATTTGTGTTTTGAGCGTGGTGACCGATAAGAAAACAAATGAGTGAACAATCAATCAAAATTCAATTCAATGTGTGAAAGTGTAACTTCAATTAATATCAAAGAAAAAAAAACAAAGGAAAAAAAATACTGCATAAATAAAATAAATAAATAATTATAATTGCATAAGTTGATAACCGCGGCAGTCCCCGAGTGCCACACGTCTTTTTTTTTTGTTTTGTTTTCGCACGGTTTGTGCATTTATATATTAATCGCCTTCGAAAAGGAGGAGGTTCTATGTTTGGCTGAATGTTTTTTTTTGTATATATGTTGAAAATTATTTTTTTGATTGAAAGTTTCCAAGTTGGTCCCATAGAAATATTGTTATGATCTGATCATGAACTTCGAAGATACGGAACAGAACTCCTCATAGCATCACAGCAGAATTGTCGTAACATGTAAAATTGCTTTGTTTACACGTGTAGTCGATGACTGACTGAAAGAAAAGGGGGAAGGGATGTATCGAACTGATCTGGTGATGAAGCCGGAAGGTAAATTAATGTAATCCAACCGTGTTTGGGATTATTAGAAACGTTATAAGATGCACTCTGGTTTTAAAGTATTTAAGTTTGGCTGAAGGGTACTTTTTAGTGGTGGTACCATAACTAAAAAGTGAAAAATTAAAAACTTTTTACAAAAAAAATAATTAAACCGACTTCAATGTAAAAAAAAAACACTTAAAAGTACAAAATAACTTTAACTTCGGAAATTACGAAGAAACGACCGACTTCCGAAATTAAAGTTATTTTGTACTTTTAAGTGTTTTTTTTACATTGAAGTCGGGTTTTTACGTAGAATCGTTAAAACAGACGATATTGGTAAATTAGAGCTGAGAATTTTATTGTGATAGCAAGCTTCTCTGAGGTAGTCAACTTGCAGCGAAGCTTGTTGAGACGGCTGATTACATACATTTACTGCCAAATACTTGCGAAATACGATTAGAATGTGTTACATCCGTATTCTCATGTAAAATAAAGTGACTATTCTATATCTACTAAAAAAAACATTTTTACATTTTTACTAAAAAAACCTTTTTTAGAAAAAATCCCGCAAAAAACTAGTTATTTTGATTGAGGTCGACAATCGGATCTCTTTAAAATACCTATTAATTCCTAATTCTAATACCGGGCAGCTAGGAGATGAGTTGGAGATTGGATTAGTTATCGGTTCGTTGATGAAGGACCTTAAAGTCGGTGGCACTAAGACGATTAGGACCCAGATAAGTCTGACTGTAGTTAGCTAAGTGTCTGCCCAATTAAAACTTTTGCCGATTAGTCCATGATTGCTTTCTCTAAAATTGATTCTTCAAGTTGAATAGGAAAGATAGAAATATTATTTAGATTACGTTTTGGAATTAATAAAAATATACATAGGAAATAGTTTTAAAAATAATTTTCTAATAATATTTTTATGAAGGAAAAGATTCTCTGAAACGTAGACGGTTATTTTTAAAATTGATGTAGATTTTTTTAAATGTTTTTAGCCTGGATACTAAGTCCTTTAATCCGTAGAATAATTTTTAAATTGTAATTTCCATAGATCAAATAAAACCGTATTATTTATCTACGGTAATTTCTAATTAGAAAAAGTTTTGTTCTACACTACCGTCAAATAAATAATTGTACAACGAACTCTTGAATGACAAGAACAAACTTGTGTGATAAATCAAAACACTTCAGGATAAATTGTATAAATATTTTATTCACTTTGATCAACACAATTTCATACTTATCGTTCTATTAACAATCATTTACAAATACACAGATTAGTCGGACATGTTTTCTGTTCAACGACTCAAAGCAGACTGACTCTGTCCAAAATGACAGTAACAAACTCAGTGTTTCCCTACCACAAACTTTCACAAACACTCGGTCGACTAACCGACCAATCAGAGCAAAGTAAAGAGTACGTAACATCAATTGACTAACTAATATACATTAGAGTTTATCTAATAATTAACTGCAAGTAAATATTTCATTTTAACAATTATGATATATTTATACAAAACAAATCCATAAAGTCTAGTATTATAAATTATTACTTAATATCTACAACGAATGTCTAAAGTTCATGTAACTACTAGCGCCATCTATCGCTTATCATTGGAAGTTGAACGATTTATGAATATTTTCTTTAAAAATCATTACATTCGGCCATCCGACATCGTGCGATCTCCTGACGCACGATTACAATTAAAATGATAGGATATTTTCATTAAAATTATGAAACTTAATTCCAGTTCTACAAGGAACTGAGTCTTACATTCATAATCATTACATTCGGCTTAGTCTTGATTATTTGCTTTATCGTCACGTCATATGTTTATAACATTCTCATCACACGAAGAATAGAGTATTTTTTTTTGTCAAAGGCTTTTCTCTATATCCGAGTTTATATAAGGTCGGAGGAAAGTATGCTTCTAAATGTTATTCCTCAGTTTGCCAAAATCGGTAATTACAGTAATTTTATACTTAAAACTTTGTTTTTTTTCAATGGATCTATGGATTTTAAAATGAGGCAAATTCAATTTTACCCTCATAATTGCAATCAGATCTACTAATCTTTATTAAACCATTTATGCTGTAGGCTGTATCAAGGATTTTACTGATAACGAAAGTATCTTTTTGCTAGTCTAACCCAAGTGGTAGTTTTGTGGCAGTGTGTCTAGTGGGACATTTAACAGAATTAATAACACGCCATAGGCATATGTTTCCTTGGTGTTCGTCATAGGAATCATTTTATTTTGCTAGGGGATTTAAAATAGTGGTTATACATTTTAGCAAAACCGCGCTCAACCTTAGACAAGATACAGCGTTAAAAACAAAGTCAATACCATGACTATCGCAAAAGCTCTTGATAGTAGGGTATCTAAAAGAAATCCATGATTGCAGTATTATTCAAGTTAATAAACTACTGTCAAATATGTTTTATAACCAACACTCAATTAGGTACTGAAAACCATTGGTCAATGTTAATTATGTGAGACTGTAAGCATAAAGTAAAATTGATCAGCTTTTTGTTCGAAAGTATTCTTCATTATTTACGCGCACTGAATTCACTTCATGTCATTAGGTTTTTCATCGGGTTCAGCTATAAGAATTTGAAATCTAGATCTTATTCATTTAATCCTAAGCAAATGCTGGCGCTTGCTCTCTCATTTTGTTTCTATTGTGTCTCTAGTCAAAGTATTCGAAAATTTGATATTTAGATCAATTCTCGTCTCAATACTATAAACAGCAACAGTATTCGTCTTAATTTCTGTGGAAAACATGATATTACGACTTAAGGTATCGATATACGCGTCCTAGATCTTACACTCTCAGTGGTTAAATGAAACTCACAAATCTGTAGCCACCATGTTGCTACATGTTGTGTGGCGACTCGTTTAGTCAGAGTTCATTACTTTCATTATTTGAAAGCATAATATAAAACAGAAACTTAAGCATTTAGAATAAAAGTGATCCTTCAGCTAGAGGCTAAGGGCTTTATTGTACTAATATTATCTCTCAAATAATATTAGCAGCATATGTGCGTGATTTCGTACCAAGTAAAGGTTCTAATAATGAAGTTTCGGATCGCACTGTTCGTCAAACTTTATTTTTATTTGAAACCTTGAAATTGGTCCTCTACTCTAGTGTATGGATTTTCAATCCATCTTCCCCTTAACCGAATAAATAACGATGTAATATTTAGCTCTATTTAAATCATTCATTGTATCATAATCATCTTAGGAACCGGCTTCGATTTCAGTCTGGACGACGAGAACTAGTTATGGTCATGTAATAGTATATATTTTATCCTACTTGTAAAATAAATATCATTGTGTTCTCTATCTATGGAATCAGTCTCTGCTACAGTATGCACACGTCACAGGAATTGAAAACGTGTAATAAATCCATTTCCTCGTCTACAATTTAATGGTTTGGCTCAATTCCTAATAGATTTATCATTAATCCCGTGTGTATAAATTTCTATCTGCAGCTCTTTTACTTATATGTTATCCGTATATAAGCATTAATTTGTCGTAATAATATTCACATAAGTTACACCTTAATTCTTACTAGCTAACATTTCTGCTTGAAACCGACCATAATTCTGCTCATTAGATAAAATCATTTTAGTTTAGTTTACCACTTCGTCACTAAATGCTAACTTACAAAACTTTTCAAGGTTTCGTAAATTTTCTATTTTCTCTTGGTAAGACTAGCAAGTTTTTGAGACAAATTGTATAGTCAGTTTCTGATCCTACTTGCTTAATACAAATCAATTATAATTACTCTTTCTAATCAAACTTAAATACTCTCAAAATTTACAGAAGTGATAGAACTCCCGTATCACAAAGTTCCAATGGATATGTTCAAACCTCGATACTTGTAACGCTTTCCTCCTTGAAAATCATTCAACCACTCTTTTAGACCAACGTGGGGTACCTCTTCGCTTCTTGCATCGTGGTGGTGTCTTATTCCTTCCAAATCGTCTCTTTGCATCATTTTTCTTCAAGTCTGTACTGTTTGAACCAGGAACTATCTATTTGTTCAATAAGACTGGCAATTTTTCCTTCTGTAGTTCTGTCGGAATCCAAGTCCTCAAAAATAAAAAAATCAGTGGTTAAAACATTTACAGGAAATAGTACTTGTATCGTTCATTTGAAACTCTTTTTTAAGAATCAAATCCCAGTGTTAAATTATACTTTCAATTCAATTTATCTATACCTATAATATCTTCAAAAACTATAACAATGTTCAAATCTCATCCAATAAACAGTTCAAATATGATATGAATAAACTTAATAAATTATTCAATTCATTTACAACATCTGCATTAAGCCAACGTATTCAGACTAAAATCACATTAATAGGTAAATTCATACGTTACTTACGCTCTTGAGGATAATTTCATCTGCACCGGGCACACTAAACCCGAATCTTAATTGGCTCATCTGGCCAAATCAAATGGCCCACTTGGCCTCAGATGGCCCACTTGGCCTCAAATGGCTCACTTGGCCTCAAATGGCCCACTTGGCCTCAAATGGCCCACATGGCCTCAAATAGCCCACTTGGCCTCAAATGGCCCACATGGCCTCAAATGGCCCACTTGGCCTCAAATGGCCCACTTGGCCTCAAATGGCCCACTTGGCCTCAAATGGCCCACTTGGCCTCAAATGGCCCACTTGGCCTCAAATGGCCCACTTGGCCTCAAATGGCCCACTTGGCCTCAAATGGCCCACTTGGCCTCAAATGGCCCACTTGGCCTCAAATGGCCCACTTGGCCTCAAATGGCTCACTTGGCCTCAAATGGCCCACATGGCCTCAAATGGGTTCGCTTAGCTTCATCAAAGGCATGCTTGCCTCATCCCTCATTAAGGCTCGCTTGGTCTTATTAAGGCTCACTTGGCTTCGTCAAAGGCACGCTTAGCTTCATCAAAAGCACGCTTGGCTTCATCAAAGGCACGCTTAGCTTCATCAAAGGCACGCTTGGCTTCATCAAAGGCACGCATGGCTTCATCAAAGGCACGCTTGGCTTCATCCAAGGCACGCTTGGCTTCGTCAAAGGTACACTTGGCTTCATTAAAGGCACGTTGGGCCTCATCAAAGTCACGTTTGGCCTCATCAAAGGCACGCTTGGCCTCATCAAAGGCACGCTTGGCCTCATCAAAGACACTCTTCGCCTCATCAAAGCACTGAAATCAATTCAAAACATTTCAAATGAACCATCATTAAGGCTCGCTTGGTCTTATTAAGGCTCGCTTGGCTTCGTCAAAGGCACGCTTGGCTTCATCAAAGGCACGCTTGTCTTCATCAAAGGTACACACTTAGCTTCATCAAAGGCACGTTTGGCCTCATCAAAGGCACGTTTGGCCTCATCAAAATCACGCTTGGCCTCATCAAAGACACTCTTGGCCTCATCAAAGCACTGAAATCAAATCAAAACATTTCTAATGAACTATTTACAGACTCTTAAATTGCCAAGAAGTCAGTAAGTCAGCAAATTGACGGTAATTACATATTCCAAAGTGTAGTAGATCTCTATGGAGAAGAAAATCCATTTACAGCCTTTTAAATCGTGTTATACATATACAAACTCAGTTTTAACTTTGTTCTCTCAAATTCATTTATTGTTTGTCATAGGTGGAAATTTAGTTCATAAAACAACAGTACAAAATAAATATCATTTATCATTTAAGACTTATCATTTATCATCTATCATCTATCATTTATCTTTTATCGTTTAACATTTATAAATAAATAAATTTATCATCATTTATCATTTACTATTTATCATTTATCGTTTATCGTTTAACATTTATAAATAAATAAATTTATCATTTATCACTGATCACTGACCACCTATCACTGATCGCTTATCACTGATCACTTATCACTGATCACTAATCACTGATCACTAATCACTGGTCACTAATCACTGGTCACTAATCACTGGTCACTAATCACTGGTCACTAATCACTGGTCACTAATCACTGGTCACTAATCACTGGTCACTAATCACTGGTCACTAATCACTGGTCACTAATCACTGGTCACTAATCACTAATCACTGGTCACTAATCACTGGTCACTAATCACTGGTCACTAATCACTGGTCACTAATCACTGGTCACTTATCACTGGTCACTTATCACTGGTCACTTATCACTGGTCACTTATCACTGGTCACTTATCACTGGTCACTTATCACTTATCACTAATTATTTATCACTAATTACTTATCACTTATCACTGATCACTTATCACTTATCATTCATTATATATCATTTATCATTATTGTGACATACTAATAAGGGGTACAACATGTTTTTACAACTATGCGTCGAAACGAAAGGGAAATTATCGTGCCACACAAAATAATCCGAGGCAACAATGACAATTATCGCTTTGGGAAATAGGAAAATTTTACATATAAACTGTTCTTTTTTTTTTTAATCTATCACTATACGAATTCGATGAAATTAAATAAAGGAAAAGCAACCCAATTTGAAATATAGAAACTAAAATGAATCATCAGCATTTAAGAGGTGTTTAGTCTTGTCAACGTTCGATTACGAACATGACGCGCATATCTGTACCACTCAGTTCACACATTTGAAGGGAATCGAATGATTCAATACACGAGCCTGTCACCATCAGTAAGAAATTTGGGTGAGTATGATACTGGTCTAAAATACTTGGCACACTTGGCTAAAAAAATAAATAAATCTCGAGCTCACTTAGCTTCAATTTAGGCACACATAACCTCTTGTCTGAAGTAACACTAGCACACATGGGAAAAAGAATAAAAAATATCTCGAGCTCATTTAGCTTCAATTTAGGCAAACAACTTCTTGGCTTAAAGTAACACTTGCACACTTTGGTGACAAAAAAAAAAAAATATCTCGAGCTCACTTAGCTTCAATTTAGGCACAAATAACCTCTTGTCTAAAATCACACTAGTACACTTGGAAAGACAAAAATATATTTCTCGAACTCATTTATCTTCAATTTAGGCACACATAACCTCTTCCTGTTATCACTGCACATATTTGTAGGCATATCCCACTTCTGAAATGTGATAAATCAAAACACTTCAGGATAAATTGTATAAATATTTTATTCACTTTGATCAACACAATTTCATACTTATCGTTCTATTAACAATCATTTACAAATACACAGATTAGTCGGACATGTTTTCTGTTCAACGACTCAAAGCAGACTGACTCTGTCCAAAATGACAGTAACAAACTCAGTGTTTCCCTACCACAAACTTTCACAAACACTCGGTCGACTAACCGACCAATCAGAGCAAAGTAAAGAGTACGTAACATCAATTGACTAACTAATATACATTAGAGTTTATCTAATAATTAACTGCAAGTAAATATTTCATTTTAACAATTATGGTATATTTATACAAAACAAATCCATAAAGTCTAATATTATAAATTATTACTTAATATCTACAACGAATGTCTAAAGTTCATGTAACTACTAGCGCCATCTATCGCTTATCATTGGAAGTTGAACGATTTATGAATATTTTCTTTAAAAATCATTACACTTGTAACTAACAACTTGATTCAGGAGTTTCTGCACATCAAGGAACTTGAAAACTACAAAAACTTAAAGACTGAAACAGACTGACGACATCCACAATTAATCGCCCCTTTCTACGCTGTCTTTAATTAATTAGCTACTCTGTAGGATCTTTGAAACTAAACTTTAGTAAAGTATTTAGTTCTTGTTTGAAGTTTTGTTATTTGGGGCAAAAGGCTTTACACATAAGATGCTTGAGCCTCAATCAGTCACCAGGAAACTGAAGAATTAAGCTAAAGACAAACCAAGCCTTTATGTAGATATACAACTATTACACAACGCCGTCTAGTCCCAAGCTAAGCAGAACTTATGTTATGAGTCCTAGACAACTGATAAACATACTTATATATTTCTAAATACATACATATTATAGACTAGCTTTTGTTCGCAGCTTCGCCTGCGTACATAATATATAGCCTAGATCACTCAGGAATAAAGCTGTTTTCTATCAGTGAAAAAATTTTAGCAATCGGACCAGTACTTCCAGAGATTACCTCCTACAAACAAAAAAATAAAAAAACAAACTTTACCTCTTTATTAAATTAGTGTAGATAAATTACACCCAGACACAGAACAAATGATCATGCTCATCACATAAACATTTGTTCTGGGTGGGAATAGAACCCACGGCCTCCAGCATAGCAGTCAGGACCACTGACCACTAGACCAACAGGCCAGTCCACGTATGCTTCGTATCATGACATCTAGGCTCCTTTTTACTTGAAAATCTAATTTCATGAAATGGATTCGCGGTTCGGGAAGGTGTGTCAGACTTTTTCTGACTAACCACACCTATTTTCCTTCTTTGCCTTTTGCGTTCCAGGATCACGGGTTTTCCTTTCAGTAGTCAACCCATGGCCCCAGTAGGCTTCGGGCCTGCTGGGCCCCTACGGTTTTGCTACCACATGTGATAGCGTTGCGTATGCCTAGTATGTTTTTATTCATTTATTTTCAAACAAATTCAAGAGTCTCGATGTCTTAATACGTAGCATATATGGCGGCATATCTGAGCTCAGTTCGAGGGCGGATCCAGCTTTGGCGCCAAGGGGGGGGGGTCCCATTTTCGTGTTTTTAAGCTATTGCATAGCTTCTATCGCGGGCCTTGAGCGTGGAGACCGAATCCAGAAATTTCGTAACGAAAATAACCTAACACAACACTCATTTATTTTTTGAGCGTGGTGACCGGTAAGAAAACAAATGAGTGAACAATCCATCAAAATTCAATTCAATGTGTGAAAGTGTAACTTCAATTATCAAAGAAAAAAACAAAGGAAAATAAATACTGCTTAAATAAATAATTATAATTGCAAATGTTGATAAAATGCTATGCAATAGCTTTACCGCGGCAGTCCCCGAGTGCCACACGTCTTTTTTTTTTTGGCGGGAGAAATCTTCCAAACGACATCCCCCGCCCTTGGGCGGAGCGGGGGATAGTGTCAGACGCTTACTGACTAAAAAACGTTCCTTTGTTGCCTTTCGTACCGGGGCCGAACTTCCCTTTCGGATAACCCTGGCCCCAGAAGGCCAGAAGGCTTCGATCCGGCTGGGCCCCTGATGTTGCTGACAACTCCTTGAGGCGCGCGGAGACAGAGCGCGCCGTCGACAACTTGGGCTCGGTCCGGACAGTTACCAGACATTCGGACAGCGAGGTACCCATTGCTCGCAGTCCGCAAGCCCGCGCCTACGGTGGCCGGAAATCAGGATCGGAATCCCGGCGGCGGATGGGACGCTGTGAGCGCTGTTGCCTGATGCGGTCGGCCTCCTCCTATGCTAGCATTACTGCATCGCAGAAGGAGGTAACAGCCTGTCACTCCTCCCCCCTCCAGACGCGTGATGCGTATTTATTCCTTATTTTAGGTGGGAACTTATCCGGCTCTAGATGGCGCAAGATGATGTGTCAGACTCATAATGATTAAACCTACCTGTGTTCCTTTACTTGCTCTTGCGTAATATGCAAAAATAAGTTTGTATTCTTGCAAATAAACTATGAAGAGATCAATAACTTTAGAACTACTTATTTCGCCAAATTTTTGGTATAATTAATAAAATAGTTTAGTTAATATTTCAGTTTTTTTTTTTTATGTACATATTATATAGATATTAGGGAACAAAATTAATGAAATGACTTTAAATCATTATATTCTTTTAAAATCCAATGATTTCCCACACATTTATTTGTATTGTGAGTGATCGACACCATTGTTTGGTGAGGCACAGAAATATGACCCTTTCAATCTCCTAGTAAAATTATGTCTGAAGCTTCCGAACCGACTGAAAGCAATATATGGGATTATTTATTATTACCTATTTTGCCATGTCTTTCACTTTGGCTACAGAACCCTAAAAATTAAAACGCCATAGACAATAGAAGTCGTGGGCGTTCTTGGCTGTGGTCGCACCGTCGCACGCGCACAATTATTGATTATGTATCATCTTACGAGTCTCATTATACTTACGAAAGCATTAATCAGTCGCGCCGCATTACCGGGAAACAAATTGAAGTGTGGGCAGCACAGGAGACATTTTTACGACTCACCACGGTTTAAACTGCCATTCTGACCTCCGAAGCAAAAAAGCAGTAACTCAATAAAATTGAGTTTCGAGTAAAGATCGGTTACCTTTGTGACAAACATTAAAAGAATAATTTTGTTTGGTTATTAATTTGGCTGAGTAAGATATATAAATAGTGCCTCATCAGAAGCCTTAAAGTCACCCAATGGCTATGCTCGGACTTTTCTTGCGTGATTGCATCAAAAATGAATATGTTAAAAGGAGAACCAAGGTTTCCGACATAGCCCGAAGAATCGCCACATATATGTGGCAATGGACAGGGCACATTGCTCACAGAACAGATGATCAATAGGCACGAAAGGTTCTGGGATAGCGTCCACGTATTGGAAGACGAAGCGTTGGAAGGACAAGGCACAATGTGGGCCGATTACCTGGTGAGGGTCGCGGCAATCCGATAAATGCGAGACACACAGGACCGGTCATTATGGCGACGCTTGGGAGAGTGCCTAAGGGAAGTGCCTAGTGCTTGGGGGAACCTACGTCCAACAGTAGACGTCTTTCAGCTGAAATAATGATGATGATGATGACGCTCCAATAGGCATAGTTTGTTTCCAATAATCCAGTAAAAAGTAAAGTTTAGATTAGCCTGTTTTATATTTTTTTTTAAATTCGAATTTTGTAAATCTTGAGTTACGCTTTTGTGGCTCTAAATGACATTGGGTGGTTTTAAACTTCGAATGTCAATTAACACCGTTGGCCCGCCATTTTATTTTATTTATCATCGTACGCTTGTTCTGCCCACGGCGCGCGCGTGTCGTCACGAAATGGCGTTTCATCATTATAAGATGTTTAGTTTTAATTAATGTTCTTCGTTGAGCTTATTTCTTGTGTGTTGAAAGCTTTCTACTGACTAAAGTTATGGTACGTGCTGTGAGTTTGTGTTTAGGTGTGTTAGAAAAAGAGTTCTGTTTTTTTAGCAACAAGAAATATGTAACCAAGAAATTTATTTATTTATTTTACAATTTATGTACACATAATATTATAAAATACAAAAAATATGAAATGTAATCCATAATATTTGATTTAAACGAGTGTCCATGGAGTTTCTTGCACGTTCTTCTCCATAGAGACCTACGCTATGGAACGTGCAATTTAGCTTCACTTTTCTTGGAATGACCGACATTTGACTATTCAAATGTGTCTGCAAATGGTCTATTTGAAATCAATGATTTGATTTAAGTGGTTATAATATTGTCTTTTGTTGTCGTTAAAAATAATTTCCTTAGTGTAAAAGTGGCTAAAAATAATTGCTAAATATTGCTTTTTATTCATTCTGAGTCTTTATAATTATGGCGGAAAAAAAGCTCATTCTATTTCAATTTTTTCAAAGTCAAAGGAAATTTACATACAATACAGCCTTCATTTCTTAGTAAAACTCTAATATAAATGTACAAAAACATAAGTAAGGCAGTTCAAGATGAGGTAAAGTCGTTGTATTAATATTCCGTTTACTTGAATTGGGCGCGTGACTTCGGCTGTAATCGGCTTCTTTCGTGTTATCTCGGTGAAACTGTTCTTTGATGGCTTTTACATGTACGATTACTGTTCGTTTTGTTGCTTACACGTGCTCTTAGCAGATTTGTAGCCCAATTTGGCGTATTTATTGATTAATTTTTAAAAAGTTTGCGAAGTGTTGTTTGTTGCTGTTTTTTTTTTCGGGCTTTGATGTAGCAATTAAATACCTGTGTGTTTATGTCGGTAGTTAATGCAAAAAAAATGTCATTCTGTCAGCGGTTACGATACATCAGGCTTTAAAATATAATGCGACATGTCTTACCGAATCGTCATGTCATCAATCTCAAACGTTTTTCACTTTTCTCCAAATTGTTTCTGGTAGAGTTTTTTTATCTGCATCTTATTCTTTGGAGGTGAGAAAACATCTTTAGAACTGTGTGGTTCTTTCTTCAAAAGACCATCTCAGGCTCAATCTGCACGGTTCTCATATGATTTGACCATTACATGTTTTGCTGTATGGACTTTAAAAGAGACTTTGACCCCTGAGTTTGTTTCGGTGTTTCTTCTCAGGGTAGTCAGTTAGGAAACACCGGCCTCATCTAGCATTAATTGACAAAAAAAAAATTGACGTGTAAAAGTGTTTTTATAAAACCTACTTGCAAAATAAAGATCATTTATCATTTATCATTTGACTTCTCCCGGTCTATGGTGAAGCAAAAGGACGTACTGTCAGACGTTTACTGACTAAAGCCACTCCTTCAGAGGCCTTTTGTGTTCTAGGACCAAGAGTATAACCTTTTCAGAACGGATAAGGTTTGCTGACATCTCTTTGAGACGCGCGTGGAATACTGCGCGCCTTCAACGGCTCGGGTCCTTTGTCTCACTTACAAAATATATATTAAAAAAAAAATCTGCACATAATTGACGTTATTGGTGTATTGGTTAACGTTTCACGTTTCGTACCTGGCAGAACCAATATTTCTATGGCCTAGTGATAGTTGGTTGAGCCTAGGTAGCTGGTGTATGCGAGTTTGAATGTTTGTGAACGCACCCATAATACAGGAGTAATCCACCCTTGCGTTGTTATTAATGCCTCTACGGGCCGGACTAAGCGTTTCACCTCGTCGTTATACCGCGTATCTACATCGAAGGATTAGAACAATTTGCCTGCAGCGGTTTTCCCGTCCGGTTATAATTTAGGTGTTTTCAAAGTTAGAGTGAATAGGGTGTTAATAAACTAGTGCGATTCATCATCAACGATTGCATCACTGGTTACAATCAGGTAGGATCGCAGTCAAGCACTATCATTTAAAAGAAAATTCTAGAAATTTGAACAAAAGATTCGAAATGTTTGACCTATCTGATCAGCCGTGTTATAAGAAAAGTCATTTTTTGAAGCCAGAGGTCCTACCTCGAGCTATGAACACGATCAATTTGACGACCCGAAGGGACGGAGGAGATGTTTGGATGGAGGCAAGGAGCTATATAAGGTCTATAGCTTTATCCCTCTTCGTCGCTTGCTCGCCTGACATTTTAACACGTCATGGTAAGCCCCCTGCTGGTGGCTTGCGAACGGCGAGCAATGGGTTAGCTCACTGTCCAACCGTCCGATAATTGTCCGGACCGAGCCTAAGTCGTCGACGGCGCGCACTGTTCCAGCGCGCCTCAAGGAGTTGTCAGCAACAGCAGGGGCCCAGCTGGGTCGAAGCCTACTGGGGCCAGGGTTAGTTTCGAAAGAGTAGCTCAGCTCCGGTATGAAGGCACGAAGGAACGGGGTGGGTTTTTAGTCAGTAAGAGTCTGACACTATCTCCCGCTCCGCCCAAGAGCGGGGGTTGTCATTAGATGATTTTCCCACCATAAAAAAAGCCCCCTGCTGGTATGAAAAACTCAATACAAAACACCTCATAGGAATACATCGTATTCACAGCCACTTACTACCAACCATTAAACCGTCCCTGACCATCAATAACCAACTCGTAACTTCAATTGTAACAGCTCTTAAAAACTTCATCAAATAACTATAAAAATAGTTTAGAAGTTGCGTGTGTTCTCTAGGTGCGTAGGAGTGGATGAATGCACTATCTTAGTCATTATAAATAATGTTGAGATAAGCCAGAGACAATAGATCGCCGCGCGGGTGGGTGGCTGTGTGGCACGGCCGACCAATCCGCTTTGACCTTATGTAAGGTTGCTTTATATGACCACAGTTTTCTTTAGAAAAAATGCTTTATTGAGTACAATTGCCGAAACGGATCTTGAGCGCTCGGCGTCAGAGTGGGGATCGCTTTGCGCATTCCATACATTGGCGAGCCAATCGTCTCCGTTGTTAGATACATGCAGCAACGCAGGGAACAAATCAGGAGTGACGTCTATGACGCGATGACGCGGCGAGCCAATCACTGACACTCCACTTCCCCGCGTCTCACTTCGCACCACTAAAGAGACCGAATATTTGACTTCTGCGCAACTTGAAGCCAGCGCTCAAGATCCGTGACGGCAATTGTAAGTGTCTCTAAAATATTCCCCGCATGCGAGCTCAAATGTAGGTCGTGTATTGACACTCTTGATAAATTTTTTTCCGGGACCTAGTACAACCCCTCTTGTTTAAGACTTCTTCTTGTAATAACTTCTCTCATTCTCCTCCGCCTGTCCTCTGGGTGTCTAGTGTCCGACTAACAGTGAATTTAGTCAGATAACTGACTAAATCCCCTGTCCCTTCATTTGCCCTTTACGTTCCAGGGCTGAGGTGATTCTTTCGAACAATCTCGCCTACTTTGTTTAAACTGTGGATATTTTAAATTTCGGATCAGTAGCCTGATTGACGTACAACAAGCCAAATATCGTTGAAGTTTTATAGTCGTTCGATCGAAGTCCTAACCAAAAGCGGTATTCACTGGATAGAACGACAACTCAACTGGCTTGAAACTAAACGATCTATCGACGACTTATTTCCAGTTACATTAATAAGTATTCTGCCAGGATAATGTAATACGGATTTTTTTTTTAAATCGACTCTTCGACCAAACGACTTTAAAATCGGTGTCGTTCAAACTCGATTGATGGATGTGAATACGAAAATGGTCTAAACGACTAAATCGCTACGATGTCGTTATGGTTTTGATTACCTACGTGAATCGGGCTACGGATTCGGATACGGATATAGGAATAATATTAAATCGGATTCAGATGAAAATATTTCGGATTATTCGCTATAATAGTTTCGGATAGTTTCAAGCAAGACTTGACTTTTATAGTACAGCTTCTCATTTGTTTGGCAAGACCACCGTTATCTGAAATTATCCTAAACTTCTATGTCGATTTTGGTTACGGTTGCAGATTTTTAAGCTATTGCATAGCTTCTATCGCGGGCCTTGAGCGAACGAAAATAACCTAACACCCCCCACTCATTTGTTTTTTGAGCGTGGTGACCGATAAGAAAACAAATGAGTGAACAATTAATCAAAATTCAATTTAATGTGTGAAAGTATAACTTCAATTAATATCAAAGAAAAAAAAACAAAGGAAAAAATACTGCATAAACAAAATAAATAAATAATTATAATTGCATAAGTTGATAAAAATGCTATGCAATAACTTTACCGCGGCAGTCCCCGAGTGCCACACGTCTTTTTTTTATTTTATTTCGAATATCAAATAATTTATGTTTCGGTCATGGAGCTCCATATCAAACCTTGGTTTAAATACGATTAAGTTCTAAATGCTTAGGTACATTGTCACTACTGAGTGTTCACTGGTTTCAAGTTACAAAATTATCTTCACTAATTCAATTTCTGACAACTACAATTTGATACATTCATAAGTTATGTAAATCAGCCTTTAGGTTTACCTGACGGAGTACGGAGGGGTCCTGATAGAGTGGTTGTTCTGTCAGCCGTGGGTGCACGTCATCAGGGCTCGGAGAATGGAGTTGTACTCATTGTTGCGATCGGCTACAGTGCGCCATTGTGAGATAAATAAATTGTTTTCTATAGATATCCATCTTTGTTTGGAGTTTCATTGTGCGTGATCGTGGTTTAGGATTATTAATTGCTTGTTTGTAATATTAGAAAAGTATTTGATGGGGTAGCGACACAATTATAGAAGTTCTTTATTAGTGATCGATGGGTAGTGACATCTATGACGCATAATAGGAACTAACATTCACAATTCTGCATCGCGGTATTAGAATTCTCCGCGCGAGGCGTACTCGTAAGTGTTATGGGGCTGCTGCCGGTGCTGCGGTAACAAATATTCACGTCTATCAAACAATGTTATTCAATACATTTAGCGTATACATTAAGCAAAATCAGCCTTTTTTAATGCTCCCATTGCTGTGACTCAAGCCTCTTCTTTAGGAGAGGGAACGGGACCTAATCCACCACGCGGGCCAGAGCAGGTTGGTTGTTGCTTTCCTCGCTATGGTTTTCTTCACTGTTTTGAGAAAAAAGTGTGTTTTATATAAAAAAGGTTGCCCCACACTAGGAATATAACATGGGTGCGTTCACAAACATATTAACTCACATACCTGCATACGACACTTAGACCTGAAACCACTATCTGTATGTCGTACAAACATTTGTTTCGTACGGGAATGAAACATGCAGTGCAGCAACTAATCGCTCAACCACTGCATCAATAATGCCATGTCTTTCGGTTGAAATGACGATGGATGATGGGTGACCCTGAAAGCTGCACATACAGCTCCTGAAGGTATCAAGAACCATTTTCTCCAGCTCATCAATACTGCACATCTCCATAACGCTCAGTGCTAGTAACTGGCACAACAATAAAATAACAGTTCTGCGTCAACGGGCGACGGGAACGGATCCCTCATTCATTATTCAGGGCTGACACTTCGCTAGGGGATATAGAGGAGGCGGGCTCAGAAGCACCAGACTTTAGGACACGTAGTTTTGGAACATGTTGCTTAAGGAAAATATTGTTGTAATGTAATGGAGCTTTCTGTTTTACTGTCACTTTTAATGAGACAAGTAATACGAAAGCGAAGAAAAGAGCGATGTGGCTTTTTTTTTTGGTGGTTTTTTTTTCGACTGACTGTATCCAGGCTGTTTCAGAATCAATGTATATGCGAACAAATTATCGCATATACATTGATTCTTAGTGAATATTGTGATGTAAAAGACTATTAACCTGGCCGTTACCGAGGAGTAGGCTTCAGAAAGTCACTGTTTTATGGCAGTTTTCGGGCGCTTGGGCCTTAAGGGGATGCATCACGACATAAATTTTTACTGTTTTTCATACAACCGCTATTACGCGATTATGACGTCATTACACATTTTTCATTAGATATTTAAGAAACACAGTATGTTGTGGATATTATCTAGGCTTCTATGTAAATCAATTTATAAATTTGTGTAAAACTAATCCAGTTAAGACCTCTGAAAATCTGCTATTTTGCATGCACTTTGACACTTTATAATTTACTCAAAAATTAAAAAAGTCAAAAAAGTACAACATACAAGCCTAGCAAATTTTATCAAGATTCTAAATAATCACAATGTTTTTCGAAAACTTTTAAGGGTTTAAAGAAAACAAGTATTTCCTGGAACAAGTTTTGTAAAATTAACCCAACAGAGTATTCAGGTATTATCACTCTTTTTTCACGTTGCCTTTTCGTCAAACATCACGTTGGATTGCGTTAGATGAACGACAAGCAACAAGCTTTTAAACCATGCTGGATGTTTACGAAAGGCGAGTGGAAAAGCAGCCTCTTAATCAAGCGTTCTAGCCAGCAATGGGGATAGATCTAGTGTTTACAGACTTACTTTGCTTCTGGCCATGGTGTAAAGACCGAGCCTGAGTCATAGAAGACACGTCATGTCATGTTCCACTGGCGCCTGAAAGAGATGTCAGCAAAACCATTAGGTTCCAGCAGGGCCGATGCCCGCTAGAGCCGCTAGGAATTTCTGAAAGGGACACTGTGATCCTGGAACGCAAGACACAATTGGATTTTACTCAGAAAAAATCTGACATGCCTTGTCGATTCTCCCTAGAGCTTGAGAAGTCATTGGACGACGAGACCTTAAAAAAGATAAAAGGGCCAACTTAGTCGCTTGTAAAAATTGACCTTCGGACCAATCCTCCTCAGTGCCTCAGCTCCAATGATGGCAGCTCCATTTATACGATGCCCCGAGGACACGAGGCTGTCGTAAAGTAACCAGGATTGCTCACCGCGGCTTCCACTGCGCCGCCGAGGTTTTCACTCAGCTCTCCACTTTTTATGGACGCCGTTAATTGCTGTTTGGCAAGTTAAGTTGCATTACGTGACAATGTTGCGTTAATTTTTTCGGAAATAGTGACGTTAGGTGCTTGGACGGTTTAATACCCCACTTAGTATGGTAAGCTTCTCTTGACATTAGGTATTTTCTCAAGCTATGCATCGAGCCTTTTCTGGAAGAACATCGAAAGCAATAGTTTTCGTTTTTTGCAGAAAGAGATTTTTCGTTTCTTATTTTCTAGTTGATATGCGTTTATGACAATACCTATATTAATAGAAACTGATTCTAATGGTTGTATTTAATTATTTATACAACTAGTCATCTTACTAAATAATAAAGAATATTCATAATGAATAACAAGACATATTTGATTATGAAAGAAAATAATACTCCTGCCTTCAAAAATACAAACAGCCTTTTACGATGTTGTTCTTAAAGTGTCGATATAACTAGCTTCTACCAGCGGCTTCGCCCACGTGAATGAAGAAAATTATTCCAAGAGAACATTCTCTCGAGCTAAAAAGTAAGCTAATGGCCTATTCCAAGACAATGTCCACGGTGTGCCCAGTTTCATCTAGAACCGTGGAGCCGTTGAGAATGAAGGAACAACAAACATATACACATCTAATCTTTCGCCTATAAATATTAGTGTAATGTGATTTGAGTTTTTTAGTCTCTTAGCGGTATTTACAAAAATACACTACCAAATAATAATCCCCAATTTTATATTTACTTGTTGAAAAAAATAGCTTCACCGAATTTCACGCAAATGGGATACCTTAAGGTCAGTCTATATCGGGAATCTCCGGGTCCTCACGTTTCCCGCGATTATTTCCGATCCACTGCTCTTTCAAATACAATTTTCTCGTCGTCGCTCGTCCCTCAAATGATATGTATGCTGTGTCAATTGTTAATTGACTTGTGCTAGAATGTGCTCTCAATAGGTTAGGTGTGCGGTGTCGTGTTGCAACGCTGCAATTGATATTGGGTACAACCAGTTGTCAGAATTAGCACGGGCGAACAATCGGCTCGATTTACCGTGACAACCTTGGTGACTGTGGGTAAATATTACAAAATAAGTGGTAAATTATAGCCGGATAACAATTTTAGATGCAGTGGCCAAAAGAACCGTTCTCTGAACAGTACATGTTTAACTAATACAGCCAGGGAGTGGAATTCCTTGCCAGAGTCTGTGTTTCCTGATGGCTACAACCCGGGAATCTTTAGGTCAAGAGTGAATAGGTTTCTTCTAGATAAGCGCGCTCCATCGTCGACCGCATCGTCGCTTCCATCAGGTGAGATAGCGGTCAAGCGCGAACCTATCAACAATAAAAAAAAATACTGGACCTCATTGAGCAGGTTATATTTCTATACAACAGCTCTTACGTGATAGTGATATCTTGTGGATATTTCCTATTTAGGTTTCTATTGAAATCAAAATATAAATTTTTGTAAATCTAATCCAGAGAAAAATTTAAAACCTTTGTTGCGTGTACTTTGGCCCTTCATAATGTACTCATAAATGAAAAAAGCACCGACAATATATTTTACGAGTACTTTGCCCATTTATTCACGATTCTGAAAGACGATTTTTTTTTTATAAAAACTTTTAAGGTTTTTAAAAAAAATAAAGTTTTGTGGTACATACTAACCGAGTTTTCAGGCGTTATCTCACTTTTTTCGCATTCCCTCTTTTTCGATCATTGCGTTGGATGAAACAACGAGCTTTTAAACCATGCTTACGATAACGATAGACTGATGGGAAAGGGCCATTTAAGTCAATTTTTATGACCTAGTGAAGCCATAATTGAATAGTTGTGTTTTTATATGATCTACCATACCGGCCAGAACAAGTAGTTTTATTTAACCGCGATAGTTGCATCAAATAACTTATGTTTAAACTGCACAACAGGCAAGTAAAGCACTTTGGTTGACGTACCTAATTAGTTATTCACGCCGCGTTGTACCTAATGTTTTTCCGCACCTCATGCTTGCATGTACTCAAAAGAACTTAAATCTGGTACTTTTCTTGTAACAATAATATACTTAAAATATGTATCTTCACGTGTGAGTAGTTTGTAATTAATTAATAAATAATAACAACGAAATTCACAGTGCATTTTTGCTGTAAATAAGACAGTCCTTTCTGTGTCTAGAATATTATAGTCTCTGGTAGGAATGGGAGGACCAAAACCTTTTAAGCCAGGCTCTTTCTAAACCACAGTTTTATCACAATTAGTTCGTGTAAGACGGAAATGAAATTATAGCCGAGTTGATATTAAATTTTCTGAAAATACTTCTTATTTCAAAAAGCAAGCAGTTGCAGATTGCAAAAACTACCAAAGTACAAGACACTGAAATAATAAAAAAAGGTTAAACACGTTTCAGTGTAGCAAATATTAATATAAATTAAGTATTCTTTTATATTGTTTTAAATATTACGCGCGGCTTTCGGGCTGACTGTCTTCCTAAATCTCTGTGACCTTTATTTTATTTTTTTATTATGTTTCTTGAGTTCTAAACATTTTAAATAGGTCCTAATGAATTAGTCCCTGTAGTACCTAGTATGGTATATTTCTTTCTTTTCTTTTTCTTTCTTTCTTTCTTTAACCAAATTGCAGTTTCACCAAACAATTTCAGGACACATGTCAGAGCCACGACTAGCCTTCCGGCATTTGTCCTACTTTTGCAACCATATACAAATCCATAGACCCATAGACATAAACTAAAATAGGATCTAGGACATGCTACTCTAGAATTTGTAGTCGAGACGCTCTGGCCTGAGGCAGCGCGAACTTTGTACGACGGCGACGTGAACACTGAAACCTTCAGCGTTGTCGTGGTAACAGGAATAGATTGAACGGCAATAAATAATACAATAGTAACTATTTGGAATGGGCACAAATTAAACTGGGACGCGTGTGTAATGGATTCGTCCTTCCTTTGTAGGGCTTGCACGCGTGTTAGGGTTAGAAGGTAAAGGGAATTTGATGTGTGATGTGATTAAAGTATACGCGGCCGTGGAACGCAAAGGGCGACAAGTGGGGTTAGTTAGTAAAAGTCTGACACTTCTCGCTTTACCCAGAACGGGAATAGTAATTCTTAAAACAAGTACAGAAAGCTTGTTATCGCGACTGAGGCGGAATCCGCACGAGCCGTAGGCAAGTGTGTTATGGAGCCGAGGACTGCAGTGACAAAGCACGTGTTTCAAACGACTTTTTTCAATACACTCACTGAAATGAATAAACGGGGGTTGACCGGCGACTCGTGCGGGACGACGCGCGCCCATCCTGATACGATAAATGTAATAAAATTATGGCGGGGGAGAGCACGCGCAAATTTTTGCACTTGTGCGGGAAATAGCCTATTGCGTGCCTGTAAACAGTAGGATAAGAGCGGGTTTTCGAGTGAGTGTATTGAAAAATTTATTTATGATTTCCATTACATTTCCTTACTTCAAGGTGAAACAAAGCTACATCTATAAAGGCTCTACCTAATACTGTCACAAGAGTTTTGGGGGGTGGGTGGAAATCCTATAGGGCCGTCGGTCGTAATAAATAAAATGCCAATAAGAATGCAATACAATCAGTCCAATCCAGACTTGGTATAGTTATTCAAATTAATCACATTTTTAGCAGTCCCTATTTATTTTCATATAAACCTGAACAATAAACAATTTAACGTTTTTCATTGAGTTGCATAAATATTTAAGATCATAATAGACGAAAATGAAGAGGATGACATAAGTGATCTCTTCATCTTTAGCAACATAATAGGTAGGTAAACTGATGTCTACACGAATTTGTGATACCTACAAATCAACAGTTTCAGGAGTGGGTATCTTAATAGTCATAGGACGCCTAAAGTCCAATGTACATTCAGTCAAAAAAGTATCGGAAATGGATGATTTGTTTATGGTTCCAATTTCAAATTTTTTTGTTGTTGCCAGATTGGCACAACTGTTTTTCATTTTAGCACGGAGTTTGAGTAGCATCTGTTATTTATATTAAATACAGTGTTGTTTTTAGTTATATCATATCTAGTGTGTTTTGCGAATTTCATAATGAACAAAAACATCGAACTTAAATTTTGCATCGCCAATGGAATTTCGTGTTCGGAGTCACTAAAATGTTACAGAAAGTGAATCGGCTTTATCAAAAACACGTGCTTATGAGTGGTACAAAGCATTCAAAAGCGGTCGAGATGTGATCGAAGATTTGCCTCGCTCTGGTAGGCCATCAACTTCTGCAGCTGAAGTTAACATCGCAAAAGTGGAGGAAATAGTGACTGAAAATCCTCATTCAAGTTTGAGAGAGATAGCCGCCGAAATTTTTGTATCTCACGAGTCGATCCGTAACTAATCATTTGGGTATGAAACATGTTGCCGCTCGGCTAGTCCCAAAAGACCTGAATTTTCTCCAAAAACTCAATCGCATGAGAGTCGCTGAGGACATGCTAGAACGAGTCAATTCCGACCCAACATTCATGAAACGCATTGTTACTGGCGACGAGACGTGGGTTTACGAGTTTGACATGCAAACAAGTCAACAAGCTTCGGAGTGGCGCCTTCCAACTGAACCAAAACAGAAAAAACCACGCCAAAGTCGATCAAAAGTCAAAGTCATGTTGACTGTTTTCTTTGACTATCGCGGTGTTGTGCACTCGAAATTCTTACCGGAAGGTCAAACGGTAAATAAAAAATATTATTGGAGCGTTATGCGGCATTTAAGAGCAAATTCCGCCAGATGCGTGGAAAGAAAATTCTTGGATTTTGCACCACGATAATGCGCCTTCGAACAAGGCCATCATTGTGAACGAATTTTTGACCAAACACTCAACAAATACCATCGAGCAGCCAGCATATTCGCCAGATATGGCTCCAGCCGACTTCTATCTTTTTCCTAAACTCAAATTACCACTTCGTGGCACCCGTTTTCAATCTGTAGAAGACATAAAGGAGAATTCGCGGCGAGAAATTAACTCAATTTCAGAAACAGCGTTTAAAAAATGTTTTGATGATTGGATTATTCGTTGGCGTAAGTGTATCGTTTCTGAAGGGGCATACTTTGAAGGTGACAAAATAAATTTGGATGAACATCAAAAATTTTTTGTATTATTGATCTTTTCCCGGTACTTTCTTGACAGAGTAGTAAGTCTGAAAATGATCCCAGATAAGCAGCTTATTCAAATAGTTTAGATTTCAAAAACTATCATTATCTATAGAAGTTCTTATCGCAATTTCATTACAGACTTAAGACTCAATTAAAAAAACAGTTAAGAAATCAATGAAACTCTTCGTTGTAAGGAAAGATCGCATTAAACGAACTGAAATCACTTCTCAGCAACAATTTGGTCTTTTCAGAGGTTCAATGGAGCAGATCTGCGAAGTTTCGTTGTTCCGACGACAGATAGTCTCGGGCGCGAATTGAATCCGATTCAGACGAAAGATTAGCTCCGAATAAGTAACGGCCGAAGTTTGATTATTTGCTCGGTGTCTGTTGGGATTTTCAGAGTCGGGAAGCCTCGCGATTGTTATTTTCGACAGGATTATTAGAAAGTAAGGAGTAATGTTCCAAAGCTTGAATGTAGATAGGAATAGGTATAAGTTATACAATCAAATTTCTATTGTAGAGATTTACTTTCGCATATTTTCAGAGTTCCATCGAAGAAAATAGATATAATTTTTAAATAAAATTATGTTTTTTCTTAAGTTCATTTTTATTTTTACAGTGACTGACGAAAGTACGCTGAATATCCTTCCTTTGATTAACACTTCAAAGACCCGTCAGTTGACTGACTTTTGTAAGACTTTAAGCATAGCCCAGTTGGATTTAATTTATTACAAAGGTTTATTAGTAGGTATAATTTTTAGCAACTCAAATATAATAATGTATTAGCAACAAGTTTTCTTTTTTTTTAGAATCAATTTCTATAAAAAAGAACCCTTCTTTTCATGTCGAGGCCAAATTTTTTTTTGTTAACGGAATTACAAAAAAACATAATTGTAGATATTTATTGTAAAAATTAGTTAGCTCTAAATTATCTTGCTGATTTTCACAAGCCCACACACGGAACTAAGTCATTATCATCATCGTTGTCCACTGCTGGACCCAAGCCGGAGCCCAAGCCTCGCTACATCTACATCGACCTTATTTAATCAAAGCTAGTCCAACTCAGTCTCAACCCTTTCACTCAACGTCTCCAATATCCATTACCTTATAACACAACGACTTTAATATCAACGATGTTATGGAGCTTCGTAACTGTGACCGAAACTATCGAATATTCGAAATTTTAAGAAATATCTGTAACCGAAACAGAAATCGATATAAAAGTTTCGGATAGTTTCAGATAAAGGTATTGTCTAAATGACAGGTTACCATAGGTTTTTGTTTATTTTACCCAGCTAAATAAATGGTAATCTAGACTAGAAATAAAAGCCAAATCTTGGCTAATTGGAATTTACTCTTATTATTAAGCTATTGCATAGCTTCTATCGCGGGCCTTGAGCGTGGAGACCGAATCCAGAAATTCCGTAACGAAAATAACCTAACACCCCCCACTCATTTGTTTTTTGAGCGTGGTGACCGATAAGTAAACAAATGAGTGAACAATCAATCAAAATTCAATTCAATGTGTGAAAGTGTAACTTCAATTAATATCAAAGAGAAAAAAACAAAGGAAAAAAAATACTGCATAAATAAAATAAATAAATAATTATAATTGCATAAGTTGATAAAAATGCTATGCAATAGCTTTACCGCGGCAGTCCCCGAGTGCCACACGTCTTTTTTAAAAATTCTTATATGCGTAACCGAAACTGGCAGATAATCCGAAATAGTTTCATGACAGAAACCGGTATAATGTTATTTTTAATACCTACACTTAATCGAAAACCCATTTTTATCTTTGTAGCTTTTAGTCACGCAATTTACTGTTTTTCGCATTAGTGCGGCAAAGTGCGCGAGCTCGTCCGCACCTTAATGTATTGTATTTATCGATTCAGGCTGGGCGCTAAGCGACCTCCACGAGTTGCTGGTCAACCCCTGTCTATTTTTTTTTCTCAGCTCCAGAATACCGTCGCCTATGACTCGGGACATTCCAACTCATTCACATAGATAGACTTTCTCCACTTGTATCAAAATGTACTATCTATTCTATATCCGTATCCAGATCGTATAATAAGTGTCGCCAACCCTAGCGTAGGGCTGTCACGGCAGCACATATAACGGCGATCAAATATAATTGGTGCGACACTCGTTACCATACGCGAGTTCGAGACGTGACGCGTCACGCCATAACGAGCAATATTGAGCAATGACACGTCATCCATCATACGCGTGCTGACGTGATCTATCGGGCGGCGTGATTCCCACGGAGCGGGAGGACTTGGCTGATGGCGACCTAAACCGATACTGTCACCAAAACATACTCCTAAGGTCACAGTTTTTGTAGTTATTATTGGAGATGCATTACAGACCATTGTTGTTTGGTCTCTTCTCTTCAAAGAAGACTATAGTGTTCGCTTTTCTTTACTATAGTTACCAAACTGTACCTTGCAGGAAAACAGTACTTACTGACTGAATGTATTTTATTTACTGCAATAAAGTTCAGCTTGACAATCATCTTTTAGAAAATAAAAGCAATAGTAAGGATAAAATAAAAAGGGATAAATAAAACCGCTTAAAAACAACCTTTACTCAGATAAGGACGGGTTATACAAACTTTCAAGTTTATAAAATGCAGAAAGTTTGTCATTGCGACCGAGGCGGAGTTTGCCCGAGCTGTAGGTGAGGGTGTTATGAAGCCGAGTGCCGCGGTGACTAACCACGTGTATCAAACGAATTTTCGCACTAGTGCGAAAACCATTAAGTAAGTAAACACGCGCTTACAAGCTGCAAAATATATTTCTTTTTGTTATTGTTGATATGTTCGTGCTTGACCACTATCTCAATTGATGGAACGCGCTTACCTAGAAGAAACCTATTCACTCTTGACTTAACCCGTTGTATGTCCGGAACGTGGATCCACGCGGGCCACAATAACTTTTTAATTGTGTCTCTAATTATCCGATACGAAAGGTTAAAGGTATCAGGAAACAGACTCCGGCAAGGAATTCCACTCCTTAGCCACGGTAATAATACCATACCTTAGCTGTACGCACAATGAATGTATTCCCAAAACGTTTATTATGTTTTCTGTCTCTCTTGCCAAAACGCCGTTTTCTGTGGCGGTTGCATGGGTGTGATGAACTTTGACGTCGAAGACCATAACGGATTTCTCTTTCTTTTCTATGGCTTCGTTGTTGAAGATGTTTTTCAAAATGCTACCATATTTTTTTTGTTAAAGCTAAAAAAATATTTAATTTACAAGCATATTTATTCCTTGTCGATGTTATGACCATCTAATACAGAAATATATATACAAAAATACGTGTTTCTACCCACATGATATTGTTAGGCACCACGAAGGTAACTTCGCCGCGGGGCACACGCATCTAAACAGTTCGAATATCTAATTATTATTGTTTTTATCGCCGATAAGCATGATAAACTTAATTATAATTATTCTTTCCTAATTATAATTAAGAAAGCAGGTCGTAAAATTATTGACGTTTCGTATAATGTTGGCGGTGGAGCTTTTGTTTCAGATATTATTTGAAGATAAGGCGATATCAAACTGAGTTGTTACTTGCTATTAATTAATAATATAAGTATAATCAGCCTTTTAATGTTCCCATTGCTGGGACTCACTCAGGCCTCCTCTCTAGGAGAGGGAATGGGCTGTAATCCACCACGCGATCCCAGTGCAGGTTGGTGAATATCACACGTCTTCGAATTTTTGGTTCTAGGACATGCCGGTTTCCTTCACCGTTTTGAGAGCAGTGGTGTTAAAATAAATTACACAAAGTAATACGCCTAGCATGACAGGGCACATTGCTCGCAGAACAGATGGCCGTTGGGTTGGGGCCGAAAAGTTCTGGAATGGCGACCGCGTACCGGAAGACGCAGCGTTGGAAGGCTTCCTACAAGGTGGACCGATGACCTGGTTAAGGTTGCGGAAAACCGCTAGATGCGAGACGCACAGGAGCGTTCATTGTGGCGACACTTGGGGGAGGCCTATGTCCAACAGTAGACGTATATCGGCTGAAATGATGATGATCATCATCATGATGAATACGCCTAGCTGGGTTTGAACCTGAAGGAGCAATGGTGGCCGAGTGGTAACGGCCCTGACTTACGAGTTGCTATTAATTACTAGTTTCCAATGTATTTAACGGATTTTACTAGGTTTAGAAATAATCGAAAATAAATTCAATTTATCTCACCAAAGATGAAAGTTTAATCGCTATTGTTACATTTACAAAACTTTGTTGGTACTTAATTAATTTTCACATCAGAAAATTCGGAACTTTTCGCCGATATAGTTGTTAAATTTTTAATGAAGATGAATTGACCTACATTTTGAGTAGAGTTACCTAATTGTTTAACCTTTAGGTAGTTGTAAAACTTATAGACTAACTAGCTGTAGCCAGCGGCTTCGTTTGTGTGAATATCGATTATTGTGGATGTGAAGTCGGATTCGAAACTAGATAAAAAGTAGCCATGGTATCAGTAGCTTCCTTGATATTCAAGCTCACTCCATATAAAATTTTATCAAAATCGGTTTGGTAATTTACCTGTGTAACCGTAACAGACAGAAAGCAACTCTGCTTTCACATCTGCTTCTGCCAGCGGTTTTGCCCGCGTTAAAGTAGGTTTTTGTGCAAACTTTTGACTCCCGTTTGATTCCTTTGGGATGTGAATTTTAGAAAATCCTTTCTTATTCTTTGCATACATCATAAAAAGAACCTTTGTACAAAATTTCAGCGTTCTAAGGCGTTGATGAGTCAGTGAGGCATTTGCATTTACTCTATACAGACTACATAGCTTCTGCCACCGGCTTCGGTCAAGTGATAGTAGGTCTTCATGCAAACTTCGGGTCTCCGTTTCATCCACTTAGGGAGTGAATTATAGAAAATCCTCTCTCAGCCACGTCATACAAGGAAACCTTGTGGAAAATTTTACGCTCCCAGTCCCAGTACTTTCGGCTGTGTGTTGATATGTCAGTCAGTGTCTCTTTTTAATATAAATTATTTCTTTGGAAAAATATGGATAGTAAAAGATAAGCAGTCTTATAGTCTGTCTAAAAAGTCAACCGACTTGGGAATTTTGTATAATATTTAATTATTTAAAAAACACTTATATTCGATACTTTTTATAAGGTTTTTCTCGTAATGATCAATATCTCTTAATCAGCCTTGATTATTGAACCAGCGTTGACTACATCAGATTTCATTTTACCCTAACAATTATTCAAGTCGGTTGACTAATTAGACAGACTCTAACCACCAACACCTACGAGTAGTACTCGTACAAATTCTGCAGAATCTAAATTCAAATTCGCTATTTTTTTTTCCAAATCATCATAACTGGTGGTAAACAATTCTGATTTTTTTTTCTTCAACAGTCATCTTCCAGTACTACGCGTTCCAAATGAGAATAGGACCGATTCCTATGTTTTGACGTCTCGTCGTACTGTCAAATCGAAGAAATTTTGGCAAAATTGAAGAACTTAGAGATGAGTAAAATCGAAGAACTGGATTCCGATTAAATTTTATTCGTTCACAGTTCTTATATAAATTAAATTTTTCGTAAATTAATTAATGTTTAAAAATTTCTTTCCTCGATTTGACAGTTAATCGTGACGTCAAAACATGGCGGGCGATCCTATTCTCATTTGGAACGCATTGTACTTGCAACCATCGTCTATGGTCGGTAGCCGCAAGCACCTGTCATGGCGGGCGGCGGCCGCAACAGCTGACCGCTCGACTGTGCACGCTCTGACTAATTACTGCGGTTGGTAGCGCCTTCAGGCTCTTATATAATTACGCTACCATTCATAATTAAGTTCTGTGGTATTGGAATCACACAAATTTTTTTGCAGTTTAAGGCGGGACTTCTTCAAGTGAAGTTCAGCGGATGTTTTCGCGTAAATTGATTCCTTGTGGATATTATGATGTAAAATTGGCGTAGTTTTGTATCTCAAGTGTCTGCGTAACTAGACAACATGTAGAATCATTGAAACAATCATGAAGAATTCTTGAATTCTTAGCTCCATTTACCGAGGTCGCGCCTGTTTCAATGATAATAAATATTGTCCTGTTTTGGCTACCCTAAGGGTGAGTTGCACCATTTAACTATAACGATAACCAAACCATAACCAGCCGTGAAACGGCCGCCTATTGGTCAATTCGACGATTTGACAACTGTTAACGGCTTTGTTATCGTTATAGTTAAATGGTGCTACTCACCCTAAGTGAAGTTTGCAGAGAAGGCCGACTCGATACATTTGCTGCCAAATAGGTACTACAAAAACATTAGAATGTGTTACACCCGCATTCTGATGATTTCGCAGCCTTAGTATCCAAGCCAAAAACATAAAAAAAACAGATTTTTTTTTTGTTAATAAAAATTTTTTTGTTAAAAAAAACAGATTTTTTTTTTGTTCCTTTTTTTCAGTTTTTAGCAACAATATAATATCCTTCTTCTTTTCGTGTCAATGTACTCAAACTAATTTGGTTTTTTTTGACCAGTTTTTAACAACCTGTCCAGCTCTATAATATTATTGGCCTCGTGTAGATCCAGAAAAGTGCAGGTGAATGTGCAGTATATTTTATTAAAGTGCTTGACGACGGAAACCGCTTTAGTGTCATTATGGGAAGATTTTATGACGTTAGTTAACCGAAAACAATGACAAACTCTTCTATCTGCGCATCGTGGAACCGGGAAAAAGAGCTTTGAAAGTTAGTGGAATGCTTTGAAATAGCTGATTTTATACAGCTATTTCTATTTACCATTAACTGCAAACAATTTAAAATCTATAATACTATTGTCATCATATTATTTATTGGCGCGACAGGCGACATTATGCAGCTTTTACTCAAACCCGCGTTACTTTGTGGCGGGAACCTGACGCTGCAGTTTATTGCCTTTTCACTTCCTAGAAAACGTTTTAACCATAATAGGTTTGTCATAACTTGTGTTTATCTTTTGTGGTTAATATTATGTGAGGGAACTGGCCCCGGGGTCACGAAATCCGCTATTCCAGCGTGGTGGGCTGGTGGGCGCAGGAAAGGTCCGTATTTGAGAAAATGGTCATTTAGGTAAATCAGTTTTGTCTCTAAATTACGATGGCTGTGGAGTGGTTGATCGATGAAATTTTTGGAATCAAAGGAGGAAAATACGGGAATCTATGTTTTTTGTGGTGAGCGTCTATGCGAGAGCAGTGGTGGCCGAGTGGTAATGGCTCCGCCTTACGAGTAGGTCGCGGCATCAAACCCTGCCAGGCGCATTACTTTGTGTAATTTATTTCATTACCACTGCTCTCAAAACGGTGAAGAAAAACATCAAGAGGAAACCGACATGTCCTAGAACCAAACATTCAAAGACATGTGACATTCACCAACCCGCACTGGGTTCGCGTGGTGGATTACGGCCCATTCCCTCTCCTGGAGAGGAGGCTACATTAAAAAGGCTGATGATGATGATGTTTTTGTGAATAATTTATATAGGTTGGCGTGTATTCTATTTATAAAATTAGTTTCGAAGTAGGTGCGCGTAGAGATGTGCCGTTGCCGGCAATATTGCCCGAAGTATGAATATTGGCGGCAATATTGCTCGAAGTATGAATATTGGTGGCAATATTGCCCGAAGCATGAATATTGGTGGTAATATTGTCCGAAGCTTGAATATTGGTGGCAATATTGCCCGAAGTATGAATATTGGTGGCAATATTGCCCGAAGTATGAATATTGGTGGCAATATTGCCCGAAGTATGAATATTGGTGGTAATATTGCCAGCAAAATTCCCACTTCGGGTAATATTGCCGGCAACGGCACATCTCTAGGTACGCGTAGTAACGTTTTTGTATTTTCGTTCTTTTAGATCAGTGGTTGCCAACCTGTGGACTGCGGATCACTGTTGGTCCGCAAGAGCCGAAATATGGTACGTGAAAGGTTTCAAAATTTGAAACTGTAAAGTTATATGGTTGCAAAATGATTGTAAGTTTCTATTACTAATTTATCATAAAATACGTTTCATCCATTAAACAAACCGGTGAAGGTCGTTCTTAACCGTATCCTCTACTATTAGAAATATCAATTTTACAGAACTATCTCACTGATCAAAGAGAATACCTATTATGTACCTATATACTTGGAGTTAAGGAAAGTGCAAGGCTGTTGACTGTAGTCTGACAATAACAAAACTGTGCGCAAGTAAATCAAGAGTATAAACATAAATATTGTCAGATGTAACACCTAATAAAATCGGACAGTTACAAATAACGTCATAATTCGCAATTTCGTTCGATCTTTATCCCTTTACGATTCTCAGATACAATATCGTCTTTTATCTGTATCGATTGCTTCTTGCAACTGTTTTACGATGGCCATAGACTAGCTATGACATCCGTCAGATTTATAACATTATCTATGGAAACGCTTGCACAATGGCACCAGGGCTTTGTGCCCGTAACTCGGTTGCAGTTCGCGGAAGCCAGTCTCGTGTTGACACCAGTTGACCCACAGAACTGATCCTAGATACGTAGATTGAAGTATTAATTGTTGCGAGAATTATCAGCCTGTGACCTGCAGGTTAGGAGGTAGCGTTCTGGCACAGGTTCTTGGAAATGATCAAGATTTGATTTAAGCGGGAACTACATTAGACCAACGCACTCGTGGACCACGCCTGATTTGTACGTAGAACGACGTCATATGGCGTGGATCTAATGTAGCTCTACAAGTCTAGTTGCTATATAAAAAGTATGGAGACCGACGCGCCCAGATCGGCGTACGTAGCCCACGTGTGCCCACTGTAGTTCTATCTTCAGTACTCGGTTCTTGCCTGTATGTAATGGTCAATTTGACCATCTTATTTTTAACAATGGAGAGAATAAACCACTTCTCAGTGTAAATAAATAACATAACTGTATTTATTAGGTACTCGTATTTATTTAGGTACACTGACAAGTTGTTTCCTTTCTCTTGTATTTTTTACATGTGGTAGTCTCTGTTGCTTTTGTATAAAGATTTATCGAATGGGAATATGTTTTATTCTTGTAGTCATCACCAGCCTTTTTAATGTTTCCACTGTTGGGACTCAAGCCTCCTCTCTAGGAGAAGGAATGGGCCGTAATCCACCACGCGGGCCCAGTGCGTGTTGGTGAATGTCACATGTCTTCGAATTTTTGGTTCTAGGACATGCCGGTTTCTTCACGATGTTTTCCTTCACCGTTTTGAGAGCAGTGGTGATGAAATAAATTACACAAGGTAATGCGCCTGGCTGGGTTTGAACCCGCGACCTACAACTCGTAAGTCGGAGCCGTTACCACTCGGCCACTGCTGCTCTGTATTATTGTAGATACAATATCAATTCATCATTAAAATCAATATTTCCAACGTAATGAAACGCTGTTATATTCCTCTAAACGAGTTTCAACAGCTAATGTGTCAGTAATCTATTAATCAACTGTATTCAATCATTTTGATTCAACGGTAATTAACTGGTTACAGCTAAATACTTGGCTTGAATTTAGTAGGTAGATACCAAAAATAGAGGGAAAAATTTGTTAAAATTAGATGTTGGGGAAAAATTCTACAGTCAGACTGCCTTTTAAAAGGCAATTTTTATTTGAACTACCTTTTTTAAATATTTTTGACCGCCACGTCAAAAAAGCAAAAGAGTGCTCTTAGCGCCACGATACGATTTCGTTGTGTTTGTGTATGGATAAAATAAATAGAAGCAGTTCACGTAATATCAATTGGGATGAGTCTTATTTAATTAACGACACATATAAGAAAAACAATTTATTAGGTTTATTAGCGGTGTCTGTCATGTAGTCGTGACCATGGCGTGCTGGGATGGACACAGTTTGTTTTGTCATGTCTGTTGCGGTTAAAATGCTAAAAGTTTAGAAAATGTGAGAAATATTTCAATATATCTTTGAAATGGGTTGTTAGCAATTTATAACGTACAGGTAGGTATATTGGTAAACTAATCTTCATCACGAACATCTAAGATTCGTAAAGCACAACCATAATCCTACTTTAAAGATTACGCCACATGATGGATGTAACTCCGCGGTCGAATTGAAAGCCAATAAGCGAATATTGATTATAGATAGATAAGCTGAGGTACTGCTACCGCTAGAGAACATGCAGGAGGTAATAAAAACGGAGTGCTCGTAAACAAATCGTGTTTGGATTAAAAACGTTGTGTAGTGTGCAGCTCGCCTAACCTTATATTTGTAACTGCACACACTAAATTATGACATTATTACACGAATCGTCGAATTGAACAGTTCTCTTTTATTTTGCCTACATCACTCCAATACAGTTGTTTGAAAAAGCTGTCTTGAAGGTAATATTCTCGACTTCACTCAACTCATATTTTGCCATGATAACGGAAGAAAATTCTCGAATAATATCAATAAATACTTAGATGTGTCTTTGTATTTGATTGAGGGAGGCTGAGTTGAGTATGAGCTCAATGGATGAAATGTTTGAAAAAATAGGGTTAAATATCTGCTGGTCGAGATATTATAATGAGAACATAGAAAACACAAGAAATATTGTTTGGCAACTTTCGAATTTCGTAAAAAGAATACGAGGTTTTTGCGGTAGAAATAAGGACTGAAATTGTGGTGACATCGAAGAAGCAAAACATTCACATAATGTGTTATCGAATCCGGCTAACGCAGCTGCACCGCTGACCCGGATATTAACACTCCATTCCTTCCTACTCCGCGTTGTCGGGTTCATGTAAGCAATTGTACAAATTGAGTGGAGTCGCCCGACCTCGGACTAAATGATCCGTGAAATGGGCGTCTGATACAGCTCTTGACTTATTCTATCCGTTATTCGATTCGATTACCCGATTCCCAGACGATACACTAAGAGATACCAAATGTATTGGAACTTACTTATGTGGTACTTTCTCTTCGGTTTTGTTATGTTTGAAGTAATCTTGGCTACGGGTTACGATCAGATCGTTTTGTTTAGTATACATTACGTTTTATAGGATCGGAAACAAATTCTTTAAGCCAGTTGGATGGCAAAACTATTTTTCGTCACTGAACATTGATAAAATAGTTATTGGGTTAGACAAAGACGATATTAAACGAAAGTATCTAGCTCTTTTAGAAAAACGACACACATAAGTAACTTTTGATTTTCCAATCCAGCGACTAAGCCTAGTTATTTTTTCTTGTCTCGACAAAATGGATTTTACCACGTACTTCCCGCGGGAGTACAAGAACTAGTAAAGAAAATGTCGAAACTATTTCTTTTGGTAAAAACTAGAATTCCCCGGAGGTCGCAGAGGTCAGACGTTACTTGTTATGAAACTATTTCTATCATGGATCAATATAATTTAAGTAAGGAAAACTGGAATGGAAGCAGATGTAGAAATTACAAAATTCAGTTTTTGTTTTTGTGCATACCTAATCTGCATAAGTCCACTGTTTTATTCACCAAATCCTGAAGCTGTTACTTGTAAAGCATGTAATGCATGTAGTTCAGAGTTTCATAACGTTAAAAGCGTTGGTGGAGTCGCACATTACTGGTGTTATTATGACGCCGTGTCGACTGCATACAATGGTCTCTATGAATAAAATATACCGAAATGGGGACACCGGGTTGCCTTCGAGGTGTGAGGAAATGAAGTGGTAATGTAAAGGTATTCAGCGTGAAAATGCCAAAACTTCTGAAATGAAAATGAATGCCGATGGCAAAATGGGGTGGATATTCATTCAAAGTTTTGTTGTAATTCTTTGTAAATTGATTGTTTGTGTGTTTAATTTTATTCATGATTACAAAAGCAGCTATTGGTATTTTTATTTCAATAGCTACTTATAGATTGACTCTTAGGCTTACTTGACCTAATAAAACTAAAATAATATTCTTTTTTTTGCCAATCGATACAAAATCTGATTAGAGATATTAATACTTGTACCTATTACAATAAGTTTCACAGTTCATGGTAACCGTGAATGTGGTTCTCGTTTCCAAATAACCTATCCTTTATCATCGCTGTCACATGAGTTGGCTACTGCTCAACGACTCGCCTCATTTTCTGACCTGTCATTAAGTTTGAGTATGTGAGCACTCCATTGGCTCACTCGTCCGAGGCCACTGCGCCCCCAATGAGTCCTATGCAACGCTTCATATCTGCTGCACGTCCTTTTATCGTCACTACAATGTACTTAGTACGGTTCTTTGTGTGCTAGAGTATACAGTAGACTTCTGTTGCTGTAACTAGGTCGAAATGTAAAGTTGTGTAGTTTTCTAGGGTTTCATATACATTGTTTTAATATTAGGTTCCTTCTAGATTTCATCGGATATTAAACTCTCTGATATATTCTTGGGACAACCAGGTACCTACGACGGATCCACCTTTATCTATTCTTTCGAGGATAATGGCATGAATCATGATTGTATGCTGTTTGTTTGTCGAGAATATTTATAGACTAGTAGCGCCCCAGTTTTGTACACAGAAAATTATACACAAAAAATTTACCGCTCATCCAATTAGTAAAAATCGCATCAAGATCCGTTGTATGAACTAGGCAGAGTATGCGGATAAACAGATACAGACGTAGTACAAGCGACTTTGTTTCATACTGTGTACCTAGTGATTATCTATATTTATAAAAATGAATCCCTATTTCCTACGTCACGCCATCACGCGTGAATGGCTGGACCGATTTCGCTAATTCTTTTTTTGTTGTGTTCGTTATTGTGAGAAGTTTCTTATAAAAAAAAAACCGGCCAAGTGCGAGTCGGACTCGCCCATGGAGGGTTCCGTAGCAGCAAGTCACATAATATAAAAGTTTGTTGTAACTTTGATCGATATTTTAATAATAGTGTATTTTTTTTAGATTTATGACGTATTAAAAAAAAACTACTCACTAGATCTCGTTCAAACTAATTTTCGTTGGTAGTTTACATGGTAATGTGCATCATATATTTTTTTTAGTTTTATCATTCTCTTATTTTAGAAGTTACACCCAGGGGACACACATTTTACCACTTTGGAAGTGTCTCTCGCGTAAACTATTAAATTTAGAAAAAAATGAAATTAGAAACCTCAATATCATTTTTGAAGACCTATCCATAGATACCCCACACGTTTGGGTTTGATGAAAAAAAAAATTGTTGAGTTTCAGTTCTAAGTATGGGGACCCCCAAAATTTATTGCTCTTTTTCTATTTTTGTGTGAAAATCTTAAAGCGGTTCACAGAATACATCTACTTACTAAGTTTCAACAGTATAGCTCTTATAGTTTCGGAAAAAAGGGGCTGTGACATACGGACGGACAGACAGACAGACATGACGAATCTTTAAGGGTTCCGTTTTTTGCCATTTGGCTACGGAACCCTAAAAACAAAATTAGGGTAGAGTAGAGTAGGGTAGAGTAGAGTAGGGTTTAGTAGGGTAGAGTAAGATAGAGTAGGGTAGAGAAGGGTAGAGGAGGGCATCATATTTCAATCCAAAAAGGTACCTTTATGGAGTTTAATATTAGTGTTGTGAAGGCTTCTGAATAAATAAAACCTGGTTAGTAGGTTACGTTAAAATGCAGAAAAGAAAGTGTCATTTGCTGGGTTTATAAACGCTTATGCAAACAAACCTTTTAAACAAAGCGGGCTTCTGAACACTAGCTGCAAAATAAATTAAAAATGAGTTGGTATTTTTTCCAAAAGAGTTGGAGTTTCATTAAAAATGAAAGAGATTAGTAACACGTTTTAGCGTTTAAAACTTTAGCACTAAAAGCCTTTTTCATTATTCACTTTAGTCTGGACTTTGTGCGGAGCCTGAAGGGATTTATAAAGTGATACTTAGTGAAAGGGGTAAACTGATATTTACTAGAGAATCTTTGTCTCTGTTGTTATTTCAAAGCTTTTTTTTGTCGGAAATGGTTGAAATTGATTCCTCCCGCTCTAGGTGGAGTGAGAAGGAGTGTCAGACTTACTCGAAACTCTTCTGTGTTCCTTCAATTGTCTTTTTGGAACGCAACAGGTCACGACGACAGGGAACAATTCCGCAGCGTGCTAACATCTCTTTCAAACGTGTCTGGAACACGATGTGCCGATGACTTAGGCCTGGCCCTTATCAAACAGTGAGCTACGTATTGCTTGCTGTCCACAAGTCCGCCCAAGCCCAGGGCGTCTCTTATGGAGTTATTTCGAATTCTAATGGCAGTTTTACTAACACTAAGCGAAGTTGAACTGTGATGCTGTCGAGCAAAAAATATCATTATAACCTTCCTCCTATAAGATTTTGACCCTATGGATTGATTGTCATTTTTTTCCTGCTCGTATCCCATTTTATAATTGGTCTCAGTAGTAACACCGCGGTCATTTAGGCTTGATCACTTAAAAAAAAATCTCTTGAATCCTGCGGCGCAGCTCCAAACCAAACCTTTTAAAGTTTTCGTTTCGAATGCAAGGAAAAATGAACTTAGCGGTGGTCAGGCGAAAGTGTCTTTGATAGTACAGTCAAGCTACTTTAAAAAAATGTGTAAGAATAAAATTGTAACATCGATTACTACTGACAAAAAATTGAACGTTTCCTTTGACAAAGTTTTGGGAGCTTTCTATATTTAGGGTAAGTTTAAATCTAACTGACTGCGAAATCTAATCTAGCGAATGATATGACGTGTCCTGTCCTTGGGGTAGTCAATCCAAAGGAGAGGATACGTGATATCATTCGCTGGAGTGTTCAGTTTAGGTGGGTCAGCATCATGCCCTCTTTGTGATACTTGAGATGATCTCCGGCTTCCATCTGTGGCTCACTTTCGATGGTAAACGAGAACACATAGCATCCCATTGTCTTTTTTTTAGGAAATGACGCATGCAAAGGAGGGGACTGGGAGTGCCTTTCACTCCACTAACTAAAGGCTGCTCAACCATCTACTGAGGGGCCTACGGTTGGCGAACTTAGGGCTGAGTCGTCGCCTGATCAGTTAGGCCTGAAGAGACGACAGTTATTCCATGCACGCCACAAATCCACAATAGGAGTAGTGTAGTAGTGTGCGGTTGGTTCGGCCGCACTAGTTGATGAGATCCGCTAGCAATAGCGAGCTGATAACAGTATGTGTGTGAATTTAATTGTATCATGGGCTCACGAGAGCGGTAGGAACTGTTAGGGTAACTGTGTTAGGGTTTAGTCGGTAGGAGTCCAACAAAACACTTATTTCTCTCCCCAGACGGTGAGTATCTATCTCTGATGATATCACCAAAGAATAAAATAAAATAAAACTAAGGCTAGTAGGCCCCTTCTGAATCCTTTTCAACTTGTCATTGAAAACAAGATTTACTATACCTGCAATTTACTATTCATTTTCTCGGCTGAAATGCAGGGCGGGATCATCGCCTCTTACCTAAATGATTTCCATGAAATAAATCTCCTTGCTTGCTATAACTCAAATAAACGTCGACAAAGCGAAATTTGCGAACATAAAGAGGAATAGCAGTAAGGTCGTAACTCGGAAGGAATATGCAAATTGTATAAAACTTTTAGGGTTGTCAATAAAACAAGAACGCGTATAGTACAGAATTTATTTCCATATTATATACTCAGATATAACAGCAATTGTCTCGGTTCCACTCTATATACTCTCCAACAATATTTACATTGAGTTTGGGATACATGTCGCTACTCTTTGTGTCGCTTTTATAAAAGCGATACATACATTCTCTTATTATTCGAGTATGGGCTACACTTGTGACTGTTATTATTCCACTTTACTCGTAGATTCTGGTACAGTCGACAAAATAAGCGAGTGACCAAATTTCACCTCCATTAAGTTAAGCATGAAAGTGGTCACTGGTCAGCCGGTAACTTTATCGAGTGTACTGTGAGCTTTCTTTTGGGATTCAGATATAAAATATTTATACTTCGTACATATCGAATTCAGTTAAGCCTAAAAAGCTTTCAGTAGAACCTTCTGACTAAATAAACACAGTCTTGTATGAATGCTGTAGTATGAATGTTGCTAACTAGCATTTAGCACTTTCTTCACTTTCTGTGCCAAGAACATACAATAATTCGTATTATTATATTAATATTATTAAGTGTCGACAACCAGCCTCCGAAGTCAGTGTTATTATTGACTTGTGTCAGGACTTGGCTACCGAGTCCAAATCGAAGTATGCTTGGTATACTTAGATTTTTATAGATTTGATAATTGTACGGCCTGTAATTTTTTAAATGAAAGTTAATTTTATAAATATTCTTGAAGCTTTATTTGAATATGAAGTAACTCAATAACTTGGTGACCTAGATCCATAGAAGCATAGAATACAATATACCATCTCAAGTCAGAAGCTGTCGTAAAACAAAATCTCTTGTTATATCGTAAAATATGTACGTGGATGATAAAATGTAGCGCAACAAAAGTCGCAAGTGTGTGTTCTTTACATTATATAAACAATTTATTTTTACAGCGAGCTCTTTTACTTTTTATAAAGACAACAAAAATGTATACATGGTGCAGTTTTTTTGGAATTTAAAAATACTTGAAATAAAAATGGTTAAATGAGCTTTTATATTATCTTAATGGGTCGTGGGGCTCTTTGGACCAGGACCGAGGTCCAAACTTCCATGAAAAAATATTTTGTTTTTCGTAGTATTTTGGGACCACAAGGAAAAAGGCAGTAAGGACTGTTACCAAAAAAACTGTATTTATTTTTTTTGTGGTCCCAAAATACTACTTAAAAACAAAAATATTTTTATAGGTGGAAGTTGAGACCGCGGTCCCGGTCCAAAGAGCCCCACGACCCATCTATATATGGTGTAGTTAAGTTATTGATTATGATAAAACATACATTCAGCCGAACATAGAACCTCCTCCTTTTCGAAGTCGGTTAAAAAATATTAAATGAAGTGGCTCACTTAAGCGATTATTAAAATTTCGTCCATCACATAATGTCGGTCAAGGCTGAGTTCTTTCCTTGTTCCAAAGAGCGCAACTTCCTAAACCGACACTTGAAAGTGATCAACATACTCGAGTCTCTTTGAGTCAAAGCTGAGAGGTTCCGATCAAACGAGAAAAGATATCGAAACTTTATTATACAGGGTTACTTTTTTATGGCTATCGAAAATCTAATAATTATTAGTTGGTTATATCATCTTTATCATTTCAGGAGACTTGTATCTATTTTATATTTTTACATCTTATTTCTATTGTATCTACACTTTTAAGAAATATTTTGTCAGTATAAGTGTAGGCTTGTTATTAACCAACCTTTTTTTATATGAGACACAAAAATATTTCTTAAAAGTAACACAGTGAATAAAGCACTAGGTATTATTTTGTATTTTTGGTAAAAATGGTGATACAAGGTGCTGCATTAACGCAGACGATACACGTCTAAATAATTTAGACCAAACGTTATGTCACGAGTAATTATCAAATTATTTAGTAGTTATTGGAATTATTTTCACATTGATAATTACGTTTTTTTTTTTAATTTAAATTTAAGTCATCTCCATAATTTTTTGTCAACTAGCTTGGAGTCGGCTTCCAGTCTAACCGGATGCGGCTGAACACCCGTGTTTTATATGGAGCGACTGCCTATCAGACCTCCACAAGCCAGTTACTGGGGAACAAGATACTCCTTGGATAGACTGATGGTTAGACTTTCTGGTGTTTGCCTACCTGTTTTTATTTATATCTAAGTATGGGTGTCAAATTCAGTAGATTATCGAGTGTCAATAACCGTTTTTTGGTAGAATTAAAAAAAAATAACCCTGTATATGTATAGTTATAGTAGCGACATGTCCCACATTCCATCCTGGTCCTCACATCAACAACCCATATCTACGATACATACAAAACGCAGCCATTACATGACCACAACATTTTTATATATATTCACTAATCTTTAAAGCAATTTACAAACGTACTTTATTGCTACATATAACTTATATTTTAATTTTATATTTTTTTTTTACTTGTCATTTTGTTTCTTCCTACATTACTGGTTTATTGATCTTGAAACTAAATATTTATATATCAGAATAAACACGGATATTTATATTTAGGCCAGCAGCAAATAAATTATACACAACTAAAATACAGCTTTTATAATAATAAATTTTAGTTTATTTGATTAAAATGGAACTTTTTTGTATTTAGATGTTCAATTTTAATTAAATGTTATTTAATGAATTAATAAACCAATTCTTTTAAACACAATACAACGCCACGAGGGCATCAACTTATGAACTAATCAGTATCACATAAAATAATATTAGTTTAAATTATGACTTAATTAATATTATAAATAATAATATCCGTAACATTAATATGGCAACGAAATATATTTACTAGCTAAGCACCTAGACCAGTAGGATTTCAGGTATTTACACAATCTGTACACAGAATCCTTATTTAAGAGTTATCACTCGCTTCTAATCGTTATACATTTTTCTTAATAAAATTATTGCCAATCAGCTAGTGTTCAACAATGATTAAAGATTTCTCAAATAATTTATTATTATTATGACAATTAATTTCACAATCACCTCGAAGTTTTTAAATGCAGAAGTATAGTAAAGCTTCCATTACAATGTATATTTTCACCTAATTCTAAGAAGAATCTTCAAAAAAAATATTTACAAAATGATATGCACTGTACATTAACTGGGATATGCACTGTACATTTACAAACGTTAAAATATCTTAAATGCATCGGGATTGTCGCGTGCATCGTTATGAGATTTCGTTATAAAATCTTTTTTAATATCTTTGTAAATACGCGGAAATCTGGCATCGGGTACTACCGTAGTTCAAGATTCAGGACTAGCTACATCAACGCTCGCACTACGCATCACTCACGTGTCTTTTATTACGTCACTACACTATGTTCTTGCGCCGGAGCGTCCCGCGTTCCTCTCACGCGTGGGCCGCCGGCGCGTGCGAGCGGGACAGCACGAGAGACAGAGCTCCGTGCACAAGTGGCAGTCAAACACACGTTCACACATGACGTCATACAATGATATGGTTATTCTTACGTTTGTGCTTGTGGCTTAGGTGAGGCGTGCGAACAGCGTGGCGGCCAGGAGCACCAGGGCTGACATGGTGGAGTGTGGCGCGCCGCTGGACACCTTCGGCGTCGAGGAGTCTGGGGGAGTCTCGTTGGGGTACGTTCTGCTCTCTGTTGTGACAAAACAATGGGTTTGAAAATCATAGAAAGCCAGGGAGAGTTCTGAATGTCTGAATAGGCAAAGACAGTAGCAGTACTTTATGCTATAGAAATACATAAAGTACCATCAACCGTACCTCCTTTAGTTAGTGGTTAAAATGTATTTTTTTATTATTAATAGGCTTGCGTTAGACCATTATCTTACGTGATGGTAGTCGATGGATCATGCATGCCTAGAAGTAACCTAGTCACTTTTGACTTAAAGACTTCTATTTAAAATAATATTTCTTAAAGAGCCTATACAATTTTATAACTACGAAATACTCACGTCCATCATGGTCCCCGGAGCCGTCGTCGCCGGAGCCCTCCGTGTCGTAGTCGTCAGGGTAGCTGCGACCGGAGCCAGAGCCTTCCTCTCCCGCCTCGTCGCCCTGCATGAAAGCTTCTGCCGAAAGCTCTTTGCTGCGAGAGTATGAGACGAGTAACTGTGGAAGGAAAGTGGAGATTTAGTTGATAGTAGACATTTTACGAATTAAACAAATATAAGGAGGAGATTATACCATGTAGTAAAGTGGAAAAGGATAGAAATTGTCTGAGGTCAAGAAAGTTTGCACTGATGAAGCTACAATGATTGGAAGGTTTTTTAAATAATATATGTATAGCAGGTTTTAAACACTCACGAACCAAATCATAATTTGTGTTATAGTTTTAAGTATTGTTTTAGGCGAAACTATGGTTTTTAATATTTTAAAGTGACAAGAACATTCTAGAATCTAGTCATAAATCCAAGGCACTTGCGACTCGTCGACTGATGGACAGAATCCAAGCTAGTTAGAACGGGATCATGTATCTGATTTAAAAGCTAAATTCTCGCCCGTTACAATGAGTTCCTCGTTTTCTTAATAACAAAACATAAATTCTCAGTTATAGCCCATAACTGAAGATTTATGTTGTAGAAAATTTCAATTATGCTTTTAGCTTGAACTTCGCAATCAAAGCTCTGCGAAACGATACTTCGAAATATTTTTTCTGGAGTTGAGACCCTCTCTATGAACGGCTGCAAGTAGCTAATTAAGAAACGGACAGATGTCCATTAGCTACAAACACTTATCCCTGAGTGTTTCCCTTCTTCCATTACAAGTTAACGTTTATAACGACATTTTTAACTGTGCACTTCCTTCCTGTGTGATAGAACCTGTTTCTTATCTACAAAGCTTGGCGTTAAATTAGCCGTTTGTAGTTTTGTAGACCCACATTGGGTGTAGTAAAACATTTACTACTCTTTTGTCGACGTTTTGTTGTAGGAAAATGTTGCTAGGTACTTCATGCACTGCCCTTGTAGGGTAAACCAGGTTTATAAATGTCCATAGTTATGCCTTCTTTACTTGAAGAGACTTCTGTAGTCCATTAGCCTCGCGTATTAACAATTTTGTTGGAAGTTATACTGTCATGTCGTTTAAAGTTGAAACTCTCATATCATGGGGTCCGAGTGCTTTCAAATGTATTAAAGATCTTAAACGTCTTCTTGACAGTTCGCGTGACCCAAGAGCTGGTTTTTACATTCGACAGAGGATAAGCAATTGTCATATAACGTGGTAATGCCGCCAGTCTTTTGGGTTGTCTTTTGGGTTGGTCTTTTGGGTCGACAGTGATGTGGGGGAGTTTTTCGACGCTATATTTTAGTTTGTTTTAGGTAGTAAAGGATTTTTATATTTTAGATTTAGTGTAGTTATACACCACTATTTTTAATTAGTACAAATACTTAAAGGGCTTATTAGAAAAGCCCTTGTTATTTTATAAGTAAAATCTCAATAAATAATATTCATAAACAGCAAAGTTATTAGCGTTGGTTTATGCCCCAAAATGTCACTCAATTTATGGAAATATTGTGCAGGCTATTGATTAATGAATGAATAAGTGACAATTATTAAGGAAAAACACTGCCCGCAGTATTTTCTACTAGCAATTGTTATGTTTGATTGATTCTATGATGAATTTACATTTTCGAGGTCAATTTTAGGATTTCGTTTTTTTTTACTTTTGACTATAAAAATTTGATCAGTGATGGGTACAGATAGAGCCCCATTTTTTTTTTGTACTAATTAAAAAGTAGGGGTGTATATACCTAAGTGTTTTTGATAATGTGTTTGTAATCTTCCATTTTTATGATGTTACTATGACGTTAATTTCCAGAATTGATACACAATAATTCCTTGTTTACTTTAGGACTAAAAAGAGTCATGTTTCATTACAGGATTGACAGCCATGAATGCCACGCGGGATATCTTTTTATTATTTCAAGGCAGCTCGTACGTATAACTGTTGTTGCGCGACATTTGTTCCGGAGTCATACTCGTATCTGTCAGTGAGCATCGTGACCCATTTACAGCTGTCTTGGCATGCACTCCTTGGCGCCAGGTCGTTTTTAAATATATATTGTTCTATCTTTGTTCTACGAAAACTCAGTTTTTTTTTTCTTGCTGAATTATCGCAAGTCTTTCTAGCCGTTGAGGTAACTGAATATCAGTTTTCTTTCATTGCTGATAGGTTTGCGCCTGACCGCTATCTCAGGTGATGGAAAGCGATGATGCGGTCGACGATGGAGCACGCTTACCTAGAAGTAAACTATTGACTCTTGACTTAAAGACCCCCGGTTTTTGGCGGGGAATTTCACACACTTTAAAAGTGATGAAAAAATTTATGGCAATTCTGGACTGGGCAAAGATCTAAAAATAACAACGTGCTTTTCGAGACAAGAAGGAATATCGATATCTTAAGACGGTCACCCATCCAAAGATCGTCCTGGGCATGCGTTGCTTAACTTTAGCGATCAACTCGTGCGCCTATTATTACTTAGCTATGAAGCTCCTCGATATAGTTTAATCATGGCAAATCCATTTAAATCGTTGTTTGATTGAAGTACTAGACTTTTATGGGCCTTGTTGTACTAATGGTTTTCTAATTGAGTTACGTGTTATACTTTAGTGGGTTTTATACGGCTGATAGGTTTTAGTTTCTCGAGTCTGCTTCATCCAACGTTCCCTGGTATGACGACCTACTATATAAAACTTTCATATATGTATTCGTTCTATGTATAATTGTGTTGTGCTCTGAATAGCTCTGACATTAAATTGCTTCAAGAATCGATTGTATATATAGTATCTTCATATTATATATAAAAATAGCTTCGAGATATCTAGTATGAATATACTAGATATCTAGTATATTCATACTAGATATCTCGAAGCTATTTGAGACACACACATAAACTAGTTAGCTGCTAATGTCTCTTACTTTAATACAAAAATAAATAAACATTGGCTTGTTACCTGTCTGGCCTGCTGAAGTCTGTCCGCTAGAGTAGCTACTCTTGAATCCTGCGGTGCACTGCCAGAAATCTCTGGATTGTACTTCTGATCGCTCACGGACGCCGAAGACACCAACGGCTTCGTGTAGCTAGACGAAAAAAAACAACAAATTTAAAAACAGAATAGGAACATAAATCTGTATGTGACACCCGTTGTCACATACACTGCTGCAATTTGTCACTCAAAATAAAATTAGATTAGCACAGGTACGAGTAGAAAATTCAGAATGCCACGTTGCACGTAATTAAATATGTATATGATTTTAGAGTGCCGTTCAAACACTAAATATAGGTTAATTAAACCAGGTATGATTTTTTTGATGAACTAGGCTATAAAGTCTTGTATTACGGGAAAAGTAAAATAATAATTACCTGTATAGAGACTTGTTAAAGAGTCTTCATATATATGACTAGAGTCGATAAACAGTAATAAGTAAAGAACTGACTGATAAAAGCATAAGCTATTCTGAGCCAGTTTCTGAATTGAGTATTTGAAATGAACAGATTCTCAGGTGAAATTAGAATTTGATAAACTAATAATATAATCGTCCTGACCGAATTTCGATCACAGTACCGGATCGGACCACGCGTTCAGCGCTTATGCCCACGAGTAGGTACGACAAGGCAGTTAAACTGACGAGTTACGAATTCCTTTTTCCGGAAATCGAAGATCAGTCTAAGACAAACCAACTTACTCAGCAATAGCGTTGCCATTCCAACAGCGCTCATTCTCATCAGCAGCAAAGTCCGCTTCATCGCACAGCCTGTCAGCCAGTCCAGCGAACAGTTTTTTCGTCGAGGCGAGGGTGGCAGCGAACTGCAGCAGCTCAGTGTCTGGTGGAGGTGCCCTCAGGTTTTCCCGGCGAATCGAGCCTGGTGAGGGTTGCGCAGATGAGGGAGCAGGACTGTCCATTGTGGCTGGAGGACCGCATTCTTGACGAACCTAGGACAAGAAAAAGGGTTTTGGTTAGATCAATGAGCGCAAATAAATTTAAACATTTTAAAGGTGATGAGAGAAGATGATTGTGGCTAATTGCTACCGACCAAATCGATTAGAACGCTTTGAACTCTGCAATTGTTGAGAGGTCTCGGTTGCGGTAAAAGTCAACCGAACGTACGTACCTACGTAGTCAAACGAACGAAAGAATCGAAACGGCAAATGACAAACCAAATGCCATAAACATTTTAATCTGAAATTGCTAACCATAACAGCATTAAGGCTCGAAGTTAAAACAAGGTTTACAACAGTAATAATCATAACTCGGTACTCAAATCTAAGTATAATTTCCTCCACAACATTAGGACCTGTGTACGTGATCGTAAACGCAAACAAGGAATGCTGTACCGCTATCTCTATAACTAGCAAAAAGTGAGATGTAATCAGCGCGTTCCAGCGTACAGCGGCTTCCAGCCGAGATGGAGACAAACGACGGTGCAGCGCCGATACACTCATGTCATTTGTCAGCGAAGACGATGCACCGCTGCTGTTGCTGGATTATCGTGAGGAGGATCGTGGATAGAGGTGTTTATAACCGGTAACCTAATGGCGTTGCCTATGTCTATGGTGAATTCCATCAAGCTGCTGGATTTACCTACTTAGTGAACGTGTCGTTGCTTTCTCAGTGACAACATATTATAATTTTTAGTTTTACTAAAAACATTGATACTCGTATGTAGTAATTGCACATCAGCATCTTGTGTTTCCGTTTTAAGGCTCTTAATAAACTAGTGCTCTTCACCATCAAAGATTGCATCGCTGCTTACCATCAGGTGGGATCGCAGTTAAGCATTAGTTTATATTAATTTTAAAAAAAAAAACATCCATCATTCGTATAATCATATTATTATCGTCAAAGATTCTGTCCGAGATCTGCCTCACATAATCTTTCATCCACTTTCCACTAATTTTGTAAAATCCTAAACCTACATGTCGATACAATACCTACAAACTAACATTCCAGTCCTCACTCCCATCTCTAGTAGATATATTGGAGTGCGGTTAGCAGCGCGTGCGCAGAGTGAACGGCCGCAACGACTCGCGACACGCAAATAAACCACAACAACTCAGACGCAAATAGGCGCATAGTTCCGACGCAATTATTGCAAAAAGTACTACATAATACCACCAGGCGACGCCACCGGGGATATACGTTTGACATTTTTCCACTATTTATAACATGTGGGATGTTTGAACTCTTTCGAAATGCAGTTTTAAATATGCTTGAAATTGTTAAACGTTTTTGTTATGTGCCCAGGGGCATTCATGACTTTTCCTTGTACAAATGGTATAACAAGAAGTAGGAGGTTGAGCAAGGCAACTACTTAAAAAGTAAGTCTACTTACTTAGGTCTTTGAAATTCGGAATCTAATAAGTATGGTAGGTATATCTTCATTGTTACGGAATCTTGTAGGTATATAGATTAGCATTCTGTCTAGCAGCTGGAAATGAAAATGAGTTTAGTCCCATGATGATATCTTATGTATTCCAGCAAAGTTAGCTACGCAAGGATTCTGCAACTTAGGAGTAATATCATGAATCCCGCAGGATTCAGGACAAAGTTTTATTACGACTGTGACATCTGTCGCTAACACATATATAGCATGGGTATCTATATCTCTGCTTTTATTAATATTGGATGTATTCGTAGAGAGCTCTACGGACAGGTTTCTTCGATTTTCCGCGACGTGATGCAAGAAAAGTTTTACTATTATAGATATAATAAGTGCATGACCACTTTACAAATGGGAATACAGTGAATAGAAGTTTTCTGTTGGAAAATATAATGTGTAATGCATCAAATCCCTATAAGGATAAAGTTAAACCTAGCAAAACATTTGAGGCAGGTATACGATACAAGAATTAAAAAAAAAAACAATTCATTCTACACTAATATTAGAGGTAAAGTTTTTTTTTTTTTGTTTGTAGGAGGTAATCTCTGAAAGTACTGGTCCGATTGCTAAATTTTATTCACCAATAGAAAGCTGCTTTATTTCTGAGAGGCTTAAGCTATATTTTATGTAAAAAAAGCAAAAGCTATTGTTCAATAAAGAACAGTGATAGTGCAAGTAATAAAGATGGTATAACAAAAAGCAGAAATCAATTAAAACTTAACAGTCAAAAACTCTGATAGTCGGCATAAACTCTTTAACATTATGTGCTAATTACATACTTAGTTTTTTACTGACAGCTCTCAAGATAGTTACAAAAAGGCACCGACAACTAAATATAGTAAATATTCATGAACGCATTCAGTTTTGCACGACCGCAACCGGATTCTACCGCCTTTACTTACGAAAAGAGTTAAAAAAGAACGGTGTTCTTGTATGTACAGTGAAACAAGCTATTTGGTATATATGCACTTGCAATTACTTTTTGTGGTGTGCTGTGTAGCCGGTTACACTGAAAGCCAACCCTTAAGTATTTGGGAAAAGTCTAGGTAGTTAATAATATATTCCACAATATTGCACAACTATTACCAGAGTATTTTTTATATTTATTTTGACCACAAGCCTAACCAAGGGTTGCGTGTAATAATACTCAGCAACTGCCTATATTGGTGATGATAACTCTCTTAAGTATGTTTTGTTTTTTAACAACTAAGTACCTAACCAGTGTGGAGCGAGACGTATCAGAATTTAATGACTAAAACCCACCTGTGTTTACTTGCCATTTGCGTTCTAGGGTAATGGTAACTCTTTTAAACAATCCTGCAGTCTTAAGTGTAACATAAGCTTCAACAGTTATTGCACACCCAATGAAAATAAATAGATACTTAGGTATTGGCAGGAAGGATGTAATTTTGTTACTCGTGTACTAAATAGCTAGGTCGACTGTACATAGGTGTATCACGAGCATTTGCTTGCCGCGGGTGGGCATGTAATAATTACAGTAAGCAGGTACTAAATAAACTAGATAATTCCAAGCGATATAAAAGCACCGCTTGGAATCGCGATCAACGGATAAACAGAAGTTATTATGATTGCGAATGGAGACAGCTGTAGAATTACTTTATAAGCCTTTTTTTAGAATAGCCATTAATTCCCATTATTAATGTTTGGATAAATAAATTTCTAAGTTATGCAAACAATGTGATAAGGTAATAGGTTTGAATATATAATGAATACCTAAAAAGGTGCGCCAACATTTCGTAGGTAGAGATGTGCTTATTAAGTCATGATGCCCCCATTTCGCACTAAGGTCCAATTTACATATTTTCTTTGGCTTGGTGTTAAAAACATGAAGCCGGAAATTGATAATTACTTTGTTGATGATTCCTATGATATTTATTCACATGCTTAAAAACTTAATGTAAGAAAGGAGTAAGAAAGAAAAAGAGTTATGTACGATGTTTCATATTATAATCTGGTTTAGTTTTTTGGCGTCAATCACTCTTTATACAAAATCTGCCCTTATAATTCAGTTAGTTTCTTTTAATTTCATTGGTTCAGGCTAAAAAGCAGTTAAACGTTACATATTCACTTAGGTGATAAAATATAAAGGTGATTAATATAATTATGTAATCCACACTGTTGTCTCTCCCAAGGTGGACCAATGACTTGGTGAGGGTTGCGGGAATCCAATAGATGCGAGACGCAGACGACCATTCTGGCGACACTTGAAGAGGCCTATGTCCAACAGTAGACGTCTTTCCGCTAAGATGATGATGATGATGATTTGATGATGAATATTGTCTACAAATTAATAAAAACCGGCCAAGAGCGTGTCGGGCCACGCTCAGTATAGGGTTCCGTAGTTTCCCGTCCGTCACAATAAAGTGTACCCACTTATGAGTTTAAAAAAATGCTTGCTACGATTATACTACAAACTTAGTCCAGAAATTATTTTGTAGAACCCTTTTGTCTTTTTTGTACAAAAACTGTTCTTTCCATCAAGTTCAAAATAATTTTCCTAGAAAGTCCTTATAAAGTTCTACTTCTCAGATTTTTTTCATATTTTCTAAACTTATGGTTCAAAAGTTAGAGGGGGGGGGGGACACATTGTTTTTTACTTTTGGAGCGATTATTTCCGAAATTATTGACATTATCAAAAAATGATTTTAGTAAACCCCTATTCATTTTTAAATACCTATCCAACGATATATCACACGTCAGGGTTGAAATTAAAAAAAAAATCACTTCGCACTTTACATATAGGGGGGCTACCCTAATAAAACATTTTTTTCCAATTTTTATTTTACCACTTTGTCGGCGTGATTGATATACATATTGGTACCAAATTTCAGCTTTCTAGTGCTAACGGTCACAGAGATTAAGCGAGGACGGACAGACAGACGGACAGACAGACATGGCGAAACTATAAGGGTTCCTAGTTGACTACGGAACCCTAAAAAAGGCAGTGATAGACAGACTAGAATTAAAAAAAAAATATTTATGATTGTTTTGTGAAGTAATACTTTAGTTAACTAATAGGTATAGTTGTTCGATGTCAAAAAGCGGTTGTCATAGAAAATTGTCTTAATAATAATATTTAATTAAAACTTACACATAGAAACAACGTGTAGGTACATGAACTTTTTAAGGTTTACCCGCCCTCCTAACTTTAATAGAACGTACCTTTACTGTGTCGAAATAGGGATGTTCGGGGTTTTTTCATAATTAGGTATCTGTTTGCCAATTCCCAATGTTAATTTAGTAATTTTCAATGTAGTACCTGCGCCAGTTAAAATTTCAGAGTGACAATTTCGACTGGACACTAAATCCATTGTTAAATGGTCCGCTGGCGACTCGTTAATTAAGCATGAATTAATTATTAATTCATACGCGTGTCACTGCTATTTATGGCAGGTCCTTCATTGGACGTCACTCAATCTATTAGATTACCATTTGCTGCGAATGACTAAAGGCACAAATAAAGGTCAGCTCACACCGAAACGTGACGGTACTTAAAGACAGCATTGATGAAGCTGCGAGGCGAATTCAAATTCGTCACGATCATAGGCATTGCTGCGCAGGAATTTGGAAAAATAATCGATTTTAAAGTTAAGCTACCATTTCTTTCTAATATGCGATTTTATTAAAAATAATCGTAATATTTTTAAGAGCAAAAAGATCATCAAAAGAGAAAAATCTATCTGTTTTGTTGTGGGGAGTTGCCAGTTTTTTAATAATCCTGTATAGAGTTACTTTTAATTCAACATATAGAGTTCTAAATTGCAATACAAAGTTAAAAATGACCTCAAACGCTTCCTCCTTCACCCTGCGCGATATATGACAGTCCTTACATAGCGTAATAAATTCTTTGATTCTTTAGCTATCCAGTGGTGTAATATAATTTTAAATAGCAATGATAGATATTAAGCTACAACAAATTCCGGAGCGAGGAGGAGTGGGTCTGGAGCGAGGAGGAGTGGCAGGCGGCCGCCGACTTCTGCGAAGCAGTAATGCTCGCTAAGGAGGGCCGACCGCATCAGGCAACGGCGTCCTCGCCGCCGCCGGGATTCCGATCCCGATTTCCAGCCACCGTAGGCGCGGGCTTGTGGACAGTGAGCAATGGGTAGCTGTCCGGACCAAGCCCAAGTCGTCGACGGCGCGCGCTGTACCCGCGCGCCTCAAGGAGTTGTCAGCAACAGCAGGGGCCCAACCGGGTCAAAGTCTACTGGGGCCAGGGTTATCCGAAAAGGCGCTCGAGCCCCGGTATGAAGGCTTGAAGGAACGGGATGGGTTTTTTAGTCAGTAAGAGTCTGACACTATCTCCCGCTCCGCCCAAGAGCGGGGGTTGTCATAAGATGATTTTTCCTATAGAAAGAAAAAAAAGCTACAACAAAAATTATACTTACAAACCATTTTAATTGCCTCCGTATTCACGTCAAAAGTTAGCGTAACATCGCGTAGCATCGCATCGCGTTGCTACACTGCTCGTTGTGTGCTGAGCCTTATAACAAATGACTAACGCTTTGTATCGCTAATCGATAATTATTATAATAATTGTAACATAAGATCGTCTTTGTCCATCATGATTCATACAATGGTGCAGTAGGTAGTTATGTATGAAAATGCTATATTGTTTTGTAGCTTGTAACAGTAATGATCTAAAATTACTGTTTCATTGTTCATTTTAGACGTAGAGTTACAATAGAACACAGTTGTTACAATAATCATGTGTTTAATTCATAATAACTAAGTTGAACGTAGAACACGAGTATAATAGTCTTAAGTTTCTAGTAGAGCTGTATGATAAACTAGCTTCTGCGAGTGGCTTCACTCGCGTGAATTTCGGTTTCCCCATACAAACTTTGAACCGTCGGTCCATCCCCTCAGGGGGTAAATTTTTGAAAACCCTCTCTTAGTGCTCGCCTGTGACATAAAAGAAAACCTTGTGCAAAATTTCACAGCCTTTGTCGGTCAGTTTCTCTTTTTTTATATATATAGATAAATTAATTTAAACAGAGTTACGTATTCGTCATGTAGATATGCCACGAACCAATGATAAACCTAAACCATGGAATGACTAAACGAATGATTCCCAGGCATTAGCTACCATATAAATATTCTTCAATAGGCTCGTAATTTCATACTAGTTTATTCGCTGAATATAAAATGCAATAATATATGAGAGAAGTGTTAAATAATTCACGTGGAGATACAAAAACGGTACATCCGGTGTCAATGCAGCTCGTCATTGAATCAGAATGTCTTTTTATGAATGACATCTGTTCGTGTGACGTGTGGAACTGTGCTACTGTATGCGTATCGCGTGCTCGCTTAAATTACGGTAATATTGCTACTAAATATACCTATTGAATTTATTAAAGTGGACTATTGTACTGTACTACACGCTTAAAATGAGAATTTCAAACGAGGACATAGGTAAAAAGCAGGCATTTCTTGCACATAGAAATTGTTGACTAGAAATGTTACACAGACTACATCCATACTCACATTAATAATACAAAGTAATGCCAACATGGGTCTGTTTAACCTAAAACAAGATAAACAACAAAGCCGAGCACATAAATCATATCACATCTGAACATCACAAAAAGCAATCCGGCCCGCAGTCTAACTCGAATTTTTTGCTCTCGCCTGTTATAACTAGATTGTACGAGATAAATAATAAATGGCACTTTTATAGGTGCTTCCAACATGACAATAAATATTTTAGGTTCAGAAGTAAGGCCGTCATATAAATGGTCTATCATAAATCGGCCGTGCTCTACAGCTATCATTTGAACCGTATAAGATTATTACTTCACGTATTTCGTGGCAAATCTTATAAATTGCACGCAGGTTATGTTAGAGTCGTGAAACGCATCTTAGTGTGATAAAATTTATTGCTTGGGTTTAGCTAATATCGTTGGAAATTACGATCTATATTACTTAAGGCGTGGACCAGTATAATAAATTACGGAAAGTGATTTATTCCGGCTTGTGCTATTGATTTATTGAATAAAATATATGTATTTGCTGTGTAATATATTAAATTTGCACGAGCTTTCGGATATTATGTTAGGTCGTAAGTATTGTCAAATGGCAATAAAAAAGCCAATTATATTTGTTAATAAAAATACACCGTAAGATATTCCTATTATAACCAATTGATTTATAGTGAGTGCCTATTCGATACGGATCAGAAATTATTGATATTTAATTCAAGGCAGGTCTTAAGTCAAGAGTTAATAGGCTACTTCTAGGCAGGCGAGTTCTATAGTCAACCACATCATTGCTTACCAACAGGTGAGATAATGGTCAAGTGCGAGCGTACTAATAAAAAAAAACTCTATCATGACTCATCTACAGCAATTGGACCGAATAGGTGACAATCATTGCTTCGCTAGTAACAATAGAAAAAAGATAGTGTGACGTCATTGTCCTTTTACTCGAAATGGTTCCGAACAGCCATTTGTGGGAAATGAGGCAATTACAGGGCGCGAACCTCCGGAAGATTACCTAATAGAAAATAAGAAAAGTTTTCCTTGCGAGTGCCTATTTCAAATTAATTAAGTATAACATCTTCTTAGCAGGTGGCTGAAGATTCTGTTTATTTTCCGATTCCATTTTCTCGAAGGTGTCGTGGAAAACTGTTTAGGACGACATGTAATTTAGTGGTTTGGTGAAAAGCCTCAATTACTTAGACAATCTTTACGCAGATTTTTTTCACACGACTTTATTTCGTTTTCGTGTCACAGTATCGAAGACCTCAGTTTTGCAGATTCTTATATGTATTTGTTACGCGATAAAAATATGTTGTTCGCATGCAAGTTGCAATAACTATTAATTGTTTACATGGACTGCACGCATATACCTACTAACCTTTGTATTAAAACTTGTGTGCTACTGATACTAACAATGTAGATATAGCATAGCCAAGTCGGTCTTACAATGTTCCCACTGTTGGGACGCAGGCCTCTTCTCTAGGAGAGGGAATGGGCCGTAATCCACGCGATCTCAGTGCGGGTTGGTGGATGTCACGTGTCTTCGATTTTTTGGTTCTGGGAAATGCGGGTTTCCTCACGATGTTTTCCTTCACCGTTTTGACAGCAGTGGTGATGAAATAAATTACAAGGATGAGTAAAAGTCATCATAACGAAAAATTGAAACAGTTGGAGGAGGCCTTTACGAGATTTATTATAGTGAACATATAACTAACCCAAATAACAAAAACTAGTAGGTATAAGTGAACCTACTAATACTACTATCAACTTCGAAAATGTAAAAAAAATAAAATTAAGGTATGAAAATAAAATAGCTTTATTATTATTATAATGTGCCTGGCTGGGTTTAAACCTGCTACCTACAACTCGTAACTTCGTAAGTCGGAGCCCTTACCACTTGGCCACCACTGCTCAAGTGGGTATACCATAGAGACAAAGAGAATCATTCTGTATACTTCAAATTTATGTCACTGGCCAATGTAGACGAATAAACAGACAAGCGTGACATTTGCTATTCAGCGTAGATTAGCGCTTTAAAGCGGTAAATAGACGCCCAATGGACAGTTTACCTCTCCATTGAGCGTCATTGTTATTAGGTGTTAATTATACAGCCTTTGATGTAGTATTTAATCAAATATTAGGTACTTTCACGAAGCAAATACAATTGCAACGGTATATAATACAAAGTTAGACTGGTATTAGTTTGTAAATATACAGAAAGTTACATTAATGTGCTTAATAAGAAGAACAGTAGTGGCCCAGTGCTAACGGTCAAACCCAACCAGACATGTCACAGTCACAACTGAAAATAAAACATTGTTTGCTAATTCATCATACTTTAAGCTCACATATTGATATAAATATATTTAATTCAATTATTTGCCCGCAAGTAACCCATTTTTATTTATTTATATGTTGCATCCCTGAATTATTACAATTTAAAGGCCTTTTTCTCAATAATTTTATTTTTGAGTTGTGACACTGAGGTGCGATATTACTGTGTACCTAATTTATTTCATCATCATTGGTTTTAAAACGGTGACGTAAAATATCGTCAGGAAAACGGCATGTCCTAGAACCAAAACTGGAAGACTTCTGGCAGTCACCAACCCGCTTGGGGTTCGCGTGGTAGATTACGGCTCATTTCCTCTCCTAGAGAGGAAGTCTGAGTCCCGACAGTAGGAACGTTAAAAAGTTAATTATGGTATGCTAAATAATGAACCAATTAAAGCGTGTCGAATACCACTTACTGAAGTTAAATTTATTCAAATAATTTTAATCGATATTGGGTTGTTAAAAATACCTACCAGCTTTACCGAGGATGTAAATTATATTAATTCAAGTTCCTATTAATTTTGATGATGGCTAATTTACTTAATAAATAGTAATCATTATTACGCAGCATAGGTAATAAGTAACTAACTACTGAGTAAGTAACGTAAGTACTAGCTACTGAGAACAAGGTAATAAATAAGAAATACTTCGCTTCGAATTAATAGGCGACTCCCATTACGTAGGTACCTGTTCGTTCGTAGATACAATAAAATATACAATATTAGTAGGAAAATGTATCTGTGTTGTTGTTTATTTATTTCAACGCTTATGCAAAAAAAAATCTATGAATTTGAGAGCAGTTAAAAGTAATGACAAGTCTTCGTACCAATTTACTACTTTACCTAGAGTTACCGCGGTCATGGACTGTAAGAGTAAGGGCAACTGGAGGTACAAAGGAAGAATTTAGTCAATAAAAGCCTGACACTTCCTCTCACTCCACGCAGAGAGAAGTAATTTGATGATTTCCTACCTATAAAAAACCTTTTAACCATACGTGAAAATAGAGTGCCTATTACGCGACACAGATCCGCTTTTAGACCCATTTCAAAATACAAAACCCACTAAAACTAATTACAACAATACCATTAATAATTTTACGAGCCAACTCCACATTTCTATTTACGTAACTACGTCCCAATCGGGGTCACACTTTTATAACAGTACGGTTCTAATTAATCATAAGTCCTAATAAAAAATACGTCAGAACCAGAAGTCGTTTCGTAAACAAGTCGTGGTATTACAATAAATAAAGCCGGTGGGACCATACATCAGTTCTGCGATTGGTCGTATCGAGGTTCTAAGTTTTCGCCCACGTAAGTCATGGCCCAAGACACGAGCGGTATAGTCTGCCACACGACAAACCCACATTTCTAACAACTATGAACTGGGAATGTAGAAGGCTCACTTATTATCTTTTCATCGCCTCAGGGGGAGAATCTAAAAAAATCCTTGTTTAGTGTATATCATAAAAGGAAAACTTGGCAATTATAATTTCACACTCCTGGTCTAAAGTAGTATCGGATATGCTTTGATATGTCAATTAGTCAGTTTGTTCTTTTAGACCTATGTATAGATTTTAAAAGGTTGAAGCAATTGTTATGTAAATTAATAGATACATTTTCATTGTCATTCACGTAAACATTGTCAATTGCAATTGAATTGAATTGTTTCTGGGATCCTTAAAACGCATAAGAACTGGCTGGAATTAAATTTCACTCTCTGTAAAACAGAAGTAGAGAAAACCGAAATGGGGAAAAAATCGCATAACTTTTTTTTTGAGGTGCGACTTCATCGAATGATCTCTCCCACTCAAGGGTGGAGCGACTAGAAGACGCGTTTGACTTATACCGACTATAACTTATCTATGTTAGGTACTTAATTTGCCTTATGCATTCTATGGCCACTTGACTATACACTAGGGTAACTCTTTGAAATGTCCACAGCCCAAGTTTGCATAACTTATATTTAGTATCTATTGAACTAGTATCTAGGTACATATATATTTAAAAGCGAAATACAACTCACTAATTAATCCCGAAATCTCAGAAACTATAACACCAACCATCTTAAAATTTGGCAGGTAGATTCCTTAAAGGGTGTAGACATCCGCTAAAAACGGATTTTACGAAACTCCACCCCTAAGGGGATAAAACGGGTGTTGGAAGTTTTTATGGAAAAACCTACTTTTTCGCAGGCAAAGCCGCTGGCAGAACCTAGTAAAGTAATAATTTCGACATTTATGCACGAAAGTTCAGTAACTTTGCTTGCTAAGTAAGCAGCTTAGTTTCATAACGTTTTATTAAAAGTTTAGACTATGTTCGGTTTTGTTTACCTAATATAAGGATAGAGCGTCCTGTAACCACTGCAAACTGCAAATGTTGCTTTAGGAGAGCTTTTTGTCCGCCATTTTATATAGTAATTATAATAATCCCCAACTATCTCACAACACCGTCTAGACTCAAGCTAAGCAGAGCTTCTGTTATGAGTACTAGACTGCTGATAAACATACTTATCCATTTTTAAATACGTACATAATTATTATGATCGTGCTCATCACACAAACATTTTTCCTGGGGGGGAATCGAATCCACGACCTCCAGCATAGCAGTCAGGGCCCCTAACAGGCCAGTCGTGTAGTAGTGGTTCTTCTGAAGTTTTTTCTCTATAAAATTTTATAAGTATTTTATATAAGGTCGTGTGCCATACTGTTTAATGTGCGTAGGCGCCGGGGAAATGCGTTGAGAAATTAATATTAATAGCCCGACACGTTACATGTTATCTTTAACGTAGTAAATTTCGGTATACCTATCGCGTTTCGTGATATGTGGCGGTATATTAAACAGTCGTATAAAGTATCAAGGTTTTTGTATTTAAATTGAACAAATTGAGTTATGCAAAGGTTTTTTATAGGTACTGGAAATACTCGGTTATAAACTTCTTTATAACATTAACCACCTTAGACTAATGAAATGTAAGTATTTCAAGTAAATTTTCATCACGATACAGGATTGTCTTCTAGTTTGGAAACCAGTCATGGTTTTGTTCATGTGAAATAGGTACTCCCATTTTTGGAGTTTCATTACCGATGTTATCTAATTATATACTATTTTTACGACTTTCTTATTAATTCTGCATGTACATGATACATAAATGCACTTAGGTAAAGCAAACAAAGCACTGAAATTTATGAAAACGCGACAACCAGAAGTGTCAATTTTTGTTATGTCTCAATAATGTTTTTATATTATATAACCGTAACCGTATATAACGCGCGAAGCCGTGGGCAAAAGCTAGTTTCTGTAAAATAAATATAGCCTATAAAAACAAACTTTACCTCTTTATCAAAAAGTATCCTCCTGTCTCTTGGATCTAAACTACCTCCCCACCAGTTTTCAGCGGAATCGGTTTAGCCGTTCTTGAGATATAGTGTAACTAACTCAACTTTCTTTTACATATATAGATATCTACGAACCGACCTCGGGACACGTTGGTTTACCTGAAACATCGTTCCGTGCAGCTATTATTATTTAGCTTTAAGTCTCAATAATTCTACTGAAAAAAAAAACTACTAAAAACTATTGAAAAGTTTTCTTTTACTGGCGAAAGTTTTTCCCTCGCTGTCGTCTGCATATTGCGCCTGCGATTCGCGAGGTGAAAGCACGCACAAGCGTGGGCGGGCGCCGGCGTCTCACGGTACGAGATGGGGTTCAATAGTACACCAAGGTTCATACGAGCTACGGTACACTTGATAAGTGTCGATGACACCACTCTCTATATCATAATGGACAGGTTATCAGGAAGTGCAAATAATTGTGAAGAGTTGATTACAACAATGAAAATCTTGCGCAGTTTTTCTTTTGGCTCATTGGTAATTTTTCAAGGGTTTGCCGCCCTGAAAAACACATATAATAATTTAAACGCATATAAGATTTGGCAAGTCGTTTATACGTTTATAGTTGCCAAATCTAAAACTAAGATAAATTTGCTATTTCCTAGATTTAGTACAGTAATTCCATAAAAAAAATAACAAAACAATTTCAATCACATCCTTTCTGATATCTCAGTTATCTTCACGAGTTCGAGTATTGTTTGTGGCATCTTCACGTTCAAACGGCTGAAAGGGTTTCGATTAAACTTAGTACATGGATAAACCATGTCCCTCACGTTCATGTCCTGATCTCTGTACGGGTAGCATAAGGGATACTTTTTATCCTGGAAGTATGTTCCCTTTGAGATAACTTTCTACTAACATGCGGGCGAAGCCACTGACAGCGGCTAGTACTAAATATAATCCCCGGTATGAAGGCTAGAAGGAACGGGGTGGGCTTTTAGTCAGTAAGAGTCTGACACTATCTCCCGCTCCGCCCAAGAGCGGGGGTTGTCATTGGATGATTTTAACCACCATAAAAAAAAGTACTAAATATAATTTCACCCCTAAAAGTTTGCCACTTGATTAATAAAAGTTACCTTTATTTAAAACTAGCTGTACCCGCGCGGCTTCGCTCCCGTTCTTCCCTACTTCAGCCTACTCTACCCTACTATACCCTACTCTACCCTACTCTACCCTACTCTACCCTACCCTACTCTACTCTCCTCTACCCTACTATACCCTACTCTACCCTACTCTACCCTACTCTACCCTACCCTACTCTACTCTACTCTACTCTACCCTACTCTACCCTACTCTACCCTACTCTACACTACTCTACCCTATTCTACCCTACTCTACCCTACCCTACTCTACTCTACCCTACTCTACCCTCCTCTACCTTACTCTACCCTACTCTACCCTACTCTTCCCTCCTCTACCTTACTCTACCCTACTCTACCCTACTCTACCCTACTCTACCCTACTCTACCCTACTCTACCCTACCCTACCCTACCCTACTCTACTCTACCCTATTCTACCCTCCTCTACCTTACTCTACCCTACACTAACCAATTATTTACCCTGTGTTGAGTATAATAAATTAGAGGCTAGATGGTCTATCCCGACCTGAAAGAAAGATATGATGGATAATAGAAAGATATAGTATGAAGAATGAGAGTACGAGAGGCATGCGAGCGAGAACTGGAATGCAAGAGTACAAAATTTCGAGCACAGCAATGACCCCGATTAAGTCAGGGGAGAATTTATAAAAAAAAAAACCCTACACTAACCCTAATTTTCATTTTTTTTTTCCATAAGAACCTTCTCCTCATAATAACGAACACAACAAAAAAAAAATTAGCGAAATCGGTCCAGGCCTTGTTGAGTTATGCGCTTACCAACACATTTTGCGATTCATTTTTATATTATAAGATAAATCGAAAATGATTGCTAAAAGTATATGTATTAATATGTTAAAATGAACTGTAATACATAAGTAATTCATCATTCAGTAACTACGCTATAACGGGAAAAATTGGACTCCCAATGATTGGATGATGTTGAATGCATAAAATATTATGTTTCCAAAAATATTGTGATTAAATCGAATGGTATTGCCGCCCGTGCCGGTTCGAATACATGAGTTTTATATCATGCCATCAACGAAATTATGATAGTATAGCAATATATTCGTAAATTTGAATTCTGTTCAGAGTTGCGTGAGTCTGCACCTTTTTGTATCAGAGTTACTGAGTGAATTTCAAATTAAAACTTCTTGAATACTAAATAGTCATAGTATCTTCTTCTACTTTCACATCATCACACAGTCCATCCATCTTTTTTTCGGCCTTCCTCTCCCTCTCCATCCATCTACATGTATACTCAGAACTCTTTTAGTAATATGCGCTTCATCCCTCCTCTTCACATGATCATACCAAGAAAACTGATTTCCTTTCAATGTTTCAGTCACTGGCGCCACTTTCAAACTTCCTCTAAAATACTCTATAAAATTGGGCATTGAAATCAGTAATTTCGATCCTAAAATCTCTTACTTCAGTTATACGAATCTCCTAGATATGATTATAGGTATTCTACAGTGATTACCTCATGTCGTCAGTGGGTTGAGATTAGCCGTGGTATGATTAGCGAACAAGCAGTAAATTGCTCCGTAGGAAGCGAAGAGAGGCGATGATTACCGCTGCGAGTTCTTGACACGGATACGTGATGTGTGCGCCGTGTGGGATCCGTACATCTACTCCGAGATATATGCACGAGAATATCACTGGTTTACCGATGGTTTATATCTTTCTGCATGTTTTTTTTTTGTTACAAACATTGACAAGTATTTTAAGTTATTTTTTATTTAATTTTATAATACTGTCACTGTCATTTATTCTTATAATAGTTGTGTGTAGTAGTTTTAGTTTTTAAACTTAATTTTTAAATTGTAATTTTTAGTTTTAACCTTTCGTATTAGAGGCACAATTAAAAAGTTATTGTGTCTCGCGTGGATCCACGTTCCGGACACACAAAGGGTTAAACCCAGTTATAACAATAATGATAAGGAATAGTTTTTTGGACGCCATATTTTAGTTTGATTTTATTTATTTTTAATTAGCGTAGGGTTTTATTTATTTTTTGTTTTACTGTAGGTAATTTATAGTTCGTTAAGTATTTTAAATGTAAATTATTCGTTTTTAATTAATAAATGTCATTATACTTAACAATTAATTAAGAAGACATACTATAATAAATGCTGTACATGCTTATAACAACCTCGTGGGTGTGGGTCGGACAACATCGGTTAACGAAAAAAACTACTATTCATGTGAGTAAACCTTACCGTACCTTATTAATAAGCAGTTTATTTTATCGGTAAGAACGTTAAAAAACCATTTCAGAGACAAGTAGACACAAAAACTACTTCAATTAAACTTTTGAACTTCGCTCATAAAGTAATTAGTATTTAAAACTGAAATCGAATTTGAAAACCAATTCATCTATTTTTTCCATGCTTCATTTTCTGCTTCGTATTCAAGTGTTCATTTTCTTTTCAATCCCACTGTTTATTATTCAACAATTTGTTTCGCAAATACTAACTCATTCTGCTTGATTAAAAGGCGCGTCGGCTACATAGTTACTAGTTGATGCAGATTGAAAGTCAACAACCTCCCGTCTAGGCTACGGGCAACAATGTCGGGCTTGGCTGCTAAGTGAAAAGTTTTTATAAACAAGTCTCAGTAATAACGCTAAAGTGTGTTATATTCTATGTCGTTCATATTTTGTTATATTGCCGCGGTGATAAAACAGGATTTTTAAAACTTTATTGCTTTTGGAATGAAAATTCTAGCCTAGGTCTCTTTGCTGTTCTTTACTAAGCCTAGGTTCATATAGGTAATTAACTATTTCGTCTTTACCTATGAAATTATCTACATCTACATTTACACTATCTTTCTAATATAATAAAGAGGTAGTTTGTTTTTTTGTTTGTAGGATGAAATCTCTGCAAGTACTGGTCCGATTACTAAAATTCTTTCACCAATAGAAAGCTGTTTTATTCCTGAGTGACATAGGCTATATTTTATGTACTCGGGCGAAGCTGCGGGAAAAAGCTAGTAGTTTTATAAAACTGTACACTTTGAACTGTAATATCTTATTTTTAAGGTGGTAAATCATTTACTCGTAATTCTTCCGCTCTAGGGCGAAGCGCAAGGGTAATGTAAAACTTTTAGTAACTAAAACGCACCTATGTTCCTTCTGTTGCCCTTAGAAGACCAAGAGTAATCTTTTTCGAAGACGTCTTTAGTAGGCATCGGCCCTGTTAGGCGCCTAGGGTTTTGCTGAGATCTATTTAATTAAGGCACGCGTGGAACTGGAAGTAAACGCCGTCGACAAATCATGCTCGATCTGGTCGTCCGCGAGCTGAACTGTGATATCTTCAGGTTAATTTGGAATTATAAGTTCAAATAAACTTCATATTTAAGGCATGTTATAGTATAAACTACTTATTTGTTCGGGTTCATCAGTCAAGTAGATTTAACTATTTAGAATTTACTTAGATACATTTTTAATAATTCCAATAACAGACTCTTTTATCTAACAACAGATCCTAAGAACATTAATAACCTAACAAACACGCAATCTTTTACTAAAAAAGAATAAAAACTTATCTCTTAATTAGCTAAGCGTTCATTAGCTATTTCTCGGATATTGCATGTTTGTCTATTCATTCTCTTTTTCTATTTTCCGTTGTTTTCTCGCTATTCAATTTTCTCAACTGTTGGGCCAAACAAATAATATGAACAAAGAACGTTACAAAATAAACTATACATACAAGGTGTAAGGGACAGCCCTCCACAAACTTTAAGGGCTTGCTCAGTAGACGAAACTGAACAATCTTCCACAAATTTCTTTTTCAGGAAACGAAAAAAAAAAATCGGCCTCGCCATACAAATTGTCCAATCAAGTTTAGGTACCATTTTGTATGGTGAGGCTGATTTTTTTTTTCGTTTCCTGAAAAAAAAATTTGTGGAAGGTTGTTCAGTTTCGTCTACTGAGCAAGCCCTTAAAGTTTGTGGAGGGCTGTCCCTTACACCTTTTATACTACACTATTTTTAGTACCTACCTATATGCGAAACCTGAATATAATTTGTTCAGAATCAGTAACTGAATCCATTCCAATCATTTTTACACCATGTTATATTTTTTCCCAAAAATATTTAAAAATGTCACAAGTTGGACACCACTGACACTAAGTACAAAACGGGTCACGGCAGCTCATAGCGGGCATTAGGCACCAGCAAGAGCCGGGCACAAGTGCAAAACAACCCTTCAGTCGCCTTGATGACCCGGTGACTACCTATGTATTTTTGCTGACATAACAAGCATATCACTTTTGTGATTTTTCAAGATACAGTTATGAAATTTTGTAAATGGACTCTTTATATAACAATACTAGATACACGTTTCAGGCATATAGTAAAAATAAGGTGGTATATATTATCTACGTATCCAGCCCGCTCTATAGATCAACTGTCCCAGCAAATAAAGCCTGTTGGTACAAACGTATGCTGTCACAAGATTATTGAATCAACCGTCTGTATACGAGGAAAATGATTGAGACCGAAACAAGATTACCTATATTGGCAATATTGCCACGGCTGATTATGGCAGACTATACAAAATAAAATATTTCCTCTCTCAGAAAATATTCACGGAGAAAAACAGCGCGACTTTTTTTTTTCTTTTTTACTTTAGGTACGCTTAAAATAAATTGGTGTTTCGATTGAGTTACTCAATCTCAGCGAAACGGTTTTGTATACAGATGAACCTATTAAGCCGGAAGACGGAAGCACTGTCCTTGATCCGAGGTGCGCTGTCATATAAACGTGTAGAAATATAGTTGTCAGCCACGTGTGAGTCAACGGGATGTCTCTGTCTACGTGTGAACACAATTCGTTTATCCGGGATCATTTTGACAGAATTTGGGTGTTAAACTACCCTGTGATAATAAACGGCAAATAGCCAAAATTACTTAAAGCCTTTATATTATTTTGGAAATCCTTTTTATGTGCGCCATTAAAAAAGACGTTAAGTAAATGAAAGTACGATGTTAAAGCGTCGTTCCACAATAACCGTAAGTTATATTTCTGCAGTATTAATATTCATGAAGCGAAACGCATGTTATGTGATATTTTAACGCGCTGTGGATGCATACCGCTAAATAAAGGGAGGTCTTTATGAGCCTCGTTATTTCTAATAAAACGACCATGAACCATTCTAGACTAAGCTTAAATCCGCGAGATGTGAGCGACATTAGACGAGCGACGACGGAAATGAACGAAATTGCCATCTAAGTAAAGACATATAATGCTGAAGGCTGGCAGGCTGAGGTAAGCCACGAAATTTTATTCGGAAATCGATCTTTGGGCCAATTGATAAAATTGATTCAATCAAATCTTCCATCTACTGGCAATTTCATTGAGGAGGCATTTAATTTCAAATGTAGATAATATTTTACTGTAATCAATTATAGATTTTGATTTAAAGTTTGACCACCAGCGATCGTGTGACGTTAACTCACTTTAGAGGCTAGATGGGAAGATAAAAGCTCACTTAATGTAAAAGCATTTTCTCTTTGTTGTAAGTATGTGGTGGGTGCAGGCTGGCGGCGCTCGCGACCCGCGCCCACCGCTGACCCCAGCGGCCTACTCGCTTTAACTGTTTATAGTTCGTAATGTCTTGTAAACATTTAGATGGAGAGATGCTTCACTACTACACCATGCAATAAATATCGCCGTACTAAGTACTGTAATTGATTACTTGAATTTACTTGTACAAATCGAGTTCTAGTCCGTAAATAGCTAAATGCAAATCGTCGACAGCACTTTCAGTTCGAACCAGCAGTAACTAAGGAATAATTGAAATGTCTCGTGGAGGTATTCGGGGCACGTGTGGCGAGCTGCCAAACTGTAGGGCGCGTCCGGCTACTTTATTTTATTCAAGTGCTCTTGCTCAATTAGAATAGGTACGTATATTTTCTCTTTTGATTGCTCTATGAGCGGGAAGTAGCGGTACCACATTTCCTAGCTCCTAATTGTAACCGCAATTTCATGCTAAAATAGCTCAAATTGTGGAACTTCTGTTAGCTACCGGTGCACCGGTAAATCAAACAAAATTATAGTCAGCCGTCGTGAATTTAGAGCTTTATATATTTTATCGTTGAGAAAATTATCATGTTGAATCGAAGTCGAAAGTTGTCCAATTAGAAAGAGGGCGTTGATCAGATTGACCTGTTCATCGAATCTTTTTAAATTGCTTCTGTATGTAAATATTATTTTAGCTTTAATGTGTTAGATTAACTTGACTTAGTAAAAACTTAAATCATCAAGTTTTTATCTGTTTTATTTTGGAATCTTAATATTTTATCTTTGAGATAACGGATGGTTTATCGTGTCGAGATATCTTTAGAGATTTTTATCTTATTTTTCACTTACTTTGTTTTCGGAGACAGCCCTGTTCTCGAGCGCGTACATGATAGCCTTAGAGACCTTGGTCTCGAGCTCCCTCAAGGCGACGTCGGCGTCCACTTTGGTCAGCCTCTCCACGCCTTCCACGTACCCTGCCCAGGGACCGTCCAGATCAGACAGAAGAGAGCCTATGCACCTGTTGGGAAAAAATAGTTTGTTAGAATTTGTCGCGGCTAATGGTTTTATTTATGGAGTAAGTAAGTACCTAAGAAGTGGATTCAGAACAGTCACATAATAAGTTTTCGTACGACGACTTCACGAATGATAACAAGCCCATTTACAAGCTACATCTGGCTGTTAGATTTATACTTTGCTATAAAACAGGCAGAACAATACGAAAGAAAACTAACTTTCCTTTATAAAACAAGAGAGTCTGCAATGATAGTAAAACATGAAAAAACTTTTATACGTTTCCTTAAGTCTGCAGTTTTTCCAATTGTCTCGGAGTCTTGTGAAATGTTGACCGTGTTTCACTTTGTCACTTTGTTGCGTTCGCCGGGGAAGTTGAAATGCTCTGGTGCCATCCTTAGCTCGCTTTTGATCAAGTTTGTTATGGATCGCACAGGATCCTCTTTGAACAACGAGCGTGTGTTACATTTTGTATTAAGTTTATTCGTGCTTTGATCATTTTATAGTTTGATTCAATTAATAGAATTTGCATTAGCTGCTCTGGTTTTCGTATCCACGAATATGAAATGTTAATAATAGATACGATTTGCTTTTTCATGCTTGCAGAAAATTATTAGAACTTACGAGTAGTAACGTCTGTAATGTAATCCTACATCTTTGGTGTGTACCTAGCCGAACTAATATTGTTTCAAAATTAAAAAAACTTATATTTTATTAATATTTTTATGCCAATTACTGTGGCAGGACACGGAGACACTTATATTTTTTATAACACCTAAATTGTACCTGAATGCACAAATAAACTTATTTCATTTGATTTGAACGTTTTCCTGGAATTGAAACACAAGAGCGAGATATAGAGATTTTAGAGAAATGCCTTCATTCGGAAAACTGAGTCCAATACTGAAGCGGAATACCTACAATAGCCAAGTGGACCTTATACGTCCACAGTATCTTACAAATCCAACTGGAATCCTACGCTAGGATTTGTGTGTAGCCTGTGTTGGACACATTTAACTCAATTTCTATGCAGTCTTAGCTCGACACAGATATTCCATTTAACTAACTAAAAAACCTTGGTTCAGAGCTCAGGTATTCTCAGAACTTAACTCTCACATAGTAGGACGCAGTAATGATTTACAATACCAATGAAATATGGACCTCTAAGCAGGTGGGCACCTATATCAAAATAAACAAAGGTCTATTATATTCAGCAGTGGGTAAAAACTAGACATAGTTTAATACGACACACTATGGACACATACCATGACATTAGAAAAACACGATTTTTTATTTTATCTAGTCTCTGACGACGCGTTGATTTGCATGTTATTTCTTAAAATCAGACGCAATATTTCATCCTAAATAAACTTTGAAGTTTTCCGATGAAGTGACGACCTAACTTTCCATTCCCACATAAATTGCTCACAAATTCAGCCTGCCGTATACAGATGCTCACAGTTCGTGGGTACACCGTCTGTCTCAGCCACACTGCACCGAGCCGGGTGTACAGTACCCCGACTGCAATTAATCCGCACGCACGAATAGAACAAGTGTACAGTAACCCAAGCCAGTTTATTACTCGCCTTGATTACTCGTCTCGCCCGCCGCAACTGATATTGAACATTTTTTTAAATGAAATTGCAATTTATTTTACTGTGCATAGTTGAGCTTTTTATTTTAAATTGCTATTTGTTGGACTGTAGTCTCGTTTTATATTTGGGATTAATGTTCCGAGAATTTATTCGGGGTTTTAACCTTTGTTTTATTTTATTGAGATTTTGAACTTTGTTCAGGTGGTGTAAAAAGTGGTTTTCTTTTTATACGGCTATTTTTGAGAAGTGAATTTATTATACCTATTAACAATTTTTACTATGAGAATAACTTTAAAATCACAAAGAAAAAAAAAATTCCTATCGTACAGTTATTTGTCTTCGTATAATTTATGTAAATGTAGGGAATAGCTGTTTTTTATTCTTTGATAAAAGTTGGTTTTTGTGGTCGAAACTGTGTTCGGCACAGTTTCGACGGAAAACTTACTAAAACAGGAAATCAGGATCAGTAAATCTACTTTTCGACCTACAAAGCCGGCTGACTTGCGTGACGATGCGGGATGGCGGTTGCATTCCGACGAAGTGCCAATTTAAGTCAATAGAGCAGACGAACTAGTGACCACAGAACACGGAGGCTCCTAAGGGGCTTAGCGGCCATTTCTAGAGACAGCATTGTCAAAACTTTCAATACAGACTTAGCGATTTACCGTTATTCTTAGAAACTGATGGCTCGTAACAATCCTGACTGGCTGTGGCAGCCGAAAATTTTGATCACCACACATTATACAGGCACGAATATTGTTAGGCAAATCGCATGCAAGATGCATTACCTACATTGTGAGCTACTGAGACATAATGTGAGCAATCGGTTCTTCGTACCCTTTTTTTGAGGTAAGAAATCATTCAACAACATCACGCGCGCTGGGTGGAGCAAAAGGGCGTATTAGACTTTTATTGTCTAAGACCCACCCGTTGTTCTTCAGTTGCCCTTTGCGTTCCATAGCCATGGTAAGTCTTTCGAACAATCTGTTCGTACCCCGCAATTTAATTCATGCAATTTGCTTGTAGTGTTCACGTGGCCTCAGGGATGGCGTGTCTAGTCGCAGCGGTTCCATGCTCTGTGGCGATGACAAACCACATACTGGTTCTATGAAGATGAAGATCAAGTGATCACTTAATGTCACCGTTAAACTCATCAATCATCATACAATTACGTGGGTAAACCTACCGATGTAGTTAAGACAGATTATACAAGTTGCTATAGTTTTCATTTTATATACAGTGGGTTTCAGTTTCGTAAATTTTTGACGTTTTATTGCAATAAAAATGGCGGGTGGATATGAAGCCTAAAAAAAGATGAGTATATAGCTGCTGTACAAGCAAAGATCAGATTTTAGACATGAGTAATTTAATGTTAATAGCCACCTCTATCGGTTGGTATAATAGATCCATCACAGATTGTGGCACACTTTTGAATAGCCCCCGCCTCATTGTTGAGTTTTCTCACGACTTTGGGGACTCGTTAAAGTTAAAATCTCTTTGTTTGACAGAAGTTAACGAATTTAATTAGTGACGTGTTTGCAGTAGCTTTGCGTTTTATTTGGAGTTCAATAGGTTGATATTTTATAACTTTATTTATTTACCGAATATTCACGAATGCCAAACAAGGGTTATGAGTAACATTAAGCTCCATTAAAAACTATGCGGTTTACGGTATTCTCATTTCTTTTAATTTTCTATTCGTATTCTTTATTGCACTTAAAACATACGGATACGAAAAAAACAAAAGGATCTTTGATGTTCAAAGGTGAGCTTAGAGTTTGTCCAGAAGGTGCAAAACTTGCGTGCAAATTAATTCGCGAAAAATCAAAATACGGGCATAAATCGCGGGCACTTCACTAGAGACCAGACTCTCGATGCGCATATTGGCACATCTCGAGATACTAGAGAAGTATTGTTGCATGTGAACTTCAAAGCGAGTACACGTATCACGAAATGCACGTTGGTACACTCCTTCTCGACGCAACGGTCGCGCGTCATAGGCAAGAGAGAATTACAGTGAATTCGCCCCTTCTGGACAAGCTCATAGACCCAAGGAGTTCGTGTAGATTATAATTTTAAAAACTCTAAGAGATAAAATATATTAAAATCGTAATGCCTAAATACATATTAACTAGGTAATTACGTAAATCATTGTGTAAAGTGTACTTCTCAATTTTTATTCTGACACTATACGTGAGGACTTGTAATTGGCTTGCTGTCGTTTGTTTTTATTTTTAGTTTGTTTTAGCTATAAGTCCTTCGATCTCTAATAAATAAATTAATTAATTAAAACATAATCGTCACATATTGCAAAGTGAGAATACCTACATAGCAAAATTCTTAACAAGTTCAGACTTGTTGCTTCGGTTTTTAATACCGAGTCGTATTGCAGGGAACACCATGGGCACATTCCTGGTATATTTCATAATGACAATAGCACGCAACCCTGTCATGCCTACGCAGCCGGCATTCTAATGCAACCACCATAAAACAAATACTTGGGTTGGAGTGATAGTATTGTGGACATGCTGATGGGTTTTTTGGGTGATAAATTATAAATAACTTCTCCTATTTTGGGGGTGCAGGGGAAAGGGGAGTGACAGACTTATACTGACTAAAACCCACCCGTGTTATTCAGTTGCCAAGCCACGGTGATCCTTCGAAAAATCCTATGGCCCAAGCTGATGGCTAAATGTTTTTGGAAAAGCAGAATTTTACATTTTTCCAAAATATACGCATAAACTTCAACATTCTGTTGGTCTTTCTGTTCGTTTAAACGCTCTAATCTCTGGAACTATCAGTTGGATTAGAAAAATCTTTATATGGGATAGTGGAGAAGTAACCAAAGTCGAGGGTGAAACTACGGACGACAGCTAGTAATGTCGAATCTAAACTAAGGATTGTAATTTATTTATTTCGCAACCCTATATCACATATTACGGTTAGGTTTAATGGGTTATCTTTCAGCTCGTCACCGAGTTTTAAATATGTAAGTATATAGAAGAAAAAGATGTTGCGGAGGTTCGATTCCGATACCAAATGGATGGAACTTTCAATTGATTTTGCACGTCCGATTCTGATTTCGGTTCTAATAAATTTTAATCGGAGATACAAACAAGTTTTTACTAGTCGCTCGGAAAACCTCTTCTCGGTGCCTTCTGTCGATTACTCTTTCACTTGTTATTTTGATTCGTATTAGGAATGTTGTGAGTTCGCGCTTTATTTAGGTAGGAGTTTTTGATTAGTTTTAGTAGTGCTTAATTTGACGTTTCTACCTCCGCTTCCGATTCCAGTTTCGATTTCAATAAACTACAAAACTCCGCATCCTAAATAACCACCCTAATAGAAATACATTTGCTTCAGGTCATCAGTGTCCACACAATCGAAAATTTCGTCTATGAAAATTAAATTTCTTACTTCTAAACTAACAATGTTAGAGAACCCGACTAGTGAACACTCTAGAGACCTTGTTTGCACAAATTAGAAGCACAGAGACATGGAGCGTTTGATGCTTACAATCAAATTATTAGGAGGATCCAACGTTCAAGTTTCTCGTCGAAACTGACCGTTTGAGACATTGCCTGAATGAATTTAGTATACAGGACCTGGTTAGTTGAAGTGAAAGGGGGGAGTGGGAGGGGGAGTCCGACAAGGCTGTCGAAAGCCTTCGTAATTGGTAAAGGGAACATGGTGAACAGGAAGGAAGTGACAGGAAGTATCCCATCGTAGGTGGATAGATGTAAAATTTCCAGAATTTGTCTACATCATACTTAGTTATGGCATTAAGATGTAATAGTATTGGCTATGAAAAGACACCTCTATTATTCTATGGAAGAGACGATGTTCTATCTTAACAAAAAATCTATTACTATAACATAAGGTACTCATCCTCCAGATCGAAGTTCAATCACGGCGGCCAATCTCAACAGAGATTAGCTCAGTATGAAGGAGATATTAACTAGGTATAGTGGGTATAACAATGTGTACGGCTTTAAGGAAACACAGGTTCATTTTCTGTTCCTTTACTCTCATAGTCCGATGGGACGACAATGACTGGAGGAAAATCAGGCGCAGGACTAACGGCTTTACGTGCTTACCGAGGCACGAAAGTGTCACACCACACACTTGCAAACTCAGAGGATACTTTAGAGTAATTTTTAATCCACAGAAAACTTCTGTAAGGGAAACCGTGGGAGCAAAGGGCTACTGAAGGACAATGGTGTGGTTTTAGTCAGCTAAAGTCCGACACGCCCTCTCGTTTAGAGCGGTAGAAATCAATGGCTGATTTTCCAACTCAAAAAAAAAGTTAATCTTATCCCTTTAAAATGCGCTCCGTCTGAATATAAGGATGGCGACCAGCCGATTTCCCTTTAACTCATCGAATGCCGTAATTAGAGACACAATAGAAAGACAATTGCTTATGTCGAACTGTGTAACTTAAGACATTCAAAAGGTTAAGGTGAGCATATTCGCAAGAAATTGGTAGAATCATCACAGCACTGATTGGTTGCATTTGTTTTTTCACTACAACATTGCTTTTTAATATGTATGTATCTAAGTATGTATTTACTGTTGTATTTGTTTCTCTTCTGTTTGTCTATTTATTAAGTTGCACCTGCCATGTAATGTTTCTGCACCACCCTAAGGTCGACTGGTAGATGCCTAAGGCATTAAGTCCGTCTTTGAGCCGCATAAAGCTTTATGCATATCACACTGTAGTGTTATATGCATAAAGCAAAAGCTCGCCTCAAGGACTCTACGCTCAAGAATCTCTCTTGTGTATCTACGAGACAAACCAGGCAGTTAATAAAACTGTTAAAGCCCAAGTCGACAGCTCACGATAAAATAGGAGACAAGCACAAGATAACTTGAGCGCCTCGCGTACAAGATAGCTGTTGTATAGTTAAACAGTCTCTCTCGAGTACAGAGCTACAAGATTAGTTTCCATCTAGAACACCTTATTATGTTCCCAGAATTTGGTTATTAGCTAAATTAATTTCAGAGCTCTCTATCGTGGTCAAAGCGCTTCATTTAGATTAACATATTCAATAACCACAGTTAGAGGATCTATAGCTAGTTAGCCATGTTACCTCTTAGCTGTATCAATTAGGTACCGGCCTCTTATATTAAAATACCATAGAAAAAGAGATAACTATAAATTCTGGAACGGCTGACCACGGAAAGGAACACTAGTCCTCGCGTCCTGACAGGTGACCAATTACAGGTTCCTGGATGCGAGACACATGACCCGTCGGTGTAATTGGTCCTGTGATGAATAGAAGTAGATACTCACCCTCTAGCCAAATTGAGGCAGAAGTTCCTGCAAGGCCGGGCATCATGACCTTGGCAGCGCGCACAGCCGGCTGCCCGCAGCAGTCGGTTCTCGCAGTTCACGCTGCCAGTGGCCAGCACTCGCTCGGTTGAGGCCAGTGCGTCCGCGCCCACGGCTAGCATCTGCAGCAGCGCACGCGCCGCCTCCAGTGACCGCGATAGAGATGTACCCAGCTGTTGACAACACATTCATTGATTTTTCGGATTAATTAAATATTTTGTTTTATTATAGTTTCTTAATGTCATGCTCCGGTAGTTAAAATTTTTAATACACCCACGTTTAAGTGGGAGGTCTCGTGACCAAGCGATAATGATGAATAAATTACAATAAATCAAATAATCAAATTAAAATTATATAGCTACCTACGAAAGTGATAGAAAAGCTTTAAATATCAAAAGACTTTTCCCGACCAACTTGTTAAAATAACCAGGAAATGATTTATTATGGCGTCGGCGAGCGACAGCTACATTGAAATAAATCCGATTTAGCGCTTTACGAGCCGGCCACCGGCGCTGTAAGCAACGCTTAAGCGTCATTTTTATATGTCAGCAACATAAATAAATAAAAGCGAAAATCTCTGAATAGTGAATAGGATTTAGTTATATAGGGGTAAGCGTTTATCGCACTTCCGCACTCCCGAGTTTCACATCCGGGCTTGTGTTCATTCGCTTGCTAGCGTATAGTATATACGTTGGAGTAACTATGTATACTTGTACATAATCTTAGTACTATCTATACTAATATCTGTGTAAGTAGGTATATTGTCCCGAATTTATTAAAATCTTTGTCGCCTAGATGTTTTTTTGTTTGACCGTCATCTCACCTGATGGTAAGCGATGATGTGGTGTACGATGGAGCACGCTTGCCTAAAAATCTCTTGACACAAAAACCCCTAGGTTGTAGCCATCAGGGAACATAGACTCCAGCAGGGAATTCTCACTCCTTAGCACTGTGCACACAATGAATGTGTTTTCAAAACATTGTATCTATGGTACGACTTAAAACAGTTTTGTAACATCTTACAGTAATTTTGCATTTAGGATACCTACGACATAATATTTTATGTAAATGCCTGTGTTATCTGAGTGCCAACAATATCTCGTGATGGCTCAACAGCGGCATTCTGCAATAGTAAGTGCCACATTCATTATGCTGTGCACACTGGGCTTTGTCCTGCAATCTGCATGCAACGTCTCTCAAAAGACACTTCGTTGCAACAGCGCGACCTACTGACGTGAATCTTTAGTGAACTTAATACATATTACTAAGTAGGCACTTTATATATTACTAGATTCTGCCAGCGGGTAAGGGAGTGAATTTTAATACAATAAATCATCTCAAAATTTCATGGTCTTAGTCCTAATAATTTCGGCTGTGCGTTGATACTCGTATGTCATAATATAGATTATTTTCATGTTTTTATTTTTGTTAGGACCCTGGAGTCCTGGATCTTTAGAAGGTTTATGAGAGCCGAAGTCAACTCGCAGAGGCCCTTTAGACAATTTTCGTGGAAAGTGGTACCGACCGACGTTTATCCCTGTCCGCGCTATGCTAGTGCACTCATACACAACTCACGGTTAGAGGAAAACTATAAAGACATAATAAGGCCTTCTCTGTCCTTAACTATTTCTGTTCAATTCGTCACTTCGCACTTGCAACATCGCGACCTACTGAAGCGACTTTTCTTCTTTGGTGAACTTAAGGGAGAAGCACCGTTTTTTGCATTTTTTAGTGTTTATGTATGTTTTTTTATTCTTAAATAAAAATTGATATGTAAATATGAAATGTGATATATTTTATGATATTGAATGGCTATTTCATGAAAAGTTCATTAAATATTAAACTGAACTGAGAGGGTTGTATTAATGATTTTAATGACACAGGGGAAAAGGGATGTTATTAGAAAGTAGACATGAAATAAATTATGAAAATAACCATCTCTTCCAAAATGTAAGAAGCTTAAAAGCGAAAAGTAAAAGTGAGTTATCCCTCCCCGGTATGAGTATGACACAGCAAGGCACAGGTTAATTCGGATAATCTCCGGGTTAACCCAATTAAGGCACATGCCAGCACTTGAGCAAAAGGTGTAATGCACCATTACTTTTAATGACCGAAACCTTACTGCCTACCTGTTTCGTCTAATGCTGCGTGCCTTTCGGCATTGCTAAGAAATTTAGAATTTTACAGGAGGGTTTAACACATTTATGCTTAAAATAACATACGTCATAACAATTTAAAGGTGTATCTTTGTAAAATAACATTTAATGCTCTGGAGTTGAGTCTTATTAAAGAGCAATTTGTCAAAATTTGAAAGTAAGAAACGATAGCCAAGTGATTCAGAAGAACATGGCCGAGTTTAGATAATAAAAAACTGTTTAATAAAAACCAAAGCTTCCATTTTTTTTTTTTATGGTGGGAAAATCATCAATGACAAGCCCCGCTCTTGAACGGAGTCTTCCTTCAAATCTTCATACCGGGCTCGAGTTAAACTAACCCTGGCCCCGGTAAAGCTTCCAGCCCATATGCGCCAAACGTTTTGGAAACACTTTCATTATGCATATAGCAAAGGAATAAAATTCTCTATCGGAGTCAGTGTTTCCTGATTGCTACAACCTGGGAATCTGAATCAAGAGTGGATAACTTATACTTCTACGCAACCGTGTTCCATGGCGACAACATCGTCGCATTCCATTAGGTGAGATTCATATATCTGATATTGTTCGACAAATATTTAAGATGGTTCATGGACGGCTTTATACATTACTGAAGCTATCACATAGGAATTCTCATAAAATAGAGAGCGTAATTACCTGTTGCGGCACATCTCCAAACGGCTGTACTGCGTCATACGCATCTTTGAGACACACCTCGTACTCCGATGTGAACTGTTTCGAGTCCAGCTTGAGCACATTATGATAGGCGACAGGGAACAGGTCCTTGAAGAACGTCTTCGCGGTGACTGTCAGGTCTTTCGGTGGGCCTGCACTGAGGCTCTCGCTGGTGAGGTCCCCTTCCGCTCGGAGTATTGTTCGGATGTCGTCGTATAAGTTCGCGAGAGGCTGGACCGTTCGTACCGCGTGCCCCCGGTATAGTTGCGTGAAGAGGGTCGCTGTCTTGTTCTGCGACTGGTGTGAGAGTCCCGTTAGGTGATCTGTTGGAAAGAAAGACAGACATTTAGACTGTTCTCATGGCATCTGTTTTTAGCCCCACGCCAAAATAAACTTGAAAATATATGTTAAACTCGCGCCGACCTTAAGTAATATGGGACAAGGACAGAAAGAAGAAGAAGAAGCCACACTTGGAAATACTACATCATGGGTGCGTTTACAAACATACTCACTTGTGCAACTCACATGCACAAGACAAGCAAATGTCTGCATGTTATATATTTTTCTTCATTGCGGTAATGGAACTCGCGACACGCCACACAGAAGCCAATAGTTTAACTACTGCGCTAACAGTGACGTTAACAACAAATTTTAATATGAATGCAGAACACGAGACAGAGGTATTAGTATGCATCACCGCAGTTTTAATCACAATCCAATTATGGTTTGATTGACAGGTCCTAATTCATTAATCAACTAAACTCTATAACATAATAATATCAAGTAAAACCTCCAACCAAGGGCACGTATTTACATTGCGTCTCACCAAAATTTGGATACATGTTGTTACGAAACATTTATGTACAATAAATTAGACGTAACGCTAACAGAGCCCGTGTAAATACGTTTAGTTGGATAAACATCCCCGAGTATTTGACTCCATAGTTTGTGGCACCTGCCCTGAGTTATAAGAGTATCTAGTGTTATCTCGCTGGAATGCAGGCCCGACCCGCGGGATCAACGCCTCGGCGCATTCCTACCTACATAATACGTATTAAGTACTCAAAGACGACCTTATCCTACCAATACAGATAACTACAAGATATTTTTTAATTAAATAACATAAGGCTCTTTATCAAAATGCTACTTCGAGTAAATCCGAGTGCCCGTGTGCTTAAACTGTGAGAAAAGCCTACTATGTTTATACGAAGGATGAAAAGCTCCTTTGATCTGCGGAGCTTGACGAAAAGCTTTTTAGCCGGCGGCGTTTACCGCGTACGTACCTTGAACCGTACGGTTGAAGGATTCATTATGATTCTAGTTATAAATCTCCAAGGATTATAAGCGAGGAGTTAAATGTCACATGGTTTAATTTTAGGAGGCTGTTAGCTGGCATTTGGGCTTCTCATTATAGAAAAGTGGATTTTAATGCTTGTTGACTTTTATGTTTTTGAAGGTGAAGATTTAATTTGTTGGCAACTGTGTTTTTAAAACCGAAAAACAGAGTTGCCAACAATAAAGAACTCAATTTATCAATAGGTAAATAAATGATGACAAAGGGAATAATTTTGGTAATTTTCCCCTGAACCCAACTGTCATCGGGTGCTATAGACACTACATTAAAGTAACCCTCGCTGCTCCACCTGCACAATAGACGATTGATGACAGTTCCCAGTGCTCCACTGTAAATCCCCGCATTCAATGTTTCGTGGCTGAAAATCTGGTAGTACCAAAGATAACGTGCAGAAGGTTGACAATATGAAGGTAAACTATGCTTTTGGTATCTTCATTTTAAGGAAATTGCATTAATTGATACGATTACTACCAAAGCTAAAAGATTTAGTCATTGAAGCACGTAGAGATTTCATAATCCTCGATTGTTGTCTAATTTTTGTCATTTTCATATACAAACATCAACACTTGAAGATTTGCGATTTTCAACGAAAATATTTAATAGGCGATTTCCGACTAAAGAATCTGAAGTGGGGTGTGTGTAAAACTCTACAAAGTTGTCATTCTGTATCGGTTTAATTTATAGTGGCACGACGGTAGCTCAATAAATAATAAGCGTCATTCGTCTTTTCAGAGGGAGACCTCCAGACGCCCTCAGCAGCGGCCGCCGACCGGCTACATTTAACGTAACCGCGTGTTTGACAGTTCTCTTGGAAAAGGGCTAACACGTTATCTTCACACGTAATGAAAAGGTATACGTGTTCTAACCGTAAATAAAAAAGAACGTAAATTAAAACTGTTCATTCTGGCATGAAATTGGTTAATGTGAAAATTAAACAAGACGAAACAAATGTTTAATTCAAATTTAAAATACGGTTCGAAATTAAGAAGAAAAAGCACATCAAAAACAGAAATGTTTTTTATTCATTATCCCTCTTCTAGTTACGTTTCTAAATTTAATGTAAATAAAGCCGACCTAATCAACGAGCTAAACGCCTTTTGCAATTAACGCCCTTTCATCAAAATCGTGACATTTTTCTCCGCCCACGCTTTCAACACTCACACTTAAAAGTCATTTAGTTGAAGAATCATAAATTGCATTACAGTGTAGCAGCTCAAACTGTGAATAGTCTGCGGAGAGTGGACTAATTACTTAGTGATGCAAATTCTACAGAGGTTGTTTTAACAAATGAACTTCGTCAAGCTAAAGCGACGAGTTTTTTTGCGTTTTAAGCAATTTCATCTCGTGGAGAGCAGGACTGAACTATAGTAATGAGACGCCAGGGCGACGGTGATTTAGACAGAATTGAGACGTGGGAAAGTGAATATAAACGAGACTGTGTAGGAGCTCTTAAGGAAAATATATAACCTTCCTTTATCACCATTCATTTACTTAATAGACCAGCTTTTTACTCACGGCTAGGTAGTTTCAGAATCTTAAAAGGTTTTTACAAAGCGTCTCATCTAAGTTTATGTTAAAGGTCTAACATTTAACAAAGTTTATCCTAAGAAATTCTAGTCTGTTCCGTAAGTTACGAGTCTCTACGGTCCATGTAGCAGGATAGACGGAATCTTCATACCCTATAAATCTGAGGTGTGAACACTATAGAGAACACGCTTGAGGAAATTTCATACTATCAGCAGTGGGGATAATATCCTGTCAGTGGATGAGTATGCCCACGTATCAGAACACAAACTGGATGAATGAAACAAGTACACTGCATTGTCAACCAGATGGTTTATAAAAGTTACTTTAGATATCAAAAAAGCACCACAAATCAAATAACTTCATAAAAGTAAAGTATTGAGACAAGAGCTGTTTATGAGAACTCTATTAATATTAAACGGTCTGTATTAACGTTAATGTGGGGTACCATCATAAAGCACAAAGGTAAATTATTTTAGTGCTCTAATGAGGGTCCGTGCGTGAGGTCCCGGGGGCCCTTAGGCATTCGCTCGACAATAGTATAAAGGGAACCCTCGGCGTCAAGCACACTCTGATTATTTCCTCTCAGGAGCAGGGGGTTGAGCTCATTGTTTCATACTTGTTAGTCGCGGGGTCGTCGCTCCCAATATTATATTTTTTATAGATAATAACGCGCCACTCGTGTTGATGGGACCCTTTGAAGAGTACTCGCAGGTAAATAGCTCTTGAAGATTCTTTTTAAAGATGAGAGAACCTATTTAAAGACGGCTGCGGAATATAAATAACAAATGCCATCTAATTGTGCGCCATTGTCGTTAATCTACGTGTACTAGCTGATATTGCTTTTGTTTGTAGCGTATGTTATTTGCCTGGGCTATATATTATGCTCGTTTGCGTGCTAAACAGAGATTAATCGAGGGTTAGTCAACGTTTGGCACTAGATGTATCTACGCTGAGTTTGTAGCCGAGTAACAACGCAACGATTTGTTTAATAACAATGAATATTGTAAAATCCACTGTACTACTTTACAATATATTAGTATAATTTATTACTAGCTACTGCCAGCGACTTATTATCCCAAGAGAAGATACTCCCGGGATAAAAAGTGGAAATAGTTTACCCTTGTATTGTACGAAATTTTGTCGAGATCTATTCAGCCGTTCGAGCGTGAAGACTTACTATATAACTTACTTACTTATGTAACAAACATACACACACTCACAAACTATCACCTTTATAATATTAGTATGACTAGCTCGTATTGCTGGGCAAAAGAGTCAAAGCCCATCAGGCATGCATCAAAAATATTCTGCCCAGTTCTATCTAAGCTGAAAAATGGATACCCTTTTGAGCCATTTCATTAATTTGCGTTTTGGAGCACAGTGTAGTATTCGTACGTGATCTGTTCATTTAACACATAGTTGCTGAGTTTCATACCGTGTTAGCTAGGGTTTGCGATAACTAGGTATATTTTTTCAGTATTTCCTTTGGAGTTTTTCTAGTAATGAATTGTGGTAGCGCAAACACTAAGTATAGTTGATTACTTCTTGAAAGTAATCGTCAGTAGTTGATAGGTCACCACGACCGATCCCAGAGAAATTCCTAAGCATTTTACAAGCCTTATATGGTTGTTTACAAGCCTTATATATTTACGACTGTTGTAGTAAATCGTGTGGCATTTATTGGTAAACAGTACTTAATTAATTTTCCAAAGGCCAGATGTTTCGGTCGTTCATCAATCGAATATAGGCATGGATTACACGCTGTTTGGTTTGTGAGTGACATAACCTTTTGGGAGTTCTTACTGTGTTTGACGGCCCACAACACTTAAATAGTCTGTTGGGGGTATATTAATGTCTGGCTGAGCTGATAGTTCTTTTGATCTATCTAAATCTGAAGTAATATTTATACAGTGGGAAAATTATTTGTTTCTAAATATATTTGTAAGTAGCTTCTGCCAGTGACTTCGCCCGTATGAAATTATAAAATATGTAATTCTATGTCGAACAGTGATAAAATGAGTTTCTACTGTAAAAATTGGTATTTTTTCAAATAGTTTTTGGGTTTATTCCTGACGAACAAAAATACAAATCTTACCTTATTATACTCGTAATACTAGTATAGGAAGGTAATTTCTAGATTTACCTACTGATCCGATTCCGAATATTTTTTCTCTGCTAGATATCTATCGCTAGTATGGCGAGTGAGTAATGTAACTACAAGTTTATATGGCTTTTTGTTTTATTTATTGAGGGTCGCATTTGATCACTATCTCAACTGTTTGATTCCTATAGGATAACCGCGTCTCTTTTTACTTCTTACCTGTCTTTGTAAATGAACCAAATAACATTTATGACATTTGCGTCGCGTCTGCGATGTTTAGTTCCGTTGACACACACACAGATGGCACTAGTTCCACGGTCACTCTGCCAGCGCCACAAGAGCACTGGGAAACTCTCCAGTGTTGCCAGATCCGGCCAGTATTCTTTGTTTGTTTCATTCCTAAAGAGGTTTTACTAGTACAGGATTTGAAATTGTGCAAGCAGGTGCAAATTAAACTTTATCTTTCTTTCTTTAGTGGAATGCAGCGCAAATGTTACCCATAAGCCTGTTAATATACCTACACAAATATATGGGAAAACGTAGGTAAGTTTCCAACTGAAATTGCTTTAGTCTCGGCCGGTTAGAACAGGCTAAGTCATAAAAACTCTAAAATAAGCTTTTCCCAACATCTGTGTCCGACATAGATAGGGGAAAACTGTTCTTTTTTGTCTATGAATATTAATGCTATGTGCAGTCACGTCTTCATTACTAGTTTTATTTATAATGTATGCATTCTGCGCGCACATGCAGTAATTTTATAATGTTTATTGACTGAATAAGTTAATTTCTGTTGCCATCTCTGGAAAACACACTATAAAATATTTATTTAATACTCGATGCCGCAGTAATTAAAGAGTCTGCTGTCTGTAATAAAATGGTTTTACATTTTAAAAACGATATCATATCGAACATTATTTATTATTTCAATTATATACCATCAATCTTAGTTCCTAATTTAATTTAAATATTTTATCGTATCGAATCTAAACCTAACTTTTAATTATAGTAACATAGACTAGTAAAAACTAGTTTTAAAAAAGTGAATGACCAGAGGCAATCATAGAGGTGGAACACGCCGGAAATTAATATGAATCGATATTCTTTCAATCGATCTCAGTACCTACCTACCTATTGTGTATCGAATATTATTTGTCCAGTATAAAAATGATTGTATCAAAATCTTTTATGAAGTACACACTGAAGGGTCGTCTACACAAAGTGCCCAATTTGTCGGCCGTTGGGAGTGTTTGTTAAACAAGTATTGTTCGCTCGACTAACACTTGGTTGCAGGGCCGCCTCTACTTTCTCATATTTATTGTTTTAAGTGCACGGGTTGTGGTAGGCTCGGTATGCCGTGTGTCAAAGATATGGCGCATCTGTTTGTTATGCTGATTGATCTTTGCCCACTGGCATAATAAATAAACACACATCTATGCACGCGCTCAGTCGTCTTTCAATAACGTCTCCTTTTATAACGAGCTCACAATGAGGTTACAGATAGTGTATATTGTATAACGCACGTATCTATACAATTCATAAATGAATGCATGTGTGCTATTTTTAAAGCTTATTTCCATTCAAGAATGAGTTTTGTGAATGGAATATGTGAATGAAATATTTGACTTATGATTTCACACAGACACAAAATGAGACATTAAATATTTATATTAGCGACAGGAACGCAACGAAATAATTATCCGCTCTTTTTAATGCATGCATGATTATTAAAATCATAGTTCAAATTAAAACAAAAATCACACTAATAAAGGCAACACTTTTTATTTACATGTATATGTTTGTTCATCCTCTACGTCCAAACGCCTGAACGGACTAAGATGAAATTTGACCATGTCCATAACCACCAGGAGTAATATGTCCCCTTGGAATGATCTCGACTTTCACGCGGGTGAAATGGCTGGCACAAGTTATTAATTAAAGTGCACTTACGTAAGTGCTAGGTACATTGTAGTTTCCTCTCCGATATCCTTCGCCAATGATATTTATCTACTCTCCTAGTCTAAGCCTAATCTATTACACGAAATCCGTGCAATCTAGTTGATGGAAGCGCTACAATAGTTACTCTCTGGCGCACAGATAGCCATCCACTTTGATCTCAAACACTGACGTCCAATATTGATGGCTCGCGAGCTAACTGGAGCATAACCAGGCCGTTCCTTTAATCTAGGCACTTTGGATTTTGACGCTAGGTGTACTAAGAGGCGGCTAAGATCTAAGATCTTAGTATTTACATTAATTTATTCAGAGTTCTTTTTCGGCTTAACCTTTCATACGGTACGGTATTTCCTTAATTACGGTATCCGTAATTGGAGACACAATAGAAAGACAATGAGAGAGCGGACGCCGGCGTTCGCTTGGGATTTAATGAAAACCCATAGAGATGACACCTATTCAGACTGCGGAAATATTTAAAAAAAATCACCTTAAGGAACATGGGTGATATTATTTAGAAAAATGTTGACACTCCTAAACCTCTAACAAGAGCGGCTCTCTAAAAAAAGACAAAATGATCTCTTTGTGTGTGCATATGAATATATGCACACACAAAGAGTATAGATTCGATTATAGAGCATATATAGATTAGTTTTTTGCAAAAGAATCTCGTTTAGTTAAGACGGTGAAAGAGAGTGAGTGTGCGTGAGGAAAGGTTCTTATCTTTGTTCTATAGACGTTAAACCTAGTTACTACGAACTTTTAATAATATTTTTATATTCAATTGAATTATTGAATATTTAACTTCCAAAGGCTTCCGCGGAAGCGGAAACAGATTAAAATTTTCAAGAACATTTCCGTATAAAAAGTCCTCTTCCGTCTCCTGTTCTAAGCTAACTCCTAACCAATTTTCAGCCAAATCGGTTCAGCCATTCTTGACTTATAAATAGTTTAACTAACATGACTTTCTTTTATATATATATATACATATATAGATTAGTGTAGATTCACACACGACCAAACTTAAGACATCCGATCTTACCTTGTAAGGATTTTTTGGTATTGAGCAGCAAGCTGGCCGTCCTCTTGATAGGCAGGGTGGTGCTGACCTCGGCGGCGCGCCGCAGTGCCGACTGCACCTGCAGCTCGCGCCCCCGCCCGCAACACTGCCCCCCACAAATTTGCCCTGAAAATAAAGAAAAAACTTTAGAAAACCTTGCTGGAACTTACTATACTAAAAACAGTACAAAATAAAATTCTGTGTTCTGGGCATTTTTACTTAATTTAAACATGTATCTAACTTTTTAAAGTTAAAAGTGTTTGTTTTAAGCTAGAACTACATTAGACCGACGCACACGTGTAACACGCCCGATTTGTACGTAGAACGATGTCGCGTGGCGTGGATCTAGTGTAGCTCTACAAGTCTAGTTTCCATATAAAATATACGGAGACCGTCGCGCCCAGATCGGCGTGTGTGGCACACGTGGGCCCGGTGTAGTTCTAGCTTTAATCCTGCACGTCAGCTAGTTAACTATAATTATTATATATTTTAAAGGGAGATAATTGGTGAATTTGGTGATGTTTTTTTAAACACAATACCATATGGTTCCCTATGCATGATACGTGACTGGTATGAGGATGAAGATATGTATCCTCCTCGTAACAACTCGCTAGCGTGGTCTCATGAATGTGCTTGGTTGGTACTGTGTGGTCTGTTAAAAAATAACACCAATTTACTTATTATCACGAATATATTCCCGTTAACCCTACCTAATTGTATATATACGTGGAAACTGTACAAGCCTTAATATGTAATGATGAGCCAGCGACCCGTAATGGTTGATTGGTTCCGTTTCATTCGTAATTATACCTATACCTACACATATTGAATCAACCCTTTTCGGCAATACTCGGCAAAATTATTATCCAAATAATAGGTTAGGCGAAAAGGCAGCTGGATTTATGTGGCTGAATAACTGTTATCGTAGAAGTATTTACTCAAAATATTGAGAATTCATTACGAACATTATTTCCGGAACATTGTGCAAAAGCACGTAGTTAATTAAATTCTCTTTGATAACAGTTATTATCGGCTGTGAAAATGAATATTAATATTCGACATAAATTAATGATGTCTCCACAAATCATAAAAATTAATGCATGACGCAAAATGTAGGTAATTTAATGTAGAATTAACGTTTGGAAAAATAACTGTGGCCCTAGAATGTAAAGGGCAAATAATAGAACATGACCTACACTACAATTATTATAAGACTAGCTTTTGCCCGCGACGTCGCCCGCATACATAAAATGTAGTTTATGCCACTCAGAAATAAAGCAGCTTTAGGTTGGTGAAAAAATTTTCACAATCGGACCCGTACTTCGAAAGATTACCTCCTACAAACAAAAACATAGGTAAAAACACTTTTACTACTTTAGTTATAATATAAGTGTAGATGTAGATAGTGCAGGTGACAGCTGTCAGATTCATACAATGTTGCTTACAAAAATCTGACACGCCCTCTCGCTCCACCTCAGAGCAGAAGAAATCATCAACGATTCAGACACCAAAAAACAGGTAATTTTATGTAATATTTCAATATATACATAAAACGATCTGACAAGCCCTCTTGCCCTCACCGCGGTGTAAAAGAAGTTATCTCCAAAAAAAAGTAATTTTAACATTATATTTCAAAAAATAAATTCAAAGCCGGTCACAAAATTGCCAAAAGTTTCTATATACATTAGCAGATAAGCCTAGAAACCTCACAAAGGGCAGTGAAGTAGTGCTTCATTCCCAATTACTATTTAATACGAGGTCAGAGGTAAATTGTCGCGGAGTGAGGTCGCGTGACAGGTGTCGTCGTGATGAGGGTACCCTCCACTTAACAGCCTCTGAAATACTCGCCTTGATCACTCCTTCTGTTAACTAACTCTCTGACTATAAAACAAATACATGTATGTTTTATGTTATTGAGTTTTTTAATTGATGTTTATTTTACAATTAACAACTTTTACGTAACATTTCAGTCGTTAATTTAAATTAAATTACTTCTATAAAAGTAAACATTTAATAAAAAAGCTATCTTGAAGCCACTTTAAATTAGAAAAATATTGCTGTAACTAGCAATCCTCGCGGTTTTACCTGTGAACTTTACAAAATAAGTGTAGATAAATAGATTTTATTTTTATAAAATATTAAAAAGGAAAAATGAGTGGAAATAAAAAAGCTATCTAGATGACACATTACATTAGAAAAATATTTCTGTGATTAGAGAGACGTTTTCATTCATACAAATCTATGTAAGTAAACTCGTATCTTTTTCTTGTAGTAATAAACAGAAACTAGATAACTACACTCCATTTTTTGAGGTAGGAAATCGTCAAATAACTTCTTCCGTTGTGACTGGAACAAGAACGAGTGTCAGTCTTTTACTAACTAACACCCACCGGGTTTCCTTCAGTTGCACTTCGCAGAGCCACGGTAACTCTTTCGAACATTCCCGCCAACCACCTTCAACTTCTTGTACTACTTTCAAACCATATTTCGAGTTTTCATCAGTTTTCAAAACATCGAAAACAAATTCTGTTTAGACAATGTCAACCGTGTAAACCCCGGAACCAGACATGTGTACAGCAATGATTATATCACAGCAACTGACAGCCAGACGTCCATTATTACGTCAGCTGTTCAGCTTCCCACATAGAAATTGCAGGAATGACGGAAGCCCGAAGTAACCAGTCATGTAGGTATGCAGCTAAACAAAGTTACGGCCTGGCTTTACCTTAGTCAATTTCTATCAACAAACTTTGCTTAGCAATACCCGTTCACCTTTGGTTATATCTATGTCGTGGCTAGATCTTAGAATTGATGAAAACTAGCCAGATTGTTATAAATGTTAAAGTTTGATGATATTTCAATCCTCGTTTTGCCTACTTTCTTTAGATCTTTTATTATGATAGAAATCCTACATCAATGATGTGGCCAAACGAAGATTGACAAATCATCAAATGTTAAAGTCCACATAATTTTTTGTTAAAATGATCGTTATGTAACGATCTGGCCAGTTTAGTTGGTCATATCATGAAGTGATTAATTCTAAGGTCTGGCGACTTATACTCGTATGTATACAAACATGAAACTATAAATAAGTGAGTAATAATCAAATCAATACATTATCTTAATACAATATACATTGACACAATAAATTACACTAGATAAAGTGTTAATGAACGCTCTTCTAGACCTCTAGTCCAAATAACTGTAACTAGGTTGTCAATTAGTAAATAATATAATATCAATAGCGAAGTGACGCAAGCGTGGCCCGAGGTATGTCAAATGTTGGACATGGTCCAACATGGGCCAGCCAGTGCCATTGTACACGGTGCGTGAAAACCCTCGTCTGGTTAGTTGTGGTATGCCAACACATTTATTTGACTATAAACATCACGCTGTAGAAATAGAAGTTAATATTCACTGAAATGATGCGAAATTTATGTTTAGGTTAATCACAGGATGTGACGGATGTGCTAGGCTTTTTATTGCGTTGACTGAGTCGTTTAGTAACCTCTTCTCCGTATAATTCGTAATTAAAATGAAGTACTAACAGTGGTTATAAATTAGGAACATGTCTTGGTCAAATGCACTAACATATTACTTTGTCACAAAATAATCAGACAAGCATACCAAAAGTAAATAATTCTTAATGAGCCAAATCGACCAGTACAGATAATAACGTGTTCTCAAAGTATACCTACTTAAATTCCTAACTTCAATTAAGGTTCAAATAAGGTTAAAGCTTCAATCCAATTGCAGAAATATACAGTAGAATACAATCGAGGGGTTCAATGCTCCATCGATTAAGTTTTGCAAGAAACACGACTACAAGGAACCACTAGTTTATCAGTTTAATTTTTAATCTGTCCACTGGAATAGCATCGTTGCATCAATTGAAAATCGAAACGTTGAAAAGCGTCCATCAATAAATTTCCCTTTAAATTAAAGTTCTACTGAAAAAGAGCCATTCAATCTTTCTTTATTTTACTTTTAATAGCAACTTTTCAGCACTGCAGACGTAAATTCATTATTAAATCAAATGAAATAAACATTTCCTAGAAAAGTCTTGTCGTTAAGATTACAATTACACTTTTTTACTTTGGACTCTGTCCAGACCGACAAGAAAAATACATTTTAGTGTTGAAAACAATTTAACTAGCTTCGTCAATACCAGTGATAGGTATATACCTTGATATATAAACATGTATATTAGATTACATTTGGCACAATGTCGCGTAAGAGAGCGACGCCCGGCGCAGGTTCAAGGCTGCGTCGGCGCATTGTTGTGTGACAGCTAGACGAGAGAGCACAAAGCCCTGCTGAATGCCGCAGACACAACTTCTTTTTATAAATTAAACTCTTGACAAAAATTTAACTTTATTCTGTTCCCCGAACCGTCTGTATTCGCTTTGTGTTGCCGACTACGTGAGCAATTTAATACGCCACAAAAACTTGGAATTATACAGAAGCCAACATTAATTTTGTTGCAAAAGACCTGTAACCGATATCGGTTACTGCTATCTGAATTTATGTCAGGCACTGTATCTCTGCAAAGCTAGTATAATTGCAAGTTTCGTACAAGAGTAATGCGGTTCAATAATATCAGTGGCTTATATAATGCACGGTATTAGTGGCGAGCCGACAGCTGTTGCGGTACAAGGCCGCGCCTCCAGACTGAACGGTGCCTAGCACACTGAGCACCCACATCTACAAAACCTATTACATAAATTGGATAAATAATGAGACTCTACGATTAGTAGGAAACACCTACATTCGTTATCATAAGATAAAGGTGATAAATGATGATTGCGGACACGAAAATCGCGTCGAACATTTCACTAACAAGATCATGGGGATGCTATAAATAAGTCATTTTTGATTGATGCATACTGCTTTTGCATTTCTTAGTTTCATTCTCTTGTTCCCTGTCTAACTACTGTCCTCAAACCAAACAGTGGTTCGGTGTTGGTACAGTGAAGTTGAGTCATAAATCTAATACCACATTTACGGCAAATAAATCGGTAATAAAGTTGTCTCGGTAAATTGCTAGCTTGGTTTAGAACGACTGACCAATCAATCATTTGTGAATGTATAAGTGGCAGTAAAAAAGTGGGATTAGGTACTATGAATAACAACGGGTAACAAATTGATACTACCTCGAGACGGTTATGCGATAATAAACATTAGACTGTTTAAATAAAACCGTCTTCAGACCGTTTCTCTGGAGTCGTCAATCACTGTATGTTATTTAAATTCGGATGACCTACGGCGGTATTTTAAATGAATTTACATGTGTAAGTATGAAGATTTTTTTGTGCGATGGCAACGAATTGATTCATATTTGACGGTGTGAGGGGCGTCTGGCAAGATAGAGTGCTGTGAGGACAAGGTGACAAATGCGTCCGGCATTCAGAACCGTGCCTACTATCAAGAAAAAAAATAAAAAAACTTCGTACAACGAACGAGACTTGGAAATGAAAAACGATGAAAACATACCAGCATTCATAGGTATTCCTTTGTGTTTACATTCCTCAATTTAAATTATTGCTTAGCGACCGTTTTCTTCGAAGACGCTGCGCTGGTTGCTTCACAATCTGTTGACAATTTTTTTTGGTATCTACCCAGCGTGGGCCACGGACCACCACTGATACCGTTTTTACTCATGAATATTCCGCCCAATTGTCTCTAAAATGCAATAAAATTAAAATGTAACGTCAACAACATCCGCCATTAATTCTTTTTACGATTATTTGATGATGCCTTGTCGTTGTCGCGTATCTCTAATTCTACCTGTATATGAAAATAAGAAATAGACCGGCACAGGTGTGCGGAATGAGTTATAAAGATAAAAACACATTTATTACTTTATCATAAAAACTAGTCTAGATTTCTTAAATTGAGAAATTACAGTTACTCCGTCCGTTTGTTTTTGGCTACAGAAACGAAATGATTAATAAATTTGATAGAGTAACGACATAAGCAAATGATATATGACCATAAACAAGTACCACCGTTATTTGTAAGGCTAATATTTCTAATGAATGAAATCTAGTTTGACGAAAAAACCAGATGCAGATTTGTGGTCTAAAACCACTTAAAACACACCTGGTCAATAAGATTATTCCGTAAGTACCTACCTACTAGAATCGTAAATAAATACTAACGTATATTTTTTGCAAAAAAATAAATCAGAGATAAAGATCGCTAATCTAATCGTAAGTTACTCCGACCAGATTGCAGTAGCCAAGTACAAACGCACACGAAAGCCCTCCACTAAAGTTTAGTACAAATTGCATGGTGCGAGAACTTTATCCCCCTAATGTTTGTACACCATCCAGTTAATGATAGTGTGAAGAGCAAAGCGCGGCAACAGCCCGAAATAACGATAAATAAATATGGCGCTCATTAAATGTGAAAACACTTACTACAGCTCCCTTGTGGGCTTTTCCGGGCGAGAAATAAAGTAATTTTCATTTTTACGGACTACTATATTTTTTCGTTAGCGCAACAGTTTTTTTATTCCGACACTGCTTTTTAAAAGCGGGAAAATGTTTTTATCAATTTTTTTTTTAATTTGACGGCTATGGTTTTTATTTTCAGCCAGTATTATAGTCTATGGTAAATTTTGGAACAAACCTCTATTAAATTGATTTTGTTACAAATAAAATGTAATATTATGCTCAAACGTGATTGATATCTAGCTACTTAACGAATCAGATATATTTTACTAGTTTAACTTAGCACGAGAATCACTACAAATCGAGTATTCAGTAGTAAATTGGTAAGTGGTGTGCGTTAACTCTCTCAGCGGGAGTGGTAAATATCAACACGTCGGTGTTGGCTGCAACCGGCCGTATTTGTGCACTGTAATAATATTTCCTTTGCCACTAATTTTAACTTAGAACAACATTAACAAACGTTGAATAGTAACGGTCAACAGTGAAATACGAACTCGGTTTCACCACGTTTTATGTTTCAATATGGTATGCTAGTGGATATTGTGTTCGGCAATTTTTATATTCAGCTATCGAATTTCATGATTAGAAGTAAGATTTAAGTATTAGCAGAATTTAGTAGAATTTCAGTAAATTGTATTTTGATTTACAATCGTATACCAACCTTATTTTTAGTATATTATATGTTTTGAAATTTTGAATGTATAAAGAATCTATATACAAAATTTCAAAACTGTATTATAAAAAATCACAATGTTATAAGCCAGTTATGGTACATTGTTGGCGGCACAAATACATGGTCAACGGGCCACCCTGGCGACTGAAGGGTTGTTTTACTTCCGCATCCAGTTGTGCGTTGGCGCCTAATGCCCGTTATGACCTGCCGTGACCTGTTTTGTACTTAGTGGTGGTGGTTTTTAAATATTTTTAGGAAAATTAATGACATGGTTTAAAAATTATTGGAATTGATTCAGTTACTGATTCTAAATAAACTAAATTGAGGTTTCGCATATAATAAAAATAATGTTGTATATTCCTAATATTGGAAATGAGAAAAATGTGTGAGTAATTGCGGAATAAGGAGAGCGCGACAAGCTATGTAATGGCCGATCCTCATTTATATGCAAGCCACAAGCTCAATATTACTCCCAATAAATATTAACAAATATCTGTTTTTATTACTATCCGGCTTTATCTATTTTATCATAAGCTTTTTAGTTATGATCGTAAAAATGTTATGCTTAGGTATAATAAATGTGCCGAAATAAAATTTAAAATTGAACAACGATTTAATTTAAAAAGAAAACGGAGAGGAAAAATTAAAAGCTTTCAGCCATGAAAATCGCGGAAATCTTTAATGGTTTTTGCGTACTAACAATATCAAGTTCCAAATTATCAGCGAATAATAATAAAACAAAATATAATCGTAAATGAAATCGGCTTCATCTCAATTTCACCAATTTTGTGTAATATTTATTTAAAATTTGATGTTTTTTTGTTTGAAAATCTTTTTTTATTTTATTCGTCACATTTATTTATTGAATAACTGGTAATGAACCACAAACCAGTGCTATTAGGCTTTTGGCGGGATTTCTTCGAGTGAAGTTCATTGGCTGTTTTAATTATTCGCAATTTGATTCCGAGAGGTAATTTATTCTTGCCTTTATATACAAACAAACTTAAACTATTTATACTAAAACCTAAATAAATACCTAACGTATATAAATAAAATACAAAAACACAAAGTGCACTCAGGCGTCGAAGTACTCCTCCACATCGCTGTCATCCGGGAATGTGTCCAGAAGACTGGCAGCATTACCACGTTGAATGGCAATGCTAATTCCGAGAGGATATTGTGAAGTAAAATTGGTGTAGTTATGTATCTCAAGTGTCTGCACAACTGGAGAATATGTGGAATTATTGAAACAGGCGCAAGCTCGATAAAACGCTGAGAATTTTATTATAGCGTTGACTACCTCAGCAAAGTTTGCCGAGAAGGTTGACTTGATACATTTGCTGCCAATTACAACAAAAATAGTAGTGTGTACGTCCGTATTGTAAATTGTAGGTAAACAAATTAACTATTCATTCAAAGCCATCGCTTAAAGGACTTAGTATCCAAGCCAAAAACATTAGCAAAGAAAATATGACTGTATCAAACGTTTTTATCTTTTTATCTTCATAAAAACATTTTATTTACGAGTAATATAGTTAAAAGGAAAATAATCTTAATTACAACATCACATTCATGTAGCAGAACTCACGAGTTGTGGCACAGTGGTATTACAACTCAAGTTTTTTTTTTTTTTATGTCTACATGCCAAAGCACTTACCGCGTATTAAAATTATAAGTTCATAATTCTTCTAAAATATCAAAGTAATAAAAGTCTAGATTACAGCAGTTACAGAAAATAAAATATTATATCTTCCTATTTAGCGGAGCTTGCATGCCTTTCCATTCTTAACTCTACTGCGAAATATTATGCGGCATTATCGCAGCAGTAGCATTGCAACACTGGAAAACACTTATAAATAAGTTATGTACCATTTTAAAGATTATTTCCTTAGATATAAAGGCTATAATCCCGTGCCTGTACGCCACAGTGTTGACAGCTTAGTCTAATTGACATAGACTGCCGCAAGGAATATTTAAAATGCAAACGATTTTATCGACAATTAAAGGTAATCTTCGTTTAAAAACGATTGAAAGGATAAATTATTATCCAACGCAAAAATAATGTTAACCATTTAAATTGTAATTGCTTATCTATGTAGCTATTTCATAACTAGCGACATGAATAATAATAATTATTATTATAGAACTGCACAGCTACCAGAAAGTATATCTATTTTCCTTTCTAGGACTGATTGATATACCTCTTATTTAAACTTCATCCGACAGAAAACAAAACCACAATAGAAATTATAAAAAAAAATTTTTGCCAATAAATGTCACTTGGGTACTTTTTACTTTTATTACTCAGAAAAAAAATACATTTAGGTAGATAAATAAACCCTGCTTATTAATTCTATTTTTAAATCTAAAGGAAAATCGTACTTCGATTGTGATTTGTTTTAGTTTCCAAAGCTCCCTGGCACTTGAATTTCATCCAATACTGATTTAGAAGGTTAAAGAAAAAAGAAAACGTGGGTACAAATAACGAACATGTCCTTTCTTTTCATTCCATCCAAATTGTACGAGTTTTCTGAGAGCTTTCCTTCACTCAAGTTGTACTAGAATAAAAACTCTTTTTTGTTACTATTGTTAACACGTCTATGGTAGGTACCTTTTTTACGTCTGGAATCCTAATGAAATAGTACCTTGTAGGATGCTGACCTAGTCAAAATTGACTAAGAATAATATAGTTTAACTCAAAGGAACCCATTTTTTACCTGATTTAATAATATGTGGATAGAAAAAAATCAAAAGTCTTTATGTGTAACGTTATTAATTTTGTTGCTAAGGGGTTCCATTGCTCTAAGCCCACATTATCATCACAAACTACGAATCATTTGCTGATGTTTCCCGCATTTTTAATACTCATAACATAGCATGATTAGCAGTGTCCTCAGACCTCAAAACAGGTACATGGCTAATAATATCAACGTTAATTTAATGGCCAACTTTACGACTAGTTATAACAGCCACAGTGAACAATAAATTATACCTTTACATGTATGCAAATCGTAATAGCGGTGAGCTTATGGCACATAACACCACGTAAAGCGGTGTGGCGAGTTTGAAATAGCATAGACAATGATAAAGTCTACTCTAACACGCGAGGTACTATCTGTTACGAACTCTCTCTATGGAGTTCCTTTCTTAAAAAGAATAGAAAACTTCGAGTTCTTAATTTCAAAATTGGAATGTTCTTGTATTCTAAATATCAAAGAAGTAATTCGTCTAGAGACTTCGTTCTAAGTTTGAATCGATTTTGCAAACTTGTCAGAACATTCAAAGTAACTGGTTAGGTACCTACGTGAATCTCGAAAAAGAACGACTCTTGAGATTTGAGCGTACGTTTTGTCAATACTGAATGCCTGTGGAATAAACTGGGCTACGAATTTATTTAGGTACTGTGCCTTCTAACGTTTGAGCTGAAAACGCTAACGTTTTCTTTTTATAATTGTTAAGTACTGGTATTTGTTATCCCCAATAAAGTAATAAATAAGACGTTTTCGATGACCCAAAGCCGTAACAAACTTATGGTTTTTCTTTGAAACACATCATAAATCATTTCCATTCAAAATCGAAAAACATTTTTACTAAAACAAATCATTAAATCATGTCTAATTTAAGTCACACCTATCACCCCTATTTACATTTCAGACTATACTTACTCGTACACGTCGATGGATGTAAGTAAATGTTTCACAAACATGTAAGTAGTACTTACTATATTCATAGCATTAGGGCAAACGTACATAGTAAGTACCACGGCGCCGCGCTTGGCGCTAAAATAAGCACAATACATGATTGTGGTGTCTGTAGTGTTGCCAATGTTGACCACCCTTGTATACTTACACTCACGCGGGCACCCTGAACCGGGCGCGTATTGTGTTACTTAAGAGATATATATTGATAAATAAGTGGTTATAATTGGTCTGTCTGTTTTAATTTACTGAACATTGACGATTTTGTTTTCGATTTATGAAGTATTATAAAAGTAGTAAGTTGGTTGGTTGTTTTGTAAGTAGTAAAGAAATATACAGACATATTTATCTTGAATGGCGAATAAGATCTAGTTAAAGGTAACTATATCGTTTCAATTTGTTTAAGACCATAGTCTGACTAAGCAATACCGTCACAAAAACTCCCTATAAACAGTGACTTAGCGACTGTGCGGACTACTGTTAATACCTGTCTCATTTTTATAGAGCTTCTCATCTTGTCACAGCAAGCATCTCACTCGCACATTTCCGACCATATTTACTTCAAAATCGGATATAGAACAATAAGTTTCTTTAGAGGCCGTTACTGTCTAAAACGTAAAACAAATAGCTACGATGCGGATGAATAGCAATAGGATACAATACGCGAACTTGCGAATCAATTCATAAGTCCTTGTGATACGACGTCGTATCACAATTTTGTGTTTGGGCCCTTGAACCAGTTCTTTGTCGCATGAAATCACCTCGCAGTAATTCGCATCGCAGGTCGTATCGCATCGCATCTCATCTAGGTGTCTTAAAGCAACTGACTATTTCACCTCCGCGATTCGTACTAATAACACTGCGTACAATCTCCTAAAATACTCACAATGCGAAACTATATATGACCGTGGCAGCCAGTCTTGCCCTATGTAGTCTAGGTAAATATACTTTCTTATAAACTGTCTAGACACTCCCTCAACAAGTCTGGCAGTATATTGTGCCAACGATCAGGAAAGGGTAAACTAGAATTGTAATGCCAGGCCAAGAATAGGGTACAGAGTTAACGTATGCATCGTAGCTGCAAATTTTTTTTTTGACCGGTATTGAATTCAATAGATAACTTTGTTATAGTCTGTCTAAAACTTCAAACAACTTAGGGACTTTTAGAAAGAAAAAATCTGTTGTTGACAATTTATTCGATAATTTTTGTTAGCTTCTTTTATTAGTGAACAATGATCAAGATCTTTTAATCAACCTTGATTATTGAACCAGTGTTGACTACATCTGATTTCATTTTATTTTACTCTAATAATTACCCAAGTCGTTTGACTTTTTAGACAGACTATAAGATGTTTATTACTTACTATAACTGTACAAAACGGCCGTAAGCAAGTTTACTGTGCTAATGACAGGGTGAAGAGATTGGTTACTTACTATTACCATACAAAACTACTATAATCAAGCTTCCAAAGTTTGATACACAGATGGACCTCTTAGTCCCCTAGACTTATAATGCGACACCTAAAGAGCCGAATACCCAAACAAATCCTAATCTTCCATCAAATAACTCTCACAAAGCTTTATATTTTTTGTCACGTTGGTAACACAAACACAACCCAATTCACAAATCTCTGCGGGTTACATTCGAATTTCGAACCGCACAGAAAACGGTTGTAAGTGATTGTAAACTATCCTTTATAGAAGCTGAATCTAGGTTATTCTAGACCCAGCCTTAGGCAAGCTTACAACGAAAATAAAATCTAGATTTCTAAATATACTTTACTTAATTGTAATGGAAATTGTTAGTTTAGGATTATAATGGTCATGTTTAATTTGGACATAGAGGTAGATTTACACTTTGCCAGTAGGTATTAATTCGTTTTAGCCAGAAATTACTTTTAAAATGTATTGTTGGAATGAGCTATGAAAATCAGATGTGAAGTAGTTTAAAGTGTCCAAACCAGTCCAAACACAACTTCAGCTTTAACTTTGTTATACTTAGAAGCTTTTTTTAATTTTCACCTGGACTTAGTTCCTATCACGACGACCTGGATGTTTTTCTTAAGAATTGGAAAGAGAAAGCGAAGAATCGTGATTATTGGAAAGAATGGAGGGAGGCATTTGCCCAGCTGTGGGACAATACAATCTAGCTATAATAATATAATAACTAATTGCAATGCATCTCTCTGGCTTAGTAACATCAGTGGATACGTCTAATATCCTACCATGATATTACAATCGATATTCATGGTAGAGTTGCCAAGCCAGGAAGACCAGCGAGTTTCTTAGTCGGACGTTTGGGCAAAAAGGCCGGACGGACACGCAAAATGTTCTATTACAATTTTTTATTTAATATAGCAAGATTTTTTATAATTTACCATAAAGTCTTAAATTTTAATGGAACAACAGTCTTCTTTATATTCATGGAATCATTCAATATTAATTTCATTATTGATTTCAATAATTGTAATAGCACAGGTCAGTAACTACTATTGTAACACTCAAATTTAAAAAGCCGGATACTCGCGTCACCGTTTAATTTAACCACACAACCAAAAAGCCACATTATGTCCAGCTTTATCCGAAAACCTAGCTACGCTACCCATGTAGAAACCTAAGGGTATCACGCATGCGGGATTGCTCCGCACGCGTAACCCCCGCAAAGGTCCATTTCATACAATTATTTATTGTAATGCATGGAAAACGCACGCGAGATGCGTTTTTGAAAATTTCTGCATGCGGAGCAAACCCGTATGCGTGTCGAAATCCACACGATATTAAAAACTCTCTGACTTGTACATAAAGACCTGTAAGGTCGTTGCTTGTACCTTAAATTAAGTCTATCCGGAAAAGAGACCACAGTCATACATAGGCATATAAACTGTACAACTATGTACTAAGATTAGTTCAAGACAGTATAGATCTCTACAAGATAAGACTACTAGCAGTAGATAGATTTAATTACGCCACTATAACCATAACCAGTGTAAACAGACACGCATGACCGACCATCTTGTACTGTTTAAGAGCTCTTTGTAAAATGTACAGTGAGTCAGTTACTAACTACTGTAACAAGACCTTAGGCATAGTCAATTTTCTTCAGTTTTAGAGGTGTTCGTAAGCTGGGTAGTTAGTCAATTGGTCACACATGTGCCTCTAGGTATATACGAATAGTTATGTAAAACCGTTTGGAAGTGACATTAGCATTTAGCATTAGAGTCGAGTGCTCTGCCAAACTACGAGCATCGCAGAACGTTAGGTACGTTTAATTTTAACTAGCGCGTTAGTACCTATTCCTGTATCTACGGTGGAAATTAGCAATTTTAATGTTTATGTCTTGAGATTCTATCTAAACATAGGGATGTCTGTATAGTTAAAATAGTAAATGTCTTGGGTGTAAGTATACCAAGAGGGTTGAAATAATTAGGGCATTTGCTTATTATTAGGATAACAACAGCTATATTTAATAAATACATAAAAAATCGTGAAGATTATATTAATTAATGAATATATTCGTTACATTAAAATCACTATAATTAATATCGCCAAATGTTATTGATAAGAATATTGCAAATTAGTTCATTAAAATTATATTATAATGTCCTCTTATCACCATTTTAATGAATATAAAAACAACAAATATACCGTTACTAACCGATATCCAAATTTAAAAATTATGTTCGTATAGCATGGAATTAGTATGTAGGTTGCCATGCCATTCCAACATAATTATAACACAATAAATAAAAACAAAAAGAAAATTGAAAATTCCTTCTCGATGGGAGAGTTCCATCTTCAAAACTTCATAACCTTTAATTATGTAGGTATATGTATGTATTATCTATGGTTTATGAGTCTGATCTATTCTTCTATTCACCCTTTTCTCTCTCTTACACCAACCACCATATTTCTCTGCATCACCCGAAGGCTTACAGGTAGAATGCCTAAGGAATTAAGTCCACCTCTGTACTTTTGTGTGCATAAAGCATTTAATAAATAAATAAATATACCTAATCATTTCCGCAAATCATAGTCATAAAAACATAACCTTAACTTTTATGATTACCAGCTAAACATGCGGCAAACCATTCTTAGAATATATCAACAGAGAATCAAGACAATAAAACATTGGAAAACAAAACACGCGAATCTAATACATACACTGTAATTTCTTCAAAATATTCATAGGAATAAAACCTTTAACTGTAAAGACAGATGGTTGATAATCGCTTGATGTGGCATGGCGTTGCCGTGCTGTGATAAGCGATCTCGTTACGATCGCATTACCTATCGGAAGTAAGGGGTTGGTTGAAACAGGGTTTATCGTAATTTTGTTTTGTGACGTCATGGTGACAGACAGTAAAGATGGCGGCGTATTCGCTTAGTCGCAAAAAAAGTGATAAATTATAAGGCATTATTGCTTTGCCTGTGTTATTTATTTTATTGGCAATGTAAGAAACAAAAGTAATAGCTATATTATAGAGGCTCCAAATACTACTATTTAGTAGATATGTAAATACGTGGTAGTAGAAAATTATCCCAAGGGAACATACCTACTCCTGGGTTAAAAAGTATCCTGAGTACTAATGTTGGACGTGGTCTATCCGCATGCATTCACATCCAATCAGCGATGTGTCCGTGAAGAAGTAACAAACACGCATATACTCGTACTTTTTCACGGTGTTAAATTGGCACACTAAAATAGTATAATATACAAAAATACTGACAATAATGAATCTTATAACACACACACACATAAATAGCTAAGTACTTTATTATTTTAAAATACTAGCGCAGTGATAGATTTTTAGTGCATGCTCGACAGAAAAAAATGGGTAAATACCAGCTCCAAACAATACATATCAAAATATCTATAGATATATACTCTATACGGTGCCAAATAATTTTAAAAAAAACTAACAAAGAGAATGCTGTATACAATACACGCCAAAGTGTAACACAGAAACGTGTCAAATATCACGAGTTTCATGTAACACTTAATACTCGTTGCTTGTTGCGGACCAGGGTTACGCACGCGAACCGTTTACTTTCTGTAAATATTGTGTTTTTGTAATCTCTAAGGGCCCTCGCCCACGGCGACTTTTTGTAGCGATGGTATCGCGCGACGGCATCGCTAATAACGCGCGTTAGTCGCATTTGCATATTTTGCATGCACTATAAAAAAGATACCAACGCGCTGCTAACGCGCTACAGCATCGCGACTGTATGGATGCGATGGCGCTACAGCATCGCTACAAAAAGTCGCCGTGGGATACTGCGCCCTGGGCGAGGGGCCTTAGGCATACGAGGAAACATGCGAGTAGGTATATTATGAACACAATCCTTTCAGTAGTCGCGCAAAAATATACGATGTTTTATCATATACGTAAAATACACGTCCCGAAGCATTTTTTCACAAAAAAGGGGTAGACAGATTTATAATTGGACCTCCGCAGTCTGAAAGCTTCGAAAGCCTAATAGTGGAAAAGTTGAATATGAACTACCCTGAAGCTATTGAGTTTCAAATATATTTTTGCTTTTATAGAACTCCCACAATGTGGATTCTATCGATATTACACTGGCTTTATTAAGTCAATAATATGCATATCTACATTAAGTTGAATCTGTTTGATTTATTAACTTCAAATAAAAATATGATAATAAATTATGCCATCAAAAACATAACTTGTAGAAAAACTAAGGAACGGAATTCTGTTCTTCTAACGTAAAAAGTTGTGAGATCAATGTAATACCAAGTCAGGCTTCATGTTTTATATACAACGAAGTTATGGGGGATCGAAAATGACCTGAACTGTTTCAAGAAAATAATGTTACGGCTGTGCCACTTTTTTGCTTGCCTTGGTGGGGGCACTACCGGGCCCCCTAATATTATCTGAACTGATATATAAAGAGGATGTTTACTAATTTTTTTAAATATTTTTAAGGTTTTGAATACCGTAATTAGAGAAACAATAGAAAGACAATGAGAGAGCGAACGCTGGCGTTCGCTTGGGGTTTAATGAATTAAATGCCATCAGAAACGTAACTTGTAAAAAAACCAAGGCACGCAACTCAGTTCTTCTAGATCTATGTAATATCAAGTCGGTTAATTTATTCAGTCCCTCATCAATATTGCAAATCTTTTATGTTTTAAATAAGTAGATTGACTTGGCAGAGAAATAAAGAGTTATTGTGGGATAAACCCAAAAAAATATATTTTAAAAAACCTCCTATAAAAATAGTAACCAAATAACCGCCAGGAAATTAGTGACACTAATTTTCACTCCGTTTAAAAGCAACTCTGTGTCCAGCTTTTCACGCATTTACTACATACCGGTCTGAAAGTTGGCCACACCAGTGGGCGTCACATTTACGGGATTATTATACCTACAAGGGGCTATTTAGACAGCAGCGTAGCTAGATGTGGGCGAAGTGGCCCCTCGCCTACGGCCACCCACAGGAGCCTCGCACGAGCGAGGGCTCTTTAAGAACGAGTGTTGTTTTTTTAATTGTTAGACTTGGTTTTACCTGATGGTAAGCGACGATGTGGGCGAACACTGGGTTGCAACAGTTGCAGACTTGTTTTCGCATTTATGAAATATTTCAATATTCCACAACTATCACACAACGCTGTCTAAGCAGAGCTTGAGTTATGAGTACTGGATAACTGATAAACATACTTATATATTTCTAAATACATACAATTATAGATAAATTACACCCAGACACAGAACAAATGATCATGCTCATGACACAAACTTTTGTCCTGGGTGAGAATCGAAACCATGACCTCCGGCATAGCAGTCAGGGTCACTAACCACTAGACCAACAGGCCAGTCAAACAGAAAAAGACCACGCTATGCGCTTTCGCCTACATCTAAGTTAGCCACGCTACGCCCCTGTATTTAGACCATGCTAATACACGTGTGGGTAAGGACTTATGAATATGAGATCTGCGTACATAATGCGCCTTACTGGACACGTTTGCAGTGGATTATGTAAATGATTGGGATAATATGTTTGAGAAACATCGTTTTTAGTAGGCTTAAAATTTGTAGTGGTCTTTAACTTGGTTTTGCGGTTAAATACAGTAGTACGAAACAGGTTAGTTTAGAGATAGCATCATCAATATATTCTCTCTCATACCTATATACAAGGTGCAGTTTTAAAACTGCACAATATTTCAGGAGGTTGTAATAAAACTCATAAATAATCATGTAAAAATACGAAACCTGGTCAATAATCAGTAATACTTGTTATTTAATTTTTTAATTACACTAAACTAAATCGATTGATCGATGGCCGCGGGGGCGTGGCTAGGGTGTGGCGTGCGGGATGATGATTGGATGATACATTATTTATGAAACTATCGTTGCGAGTTAGTGTGTGTGAAAACGCCCTTTATTGTTCCGTGTTTGTGTGTGTGAAAAAAAGCGCGGTTATAAAAAAAAAAAAAATTACCTACGTATTTTATTATTGATTCGGGTCGAGAATCACTAACATAATTACCTCCTGAAATATTTTGCAGCTTCAAAACGACACCTTGTATATAAGTTTTGCTGTAAAAAAAAACTAATTGTGGGTTAAGCTCATCCTGTGTTCATCAGATCTCCTATTTTTATTGTTTGATAAAAGTTATGTGTACTATCGAAGACACTTCCGCATGACCACCGCTAAGTTCATTTTTGCTTGCACTTGAAACGAAAATTTCAAAGGGTTTGATATTGCGCCGCGCTGCAGGATTCAAGCGATATTTTTTTTTTAAATGTTCAAGAAAAAATGACTGCGATAGTACAATGAAGAATATGAAAATTGATAGGCTCGCGTTTGACTAACCATGATGATAAGCGATGATGTAGTCGAGGATCGAGTAGAAGTAATTTAATCAGTCTTGACTTGAAGCCCTCTTTATTGAGGAGAGAAATCATCCAATAACTTCTTACGCTGTAAGGTGGAGCGGGAGGGCGTGTCAGACTTTTACTGACTAAACCACATATGTGCCCTTCATTTTCTCTTTGCGTTCTAGGACCACAAGTCTAGCGGGCATTGGCTCTGCTGGGCGCCAAGGAATGTGGGGTAAAGATTCAAAAAGACAACACAAACCAACAACATTAATTTAGACCAAAGGCGTGGTCATTTTTCGTTCTGAAACATAATTATAAAAACTACGTACCCATAATGCTACTATATGCCTATATGATAATGGATGTCGGCGTACACAAGATGGCTTGTTATTACATTGACAGGCAATCGGGGAAGTGCCCCTAATAGGTTACGTGATGGTTATCGGGACACACGTTGTATCGCACGTAATCTTCACCATATTGTATCGAAGAAAATGTAATCTGTTTCAGATTGAAGGTGTCGATAACATTTGGGCCTCTTTTTTGTTGTAATTCTGTTTCGAAAAATATCAAATAAGGTACAGGTTTGATGTCCAATACAGTAGATATATTATATCTTTTTTGAGGGCTCCAAAATATTAAGGTAAAGAGAGGGTAAAGACTGCCATTGTACCCTTAGATTTAAGTTTATTTATAAGTTGTGTCTTTTTGGTGTACAATAAAGTTTATTCTATTCTATTCTAAAGTTTGTTTGTTTTTTTTTTAGAAGGTACCTAAACTCTGAAAGTACTGGTCCGATTGTTATAATTTTTTCACCGATAGAAAGCTGCTTTGTTCCTGAGTGACATAGGCTATATTATTTTGTGTACGCGGACGAAGCAGCGGGCAAAAGCTAGTCATTGAATAAGCCAAAAAAAATTCTCTGGGCGGTACAGGATGCCATTGCCTGTGTCAGACTTTTACTAACTATTTAGTCAGCCACACTATCCAGTCCTTCAGTTGCTCTTTGCATTCTAGGATCACGGTTTTTTTTTTCAGAAATTCCCCTTGGCCCTCAAGGGCATCAGCCCTGCTGGGCTATGGTTTTGCTGACATATTTTTGTGACGCGCATGTAAGACTACGCACCGTCGACGACTCGGGCTCGGTTCTTACAGGACAGCCAAACAGCGAGCTACACATTGCTTGTCGTCCGCAAACCAGCGCGTGATGGTACTATAGATTATTTTATTTACTTGTGTCCTTTTTCCATAAAATGCTTCTTACTTTCGACATGTACATAACCAATCAAAATTATAATTCAATTTACGTACGTGTAAAGGAAATCAAAGGCCGCAAGGAAATCTCAAGACAGGCACATAAAGACGAAATTCTAAAGATTTTTCGCTCCGGTTGTCACAAGAGAATTAATTAAATTCCCTTTACGAACAGAGCCGGAGGCAAATTGTATTATTGAAATGGAAATATATTCTCTTCCTAAGTAACATTTTGTATTTAAACACCCTACCTGAGAGAAGTAATTTTTTTTTCTTGAAATAGGATTTGATTCAAAGAGTTTATCTTATCTAGATACTAGCTGCAGTAACTGGTTTCGCCCTCGAGAAAATAGAATTTTTTCCCAAGGGATAAAAAGGGATAAAAAAGTATCCACTCAAACGTTTGTCTTGGGTGGGAATTGAACCCACGACCTCCGATATTGCAGCCAGAGCCACTAACCACCAGACAGATAAGCCAGTAAATATTGACACCGTTGTACATGGGCACAAGTCAGTATTATTAACAGTACAACTGCTGGTCTTCCTATTATTCTATGGAAACTCTGTAGGCCGCCAGGTCAGCACAAGGCAAAAACGTTACCTTACCAAAGACGTACAGACAACAGTAACTACATATGAACAAAAAAAAAATTAATAAAAAACCGGCCAAGTGCGAGTCGGACTCGCCCATGGAGGGTTCCGTAGCAGCAAGTAACATAATATAAAAGTTCTTGTACTTCGTTGTAACTTTGATCGATGTTTTAATAATAGTGTATTTTTTTAGATTTATGACGTATTAAAAAAAAAATTACTTACTAGATCTCGTTCAAACCAATTTTCGTTTATATATTATATAACTAAAAAAAATATATGATGTACATGGTAATGTACATCATATATTTTTTTTAGTTTTATCATTCTCTTATTTTATAAGTTACAGGGGGGGGGGGTCACACATTTTACCACTTTGGAAGTGTCTCTCGCGTAAACTATTCAATTTAGAAAAAAATGATATTAGAAACCTCAATATCATTTTTGAAGACCTATCCATAGATACCCCACACGTATGGGTTCGATGAAAAAAAAATTGTTGAGTTTCAGTTCTATGTATGGGGACCCCCAAAATTTATTGCTCTTTTTCTATTTTTGTGTGAAAATCTTTAAGCGGTTCACATAATACATCTACTTACTAAGTTTCAACAGTATAGCTCTTATAGTTTTGGAAAAAAGTGGCTGTGACATACGGACGGACAGACAGACAGACAGACAGACATGACGAATCTATAAGGGTTCCGTTTTTTGCCATTTGGCTACGGAACCCTAAAAAGTCATTTAAAAATTATCACAAGCAAGAAACACCGGGAAAAATTAAAGCTTAAAAATAAATTGTACAGCAGAGTTGGATATTAATCATTAGAAATTTGGCGAATTAAATGGGTTTTGAAACTATAATTTGACTGATTTCGATAAAGTGGAATGTCCGATTGGTGCACTACTATTTTTGTGACATAATATTGTTCCAATTACACTCAAAAGTAAATAAAACTGAAAATGTTGACTTCAACGCCATCTAACGGGAAAATGGCCACGAACAACCCGTAGTAATCACCTTGACAAAAAAAATCGAAAACAACATCATAATAATTCTAACACTTCATTAGACAGCCTCCACGCCATATATAAGGTATTGGGAGGGTTACCCTAACACCAAATCGCGTAAAATATCGCCAGGTAATTTATAAATTGGATTCTCCGAAGGTTCCTTACACCTATATAGCCAGGGTATAATAAACCTTCAAGACAAGCCAACCGTAAAACCTTTTGACCTTTTTAGTAGGTACCTACTATGAAAACTTGACAATTAATAATAAAATTTTATATCCAAACCATAGAGTATGTACGTTGATATTGTTATCGACAAGGCATTTCAAGGCTTTCCATTTCAAGAGACCGAAGTCAAAGTGTCACCAATTCTCATAAAAACAGTCGGCTCATGTCATTTCATTGGTATATTTTCAGGACGCATAACGCTGCGGTATGCGGTAACGTTCATTTTTCTTATCTTCCTCATCACTAACGCAATCTGTGAAGGGACAATTTTTGACAGTTTCAAATAATATTATGTGTCACACCGCACACCGCAGCGTTCTGCGTACCGTTTAATAGTCCAGAGCTTAAACCTGTAACTGCTGAAACTATCGGGATATGAACATGTGATAGCGTTGGTTTTGCTAAATAAGAAAAGCTAATCTTTTTTTATAAAACTAAACTGCGAGATACCATTACCTACACCGCACACCGCATCGTTAGGCGTCCTGTTGAAGAAACCTTTAACACGTTAAATACCATAAAATAAACATAAAAAAATACAAAAAAAAACCTTTTTTGAGTAATCGACGTATAGATTACGATATACACCCAAAATTAATTTATCATAATCTAAAGTATTAGGTATTATTAAAAATCATTTGTCATGGGTAATCCCCATGGCGCAATAAAGCTAGCCGGGTGGATATAAGAATAACAAAACATATTTTTTTAGTAAAGTATTGTCATTAATACTTTTTAATCAGGAAAAGAGAACCTATTCCTGCAACAAACATCAACTGTCCCATATGATATTCTTCCTGAAGAGGGTCGATTTAAGTGACAGCGTCTGTCTCTAGGCTGGCGACGCCCGCTGCGGTGATTCCATGCTCTACAATCCAAGCGATCATTATTAAAGCGAAGTACGTACCTAGCACCCATTTAAGAGGATTATGAAGCTTCGTTGTAAGTCTGTTAAGTGGCGATATTTTTAATAATTTCATTACTTAATGCTAATAAAGATGAAGACTGACTTTAATCTAGCTACACACTTTATTTGAGCTTAGTGGAATTAGAACAAGAGTAATGAATTTCTATAGGCTTTTTCTTGGGAAAAAATGTTTTATTATAATATCTTATAGTAATACTTATAAATTAGACTTGTTTGCAAAGTCTATTTTGATGTTGCTCAACATAATTAAAAACCTTGAATAGACTATCCTTTGTTATCCTATTAGTCTTATAAATGTAAACGACTGAACGGTTTTGGGTATTTAGAGGACAGAGGATTAATCCCGATAGAACTTTACAAGCGGGCAAAACCACGGGCAAAAGCTAGTCACACTGATCATACTTATATCACGCTAACATTATAAATGGCAAAAGTTTATGGGTATAAATGTTTGTTATTCCTTCATACTGAAACTGCTGAAGGGGTTTTAATGAAATTTGGCACACGTATAGACGAAGACCAAGAACAAGAGAACGTAGCTAGGGATTCACAAAATAATTGATTTGCAACGTCACAGACCAAGACCATGTCCTGGAATGCACATTGCACACAGGATCCTTTTATCCCGGAAGTACGTACTTGCCGATTTGTCGTGGTGGCCGAGTAGGAGAGCAGTGGTGACCGAGTGGTAACGACCCCGATTTACGAGTTGAAGGTCGCGGGTTCAAACCCAGCAAGGCGTATTACTTTGTGTAATTTATTACATCATTACTGCTCTCAAAACGTCGAAGAAAAACATTTTGAGGAAACCGGAAAAAATCCAAAACATGTGACATTCACCAACCCGCACTAGGCCCGCGTGGTAGATTACGACCCATTCCCATAGAGGAAGCCTGACTCCCAACAGTGGGAACATTAAAAGAATGATTTTGCTATGCTAATATGCTATACGTTCCCTTGGGATAATTATCTACTATCACGTAAGTGAAGCTGCTGGAAATAGCTAGTGTACAATATCTCTTCAAATAAGAGAACAAAGATACGTCTACAATTCCATATAGGACGACATGCACGACAAAGCAGTTTCGTACGGACTATGTACTAAGTATTAGTACATAAGTCTTTATTTACACGGCGCGGCAAACTCTAGCCTTATTTACTATTGGAGGGAAATCCATTATGTAAGCATCGATCGCTGACGGTGGCTACCACTGAGTAAACTCTGTGTTTTTGTTGTTTGACTGTTTATTGAGTGGGTACTTTTAGTCTGGCATGAAGTGTAGGCTCCTGAAATTGTTTTCAGAGAAATCATCAAATGTGCATCGCTCTGGTTAGAGCGAGAGGGAGTGTTAAACTTTTACTGGTTTGGTTTGGTTTTTCTGGTTTTACCTTTGGCTGTACGTTACGTCTTTAGGGCCACGGTTAACCCTTTCAGAAGTAGACTCATGACCAGGATTTTGCTAACATTTCTTTTCAGTAACTATATGCTCCGTGTCTTTCGGGCGTGTTTCTTCAGTTGCTCTTAGCAATCCAAGGTCACGGCAACCCTTTCGCACAATCTCGTAGTTCTAGCAGGCATTGGCCATAACGCCCCGTCAATCTTACCGACATTTCTTTTAGACGCGCGTGGAATATAACGCGCTGTCACGTCGACCGGTCTCTATCGGATGGTGAGGTGCCCATTGCTCACCATTCACAAACCTACGGTAGCTGGGAGAGGCCCTGTGACTGGCGACACCTGAGGCGTCTGCACCGGGGCGAAGCTTGAGGATTGTCACACAGTTTCCGGGGATCTGGTACATATGTAGATAAACTCGGGGCACAATATGTCAGTACTTTATGCTCTCGATACTTCTGTTGTTATAATAATATGGTCTATCAAAAAGTACTTCAAAAAATTCTATAATTTTCCTACCAAATTCAAATTCTGTTTCAAATCTGCACAATCCTTTCGATCGATAGATACGTTTCTAATGCGGTCTCTTTCGATATAACATTACTTCTCAAAATACTTGTAAGCGAATAAAGCAATACTTTGGTACGACTACCAAGGCCCAGGTTATTAAGGAAAACTAATAACTATTCGCGAAAAAAACGCTACAGCGTCCAGTATATAAGTTATTTTTGTTTTATTGACAGTAAATTTTCGATAAGAATCAGAATAACGCATGTTCGGTGAACCAATATCAACAGAATGGATGCTAGAAACAGAAAAAAATATTAAAACGACTAAAAAAATATTTGATATTACGACCTTTTCCGCCCGACTACCGTTAAAAGCCCTCATCGTGAAATTGAAACAATACCCAACAAATCCTTATATCGATATACAGTGCAATATCAATGGCAATGGATACGTATCGCCTCGTCCATCATCCCTTATAGGCCGTAAAACAAATATGGAAAGCCCATTATATCTTGGTAGACGGGAAAATACGGTATTAAGTGTAAATGTTCAAAAAATTACATAAATACTGACATTTTCCTTAACAAACAGCGCTACAAGGAAGAGGCAATATGTACTAGACTGGATCATAGGACGCGTAGTAAACATATTCAATATACCAAGAATGTAATGAAAAAAAATTGCCTACGCCATCGATCGTAGCAGGCCTACGCCGCTGGCTACGGGCTACGGTGCTACGCTATTATTTCGTAGCAGCGAGACAATAAGGTTTGTGATTGTAACGTAGCTAAGTTAGATTTTTGTGATTGTGACGTAGAACTTAATTTGAATGCATCATCACACTAACTCAGGTATCGATTTTTTTTAGCAACGATTTGTATTTGAAAGTGCCCGAATAATATCAGTTTCAATATAATTTTAACTTTGTCGTGTATATACTAGAGTTTGTTATTCAAAAAGATAATACCTCTAATTCTGATACATAATTACAGACTCTACAAGAACAATTGAAATTATAGTCTTCAATTTCAGTATTACAAAACGATATTTCAGAAATAAGAACATGAAAAAACATAGTTATCAAGTTACGTAACAGTTAAACCTTTTTCCACAAAGTATTTATGTTTCGGTATTAATTTACAAGATTTCCTTTTCAGTGCCAGTTGCTACCCAATTACGTAAGAATATTTTTTTTTGCGAAAGTATGTTAGATTTTTTTACGGTTATTTTATTATTCAATGTATATCACAAATGAGTACTCAGAGTAATAAACGATACAATTTCGAGACCTACTAAAAGAACTTCAAACGCATATTCCACGTGAAATTAAAATACTGAACGACATTTATCTAGCGTAAGAGCAATTTATTAATGAAAACAATTTCCACAAAGCTACAAACCAAAAAGCAACCTTATTTTATAGCTGAAAGAGTTCAATTTCCTCTAGACACTGCTGCAAAATGTAATAAAACGATTTACGCACACTACTTCACACACGACAAAATGACAAGAAACAATCTTAATTAACATGCGTCGTCCAAAAATGTCGCAAATAACACAAATAACATTCCATATACGGGTCACACCTGTACCCCAGCGCGGTACCGGCGGGTACCCCGGTGTGCGGGTGTACCCCACCCGCCACCTTTCTTCCTGCCGTGCCTTTAATTATACCACTTAAGGTCTGTTAATTAAATCCCTGGGTGACACGTATATTCGTCGAGAGGATTTATTTGCCGTTCCCGTGAAATTGTTTAAAGTGACACTTGAGTAGAATGTGCAGAATTGTTGACGCTTGAGTGTAATTAGCTGGGTTGAGGCTCTTTTACGCGTTTGTAGTGTAATTACCTGGTTTGTAGTAACAAACTCGAAACTTAATTAGACTACTACCTAAATAAAGCCAGTATGCGTGGTGAAATATAGGTATATGTAAATCAACCTTTTTATAAAGTAGGTAGTAATTAAAGTTGTAAGTTAGAAATGTAATGTTCGTTTCACATCATTAAGGTACCTAAGTAGGCACAGTTCAGTTTTATAAATTCTTTGATTTCCATAATCCATATTCAAAGTGCAATTTTGCATGGAAACAACCTTTATAAAATAACATTATAACCAGACGTCGGCAGTAGAAGTCGTAACAATTTATATAATCTCGCTGGCTCCACAAAAAGCTTGACGGCATGCAAATCATCACTTACTTCAGGCTCGTAATTTCACATTACATGAGTCAGGCATTCCCGTTACAATCACATTAGCTCCGCATTCGCAAATTACCTGGAAAAATAAAAAATAAAATGTTAGATGATTGGTCACAGTAACTCAGTCATCAAGTGCTGACATATGAACACGGCGAGGGGCAGACAGTTTGGCGTGGCGCGCAGGGCATGCCGCTCAAATCTAAATTGGTCGAGTTATATGCGTTCGCGCCGACGACTTCGCCGCATGCGAAATTAGCGTCAGAGCACGCCCCGAGTCGTTACCCCGCCGAGCACACATTAAATTATTTCGAGAACGTTTGCACATGTTCCTTTACACGTTATAACTTATAAACTTAACACACGCGACGTGATTGCAGCACAATTAGCGCGCATGTATCCACCAACTTAGTCCTCGACTTGGTTTACGAGCGCCGCGCCGCACCGCTCTCGCCGCTCGCTCCTATTGACAATGGAGCGATAAATTTTAACATCGCTGCGGCTAACTTTCTATAATAAAACGCAACAGGACAGTTATTGCTGTAATTTTGCCGGATTTAACATTTGCGTCGTCTAATTGAACGACGGACAATATAACCGATGTTTTAATGCTTCATACGCGTGCATGGCAACCAGACGGCGTGTTCGATACAAGGCGCAGTTTTTTGAGCGTCTCGGCCGCGCAAAAAAGTCAACTAAGCGATACGAGCCACGCAGATTTGTAAAGGAACAACAAGATAGGAGCGCGCCGAGCGAGGAACGGGTTCCGTTCGTGAGAATGCACGCTAATGTATGCGGCACAAGAACACAATGCGCCGCCGCCGCCGCACGAGCCGCACCCACACCCGAGCTAAATGTGTGTCCGATATAATAACGTAAGAGAACTTCACAATTAAACACGAATAATAAAATCGCCCAGAAAAAGCCGGACAATGCAGTATTGTGGCGAGAAGTGATAACGATTAATACGGCTAAAATGACAGCTGCACGCGCGGCCCCGTCGCATGCAACAAGAGCTCGGTTCGTTAGAGCTACAGATTTAAAATAAAACTCTTCGCGGCGGGAACAAAAAGAAGAACCTGCGGTACGAAGTAGGCGCTTGACCTGCGCGCTGAAATGACATCATCGCGGAACGCGCCCAAGCTAAAACAATCCTTGCCAAATTGTAATAAGAATTAATTTAGCGCGACGCGGAATTCGCTTCGAGCTTTTTGCAATCGGCCGTTGCGACTGCACTGACGTTTTGTTTCAATTGTCTCTGCGGGTGGATTGCCCTATTTCGAGAGTGCATTCGCGAACAATTTTCGCCCAATCAAATCTAGTGCACTTGTGATTACCACAACCCGGCAACGGTACACGAGTTATTGTCGAGTAGAAATCATAATTGTTTGAGTGCATAGAAGTATAGAACTAACAATGTTTCAATTAACATTTTATTGTCGTGGTTAGGCACTATATTTTATCAGTTATTATGATCTCGGAGCAGGACGACGGACAAATGTTGTTCCAGACGTTCATTAAAAACTCTTTATCAGTGCTCGCGATCAAGTAGATATCAAATTATAAAGCTCCGGTTGGTTTAATAAGCGGTAATCATGTTACAGACGAGGGCTGTCGTTCGTTGATTGAGTTAAATTAGTTGTGATTGTGGATCAGGTTACGGTCGCCGGTCGGTCGCCGCAGACAGCAGATTTTCTACTTAGTTGCGTTTCCCTCGCATGCAGCAGACGCGGCGGCGCGCGGCGGCACGCTGCGGGAGCTGCGACCTGACTAATAACACTTTACAGCGGGATTATGCTAAATAATACCCGAGTACACTCACCGACGACTGCAGAATCTCAATTTGTGAACTCAACATGTTTTCGTACGTGTTTTGGAAGAGCGCCCGAAACAGATTGAGGTTTTATTAACAGGGAACATAAGCGCGCACATAATCGCGATGAATTGATAGATAGACGCGAACGTTGCTTGTTTGTGGAATAATTGATTTATTAATAAGCAAATATTCAGGCTGGTAATAATTTACGGCGGCTACGGGCGGGCACGCGCTACAAATCTCCGTGTAATCCTGACAAACTCCAGCCAGATAGCGCATTGTCAGCGTGTATCGCGCTGGACGCCGCCGGCCGCCGACCGGACGCGAGCGGACGCGCCAGGATACGGCGCGATCAATATAATTGGCTCTCGCTACTTATTTACCCGAACCGGCCTGTAATTAAACCCAAACAATGGCCAACTTAATCAGCGGATTCAGTTTTAAACGTACTCATTAGAGTTATAATGAAATCGTAACATAAAGGTAGTTACCGAACAGATAGACTGACAGTGTTATTACTGCTAGTCACGCTCGCTATTAAAAGGAATTAAACGAAGGTTATAATAACTAAAACTGATCCCTATTTTTAGTACCTAACAAGAATTCAAACGATTTCAATCCTTATTACTGAACTTTCAAATGGAAATTGCGAAATAATTCATTGATGAAACCCAATACCTACTTAATTCGTGTCTCTCTCGTCTTCTCTTTCCTAATGAAACAAAATAGCCTTACAAAGGAATTTGATCCAACAGGGATGCCAATGTAACGAGTACAAAACAAAATATCAGGATTTCAATTTAAAATGAGAATGCTTGCCCTAAAACAGGAAACATTAGGATTGGACCGTTAGAGACTATTTCCATCTCAATATTGCAAATACCTTTCGTGTTTTGTGATACTCACTTAACATAGCAATTTGGAATCTTGTGGGGTAGTCGCAAGTGTGAAAATCGGTTGTCGTGGTGTAGAGACGTTCAGTTCTTGAATAAACCTGAACTAATCAACTAACAGCCTGCTAGGAGTGACCGAGTGCACATAAAATATTCAATGTCCGTCAGCCATGCCATGCACTTTCTGTATTAATGCAAACTACATGACAATATGCAAATGATTTGGAAATTATTTCTATTATAAACTCGCTGAGTACGGTATCTCACGACTGCATTTTCCACGAAGAAGACATAAGGTGAATCAGCCATATTGTTCGGGTTTTAGATAATAAGTAGGGTCCACAATCCAGTGATTAGGTTGGGGTAGGGTTTAGGGGTGACACTACGACACCCCTTGGAAAGACTGGTGTTAACTTCTGACTATCAGTAACTTTTATCGAATGACAGACAAGATCAATGGTGGAGGAGTCTCTGTAAGTTATGATGGTCACCCATCCACATACTGACCTCGATAAGTATGAAAACTTGGAGATCAACCCGTGCATTTGTTATTATTTTAGCTAGCCACGAGCTCTTATTTACTTATATACTTTACATATTATAAAACAAAGAGTCTGTCTGTCTGTATGAACGAGAGAATCTCAAAAACTACTGAATGGATTTTCATGCAATTTTCAAAAATAGACAGAGTGAGAGTATGTTCAGGTGTATAATACATGATATATGCATAAACATACTCTTTAGTAGAGAAAAACCGACAATTACAAAGATTTCTAACATCCGTACGACGCTGAGATGGATGTAGCTCGCTGTCCGGCCGTCCGGTAACTGTCCGGACCAAGCCCAAGTCGTCGACGTCGCGCGATGTTTCCGCGCGCCTCAAGGAGTTGTCAGCAACAGCAGGGGCCCAGCCGGGTCAAAGCCTACTGGGGCCAGGGTTATCCGAAAGGGTGCTCGAGCCCCGGTATGAAGACTTGAAGGAACGGGATGGGTTTTTTAGTCAGTAAGAGTAGACACTATCTCCCGCTCCACCCAAGAGCGGGGGTTGTCATAGGATGATTTTTCCCATCGAAAAAAAAAACCGCTGAACTGGATCGCTAAAAAATAATATCGATCACATCAGTTCAGTTTCACTAACTATTCCTCCTTTTAAACCCCAGGTTAAACCATGAAGAAAATCATTACATTTCCATACCTAGAAACAGACTACACAAATAAACAGACAGCCAAATAAAACCTGATACACATATCGAAATAAACAGATATTATAATATTCTGTCATATCTGGTTAAACTGAAATTCGAAACCAATTTACTTAGAAAAGGGTAGCTGGATGTAGATTGGAATATCTATAGAGATCTACATATATAGTTGTAACCGTCTAGAATTTCACCATCCTGTTGGTACAGTCAGTAGCAGATTTATAGGAGAAAATCAGTAACATCTGCACAAAAAAGTTTTCTTATTATTGTTAACCATCAATATTATCCAAACACTCATTTATCTAGGTTCTAGGTTCTGTCAGCGTGTTCGACCACATAAATACAGAAACTTTTCTGAAGGGAACATATTCTAAGGATAAAAACTGTTGTTTGTTAGCACATAGACATTCCAGGACTCAGTGAATCCGTGTGCTTAGTTTTATTCAAATCGGTTCAGTCATTTTAGCGTGAAGAAGTAACAAACATACAAACACATAAACTTTTGGCTTTATAATATTGGTATGATGTGATGTGATGTGATGTGTAATGTTCAATGATCGGAATAGGTAGGGCTATTTAGGTTCATTCACCGCAAACATTGATGTTAATATGGATATTCCACGAGATTCCGGCTGATACTACGGGATTTAATTGAATTTCATTCTTTTGTCAATATAGATAAAAAAAAATATGTAAGCCAATAAGCGCATGATATGCGACGTTGTAAATTTTACGTCAACAGCACGCTATAAAACTTTTTGCCAAGCGCGCGACGTTGCGGCTTTGTTGAGATGTGTACAGATACCGGCACGGATCTTCAGCGCTCGGCTAATCTTTCATTAGTCCCGAAGGCAAGATAGTTTTTTTTATAATTTTACTACTTTAAAACCAGGGAATATCCATTATTATTATTGTTCTATCCTATGGCAAGTACATAAACAAGCCTTACCTATTCCGATCTATGGTAATGTTATTATAAAGGAGAACGTTTGTTTGTACGTAAGTATATTTATTGTTCTTTAACGCGTACCCAAGTTACTGGATTGTGAAATTCAGATAACCACTTCAGATAATCGATTCATGTAAAAGCGTACATTCAGTTAGACAGTTAGACTAGAAACCAATCCCAACATACATAATTGGAGATGAGCTACGTAGATTTGATCAGCTGCTTTTGCTGCTGACTGTACCAACATCACAGGGTGTTGCAAATTCATTAGTGGTCACGTAACAGCTCTTTTGGCTGAGGAAGCTGTAAATCGCATTAAAACTTTAAGTACTGAATATTTTTAACACCAGAAAATTATACTTAGTGATCTTTTCCTTCAAAACTTAACGATTGGTCGTGATTTAGGTAGTTATTGCCTACTTAGGGCTGCGGGAACATTGAAAGAGATATCGGAACGCAAAGAGCGACTAATGGACACAGGTGGGTTTTTAGTCAGTGAAAGTCTGACACGACCTCTCGCTCCACCCAGAGCGAACGGAGTTGTTTGATGGTTCTCAAAAAAATAAGGCGTGTAGGTTATTGTGAAATTATAATTTTCACAATCCTCCCACAAAGTTTTTCAAAGTCTAGAGGACTTTGAAAAACTATATAATAAATAATAACTATATTATAGTTACGAAAGTATTTCCAGATGTTTATTGATTACTTTGCTTGATGAGGAACTATCCTCACTCGCTTCATCGACTGTAGTGAATTGCACCTATGACATTATTTTACGGATAGACCTTTTTTTTACGGATAGACCTGATTCTTGTAGCTACCTAAAATTGAAGCTCGAATATCATCTCAATCTCAATCACGGTAGAACGTTCCCTTGGGACCATTCGACTTTAACGCAGGCAAAGCCGCGTGCAGAAGTTAGTATTAACATAATTTAATACTAACTTCTGCACGCGCATCTACACTTAATTTATTATAAAGAGGTACTTAATGTTTGTTTTTACATTTTTTGTTTGTAGGAGGTAATCTCTAAAAGTACTGGTCGGATTGCAAAATTTTGTTCACCGACAGAAAGCTGCTTTATTCCTGAGTGACATACTTACGCTATATTTTATGTACGCGGACGGAGCCGCGAGCAAAAGCTATACAAAAAAACGCAAAATGAACGTATTACATACATCGTGAATCGTGATCGATAACTCCAACCGGTAAAATATTATTAATATTTACATCTAAAGCCAAAATCATAAAAGCTAATTTAACACAACATTTCATTTTCATCTTGCGTTACACATACCTTTTCTTTTGAGCCTTTCTCAGAACCAACACTTTGAGTTCAGTCGAAATGAGAAGTTTTCATTTCTTTTATTTTTCCTTTTTACAAATACCTGTTACGTAAACACCAGACGTGCCTACGTACAACTAAAACATACTTTTAATCACATAATAAGGGAAGGCCAAAATTTGTGAATGTGTGTATGTTTGTTGCTTTTTTACTCTGAAACAGCTGAACGAATTTTGATGAAATTTGCAACAAAAGTAGACCATGTCATGGAAAAACACGTAGGATACTTTTTATACTAGGAGCATGTTCCCTAGGGACCATTTTCTACTGTGACCCAGGAGAAGCCGCTGACAGCAATTAGTATATTGTGAATGCAATAGTGTCCCTGTCTGTCAGCGATCTTTACATGTAAACCTATTATGGACGTTGATGAAACATATACATTATTACCTGGATTAAAATGTTTTTGTCCTGGAATTACGTTCCCGTTGGATAATTTCACGCGAACGAAACCGCTGGAAAAAGCAAGCTAGTAAGGAATCTTACAACGCCAAAAAGTCTACCTAATACCTACCTTCTTTACCTACGTCATTAAAAAAGCTATAAAAAATTACACATTTCTTGAATGATCTTAATCCTGCAAGATCGCAATAAAAATTCCATATAAGTAAAATACTCAAGCAAGTATGAGTAATAAAATAAGACCGTTTTATATCCCGAAAGGTAGGAATCGATTTTCAATTAACCGTTCTACGTATACGTCAGTTACGTCATTAACTGCTAGCTGACGTCATTAACCCTGCGGGCCTGCGTTACCGTCTCCCTGCGTTACCACCTCCCCTGCGTTACCACCTCCCCTGCGTTACCACCTCCTCTGCGTTACCGCCATCCATATCTGCATTTGTCTTTTAATGGACGCGAATGAAAGACTTTCGTTAATGGTGGAGAGCCTTTTGTGTTCATTTGTACTTTGGCCTATAGATTTGGTTGGTGTAGCAAATTCTATGGGCATTTGTGCATTTCATTGGTGAAGATTTCTGTTTTTAAGTTTAATAAGGCGAGCGAAGTGCATCGAAGATCAGAAATAGAAAATTGATATTATATCTACTTGATAAGATTAGGTACTAAACAAATGAAAGACTGCCAAAATCGCGTAGAAAAAAGCTCTGCACATCAATTTTTGTGTGCAGAGTTTTTTTTACAATATTATCAATAAACAATTTTTTTTTTGGCTTACAGATAGGTAACTCGTGAACTCTCCCATGATACAGGAGTTAGTACTTATGCGACAACGTTTATTAAAAAAAGACAATAAACAAATAACCAAACAAATCGTGTACATGAAAAAATACGTTGAGTTGAGATAAGATATCATAGATTTTAGTATTGAATTAGATGACCGCCTTTCAGTTGTGATCAACCCCAACACGCTTTGATACCTGATCACACCACACACGAATACACACATACATACTCTTCAACCCTAAACTGGACCCATTTATCAGGTCCGAAGCCCGGTTTCAGGCTCGAGTTTGCTTAGTCAAAGGAGCGAAGTTCGATCGCGGAATGCCCTGTCCGTTACCGTCAGTAACCGGAGCGGATTGAAGGGTGTTGACTCTACTATCCGACGTCTCGTCTGTATCCACGTGGTACGATATCGTGTAGTCTGGCCGATGCAATAAGGTCGAATATCGTCTGCAACTTGACTTGCAAGCGAGTACTTTGTGCAACTATTCTATCTAATCGTCTGTCTATTGCGATAAGTATCGTCTGGTAAGTGTGTAATTGGCATCTTAAAGTTTTTTCTTCGTTAAGAACATGGGCAAGGAAATCGTTGATGGATTTTTTATTTTTTTAAGCAAGTAATTTATTAAGTTTTATCAAATGAAGCTACCAGCCAGTAAAATTCATGAGGTATCTACCTCCAATTTTAAACTGGACTCGACCTCATCGAGTTTAGTTATTCTCCAAACAACCTTGATTCTCTTGCAGATATCTTGATTTCTGATGCGATCACACAAGGAAACTCTAAGCATAGTCCTTTCCATTGCCCTTGTGTCACTTTCAGCCTTCTAATTAGGCACATTGTCAGCGATCACGTATCAAAGCCTAAGTCATCACTGGGCAACACGCACTAGTCATAAACTTTCGTTTTGAGACAATGTGGTATGTTGTTTTAGTGTTTGTTAAATCTGCAATTAATAATAACAAGATAAATATTAATATCAATTCCAAAACAAAAATCAAGGGTACACGAGTTGCTGCGTTTAATCTCACCTGCATTATTAATGAACATTAAATTAATATGCTTGCAACAATCGTATCGCGTATGAATGATAAATATTGATAATGCCGCCATCATTCCAGCCAGTACTAGTGACTAGTACTGGGCTTGTATGATAATGTAGTACTAGCTATAAAGTATTTAATGCTTCATGCAAGTATTCTCAGTGTGACTATTGGTCTTCGTTTTATGACTATGTCACGTTATAACGTTGGGAGAACTTTTTTTTTGTCGTGGATATCTTCATGATTGTCTTCCGGAGGAGAGGACTGACTCGTACTGACTAAACCCACTCCGGTGTTCCCTAGCACATGAGAGTTCCGATGCCCCGGACTAGTGAGAGAAACTAACTGACTGACATATTAAATGCATAATTTGTAATGGCTACTATTGTCGGCTTTACATTGCAGGGAAGATGTACCAGTGATTTGGTATGTCGAAGTTAAAGTGAAGATAAACAAGAAGGCCTAGTACAACAACAAGTATCTTACCATGACGTGTTAAAATGTCAGTCGTGTGAAAGAGAAAAAGAGATGGAACTATACATCCTTTTTAAAGGATGTATGATGATGGAGCTTTAGCTCCATCCCTTTAACAGTTCAGTTTAAAGTCATCAAATGGATCGCGTTAAGAGCTCGTGGTAGGACCCCAGTAGGTTCAGTTAAACAAAATTACACAAATAATATTGCTCGCAAAAAACTCATTTATAAAAATTTTTCATTCGAACTTTCTAATAAATTAAATCACGCTATTTGACATGAATGAAAAGCTAAAAAGTAACATTAAAAAATAAATTATATTTTTCTTTTCACTTTTATGTCGCCTAGTCAGATTATTCCTAAAATTTCGGCCAGTTCTTTTTTTTTAAAGCTAAGAATTGAGATCTAAGCATAGAGGTTTGTTAATTTATTAAAATATTGTAGGGCGGAATTTCTGGCGGGAATTTTTTAAGTCTAGTTTAGGGGCGGTTTTAATTATTCGCAAATTGATTTCTAGTATGTAAACATTGTGTTGTAAATTAGTGTAGTTTTAAATCTCAAGTGTCTGAATAATATGTGGAATCATTGAAACAGGTTCGATTTTGGTTAAATGGATCTAAGGATTATTGTAATATTGACTATCAAAGCGAAGTTTGTCGAGAAAGCTGACTTGCTGCCAAATACCGCAAAAACATCAGAATGTGTACATGTTTATTCTAATGGCAAACAAATGAAGTATTAATTGCGAAAATGCGGTTTAATTCATTAAACCCCAAGCGAACGCCGGCGTTCGCGCACCTATTGTCTTTCTATTGTGTCTGTAATTCTCACGATTGAAAGGTTAAAAGACTTAGTATCCAAGCCAAAACATTAACAAAAAAAAAATATGGGTATTATATTTTTTCTTTTCATTTTTATGTCATCTAATCAAACTTTTCTGGGAACTTCGGCCAGTTCTTTTTTTTTTTAAATCGAATTAAAAAAATATAGATTCTTTGGGCTAAGAAATGAGGTCCAAGCATGAGTCTGATTGTAATATAAAGTACATAAATAGGGTCACCATTTCTCAGGGTTTGTCCTGAGATTTTTGGACTCTTCTCAGGTTTGTAGCTAGATTTTACAAATCTCAGGTTTTTATAATTTTCAACAAAATACCGTTTATTTACTTAGGTACTTGATAAAAAGTAAACAAACTAAAATTAAACATCCTTTTTTAAGAGCGCGATGTGCAACGCGTGAGCGAATTGAATGTTTAAAACCGATAATATTTAGGCTTTTCGAAAATCTCAGGATTTTTCAATGGAAATCAGACCAATTCTCATCTGGTAACCCTAATTACAAACGAACGAACATTACAAACAAAAAGTTTTCGTTTTCGTGAACTGTTAACCAAACTTATATACCAGTAAACATACCTGGCTAATGTAACACACATCAAATAATAAAATCTCGCTCAAGAATCCATCATTTCCGCGCAGTTTTCCCAAGACGTTAGCAGAAAATGGAAGGCAGTTGAAAGCGAGCGAGCGGTGATTTTTCAAACGAGCCGGGCTTTCGAGGTGTCTATGTCGGCGTAATTGGCCCACTTTTACAACGGAACCAGGCTTTATATTAATGTCACTTTATTGATAAGTCATTCATAGGCTAATGGATTTTCTTGAAGGCGGAAAGAATAATGTTATAGTGTGCATTGGTGGTTTGATGAGCTACGGCGATGAATGATGAAAATAAAACTAGCTATAGTATTTTTTTTAACGGGAAATTATCCAATGACTTCTCTCGCTCTAGGGCCGGGTGTGTCAGACTGACTATAACCAACTCCTATGTTGCCAGCAAATGCATCGAGTCAGCCTTCTCGGCAAGCTTAGCTGTGGTAGTCAATACTGCAATAATGTTCAGCTCCGTTCTTCCAAAATAGATAACGCCTATCTCAATGATTCCACATTTTATCCAGCTGCGTAGACACTTGAAATACAAATCTACACCAATTTTATTACACAATGTCCACTAGGAATAATTTGCGGATAATATAATTAAAACAGCCATTGAACTTTACTCAAGAAAATCCCGCCAGAAACTCTGTCCTACATTTTTTTTTTTTAAATAAAAAGCCTCTATGCTTAAAACTAATTTCTTAGCTTAGATAGCCTAACATTTTTATTTATTTTTTAAAAAAGAACTGGCCGAAATTCTCTAAAAAATCTGATTAGATGACATAAAAGTTATGAAAAAAATACAATTTATTTTTTCATAAACTCTGAACAAACTTGCCAAGATTACGTCCTACTCTCACTCAAAAGAGTTTCTATCACCAAGGAGTATGGAGTGTTCTAAGGGCATAGAATTGTGTTCAAAACAAGTAGAAAGGGGCCATAATAGCTAACAAACATTCATCTCTTCACGTTATCCTAAGAAATGGTATACAGTGTTAATGGCACAAGTTCGTGTATTAAGAGAATTTATGGCTGTTTTACAGTATTTATGTTTGTGGGAATAGAGAAACAAAGCCGGGTAGATTTGCTCTTTTAATAGAGCCAATCAGAAAGTGGCTAATTAAGAAACTTTTAAATTATGTCTTTTTGAACCGCAATTGCCATATCACATTGTGAGACAAGACATTATCCAAGGATTTCCCTGACATAAAAACGTGATATTTGTGGAAGTTTGTCAATACATTACTCCTACCATTACCGCATAGGCACGCAATTTACGCCTCGGTCGCAATGATAAACTTTCTACAATTGTATCAAAATGTACTCGTACTATTTCAATTTTGTAATAAAATGCCCGAATAACAAACAATGTAGACCGATAATCTGGTAGAGACTGAGAATCAGCGGGGTGCGAGATGCAAAGACTTGTTGAGTTTAATGAGGCCCAGCAATGTTACTGTATATCTTTTGGCTGAAAGGAAGTAAACTAAGAGAGAGCCAATGGAGTTTCTTGCACATTAATATTCATTGATGAATATGAAGTGTGAGTATATTATTACTCAGTACGATACCTCTGTGTGCGCGCAGCCAACATCACACTTCTCCATAGAGATCTACACTTTAAAATGTGCAATTAGGGTCATTTTTCGAATGACTGTCTTTTTCACAATTCAAAAGTGCCTGTAAATAAATGGTTTATTTTAAATAAATGCTTTTTGCTTCATCATCATCATTTCTGCCGAAAGATTGGACATAAAGGACCTATTACACTGCGCTGAATATCGCGTGCGATCGTACTATTTTTCATTCATAGAAAGACAGTCTAGTCTATGGTTCGACGTATCGCGTAGTGTAATAAGGGTTAGACTGTCTTTCTATGAATGAAAAATAGTACGAGTCGGAATATCGCACGCGATATTCAGCGCAGTGTAATAGGTCCTTTACGTCGCTACAACAAACGGTTCACAACGAACAGTCGTCTCGCATCCATCGTATTCCCGCGACTCTCACCAGATCATTGGTCCATCTTGAGGAAGGTGATAACTGAAAAGCGAGTCAAACATTGAGTACCTATACACGTGCCAATTTATCAACAGCAAATGCCAACAGCAAACAGTTCCACTCAGCAAAACTAATGCTTTAGAACGAAGCAGCCGAGCATTATGAAGTGGTGCATGTGAACGATATAAATAAGCGGACGGTGGGCGCTGAGCCGCTTCTGGGAACATGTACATATGTATATAGACAGTTGTAGAACTTTGCCAAACTGTGCCGAGTGGCGATATACACGTGTTTTACATGCTTTGCCGAGATAAGGACCATTTCTGTTTTGATTTTATGATTTTTAGCGTTCCGTACCTTTTTTTTTGGTGAGAAATTATTTAATGACATCTCCCGCGCTTGAGTAGAGCGGGAGGGCGTGTCTGACTTTTACTGACTACAACCCACTCCTAGTTCCTTTGTTGCCTTTCTTTTCAGGGCCGGGTTTTCCTTTCATAAGCGAACCCTTGGCCCCAGTAGGCTTCGACCCTGCTGGGCCCCTACCGTAGGGTTCCGTACCTAAATCCACAAAAACGGACGGACCCTTATAGGATGACTTTGTTATTCGTCTGTCAAAACCCTTTTTTTAGAAACGCGTGGAGATATTAAGCTGAAATTAATATCAATTAATCAAGAGCGGTGAAAACCAAAACTTCTAAGTTAACGCAATCTAAAGATAAGGCCTTTTACGCTTCGACGCATATTTGTCACTTGCAATAAAATCAAAACCCGTAGTTACCGTCGACTTAGAATCAAGACAAGGTTTCATAACACAATCATTATCTTCCTGCCCTTGTCCCGTTTTATTTGGGGACGGCGCAATACGTTTTTTCCTTCCATTCTGTTCTGTCACTCGTCACACTATCACTTAACTCCTTTTTCTTTCATATCGCTTGAAAAATTCTGAATCACAAAAGAATGATATGAATCTTCAATATTGAAATGTTACTGAAGTAAAGCGAAACAAATTAACTAACATATAGAGTATAGACAATGCAATCGCATTATCTTTTCACTTCGAATAGAACAAAGTCGTTTTTCTCTTCTGTCTGTTTGTTCGCCAAGTCCTCCTAAACCTCGCAACAGATTTTGATACGGTTTTCACTGATAGAAAGAGCAATAAACGAGCATTTTTTTATAAACAATTTGAATCCAAGCGAATCCGGAGCAAGTCACTAGTATCTTAATAATATCAACAACTTTCCTAACACCTTACAAAATGTCGAGATCTCAAAAGAAATCTTGTTTTCGGCACAATGTTTAATAAACAACAACAAGGTAATAATACCTCAGTTCCCGGAATCGAAATGTTTCTAAGAGATGATTCTTTACACAAATATTCCTTTCAGTATTTTCACCCACGGGGATGAGCAACCGTGCGGAAAACGACACTAAAATAATTTCTTTGAAGTGTATTCATACGTTTCAATCACTGAAGTACGTACAGATGTATTTTCATTTCTTGAATGAGAGCTTTTTATTACTTCTCACTGAGCAAACGTAATAGGAATGTGTGAAATGAAAAATTATGATCAGATTCCATCTGAGTGTAGGTATCTAGGCATTGGTTAAGAAAAAAATTGGAAAAGTCTATATGCCTACAGTGAAGTCTATATCTTTATAATTCTTCTGTACATGTTTGTACAATTTGATAGATTTGGACAAAATTTTGTTTGGCCCCTTGATGGTTTAAAAATACAATTGGACCCGGTAGGTGGCGCTGCAATCGGGTTCTACATTTCGGACAGGACAACATTTATCGAGACCGCTAGTAATATAAAGTACATCAGCTCATCTGCTTCTAAGCTGCCCAGTGAACGCTGGGTACATGGCAAAGTAGTTCGAGAACCCATGTACCCGCCACGAAATAGTTAGTGACACCAAGGCGCTGCTGGCCTTTCTTGAGGAGCTGGGGTGGATCAAATGACACACTTGTCTTAACCGTACGCAAAATACGCGCTTAAGACGTGTAGTTGCGGACACCAGCCCGACATACAATTATATACAAAATTATCGTTTAGCAACTAATTCTTCAATCGTATAGGTAATATTACACAGTCAGTACTTAATAATGCCATGCCATTCAAACCGCAATTCTCTGGCTGTATAATTAAATTAAGCTGCTGTTACACGTCCCAAAAACTTTTGCATCAAATAAGCGCGCCATAACTCCCAGTAAATACACGTATTATAACAAATACAAATATATCATAACAAATATAGGTACCAATATTATTGAGAGGGAAGATTTGCATTTTTTTTTTATCTGTACTAGTCTATACAAATATTACAAAGAGAATAAGTTAACTCAAAAACTACTGGACAGTAGATCAATTATAAAAATTCTTTCTACCTGTAGATTGCTACTTTATCACTAAGTGACATAGGCTATTTTCTACTATCACGCTGGCGAAGTCGCTGGCAGAACCTAGTATATTATGTAATATCTAACATCAATACGATGCACCAACCCAACACGTGTAACTTTTCCCGCGCATGTCATTAATAATGAGTTGCAAAGAGGCAAACTGATTACCAATGCACCTCAGTCCGCCGTGAGTTCACCACGTCGCAATATGACAACAGTGCCAAGGAAAGATGTCTTAGAACACACACCTGAACGTAAAGGACGTGTCTACTGGTACTTTATAATGTGGCATTCTGAACATAATAAAAAGATTCAGGGTTAAAAAGACGGGGGAATGTAAGTAACATATCGTACAGAGATAAAATGGGCAAATAGCCCTATACACGTACATACACCAAATGTATAATGATGTGTCTATGATACTACGCGTCAATGGACAGTAAACCTTAAATATAACACACAAGAGCAACTTAAGCCTCCGCAACTAATTTATTTCTCACATCAAGTTACGAGTTTGTAAAAGTGTGACAGAGACAAAAACATATTGCTCACCCTCACTTATAATTTGTAAAACTCAATAACCTTAATATGCCATGCAATACTAATCAGCGGATTCTAAATTCAAATTCTCCATAGATAATTTTGAATAAAGAAGCTTCTAATCAGTGTTGAAACTCGCTAAAACTTTTTTTTATAAGGTCGATAGGTTTTACGTTAGCCCTTACTTTGGTAAAGCGTCAATCCTGTCACTATTGCACAACTGCCAATTGTATATCTAGGCCATGTAAACATCTGTCAAGCTTTCATCTTTCAAAATCAGTGCTTTTTGGTGTTGTTTTGATCAATCGATACGTCTCTACACCATAAACTTAATTAGCTCTTAAGTTTGGGCTTATTATCTACTTACCGATTTAAGCTAGAACTATATTAGACCGACGCACTGAGTCAGTGCCACTGACGCACACATAGATCACGCCTGATTTGTACGTAGAACGACGTCGCGTGGCGTGGGTCTGTGTAACTCTACAAGTCTAGTTTCCATATAAAATATATAATATAATATAATATTCCACAACCATCACACAACGCCGTCTAGTCCCAAGCTAAGCAGAGCTTGTGTTATGAGTACTAGACAACTGATAAACATACTTATATATTTTTAAATACATTATATAGATAAACTACACCCAGACACAGAACAAATGATCGTGCTTATCACACCAACATTTGTCATGGGTGGGAATCGAACCCACGACCTCCGGCATAGCAGTCAGGTCCACTAACCACTAGACCAACAGGCCTGTCAAAATGTATGAAGACCGACGTACCCAGATCGACGTACGTGGCACACGTGTGCGCAGTGTAGTTTTAACTTAAACCTTCAGGCCAGAGTCTCATCAGTGGGATCATTATAAGGCTACTACCAATGCTATGCTAACCTGCACATTAAGAATGTGTTTTTTGGCACGTGTATAATACACGTGTATTATTTGCCATTCCCAACTCAATTGAGGGTTAGAGACCCTAACACGGAATTCGGCTTAACGCTTAAGTGCTTCTGTTTAACTTCGCGGTTTTTTCACACAAATTGGCAATCATATTTTGTTTGTATTCTTGAGGAGTACACAGCTTATTTTGGATGAAATTATCATAAATGTTTTGTTTATCTTTCTAACTGCAAAGAGCAGATAAGGCGTCGGCGTCGTTCTGTTGATAGTTCTAAGCTTACAACATATCACAAATATTATGGAAGCGAATGTTTGTGTGTGTGCACCTATGTTTGTTACTCTTTTCTACTATAATAAATTAGCTTCTGACAGCGGCTTCGTTCGCAAGTAAGTAGGTTTCTTCATGCAAACTTTTGGCCCCGTGTTTCATCCCTTTAACCCGTTGACTGCCGGAACGCAGATCTACGCGAGACACAATGGCTTTTTAATTGCGTCTCTAATTACGGCATTCGAGAGGTTAAGGGGGGTGAATTTAGGAAAATTCTCGAAACGTGATAAAAGGAAACCTTGTGCAAAATTTCACGCAAGACTCTGTAGTTTCGACTGTGCGTTGATATGGCAGTCAGTCAGTTTCTCCTTTTATATATAAAACTAGCTTTTACCCGCGGCTTCGCCCGCCTACATAAAATATAGCCTATGTTATTCAGAAATAAAGCAGCTTTCTATCGGCGAAAAAATTATCGCAATCGGACCAGGGGCCGTATTATGACCTCTTAAAACCATCATATTTTCGGTGTGAAAAAGAGACGGAGCTATACAGGACGAATAGCACTATCCTTTTCTCACACAGAAAACATGATGGTTTTAAGATGTCATAATACGGCCGCAGGACTTTTAGAGATTACCTCCTATAAACAAAAAAAAAAAAAAAACTACCTCTTTATTATATTAGTTTAGATATACAGCGCTAAATTTTGCTCGTTTTAATCCCGTGGGGGGTCGATCTATATTTAGATTACTCACACAGGTAGGCCGTGTCCTGGAATAGCAGATACCTAGGACATGTACTTTTATCCTGGGAGTATCCCTTAGGATAATTTTCTACTTTGATGCGAATGAACCCGCTAGCAGGAACTAGTAAATACTAAATACATATTTAAGTTTATTATCTCTGTTCAAGTTTCGTCTCTCGGGAAATTAACGAGGATTATTTCAACTATAAAAGTTATTAAGAAGAAGTTGGAGGTACGCTTTGCTTTCTTCGTTATTATATACGAGAATTTATGATTTTTTCTCTCTGCTTCTTTGCGATGATGTGGTCGACAATGAAGCACGCTTGCCTAGATGTAACCATTATACACATACAACATTTCAAAATGTACTGTATCATGGATGATAATTTCTTTTCATCTGAGTACACGCTAAGTAATAGTTTGTAGCATGTCGTCGTCGTCGTTACAAGTGCCACAGAATCTGTAAGAGTGCTCTCATATTAGCTCGTCCATCATCGCATCGTGTTGACACGTCTCATAAGTACTGCGATACTTTAATGTTACGTTACCATGATCGTCTTATGACATAGTGCTTTTAAACTGTTATTTATTTGTTGATTAGGATCTCCAAACAACACAAAACTGCAACAAAAATATTTTACAACATTGTAGTCCTTATGTATATTGTACAAATCAGCTGGTCAAAACTTGGCGGTCGGATCCTTTTGCGAAGAAATTATGCTAGAGCAGGAGACGGCCGCAAGAATGAGGGAGCATACGGACTCCCTGAATGGCATGAGGACTCATGCCCAGCCGCCGCGGTACAAGACGCCTCGGCCATCGGGAATCGTGGAGTGATCTCCGATCTCCGTAGGTGCGTGCTTACGGACGGCGAGCAACCCATTGCTCGTCCTATAAGAAAGACTGAGCCCAAGTTGTCGACGGCGCGTAGTGTCCCACGAGCGTTTCAAGGAGATGTCAGCATTGGGCCCAGCAGGGCCGATGCCTGCTAGAGTCATGGGATTGGTTTAAAAAAGGATACGCCCATGGTCCTGGGACGCAAAAGGCAACTGAAGGAACCGTCAGTCAATCGCATCACTTGCCTTAAATTTATTTTTTACGTGTCTATAATTTCTTTTTCGAATCCAAGTGTAAGTCATAGAAGAAAACAAACAAATTCAAAAGCAAAAGTAACTTTTTTGCCTTCTATATTTTCTACCTACCGTCATTGAAGAGCCATTTAATAAAGTTTTAATTAAATCTTAGTACAACAACATTGAGCACAGCTGTCAAGAACCAGCCCAGCTGTTGCACCAGTCTATTATTACTTGGAGAACTTTACAAATAACAATAATATAAACATTAAGTAACTATTATTGTTGACTTCGTCTTATCTGCGAGTCTAATCCTCTCTTCGACGGTCAATAGCTCTGTCTGCCCTAGTTTGTATTTATATCGTATCTTTATGACTGTAATATCCGTGGGATAAGTAGAAACCCTTCGGTACTGTTCAACTTCTGCATAGGTAACCAATAGGTTCTGGTTCGGTTATAAGTTCTGACTTGTACTGACTAAAATTCATTAACCCGTTGACTGCCGGAACGCAGATCTACGCGAGACACAATGGCTTTTTAATTGTGTCTCTAATTACGGCATTCGAGAGGTTAATAAAAATTGTTCTTATACTGCTCTACAAAGGGTCAGCCCTTTTTAGAGCAGTATTAGAACCATTTCTATAACACGCGACACTAAAAAATCCTAATTCTCAAGCTTAGGAAAGCCGATCGAGCCAAGATTACGAGATGTTCGAAAAAGTTACCGCGGCGTTCGGAAGAGTTAGAACGCAAAGGACAATTGAAGGAACACAGAATACAGGTGTGTTTTAGTCAGTAAAAGGCTTACACTCAAGAGGAAGTGTTAGACTTCTAACATCCATGCAAAATGCGAAATCATGGATTACTAGGAATCTCGATAAGTATGAGTCAGCTGTCAATTGGTAAAGACGATATATTTATTTAAAAGACGTAGATATGCAATCTACTTGGTCCCGAATGGTTATGAAAATAATTAAACACGGTATAAATTACAAATCCTTAATGATCCGAGTAAGTTACTATCTATGATAATGTTACACAAATCACAAGAAAAACAGTATTAACGGCTAGAACACAAACTAATCCTTCATAAGCTTTCAACATGACACTATGTTGTAAAGCAATGTGTAATGTATCCGGCAAGTGACTACTATATTATGGCTATTACTATATTATCCAATAAAATCTGTCTAAAACGTTAAGCGACTTGGGAATTTTGTATAATATTTAATCATTTAAAAAAAACACTTAAGCACATACGATAATTTTTATAAGGTTTTTCTATTAGTAAACAATGATCAAGATCTCTTAATCAACCTTGATTATTGAACCACTGTTGACTACATCAGATTTCATTTTGCCCTAATAATTACCCAAGTCGTCTGCGTTGACTTTTTAGACAGACTATTTTTCTACTTATCTAAAAAAATGTTTTATTATTCAAGGTCGACTTACTATGCCACTATTTTTAATCTGTGTCTTGACATTTCTTTGTTTACGCAAGTTTTTTGGCGGGATTTCTTCGAGTGACGTTCAGTGGATATTTTAATTATCCGCAAATTGATTTTAGTGGATATTGTCATGTAAAATTGGTGTAGTTTTGTATCTCAATGTTTACACCATTGGACGATATGTGGATTATTGAAACAGGTGCGATCTCGGTAAAATGGAACTGAGAATTTTGATTGTAGTGTTGCCTACCTCAGCGAAGTTTGCCGAGAAAGTGTATATTGACTTGATACACTTGCTGCCAAATACTACAAAAAGCTATTAAAACGTGTACATTCATATTCTTATGGTAATCAAATTGACTATTTATATGAAGTCATGACTTAAAGGACTTAGTATCCAAGCCAAAACCATTAACGAAAAAATTGTTTATAAAAAGAACTTAGGTTACAAAACACATAAATAGAATACATAGGTAATAACTGTTATTTTTACTCTATTTTTTACTGTACTATACAACTATACAAGTTCATAATGCCCCTTATTACCGTCTAGCTATACCCAGCGGTTTCACTTGCGTTTTTGGTTACTGTTCCGGTTGCGCGGTACGACCCTGGATGCTGCACCCGTGATGTTATAATGCATAGACTATTTGTCATAAACCTGGCTATTCCATACAAAAACAATTTTTCCAATCCATAAAGATTAGCGCAATTAAACAATATAAAAAATAAATCTGCTTTATTACCTACAATAGTTTAGGTAATACGTGTAAACGTAAACTATCATACTGAGCTGATTACCTCTTAAATCAAAGAACAAGCTAAGATCATTTAAAGTAAAGCTACCATTCTTTAATTTATTTCTACATCATTTAATTTCGTGAGAATCGATCTCAATATAAAGCTTTGTTTCTCTATCGTAAACGAAGCACTTAAAACTAAATCACGATCTATTCACGTACACTCGCGTCCAACGTTGCTATCTAATAAAATAGTAAATCACTAAATAAAAATGAGTTGGCATTTAAAAGTGGATGCATTTGGCGAGTTTGTCACGCTCGAGGAAGCGCAGGGAAACTCTCCGTTTCATAAATAAACGTAAGCTTTCTCATTCACAAGTCACAATATTATTTCGGGAACACGTAACGCGAATGCACGTAATGGACGCCCACGGGTCGTTATGCCGATATTTTAGAGCGGGAGCCAAGATCATCATTGACATATTACTACTGTTTTGACACATTGAAAGTGGGGCAAGTATATTTTTTTTCTTTATAGTTTTACGTTGGCAACAGTACTTTAAAATTGAAAAGAATTTATCCAAATTTAGGTACTTATCGCTGTTTAATACAATGATCTGTCAAAAAATTATTTATTAATTTTTATTAAAAATATTTAAGAATTCTGTTGCTAAGTAACAATTTTTAGGCCCAGTTGCCATTAATAATCAACAATTATTATTAAAAGGAATTCGATATTTAGCTTTCTTTTTCTTTTTCTTATAATTAAGCCATTATCACCAACAAGACCCTCGTCACAAAATATACATTTTGTTAACAGCTTAATCCATTTAGTACGACAGTCCAGATTCCGGGTGCAATACTATTAGTCTCCTTCATTTCGGTAATGCTGTCTTTTGTTCACTTCACGACGTTTTCTTCGTTTTTTCCTTGATAGCCGTGGAAAGTTTTCATTGAGAGACGCATTAATTTCAACAGTACTCTAAGAAAGCGGACCAGCTCGTAAATTATGAGATTTTAAACCATGAGTCCCCTTAACAAATACAGATAGAAAAATAAATCATCATCATGATCGATTATCTAATCATGCCTCTACATTTATCAAACAAACCGAGTGTATTATTATTTGCAAATAGGTTTCGGTCCGTCTCAAATACAAATATTCATTTAACAATATTTACAATACAGTTTGTGTTCAAATATACGAAAAATTAAGCAAACAATCTACGAACACAAACAATAATTATGACATAATAGTGCCTTATTATTATTTTATTAAAATATGTTCAAGGATCTAACTTATGTAAGTACGAAGGATTTGAACAATTTGCACGCTGCGGTCTTCCCTTCCGATTATCATTTAAGTGTCTTCAAGGGTAGAGTGAATAGGCTCTTAATAAAGTAGTCTAGTATATAATAAAGTAGTGCACTTCACCACTGCTTACTATCAGGTGAGATCACAGTCAAGCATTAATTTTTTTTTTTTTATGTACATGTAGGTACGTTATCTGACCTTTATCACTGCTAGTTGAAGTAAGATGAAAACTTACATGATAATAAAAGACAATACAAATCCTCGGTCGTTTGACCGCGCTGTCGCCCTCGCCAACTTCGAGGCCACTTCATAATAGACATCAGCGGGTCATTTGACGAAAGTGTCATTACTGTTCCAAAGCAATCTTGTCTGAGAGCAATTACGAAAGATTTCATGTCGTACAATCGAGTTGCGCGACACTGCCGACACTCCTGACACTCTTGAAACAACGCCAGATTGCATTGACAGTTGTTAATGATTCGCTGCGACATGACACGGAAAAAGAATCGTACTTTATTTGAAAGACTTTTTGTAAACGACTGTACTTCCCGAATAGAATGGTCGTTTGAAATAATTATTTCAATCTTCCGTAAAGCTTTTAATTTTAGATGGAAAATTAGATTGTTTTTAATAATAGCGGTTTATTGTTTGCGTAGGTAGTATGTATTGTACTGATCTATGCAAAGTCCAGAACGTTAATAAGAACTAGTTACTCCTTAATCGAAATATTCCTGATTCGGCACCAATTTTTTCCGCACCAATGATTTTGGCACCAAAGCTATTACTCTATTCCTCTATTTTGTTGACGCCTTTCATTGCCATATACACAGAAAATTACCTACCTGAAAATTACCTATCTTATGAATATATCGTTGGTGTTCCTCATAATAATCTATAATATAAAAATGAATCGCAAAATGTGTTGGTAAGCGCATAACTCAACAACGCCTGGACCGATTTCGCAAATTTTTTTTTTTGTTGTGTTCGTTATTATGAGGAGAAGGTTCTTATGGAAAAAAAAATGAAAATTAGGGTAGTGTAGGGTAGAGTAGGGTAGTGTAGGGTAGTGTAGGGTAGATTAAGGTAGAGGAGGGTGGAATAGGGTAGAGTAGAGTAGGTTAGGGTAGAGTAGGGTAGGGTAGGGTAGAGTAGGGTAGAGTAGGGTAGAGTAAGGTAGAGGAGGGTAGAGTAGGGTAGAGTAGGGTAGGTTAGGGTAGAGTAGGGTAGGGTAGGGTAGAGTAGGGTAGAGTAGGGTAGAGTAAGGTAGAGGAGGGTAGAGTAGGGTAGAGTAGGGTAGAGTAGGGTAGAGTAGGGTAGAGTAGGGTAGAGTAGGGTAGAGTAGAGTAGGGTAGGGTAGAGTAGGGTAGAGTAGAGTAGGGTAGGGTAGAGTAGGGTAGAGTAGGGTAGAGTAGGGTATAGTAGGGTAGAGTAGGGTATAGTAGGCTGAAGTAGGGAAGAGCGGGAGCGAAGCCGCGCGGGTACAGCTAGTAAATTAATAAATACAACAATTAACTATAATGATAATAATTAATCCACGGTTTGACAATTTAATCTTCCTTGACTAATCAGTTCCTATCATATTAAATCTGAGGCAAATATCATAATAATTGGCTTATATTATTGCAGACGGAAACTGATTAAACTAACGCTTCATAGATATTAATTATTACAAGGAACAGGGTATAGACAATACAGTTGAGTTTCCTCAAGTTTACGTACCAATATCGATATACCTAGAGAGAAGTTCCCGATACAAACTTTAGATCGAAATGCGTCATGTAAGTACCGTCATAATGAAGGTATTGATCTTGTTGTTAGTGATAACAATAGGAAGACAACATCATTCATCATCATCAGCCTTTTTAATGTTCCCACTACTCAGAGTCAAGCCTCCTCTCTAGGAGAGGGAATGGGCCGTAATCCTCCACGCGGGCCCAGTGCGGGTTGGTGAATGTCACGTGTCTTGGAATTTTTGGTTCTAGGACATGCCAGTTTCCTCACGATGTTTTCCTTCACCGTTTTGAGAGCAGTGGCAATGAAATAAATTACACAAAGTAATGCGTAAGTATCTTACCCTACTAGCTCATATTTTTTTATAAATTTATATTTTTTGTAAAGTAGGTATATACTTCCAATGTTCCCGGTTTTGAGCCACCTCTTTCCAATTCCCAAGGAAGACATCCAAGTCGTCCCGCCATCTCCTTCTTGGTCTGTGGAGGGAGGCCTTTGCCCAGCAGTGGGACAGTTTGGGCTAGAAAAAAATAAAATAAAAAGGTATATACTTATTTCAATTGATGTACTTATCTATACATTAAAATATTTACCTACGCCCGACCAACAGATACTTGTGGTTTGTTGTAACAACAATATCAATACATTAGGTACACAGTCGGTGCAAGTTATTATCAATTATTGATTAATTTTATTTACTCAGCACAAATAGGTAGGTATATAGTAGTCATATTATTTATTGGAAAGCTTTTAGGCATAGTAAATGAAACGTTTTTTAAGTCCTTCTTACCTTCGTTACTCACAAGATTTACCTGTTTATGGACCAAGTTTGGCTATCGCTGATCAATCGAAAAGCCCTATATGATTTATCGTAAATTTTTTCATCGATCATAATCACAACTTTATAATTTTTACGCCGCAATGTCCTTGACTAAGTGTAAATGAGTACCGCATATTCATGAGTCTTGCTTGACGAAAACAAATAAATAAATGCTTACTTTGTAGTTGGAAACATATAATTGTGTAGAAGACATAATTTGTAACTGGTAAATCTTTATTTTCCTTCAAGATGGCCAACATAACTTGACTTATCACGGTGGCGCCGCTTGCTAAGGTAAATCTCAGTTGCGTGTTAAAATCCGTAAATTTTTCAAAGTTCCTAATTTTTCCGCATGCCAAGATATACTGGATGTGTCATTTCAAGTAATAGAAAATGTAATACTAGTTATGCCAGTTGAATTAACATACCTACAACTATGTAAGTAGAATCTTATAAATATTCAAAGAACACAATTTGCTGGCTATGATTGATATCATCCTTCGTGCGATACGCAATAGTTAGTAGGTATAATAACTACCTACAGCATACATTATGTACCTACCTAATAAAGGTAGGTACATAACGTATGCTCCTGTTTTATTAATTAGCCCTTTGTTGACTTAAGAGATAAGTCGGCAGTTCAATAGTTACATTTCCTTTAAAGAAAATCTCATTAATATTCTTCTATGTCGACAAGAGACCTTCATTATCAAAGAAACGTGTGCGTGAGTTATCTAGGAACCAAGATACCTACTAAGAGTTTCACCAGCTACGCTCCAAATGTCCACAGCAACACATCTACTGACAAAATAAACCAATAAATCAAAATTAAAAGCGCGCCAAATCTTTTATCATAGACAAAATCAATAACCAAAATAGAGTTAGCATAAAGCAGAAAAAAAAAACATCCTCTTTTAAATTTGGAACGCCGCGCGACGTAAATCTCTAGGGCCTTGGTTGTTTGCTGGATTCTATGACAGCACAAATTTCAATTTGTGCAGTCCCATGTTTTATAACAAAAGCCTGATATTACCTTATAGCGGCCGCTCGTAAAAATAAATATAAAAGGCTCTTGCTTTCCTTTTAGATATTTTAGGGCTTTCCTACATAATGTTTAGGATATGATTTCACATAAAAAATGGGGCGTAATGGTGACCAGCCAGAATCGCGGAAGTAAAACAATCCTCCTTTGCATTTATTTTTATGTTTAAAATGTGTACCATAATGTTTCCACTCGAATGCTTATTTTGCAAATAGAGAGAGCTTTGGGCAAAGACATGAAAAAAATATTTTTTATGAGCGTGCAATCGCGTATTGTGAAAAGGATACTGTTATTCTTATGGAAAAGAGGTTTTTCGCCAGCACTCTTTTCTTTCACAATTTTAACCAAACGCAGCGACACCTATAAACGCAACTACGTACTAATTGTGTGAACAACTGGTTGTAAATTGATCTTTCCGTTACAACCGGCCATCGATGCGCTACGTCGACGGTATATTGACTGGCGGTGCTTAATTGAACCCTGACAAAACTGTTCATCTGCTGCTCCTGCTAATTGGCAATCAACGACGCATCGCCAGACACCCCGGACCTAACCATACTGGAAGGTGCATCGAACGTCAATAAAAAAATGTAAGCTTATAAATTTTAGGAAATACATTGTCTAAATCAGAGAAAAGGTGAAAGAGTTTAGAAAAAAAATATTTTCCAATTTTTACTACAACTAGTGTCGCCCCTTGTCTCCCACTCTTTAACTCTACTACAGGCAATAAACCAATACGAACGCGCATTACGCAACTAACAGACCACGCACACTGAGATAGCATGTTTTCTATTGATAGTTGAACTATGAGCATCGCCTTACTTTGTGACACGCCTGCCCCGCCCACAAGGCTATTCTGTGGTCTAAATAGTATTAGATACTAGTAAAATATTAGTTATGTACCATTAAAATAGTATTAGATACTTATAAACAATTAGATACGATATCATCATCACAATAGGATGATGTGGATCCTTTTATCTTAAAGATGCATATTTTCTTCCTGCTGTCATCCTGACCATGATAGTATAAAAGTACCTTAGTAAAATACCAGATACTTAAATTAGTATTAGATATACTGGAACTGTTATTTTTTTTTGGTATAAAAAAGTGTCCCATGGCACTTAAAGATATTCGCCTAATTTTCGCAATCAGATCAGTATCCACATAAAGAAATCTGAAAACTTACTTACTGGCAGGCAAAGCCTCTGGCAGGAGCTAGTTTTTAATATCATTAATCCAGATTTTTGGAGTACTTTGCTACATTTAACCTAACTATAAGTGTTCCCATGTTCACTTGTGTTGATAGAGTCGTTGTTCAATGTAACAGTTGTGAAACATCCCACGGAGGCGCGTGTTTGAGTTGGGGAAAAGTGCTACAAAACTAATTGTTACTTTGCTACCCTTGTGTTACAGGACGGGTAGGGGTAGGGGGACGATACGAACCTACATACGGTCTACATGCAGTACTAGTTAGGTACAAATTTGACAAAGGAACGCTGATGAAAACAATGTTTATAAGTACCACTTTAAGCTGGGTTTTTTTAGGAGGAAAATATCAAATTACTTTTCCCGCTCTTGGTGGAGTTTGAAGAAGTTTCAGACTTTTACTGACTAAAACCACACCTATGTCCTTCAGTTGCCGTTTGGGTTCTAGGAATACGGGTGTCCTTCGGGTGGGCATCGGGCCTGCTGGGCCCCTACGATTTGAAAATTAAAAACCACCTGTGTTCCCTTTTGCCCTTTGCGTTCCAAGGTTACAATAACTCTTTCGAACAATCTCACAGCCTTATAAGTTTGCACGTCTTACAGAACTTGTAAACTGCACTTATTTCTTTTTTACTTCATCCATTTTGTGCACAGCTAACGGCTATGACCTACAAACTCATAACTTTAATAAGTGTCCGATACCTACTCATTATTGTCGTAAAAATAGGATCTGCCTGCGTCAAAACCGCAATTATAACTGATTTTATATCATTAAAGTGCTAATTATTGTAATCAATGCTCCGCACTGTTCATTAACAACATGTTTGTTTTAATTAAACCTAAATAAGCTTCTCTGTTTATTTTATAAATTGATAGAGAGTAGAAATTAATTATTATAAAAAATAGAAAATAATAATAAAACAAACCAAGTTCACTATTACTATTATTAAAATAATGACATCATTAAATATATTAAAACACACAATTATTATATATTATTTTATCAATATTTTTATCCAATTAAAACATGAAGGTACTTATATACCCTTTAAGTAGCTAATTTATTTTACATGAGTAGTTTTTTCTAATCATATTTAATTAATTACAATTTATGGGAGATATAGGTATGGCTATAAGTATATAAATAAGTATTTGTGCATACAGTAAACGCACTGCATGAATTAATTTACGATGTATGTATTTTAATTTAACAAATGAACTTATCTTCTGACGTATCTAGCTAGTTTATATAGCAGTGTTACTGCATGTCCTGAGCTCGAGTATGCAGAAGTAACCGCCCAAGTAGGTTGGCGCTCGCCTACCTGTAATACGAGCCCAGCGTGGCCCATCATGATCCAGCGTGGCCTATCATGAACCAGCGTGGCCCAGCATGACCCAGCGTGGACCATCATTACCCAGCGTAGCCCAGCGTGACCCAGCGTTGCCCAGCGTAGCCTATCTAAGCCCAGCTTGGTCCAGAGTGATCCAGCATGGCAGAACGTGGCCTTAGCACGCATACTGGTCAATGTCATTAGTAAACGAGCTTACTTTTATGTACCTACGCATATAATTTGCCAAATACATAAATATTACGGTACATGATTACATTTTAAACCAACAATGGTATAGTCTGTCTAATAAGTCAACCGACTTGGGAATTTTGCATAATTTTAAATCATTTAAAAAATACTTACTTATATTGGATAATTTTTTCTTCTGTGAGTAAACAATGATCTCTATCTCTTAATCAACCTTGATTATTGAACCCGTGTTGACTACATCAGATTTAATTAAATCCTAATAATTACCCAAGTCGTTTAAAACTTATTAGACAGACTCTACCTACCTAAATAAAGAAATCAGGGTTATTCTGCTATCTTTTCATAAATCTATCAAAACTTGTAAGAATTCAAAAAGTACCTACCGACATCAATATCGACTGAAAGAACCTTTGATGAAGTCGGTCACTACTTGAGTAAAGGATCAAATACTTAGGTATATCCCACGAACGAAGGTAGGTCGCGGAACTTGAGTTTGCCGGACTTTTAAATATAATGCCAACATTAACCTTTCGAATACCATACCGTAATTAGAGACACAATAGAAAGAAAAAGAGAGAGCAAACGCCGGCGTTCGCTTGGCTTGGGGTTTAATGAATTAATCTGCTGTAGACATAGCTCGCACAGGTGACTTTTGTCACGGTGACAATAATTTTTTGTCACTTTTTATCCATTTTTACTGTCACGTCTTCAAGTGCGCGCACTACATGTCGGGTTCATAAGCACGGTGACTTTTTGTCTAAAGTCACGGTAACAAAAGTCACCAGTGCGCGCTAGCTCTTATAGAAAAAGCTGATTCGCCAAATTGCAGAGAATATAATCAGACTGAGGACTTGCAACATTTGCTGAAGGATTGTGTCCAGAACAGGAGTTAGAGGGAGTCACTGTCGAGGGAATTAGACCTAAACAGACTTAACGAGGGACTAATCTAGTCAATTTTATCTCGACCAACTTCATGCCAAAAAGTAATGTCAGTCAATAACAGCCCTTCATCCGTGAAATTTTATCTTTATCTTAAAGTGTTATATGTTACATATAAACACATGATATACTGTCTATTTTAATTTATGTAATTAAGAGTAAGGAGGTTTAAAAAAAAATACAACCGAATTGAGAACCTCCTCCTTTTTTTGGAAGTCGGTTAAAGTCGGTTACGCTGGGGTTGGTATATCTAGTTAGATAAAAACCCCCAATATAAATAAAGTAAAAAAAAACATTAATCTGGCTTTTTTTATATTCATCAGTCAATTCCACCGCTTAATTTGGAATGACTCACTGTTAGAATGTCAAATATTGTGACAAATACTATTATTTATAGGTAGGTACTTATGCTAATATTTTTTGCATACTTAAAATATTATTCAAATCATTGACATTTTAGTATCTAGCCATCTATGAATCACCGATAAGCCTTTATTTGCAACTCTATTAAGAAGTTCATTGACACCTCAGTAGAAAGTTAGTCTTTTTACCTTTTAGCAACAAACAATCACTTTGCAACTCTTCAACTTAAGTATTAAGTACAGCCTGCCTCAAAAACACGTTTAAATACACGATAATTCGGACACTCAATTACAAAAAGCTCTGTGCGCTGAGACCGAGTTGTTTTTACATCAATGCGATCGAAACGTTTACATTGTTTGCTCATATAGCTATGAGCGCCTAATACAAGTTTGTTTTAGTTGCGCGCTCTGATTGGCCCACTTCAAAATCTTAACCAATCAGAAGGCTAAACGCGGTGACGTTTCGATCGCGTTAACGTAAAAACAACTTGCACTCAGACTCAGCGCACTGATTGGTACAGAGCTTGGAGCGAGCCAATCGGAGCGCCGAACGTCATAAACGTGTCGATCGCATTAACGTAAAACGAACTCGCGCTAGACCCTTTATATACTCGTATACTAATATTATAAAGAGGTAAAGTTTATTTTTATTTTATGTACGCGAGCGAAGCCGATGGCTAAAGCTAGTTAAAATATAATTTCGGCATAATTTGGAACCACGATCGTCCCGCGTTCGGTCCCAATTACCCTTCCCTTGATAAATTACCCCGCACGTGTCATTAATTAAGAATTGTTTTCAGACTATAACCATCGTTACGGTTTACTTTAATTAATATCGGAATTAAATTTGGTTTTTTGGAACTGCGTCATCACGCCACAACTGTTCTGTAGACGCTCCGATTCGTATAATGCTAATCGTCTTTTTATCGGTCACATCTTCAAATTGAGGTATTATTAGTTTTTGTTATCAAAATGTTAATCTAAGTTAAACAAAAAAACCGGACAAGTGCGAGTCGGACTCGCGGACTGAGAGTACCGTACAGACTTAACTACATAGTTAAGTCTGTACGGTAATAGTTCAATTCCCGAATGAGTTTCGTAGATTTTTCCGAATCGCAATAAAAGTATTAATTTTTTGTAACGTTACAATTTACTGTTATTAGATTATTCCAATACCTGTGCTATAACTTATAGCACAGTATATATAAAGGACTTATAGCCTATAAGTCCATTTTTATGCCAAATTTCAGAATTATGGGTCAACAAGAAGAAGCCCATGAATTTTGATTCACTTGAGTGTCGAAATATACGTATTTTGCGACATAAACGCCCTTAACTTTTGTTTTCGTAAACTCAGAAGTTTGATTTTTTCACGGCTTCAAGGGACCGTAGACCTAAGTACGATTATTATGGTTTGGTTTTAATTTCAACTCCACGCGTTCCCGAAACGGACAACAAAGTGATCCTATAAGAGTTCCGTTCTTCTTTTTGTACGGAGGTACGGAGGTAAGGAACCCTAAAGAACACGTTTTAGCATTTGTATCAACGAGCAACTTATTTGCAAACTATACATTTGTATCCTGCACATGTTAATTTATACATTTTTGTACTAATTGTTTTATACAACACAATGATTTGATCAACCCACACTGTTAAACGTTTGCCTACACACTAATTATGTAAAAAACAATGACTACCGTGTAATGACATAATAAAACCGCTAAAATAGAGCGATGTATGTGTGGGTGAGTTCAGACGCGTAGCAAACACTAATTTAGATGTGGGCGAATGCATATCAGCGAGGCCTTTCATCATCATCATCATTTCAGCCGAAAGACGTCAACTTTTGGACATAGGCACACACAATGACCGATCCTATGCATCCCGCTTTCACCGCATTTCCGCGTTTTTCACCAGGTCGTCGGTCCACCTTGTGGGAGCCCTTCCAACGCCCCATTGTCTTTTATAAATTCAAAAACGAGACAGTAACTATCGCAACCCAGTGTTCGACCACATCGTCGCTTACCATCAGGTGAAACAGTGGTCAAACGCAAGCCTACTAATTTAAAAAAATCCCTCGTTCATAAAGAGCCCTTGCTTGTGCGAGGCCTCCTTGGATGGTGACCGTCAAAAAGAAGGGACCAAGTCTGGGATATCTGTCTTACATATATAAAAGGCTAGCTTTTGCCCGCAGCTTCGCCCGCATACATAAAATATAGCCTATGGCACTCAAAAATAAAGCAGCTTTCTATCGGTGAAAAAATTATAGCAATCGGACTAGTACTTTCAGAGATTACCTCCTACGAGTACAAACAAAAAAAAAAACTTTACCTCTTTATAATATTAATGTAGATTAATACCATTAATCTATTATTTGCTACTTTTGCAAAAAAAATTGCTACCTCTTCATTTACATAATTAACTTAATAAAATGTTGATCCCGCCATTATGACGTCATGATAGGGGCACCAAACTGATAAACTTCTCCCTGGACTGATCTACGTAATTGGTGTTTTAATACCTTAATTCTACGAGGCCTAATATGCGAGGCCGTGGGTGAGGGCCCTCTTCGCCCACGCCTCGCTACGCTACTGGGTGTGTTGTCTATGGTCCTCCATTACGTCAATAAAATAATTACTAGTTCCACGAACAGGCGATGCGATCCACATCTCGATGTAATCGGTCGCCTTTCCTGTCACGCTCCCGGTAATCGTCGACAATTAACATCTAGTTGCACGTATTTTTTTATACCGCTTACAGATTCATTTGCATTGATAAAACGTGAATGTCAATGTCGAGTAGATATATGTATTTGTTTTTAATTGTGCAGTTATTCTAATGTGGAAATAGATAGTATTGAGTACTAGCTTCTTCTTAGCATCGGTTCCTCTATACAAACTTTGGACTCCGTTTCATCCCCTTAGTTAGGGGTTGAATTTCGGAAAATCCGTTCTTTGCGGTTATCTACACCCTATAAGAAACCTGCCTGCAAAATTTTAAGTTTGTAGTTGATTTAATTTCTGAGATTTCGTGATTAATCAGTGAGTGGTATTTCGCTTTTATATACGTGTATATAGATTTACTGACTGCGAGTTTGAATCACGATTATTAGAAGATATTATCATCGTAATTGCTCAGTGATTGCGTCTATTTTAAGACTGAATCACGATTGTTATGCGAAGTCACATAATATTCTAACAAAGCCTCATTCAAGTGTCTAAAAATATCGGTCATGAACACATCACTCAATTAAGTTTGCAGTAATATACGTTATTTTTTGCCTCATGATTCTTCTTTACTAAAAGTAATAAAGACAAATTCAAATCAAATCTAATTCACACAGATTCGATAAAAAGCATAAATCACTTTTATTAACACTTAATTAAAACGATGATCAGAGCGGCGCCTGCGCAACAGACGAAAAAAAGCCAAGTTCATTAGTTGCATTCGCACGGTGGGCTACAGGTATGCAAAAATATAAAACGCAAAAGGCAAAAATGTGGCTAATTTACATAAAATTCCTTTGGGTGAGTTATCTTAATTCTGGGTCCTCCGGCGCCCGACCGCTCGAGGTGTCAGATTGTGTGTGTTGTGAAATATGCGGCCGTGCGGCGCGCCTGACAAGGGTTGTTTTAATTTAATTCAAAGGATAAGCCGCCGTGGCTCCGCATCGTATCGAGAGCAAGGCGCTCGCAGATAATGACGAGCGATAATTCACGCGCGAACTTGGCTCACTCTACCGTGCCGTCTTTATATTGGAAGCAATATGTGAGTTAATTATTTTCGTAGTGATTAATGCTGGGTTTACCCCAAAATAAATATACACACAGATACCTAAGTTAAGAAACAGTGCTTAATATAGGGATAATTTATCTTATTGTAACAATAACAACCAATAATATAGATACAATACATTTAAAACAAATAAAACTACTCAATATCATTTAAAATGAACACAAATCGTTACACAAACAAGTATTGTACCTACCTATGTTGTACACAACAATAAAATTCAAACGGTGTAGACATAAAAACAGTGGACGCTATAAAGACCGTTGTAAAATTTAATGCCACCGTTATTTCGTACTCAGTACTCTGAAATATTTAGAAAGAGTTATCATGGAGGTAGGTATGATGACAGACGCGAAGATGGGGTCACTGCCCTCTCGTCCTGCGAGCCCCAAAGTGCCCTTCACTCGCCCTAAACAAACCCTACTTACATATTTATGTAGGTAACTAAATCATGTCTGGGCAAGAAATTACCTTTGGTAAATATATGAGAACTGCCCTGTGATTGCTTACGTCAACTTTGTGAGAATTATTTTATTACATTTACATATTTTGCGAATTCGTACATAAGGACCAGAAAGTTTATGCGTACTTTGTGAGAGAGAACAAAGGCTTTGCTGAAAATAATGAGTTGCGTATGACTAGTATGGTTCATACGAGTTGAGAATCACAAAAGGATTGCCCAAAAGACCTTGTAGCCAAATAGGAAAAATTGTGAGAATAACAATTGTCATATTATTTGTAATAGAGGATTAAAAAATATGACGTTGTGCGTAAACTGCGTAATATACTATACCTAGTGTTCCATATTATTTATTAAACTTAATTAACAATATAATAACGTTTTCGTCAAGAGTCATTAGATACGCCTTTACCAGTTAATTTAATTCAATATTTTACGCCCCGCAGTGTAATAAGCTGCTAATAATGACAGCTCTTAACCATTTATGGTAACTGGCTTATAATTACCAGATACTCGTAAAGACCCTAATGACCCGCAGATTGGTCTTTCCCACCCACTCAATGACTTTCAAGTAGGAAACGATAGTCCAGGTCAAAAGTTAGTCTCGTAAAATTCACCAAGACCAGAGACAACAATTTTTATCTGTGGCTTTAAAATCTTATCGAAAAAAAGTCGTTTGACGTTTATAATGAAGTTATTAACATAAAGAGATTGCCACGATGATTTCAAGGGTTTAATATTTTAATTATTATCGCAGTGGGTGACACGATTAAGTAGAATTACTGAGGCCGATGCACTGGCGTGGGTGGTGCCTAATAAGTGCTTATGACTGCAGCTAACGTGCATTAAACAGTCTGATAATAATATCTCTTTAATAAAGACATTCAGACTCGTAAATGAAGTCGTCTTGGCTTGTGCAACACTTCGGGTTGGTTTCCAATCGATGATTGGTTATATTTAAAATTCGAATATGAAACAAATGACTTCTCATTTCGTCGAGTCGGTTATGTTTGCCAGTATTACCAAGCAATCAGCGCTGGCAAATTGAATATTTTATTTCAGAATTTCGTTGATTGCTTTCGATCTTAAAATGGTACTATTTAAGACGGTTACGTAATCGGTTCAGAATGCCTAGTTTAATACAAAGACTTAAAAGTCCCATGTACTTGAATATTCATAAATTAAGGGACTGAATATTTATACTGTACCTACTGGGTACTAGATTTAAAGCTTATTCAAAGTTAAAATAACCTTTTCATAAGAGAGTAGCAACGTGGCTTTAAATATTAGATTTACTGGATTCGGATGATTTTATACAGCGATACTACTTTAAAAATTATTTATTCTACAAAAAAAAATGATTTGGATTCATTTTTATTTGGCACTTTTCAAACTAAAGGACCAAAATATCATATAGTCAGGTCATCTATATACATAAAAGGAGAAATTGACTGACATATCAACACACAGCCAATACTACTGGGACTAGCTGACACTAGACTACTAGCGTGAAATTTTGCACAAGGCTTTCTTTTTTTTTTTAAAAGTATTTTGTACAAGGTATACAGAGTAGTCTTAAAACTAAAAGAGAAAAACGGTACATTCAGTTCTTCGTTCTTTTACAACATAGGCGAACTTTAAGAGAGGATTTTCCAAATTGCACCCCCTTAAATTATGACAGGGGGTCCAAAGTTTGTATGGAGACTATTTTCACGCGAACGAAGCCGCTGGCAGAAGCTAGTATAACGGGGTTTTTAATATTTATCGCATGCGGAATAGCTCCGCATGCAGAAAGGGGATTGCCCAGCCTCTATGGTGTTCCAGGCCAAAGACGGACATCAAATATTACTATCAATGATACAACTATTGTTTTTTCCATAAAGTTACTTTTTATTTACCACTTATTGTTTATTATAGTGGCGCTCATTTGGAACTAAGGGAATACATATTTTTTTATAGCAAAATTAACAACAAAGTATTTTTTCTCTAGTCAATTTTCCGCTCATGGCCTCAAATGGGCAATCCCCGCAAAAAATGATCCCACGTGCGATTTCCACGCATTACAATAAATACTTGTATGAAATAGACATTTGCGGAGGTTACCTACGCATGCGGGGCAAACCCGCATGCGTGATCAAAACCGCACGATATTAAACTTATTACCTTTACTTCGTTCGCAGTCCCGTTGACATTTTAACAACGACAAAGAGGGTGTACTGTTCACCAGTGTGAGGTACATATGGACATAAAAGTAATATTACTACAAAGTTACCTGAGCCGCTAAATTTATTTTAACTCATTCACTGCATCCGCTGTGACGTTTCATTGGTTACACAGAGGGATAACTTGTTTTAATAGTAAGTAAATATGCTACAAAAGTATGAGAGGAATACGCTTGTACTGAAGGAACACGGGTGGGTTTTAGTCAGTAAAAGTCTGACACTCCCTCTCGCAGCACCCAGAGCGGGAGAAATTATTTGATTACGTCACACACAAAAAAAATAAGTTTATGTAGAATGTTTTTTTTTTGTGGTGAGAAAAATCATTCAATGATGCTCTTGGGCGGAGCGGGAGATAGTGTCAGAATCTTACTGACTAAAAGCTCACACTGCCCCTGCTGTTGCTGACAGGTTTATGTAGTGTGTGAAAGTTTATGAATGAGTACAGCTATATGAATCTATTGTAGGAATTGTATAATATTGTAATAAACAGAATTGACAAACAGATACTTTACTTTTAATCTTTTGAATACCGTAAATAGATACACAAAAGAAAAACAATGAGATAGCAAGCGCTCGGGAAGCGAGTAATAAGCGTTCGTTTGAGGTTTAACGAATTAATAAGCAAATTAAATAAAGACGAATCACTAATCGTATTATCTACAATCATACAACCATAAATATCACACTGTCTACAGCATCTTAACAGAAGGGCACCCCAGCTGGCAAAAAGAAAATCGCGGAAAATTGTTATGATCACCACGCAACACGAAATTCATGATAAAAACACAGGAAAATGAGGGACCATCCCCCTGACACCTTTTACAACGCTACGCCACGAAAGAGGGTGACTTATTCTTTGCACAGACAGAATTGCTCTAGTGAAATTAATAAAATCAGTGTTTTACGAGACGCCCCGAGAATGGTAATGAGGGCTGAACCAACCCTCCTGCCCGCGCCTTGTTTGTCCTCCTGCTCTTAGGGCGGCACGTAAAATACCCAACTTTAAGACTTCCCTGAAAGGCAATTTATTTAAACTTAAATGAAGAAAGGTTAGAAAACATTTTTTTTGGAAAACGGCGTAAATATACATTAACTTCTTTTGTATAAAGCTGTATATTATCTCAAGCGTCTCGCTTATAGATAACGTTTAAATATTCACTCCCTGCCTCACACCTCGCTGCAGGAGGATAGGTTTCGAAGTCTGGTCCTGAAGTCGGACTGACATAGTGGCGTTTTCGTACAAACACTTCAGCACCTCGATGTACCGATAGTCAATCTGGCACCGTTGGAGAGACTGCAGTACAGCCCAAGTCTCAATCGAATCAAAGGCTTTCTCGTAGTCCACAAACGCTAGGCAGAGAGGCAGATTATACTCCTCGGTCTTCTGTATAACCTATCGTAGCGTATGTATGTGGTCCACGGTGCTGAAGCCTTTTCGGAATCCGGCTTGTTCGGGAGGCTGGAAGTCGTCGAACCTGCGCGCGAAACGATTCGTGATGACTCTGGAAAACAGCTTGTAGACATGGCTCAGAAGTGAGATGGACCTATAATTCTTGAGTAGGGCCTTTGTATATGTAATGGTGTACAATAAAGCGTATAATAAATAAATAAATAAATAAATACAGTGCAATAAGAGTCACTTTCTGAGCAAGTGTATTGAAAAACTTATTTGTTTTAGATTTATATTGTGGTTCACTTTAGAACCTTGGTCGCAAGATATACAACATAATTTTTAGTTTATGCGAAACCTGAATACAGTTTGTTCAGAATCAATGACTGAAAGGATTCCAATAGTTTTTACACGATGTTATATTTTTTTCCAAAAATATTTAAAAAGGTCACAAGTTGGACTCCACCGACACTAAGTACAACACAGGGCACGGCAGGTCGCAACCCCGGTATGAAGGCTAGAAGGAACGGGGTGGGTCTTTTAGTCAGTAAGAGTCTGACACTATCTCCCGCTCCGCCCAAGGGCGGAGGATGTCAATGCATGATTTTTTCCCACCATAAAAAAAAAGGTCACAAAAGGTAAACAGCTGAGTACAAGTGCAAAAGAACCCATCAGTCGCCAATGGCCCGGTGACTATGTATTTTTGCTGACATAACACGTGTTTCGGGTACCGCATATACTTACTAAAACTAATGTTGTATATAGTAGCGATATAATTATTTGTATGCTCTTCACAATCTCATCAAATTCGCCACTCCTTGTAGCATTAACACGGCGACTTTAAATACAGTCCGGGGGAACGCATTGTGCAACTCTCCCGAGGTGGGCTCGCCCATAAAACTAACGGCGATAAGAGAGACGATTTAAGAAATAAATATACCATTTTATTATCATATTATCTCAAATATCACAATGACTACAATAGAATAACAATAAATTAATGTGTAAGATCGCTCAACATGTTTATAAATCGATAGTTTTAGATCGATGGCACGCCTCTCAAATTTTTAATAGTGGGTGTTTAGATAGTGTAAATTCTTTTTGTATAGTTACTTTGAACAATTCACATATATTCGTTAGTGAAGGAGTGCCGATTGCCACAATAAATATAGCGCGACTATCCGCCGAACAATGTTGATTAAGCAACTATTTCCTTGCGAGAAATACAAACTGAACACTCGAACAATTTTCTCTGGAAAGCGCTAATTGTTGAACTAACTTTTGGAGATTGGAATCTTATATTAGATTGCAAATGCTCCTTGAATTTAAACCTAAGTGGGTGGGACATTTTTTGACAGCACGATAGGTGCAGTGGGTGAGCGATTCTCTACTGCGCTGCGTGACATATACGTCTACAGATATTAGTATTTCCGGGTCTGGATGTGTGTCTTAGACTTTACATGTTTCTAAACACACCCACGATACAGAAGTAATTCCTAGTGTGCAGCTACGCTTTTAAAAGAAAGAAAAACATAAAAAGATCTCATTATCATCATCATTACAGCCGCAAGACATCCATGTTTGACACAAGCCTCCTCCAAGGATCGCCACATCGAACGGTGCTTTGCGTCTTGACCCTCACCTGTCAAGTATGTCTCAAATAGTTTGTCAAAATTTAAATAGATTTCTCAGAATCATACATAGAACTCCATAGACTGAACGCGTTACTCTACCAATAAAAACCAGTTTAAACCAGACTTACATAAACTTAAAACATTGAAGAAACTTCGCCAACAAGGCATCCTTTGTAATATCTCCTAAGCTTACCTACGCTCGGTAAAATATTGCTAGTAAAACATAGCGGTCTCTAGTACTTTAATGACGGGGAGTGCCTGTCGACGGGAGACGTTGAACTGATGGTCACTGACTGAGTCATCATCACTCACGACCTTGCTTGCTTATTGATTCATATCATCTTAGGCTTGGCCGAAATAAATCGATAAGTTAAAATATTTATATATCTCCTAATATTTTTAATCAAAATTCAGTATTTTAGGACAACCTAAATATTAATTTAATTAGTTTTACTACTAATTTAGATGTTAATTTAAGCAGTTTTACTACCAATTCCGATATAAAAAGTAGTTTTACTACCAATTTCAATATTCATTTTATATAGTTTTACTACCAATTTCAATATTCATTTTATATAGTTTTACTACCAATTTCGATACTAATTTAAGTAGTTTTACCTACCGACCGATTTCGATAGTTTTTGTATAAAATTTAGTCATCATTTCATGCACGTACATAAGCCTACATAACCTACGATGTATTTATTGTAATTATCCGAATTTCATTTCATTGTTAAGTATGAGAATTTCAATTAAATAGTCTAGACAAAAATACAAAAAAAAAATGTTTTGTTACCCATTTAAATCGATACTGTCTAAAAATATCGATGAGAAATTATCGACATACTTATGTTACATTTATGATTTGTCCATCTCTAAATCATTTATTTATTGGTCGCTGACCCTGTCTAGCATAATTCGCGTATCATTAGAACACAGACAAGTTTTATTGCAAATGATTTTGTTAGACGCAAATTAAGACCATCCGGTTTTTTATTGATCCATTGAGCTTCATTCTGTAACGCATCCTTTTTTTTAATTAAAAAAAAGAATGCACGTATTGATGGCCATTTGCAATCATGCCGTTTGATTCAGGCAGACTTGATCCAATATTTAAAAAAAAGAATGCGCGTATTGGTGGCCGCTCATCATCATGCCGCTTGATTCAGGGAGACTTGATCCAATATTTCAAAAAAAGAATGCACATAATAGTGGCCAATTACCATCATACCACTTAATTCGGTAGCTTGATTAAAATTAGGCTTGATGAACAAGTGTGGAGAAATTTTGGAACGATATGCCAATATTTATCCCCACGCACGGTTAGTTTGGCTTGATCAAATCTATTTGTTCAAGCCACTGGATCAGGCGGTAAGATGGTAAATAGCCACCACTAATTACCATGTATTTACTTATTAATCCATCATGCAATACAAAGATACAAAGGCGGATTTAATGCCTTAGGCATTTTTACCAGTCAACCAGAGGTGGTGAAGATATTTTTTTTTTATTATTGTTAGGCTCGCGTTTGACCACTATCTCACCTTTTTTTTTTATGGTGGGAAAAAATCATGCATTGACATCCCCCGCCCTTGGGCGGAGCGGGAGATAGTGTCAGACTCTTACTGACTAAAAGACCCACCCCGTTCCTTCTAGCCTTCATACCGGGGCTCGAGCGCCCTTTCGGATAACCCTGGCCCCAGTAGGCTTCGACCCGGCTGGGTCCCTGCTGTTGCTGACAACTCTTTGAGGCGCGCGGGAACAGTGCGCGCCGTCGACGACTTGGGCTTGGTCCGGACAGTTAACGGACGGCCGGAGAGCGAGCTACCCATTGCTCACTGTCCGCAAGCCCGCGCCTACGGTGGCCGGAAATCGGGATCAGAGTCCCGACGGCGGCGGCGGCGGCGGCGGCGATAACGCCGTTGCCTGATGCGTTCGGCCTCCTCCTTTGCGAGCATTACTGCTTCGCAGTAGTCGGCGACCGCCTGCCACTCCTCCTCGCTCCGGACCATGGCCTCAACCAAGGCCCGGACCACTATCTCAACTGATGGTAAGCCATGTTGAGGCCAACGATGGAGCACGCTTACCTAGAAGTAAACCTATTCACTCTAGACTTATATACCCCTAGGTGGTAGCTATTCAAAGGGTTGTCAGTAAACCGTAAGGGCCCAGCAGGGTCGAAGCCTACTGGAGCCAAGGATTCTTGTCTGAAAGGTTCGGCCCCGGTATGAATGGCAACGAAGAAACAGGAGTGGGGTTTAGTCAGTAAAAGTCTGACGCTATCTTCCACTCCGCCCAAGAGCGAGGGATGTCACTGGATGATTTTCCCACCAAAAAAAAGGTGGTAGCTATCAGGAAACACAGTCTCCGGCAGGGAATTCCATTCCTTAGCTGTACACAAAATGAATGTGTTCCCAAAACACTTTGTACGAATGGATGGCAAGAGATTCAAAATCTTGTAAATTTAAACATTTTCTAATCACAAATCCCCACTACGCTGACAGCTACATTTTAATACATATCGATACAATACATCAACGCCAACACATTTCATAAATAACGCATAAAATAAATAACTTGACATTATTATGGTGTAGGTGCGGGACATAAATAACCCTAAACTGCTGGGGCTCGCGTGTCGAATGGTCTCGCTTGTTCGTAACACGCCGTGTCGCTACTAACCCATATCGCAAGAATATGAGAAACTAGCTGCTTCCTGTGCCGTCGCTCGCTTAACTAGCCGACTATGAAGCTATGACGAGGGTGACCTTCCTTTATGCCTATTGTGTAACTCAATGACGCACTAAGGACTGTCATGGCTATCAGATAGCATTTTATGTGACATCAAAATAAAAATATTTATTAAATCACACAACGCCATCTAGTCTCAAGCTAAGCAGAGCTTGTGTTATGAGTACTAGACAACTGATAAATATACATATATATTTCTAAACACATACATACTATAGATAAATTACACCCAGACACAGAACAAATGATCATGCTCATCACACAAAGATTTGTCCTGGGTGGGAATCGAACCCACGACCTCCGGTATAGCAGTCAGGGTCACTAACCACTAGACCAACAGGTCTGTCACATTAGTTTTAGTATATAGATCTTTATTGATAATAGCAAATCTATTAGTTAGTCCGACTCCTATTTGATTCCTTCATAGTAGCTAAAAATAGAATAGAATAGAATAGAATAAACTTTATTGTACACCAAAAAGTAATAATAATGAGACGAGCTAGACAACTGTATGGGACTTGGACTGTAAATAAAACAATCTTTCATCTTTTTGGATTTCTACGAAACCTGAATATGGTTTGTTCAGAATCAGTAACTGAATCGATTCCAATAATTTTTACACCATGTTATATTTTTCCCCAAAAAGGTCACAAGTTGCACACCACCGACACTATGTCCAAAACAAGTCACGGCAGGTCATAGCAGGCAATAGGCGCCGGCGCACAGCTGAATGCGGAAGCAAAACAGCCCCTCAGTTACCAGATGGCTCGGTGACCATGTATTTGTACCGACAACCAGGTAACATAACAAGCTTATAACTTTGTAATTTTTCATGAAATTTTGTACATAGATTCTTTACATAAAAATACGTGTTTCGAGTTTCGCATATTATGATTTTTTTACCTAAATATGCTAAACATTTCCTTTATGGCAACATACCGACAAATTATTATCTATGACACGGTACAGTTTTCCAAAAAACTTCACATTAAACTCATCTAACCCGGTTCATGAATGTAAAAGTTTTACAGCTAAACAGCCATTATTATAGTTTCCGCAGTAAAAGTTATAAATGTTATTGCGAGTTATTACGCTGTTCTTGTAATGTCGGCCACAAAGAAATGTGGAAGCATTGTTACAAACTTGTGGAGCCATGCAGATAAGTGCTTTTTAATATTAGGTAAATATGTATGAAGGCATATCTTTTTACAGTTTATGCAAAGACGAGAGCAATAGAAATGTAACTACTTCGCCAGAATATTTATTTATTTAATCTTCATGCAACACAGTACAAAGGCGGACTTAATGCCTTAGGCATTCTCTACCAGTCAACCAAGGGTGGTTAAGAGACATTATGGTTGGTGCATAAAAAAGAAAATGTTAGTTAGAGTAAAAGTATTGCCGTTCAAGTAGTACTTAGGCAGATTTTTTGTAAATATTAAACCCCGACCTCCCCCTCGTCTGCAAAAGTAAGCAAACCTGTCTAACCCAAATGCTTGCGTAACTATTGGTACATGGATATTTTTATTGTGTTCTAGTTTGATTATTAATTTATGAGCAATAGTTATATAACTCTAGAAACTAGAAATGAGGAGTATGCTTGAAATAAAGGAACCAAACAAACTTAATTTAAAAATTATTGTATAAGACTGGGGGTCTTTGCTTTGCTACCTACCCTGTATTGTCTACGTAATAGTAGTATAGCTCCTTCGATAGTATTAAGCTAGAACTACACTGCGCACACGTGTGCCACACACGCCGATCTTGGCGGGTCGGTCCTCCATACATTTTTAAGGAAACTAGACTTGTAGAGCTACACTTGATCCACGCCACGCGACGTCGTTCTACGTACAAATCAGGCGTGTGCGTCGGTCTAATGTAGTTCTAGCTTTACTCTACATAATAACAAATGTCGACATATTTGAAATACAGTCAAGGATTGTTAAAAGATAAGCTCTCCATTCGTTTATCTAGTCAAAATAATAAACACAATAGCGAATTATTAAGTGATTGTAATAAACTAACACTGCGAATGCAGATGAGTTCCCAGCGCGGCGGGTTCAACACACGCGCTGGTGACATTAGTTGCAAACTTTCAGACCTAGTAACTAGAGCTTTGTGGAACAAAGCAGTAAATTAAATCAATACAGCTCTATTGCTGTTCATTGACAATCAAATTGACTAAATAAAGGGAAGGATAGAATAGGTAAATAGGTTTGGTAATGTGATTAAACGCTAACTATGACGCATAAAAAACTAAAATGGCCTCCGAAAATATTCTAAAAAAAAAATAGAAAGATGGAATAATTAAGAGTATCTTAAAACCCTATTTTTTGTGGGAAATCATCAATGAACCCCTTTCACTCTGGATCATAAGGCAGACTTGTCAAACTTTTACTAACTAAAATCCACCTGTGTACATTTAGTTGCCTTTACAGTTCCAAGGCCACTGTAAATCTTTGGGACAATCCCGCAATCTTATGTAACCTATATTTTTCCAAAATCTCGAAAACCTTTTTTTGGTGGGGTTGTAAATCATCAAATTACTGCGAGACTAGTGTCAAATTTTACTGACTGAAATTCCCTTATTGCAAAAACCACCTTACTGCATTTTTGTACTATTATGTTATATGATTATATTCGATCAAATCTTTAGATTATTTACCTTTTGCCGGAACCATCTTGGTAAATAAGTGTCATAGCTCCAACCAGTTTTACTTACAGCTTCGTCTTGATGAGACGAATCGATAGAGCGAGCTATGATTAACTTAATTTGGGTAAAAATGCAGATAGTTGGTTTTTGCGATAAGGGTATGTTCCTTTGTTAATAAAATATAAGATCTGTATATATCTACACCTGTGTTAACAAATAAAAGTGATTTGATTTGATTTGATTTGATTCAGTAGCTCTTTACGTTCCAAGGTCGCGGTAACTCGGAAGAATCCAAATCTCGAAAAACCCTTACCTACAAGAAATAAGGCTCGAGGTAAAATCATATTAGGAGCAAGTCACATAAAGGTATGACATACTCATCGTGGCGTGTCGGGGGCACGCTGTTGTCCTCGGCCTACAGCTGGGCGCAAAATAGATAGGTACAGAAGACAATCTACATACAAAACGCGCTCGAGCAACGCACACATAGACACCGCTCACGAATATGATATCTCGTCTCAATCGCCCGGTCGCACTCGTACAGTTCGGTGCAATGCGCTGACCCTAGCGAGACCGTAGAGCGTAGGTATAAAAAGTGAAGTACATTCAGCCCGTCCCTTGCTGCCCTCCCCCAACGACGCTCTAAGTCAAGGCTCGTACCCCACAGGGGGTGCCCTTAGCGTAGTCCCTTAGTTTATAAGTAGTTAAGTAAGCCCAGGTTGGAGGCTTTGATTCTAATCAGGGCCGCCACAGGCAAGTCCAGTTAAGCAGACGACAACCTCCTAGGTTAACCTGCGAGAGACCAACAAAAAAAAATGAGATGGACTTCTGTGCCTATCTATTTTGTGACCGGGCCGAGGTGGCGTGTCAGCATGTCCACATGATTGGACTATTATCCGTTTGGCGACGAGGAAAAGCGCCGGCCGACTTGATGATTTTATTATTGTGCTCGTAAAGGAATTTCTTCTCCAACGTTTCACTATTTTTTTCCTGAATGGCGAAAAATAGAGAGAAATGAGTCATTCAAAACCTATACAAAGACTAGCTAGTCTCCGCTGTCCTCTATGTTATGCCCGTGTCTTTGGTTACTGCTCTGCCCGTGTCTTTGGTTACTGCGCAGCGTGATTTTATATATTATAGCCTATTACCTTCTTCGATAAATGAGCTATCGAACACTCAAAGAATTTTTCAATTCGAACCAGCAGTTCTTGAGATTAGCGCATTCAAACACACAAGCGAAATCTTAAGCTTTATAATAGTAACATATAGTATTGACATAGATAGGTAAGATCCTACATAAGCAGTAAGTTTTCTATTCGCAAATTCCAAATAAAATTTAGCAACTTCAGTGAGCGAACTTTACTTAGTATACTTACATTATTATGACAGAAGACACTGATCTCTACAAGCGAAGAGTTCTGAACAAGACTACGAAAAAATGTCAGCATTAAGGCCGGCGCTACACTTGACGGAAACTCCGTCGGCGACGGAGCGCCGGCGCGCCGGTGTATGCTATCTGACCGATCGTCCGCGACGGAGCGACCGATCTTCCGCGTATTGTGCCCGCTATTTGTAACTTATATGCCACAGAACAGCACGAAGTGAACTTAGTGCAATGTGAAGTGTTACTAACATAGGCCTAAGTCTTATTTACTCACGACAAGTTGTATTTACTCTATATACAGTCTGTAAGGTCTAAGATGCCTGATAACACCTGATAATAAATGATTTATAATTATTATTAATAACATACAGTATGGGCATTTCGTCTGGATCGTATTGGAATTTCCGTCAAGTGTATCGCTGGCCTTAGACTCAGAAGCCACAAGTTACAAAATACATACATTAGAGGACAGACAGTGACATCAATTGTATATATGGATGCTGTATGAAAGGTCACGCGGAATGCAACAATGCACATTTCGCAATCCACTGCACGTACAAACTGCCACTAAAGTTTACAACAGTACTTACGGGACAGCGAATTGAATAATGCTAATGCCAACTTAGATAATGACTAACTTTATCTATGCTCTGTATCTTATCAAGTTGGGTAAGTACAGGTACTGTTAATAGGCACTTGCGTTTGGATAACTTAATATTGATTAGATGAAGTGCATGTTTATAGTTTGTTTTTTATTTATTATTACACATAGGCTCGCGTTTGACCACTATGTCACCTAATGGCTGATGGTAAGCGATGATGTGGCCGACGACGGGGCACACTGGTCTAGTAACCTATTCGACCTAAAGACCCCCGAATTTAGCCGTCTAATCTTAAGTTTTTGTTCACGCCTTTCTTTAGCCGTAACAAAACAAATGCTTATAGGCATCGAAGTAAGAACTTCTTCACATCGCTGCCAAGACTGACAACATTACCACGCTGAATAGCAATATCAATTCTTTGGGCAAAGAACGAGCCGACCTTCTAGTTAGCAAAATGTCGTTAAGTTGACAAGAAATGTCTTTTAAAAGACTTCGTGCACTCAGAACCCTTGAAGTTTCGACCCAATCAGCTAAAATCTGTAATAACCTCATAGGTAGGTAACGATTTAGAATTCTAATCAATGAAATCAGTCACAACTACTCACAGCTACGTAATCCCCATTGTTCGAACACGATTGACACGATTATTATTAATTAAAACATTGTAAGCGCGTACAATTCAATGGTAACCATACATTGTAGGGAATGTTAACACAGTCATTGTTTCAAAACACGGTGACTAGTCAATGAATACTTACACTAGCGATAATGAGGATTAGAAACAACCTATGGAAACAACTGTATCGAGTATCAACGGATGACGCACTTCAATAGCGGATCGGATTACACGTCCAATTAGATTAATTTAAAACTTTTACACGAGCCTCATAAAGGTACTTAATGTTTATTTTAAAAACATTGATAAGTGTACAGCAACATCGCGTTAGACTGTGACCTCAACGACATGGTGACTAAGTCGACTTCCTTCAGAGTGTAATGAAGAACATACATGTATGAAATTACTGTCTTGATACACCTTTAAGACTTGTGCACACCACCGTTGTCGCGCGTTCGTAGCGATACAGACGTGATACGCACGTGAGTCAGACGCAGTCTGTAGACCTTTAATAGGATAAAAACGCGCCGTCGACGCACGTTTCTAAAAAGTGCGTCGACGGCACGTTCAAAACGTGGTGTGTACAGGCCCTTTCACGAAGGAATTGAGAAGTTTATTATTTATGTTTAAATTTTATTGCAGAAATATTATTAAGCCTTTTCAGGAAGAACATTGTAAGCGACAATTAACATTTTTTGCAGAAATGGATTTTCGCTTCCATATAAAGATGTTATTGCAACTATTAGAGCCATTGTTTTTCAAATAAGTTTAAAGTTTCGTTCGATATATGACCTAAATATTAACTAAACTACGAATATTTATAACCCAACACACACGCATAATTATACAAAAATAAATGCACTGCATCGTCGAATGCATTGCTGTCATGTGGATGTGGACACAATAGAAAAATGCCCAAAAGACTTTCAGAATATTGCCACGTTGAATCACTTTGGGCAAAAACGAGCCAACCCTCTGGTGATGTAAACTATCGATATTACGAACTCAATGCTTAGTATTCATTACTTATCGACTACATTATGGAATAGGTATTAAGCTCCTACACGTGTAATAAATTGCGACTAATGTATACTAATCACTTAATTCTGTCGCGTATGTAATTAATTGTCCACCCTGTAGCAATACTGCATTACCTAAACATCGCTCGCAGGCAGGCGCGGATCCAGCCCTCCAAAAAGGTTGTGGTCACAGCTTACAGCCACCCGAAAGTCGGCTAGATGCGAGCCCGAGTATAATTTTGCTTAAAAAGGGAGAGTCCGACAGACATATTTATTTAAATTTCATGATTGTACAGTAGTGTTACATAGGCGGACTTAATGCAACAAGGCATACTCTACCAGTCAACCTTTGGGCCTTTGGTCAACATATCAACGCACAATTTAGTATAAGGTTTCGTTTTGTGACGTAAGCGAGCACACTAAGAGAGGATTTTAATTTACGTATGAAATAAGGGTCCAAATTTTGTATGGAGAAAAATACTTTCACGCAGCAGGCAGAAGCTAGTGCTCGATATAGTACATTCCTACAAAGGAGATGTTTTTGAAATGTATGACGCTGTAGTCAAGATTGTGTACAGCGTAAAGTCCCATGCACAATGCCGTGGAGAAATCGTTACTAAATTAATAAACCTATAAAAAGTTTCTTTGTTCGCTCACGAAACTTAAAAAGCTAGCAATCTTCAAGGCTAAAGTGAACAGGCTCTTAGTAAACTAGCGCGCTTCACCATCATCGATTGCATCACTGCTTACCATCAGGTAGAATGGCAGATCGCTGTAAAGCACTGGTTTATATCATTTAAAAAAAAATACAAAAAATTTGACGTCACAAGGCTATTAGGGTTGTGCCATCGTGCTCACAACGGTGGATCCTCACTGGACTTTTAAAAGTAGTAAAACCTTGTAAATAACCACAAACAGCGGATTTATTTTCCATGGCTGTCGATTTTCCGTTCGGACAGTCGTTGTCCGGTCGACAGAGTCCAGTCGCCTCCATCCTCGCTATTCTGTCGCCGTCATATTTGTTGACGTCCCAGCACTTTTCTATCCAAGATACTCCAAGTCAATACTCATTGTGCGGAACCTATTGTGTGTCCATTCCTTCGTGATATTTCAGAAAATTCTCCTGAATAGAATTTTATATGACAAGCAATTTTTAAAAGAGAAGATAACGAGATTTTTTAGATATTTACGTTGATCGTTTCTTGGCTTTTAGGAGTATTTCTTTTGTATTTAAATATTTAATAGATTAGATAGATATACAGATAGGTCAATATACTTACTACAAGATAAACAGTCATAGAATCATATTCTTTTTGAGCGCAAAAAATACAACTTTTTCTTTTTAGGGTTCCGTAACCAAGGGGTAAAAACGGGACCCTATTGCTATCATTCTGCTATCCGTCTGTCTGTCACCAGGCGGTATCTCATGAACCGTGATAGCTAGACAGTTGAAATTTTCATCGATATTTTTTATTTTTGTTGCCTCTATAACAACAAATAGATTCTAAAAACCGAACTAAAAAATATTTCATATTTTCTCATACAACAAACATATTACCTATTTTTGCGTTTTTTTGCCACAGACGGTATGAAACCCTTCGTGTGCGAGTCCGACTCGCACTTGGCCGATGTTATTCAGTTGATCTATTAGGTGTTTAGACGTTAACTTTCTTTTACATTTAAACGATTTCAGAAGTAACAATAAATAGATATTACGAACGGTTTCCTGTAGCTAGACTTCAAAGCATTCAGTTGAGCGGGAGCTATTGGCGATGTTCCATCAGCTCGCGACCTACTGCGCGAAAGGTCAGCGCGCCTCAACACTTCGACTGTGATGAGAGTTCCGGGCTATTACGAGCGACGTGTATTTAATGTATGACGTTCATCTAGATTGTTTATTGGGATAGGCCTGAATGGAGGACGGAAACAAACTGCGTGCGAGTGCAGCCTATCTTATATTTGTGGAAGTGTTGTAGATTACCAGACATCAGACACTACGAGACCGCTACCTGACACTACCAGACACTACCAGATACTACCAAATACTACCAGACACTACCATACACTACCAGATACTACCAGACACTACCAGATACTACCAGACACTACCAGATACTACCAGACACTACCAGACACTACCAGATACTACCAGACACTACCAGATACTACCAGACACTACCAGACACTACCAGATACTATCAGACACTACCAGATACTACCAGACACTACCAAATCCTACCCTATAGTGTCTATTATTTTATGCCCGTCAGACTCTTAATCCCTACTAATTATTTATATAAATGCCAAAGTAAGTTTGTTTGTTACATGAAATTTCACATAGGTAAACTTTGTCAGAGGACCAGAAAAGGACACAGATAACTTTGATCCATAAAAAAGTAGATACTGTTTCCAAAGGATACAAAAATAATATATTTTATTTTTACATAACAACTTTTAATAGTACCTACAACTTCTGATGACAAATCATAATTCGAAAGACAAAAGAGTAAATAATATGAATCTATGGGTACAATATATCGATGACCCATGTAAAGAGTCATCGATGGTACAATGGCGTTCTTTTTTGACAGAGATATCTATCCAGATAACCTTAGGACGCTTTAAAAGACGCTGACCTGACAAAACCTAAATTACAGCAAGTGAAGCCGCGGACAAAAGCTTGTCTATAACTATGAATTCTCCACGTGACCTTAATTAGGTACTGTAGATCAGGGATGTAACGGAGGTAATTATATCGGAACCGAAGGCGGAGTAGGAGTTTTTAAATTTGATTTATCGGAGTCGGAATCGGAACCGGAGTCGGAACCGGAGGCGGAAGAGGGTCAGAAGTGGTGGCAGGAAAGAGATTTTTTATTTAAGGACAAATAAAACATTATTCAGTCAATTTTTTTTCCTTTTTTTTATTATAAAATAAAACACAATGAAAAAAAAAATGGCATGTTTCCAAATAAACAACAGTCGACGCAGACCGATCGCCGCCGCTATGTTATGCTTCGACCTCCGATTAAAACCCCCGATTTAAGAGTATCGGAGCCGAAGTCGGAACCGAAGGTGTAATAATATCGGAAGTTCCGACTTAATGGAGTCGGAGTCGAAGCTCCGTAACATCCCTGCTGTAGATGACAAAGGTTCTAATTTCTATCATAAATCACTAAATGTTCAAATGTTCAAATATCTCTTGATCTCATTTACCGGACCGGACTTAAGACTTCACTTAAAATTTGAACCAAGCACTTAGCTACTCGTACTATTTGCTTAGTTATTTATGACATGATAATACAACCGGCCACTGATTCGATTAAATTATAAATTAGACTATCGCCGATCTGCCTCTATAAAGTGCAAATTGGATCTAATCGATAAATAGGCGTTACGATCGAACAAAACCAGATATTTCTATTACAGTGTAAATTAGTACGTAGCAACTAGTCTAGCTGATGTCGCAACTGGGAAATTTCCTAACACTAAATGTTTTAGCCCTTATCTTTGTGTTGCATTTGCTAAAGCATACAGAAAGTATTATTTTGATTGAGAGAGAGACTGGACTCCACAACACAGGGAATCCTAGTGTGGGGTTCAGGGCTTGATCTAAGATTGTAATGTACCTTAATGAGACAATAAATAATTTTTATTTTATTTATTTTTATTTCAGTTTTAAATAATTTATTTCCCACTAGCTTTTGCCCGCAGCTTCGCCCGCGTACATAAAATATAGCCTATGTCACTCAGGAATAAAGCAGCTTTCTATTGGTGAAAGAATTTTAGCAATTGGACCAGTACTTTCAGAGATTACCTACTACAAACAAAAAAACAAGCTTTACCTTTATTGTATTAGTGTAGATGTATGTAGATTTGTGTAGATAAAAACATTTCATTCAGATCAAACATTAATTTATCAGTTCACTTAAAATTAGGATACAAAGAACTTACAACTGACAGACATTAAATTGTAATTGTATTACATTTTAAAGGACACTAAAAATAATGTTTAAGTTTTTAAGCATCATCATCATTTTTTTTTTTTATTGTTAGTCTTGCGTTTCGTCACTATCTCACCCGATGGTAAGCGATGATGTGGCCGACGATGGAGCACGCTTGCCTAGAAGTAACGTATACACTCCTGACTTAAAGACCCCTCTGTAGCTAACAGGAACCACAGACTCCGCTTTCAGCCGCTTTAAGTTTTTCATCATCATTTCAGCAGCTTTAACTTTTCATCATTTCAACCAGGTCTATAATAAATTTGTTTTTTTTAAGTATCATAATATCTGCATCTGGTGTGTAGGCGACGCCGACGTCATAACTCACTGGGTACATACATAATTATGTAGTTTTGAAATTTAGATTTAAATATATGAATACTATCACAGTTCTTTAATTTTTCCGATAAATCAATAAACAGCTGTGTTCTTTTAAGCAATATCGTTTTCTTGCCTTAGGGCTCCCACACAGAATTGCGAGGCGATGCGACGCCGCATCAAATTCGCCGACGCCGCCGTACTTAATCTATACGATGAAGTTTTTGCGTTGCGTTGTCTCATCGTACAACGGTGCGACGTCGTTTTGTCGATGCGATGCCGTAACGCAGAGTTGTGCCCTCGCCCTTACAGTCTCGTATAAAATTTCGGCAAGGTTCAGCAGATTTCGGTTTTGGTTCGCTACGTACTGTGGGTGGCACCAATCACTTAAAATCACTTCGCCCAATATTTTCATATAAATAAACATGTTATTAACGCCAACCGAGAGTTGACCTCACTAAACGGAGCCCAAACTAAGTAATCTGACCGTACAAGGTAAGCGTAGGCGCATGTCACGTGGGAGTCTGAATGCGGCCACCAGACCTCGTATCACGACACATCCGACAGCTATCACGTAATCATAAAAAGCATTCGCGTTTTCCAATCGTAAATATATTGCTTTATATATAATTGCTAATACATAATTTATTCAATATCCCAAACCTATTACCAGCTGTATTGGGGCCGGCTTCCAATTATATCGGCCGTAGCTGGATATCAGAATTTTACTCTAAGTGATCAAACGGTCGCCATAGAAAACGACAGTTTGACGATAAAAGACAGATAATATTAATCTAAAATTGTTACATCTCCTGTTATCCTTTACTTTTCAAAAAATTTGAATAATGTTTTCACTTTTAATATTCTATTTTTGTATATTTATTGATAAACTGATTAAAATATTTGTTATCTAATCCCCATTTATATTGTGAAAACTTTATTCTGTCTGTGACTGTACTCGCTTGGATTTCAGAACAAATGACTAGCTGAGATAGCGACGGCTTTATCAGATTTTTGTTGTAGAAAACCTCAAGACTTTTCCTTTAAAAGATTGTAATATTTATTCTAAAAATATATTTTCACAAACAGATAAAAAGCTGTAGAAAAGCTTTAAGTTAGAAATACATAAATCATAAAAAATTATGTCGACATCGAATCGAAAAGTCATATTTTACAAACAGATATCGCTCCATTGCTACATAAAGTTAAATTATTCGGCGATAATATCAATTGCGCCAAAACATTAATGTATTCGGATACTAATTGAGACCGGGGAAGTGGGCGGAGTGTGCTTAATAGCAAAGTCAATACAAGCGAGATATAATAAGTGATCAGCTGTCGGATACTCGAATACCACAGCCAGATATTTAATTTTAATACACCAATAAGATTTATTCAAACAGAAATGGATACATTTCCATTTAAATAGCTCATAAATTTATATCAAAACGGTTTAGTGTTAAATAAATTTACTTTAATCTTAATTGTAGTGTAAATCCATTTATTTAAATTTTAGACTGTATAGTAAATATTAAGTCAATCAAATGTAAATTCGCAAACAATAGAAGAATTTAGGATATCAAAAAAAAAATAGTTGACGATCTTCTGAAAGCTCTACAGATGAAATTGATAAATCGATTATTCAGATTAGCAAGATTTCCATCGAACCGAATCTAACATGAACATACAACGTAGCAGTAACAAATGAATTCAGAATCATTAATAAGTATTATCTTAACATAAGAAGCAGAACACATTAAGAAAACCTTCACATCGTTAAACTAAACGCACTTACAAATTGTAAGTCGTATCGTTAAAGCGATCGTTAAAATGTACATTAATAGTAACTAGTTAAGTTAGTGAATATCTGTCGATTTTCGTAACAGGGTCGTTTTCCTGAGACAGATATACAGCGACATTCACCCGACCATAAAGTTTTCTCACGTTACTCTACACGAACTTTAGACTGCCGCCATAAATTACTATCTGCTGGACACTGTTAGTTTTGTAAGTCAAATTCCGTTTCAAACCTGCTAAGATCATGTTAAATTTATAAAGGAACAGTTCACTAAAAGACCATAAAATCGAATTTACTACTTAACCATACCGAAAAGTGTGTCTCACGTCATCTGCCCACGTCATCGTTGTAAGTTTAAGCTATTGTTAAATTTATCTTACACTTGTCAGCTGATATTTATGGAGATTATCCGAATTACCTGCAAAAGAAAAAAATACATCGTTAAAATAAAGCTAAGGATTATCAACAAAATAAAAAATGTTATCATGGCGACCTCATTTGCGTAAAGCCAGATCCCGTGCGGAAAGTTCTGAATTTCTAAACGTAAACTGCCGACTAAAAGAACTTCCCGTTTGACCTCTAAAGTTTCACGGTTTCAATGAATAATTCATATTTTTTTTAAGTTTCATGTCTCTATAATTTTTCATGCTAAAAACACGGTTATTTTATGAATATCATGTCATTTAAAGTCGGCGGATCGTCTCCCGGAGCAAGTTGGAGACTGGATTCGTGAAGGTTTAGCCAGTTTTTCAAGAAAGGAAGACGACAATCTTTTTTTATTGTATACCCAGGTATATACTTATAAATCAAATATTTACATAAAGGTACTACTAATATTAGTATATTAGTCCTAAATATTTAATTTCAATTAACTGTCAAACCAACAAACGTAGACTAGCTTATGTTTTGCCAGTATGTATGTATTAACAAATTTATGTAGAAGGCTGCGGGGGGGATTGAAGAGTTACCGTTGCCCTTGAACGAAGGGCAAATGAAGGAAAATAGATTTTAGTGAGTAAAAGTCTAAAACGCCTCGGTCCATCTTAGAGCGGTCAGCGAGAGAATCCATTACCACAAAAAAAATCAAATAAGTAATTAACAACGACGTCTTTAAAAACAAAATAAAAACTGAAAAACTAGAATCGTAAATCAGTTCGCCATACAAGAACTAAGAAACCCCAATAATAATTAGCAAAGAACTTGGCGGAGTAAGTTTATCAGCGTAAACACGAGTACAGAACTTTTTAATGGCAAAGTTCTTCGTAGTTCACTTGTTAAGTCTGAACAATCGCCGAAAGCGGTTCTCCGCAACTTTAGACACGCTTGTAAATGAAAAATTGGCTCCGGACCGTGACCAACTACTTAATGTTCTTCTTTTTCGTTCTAGTTTTCTGTCTATGAAGATGGGAATTGCGCTTAAGAAGACTTGTTGACGCAAAGCTTTGTACTGAGTAGCCTCTGTGCCTTTGCGTTATTCTGAAACTGAAAAGGCTGTAGCTAATTTTGTAGCATAGAGAAACAGAAGAAGGGATATGGAAAATATCATATAAAATATACTAGAATGTTTGCAAAATGTATTTCTAGTTTCTACTAGAGCCGCTCCATTATTTATGTAGGTAATCCTCTTAAAAATGTTACTTGAAATTTCGAGGAATTGCTCCCTGAGGAAGAATAACGAATATGTGTGCTAAGTACGGTTTTAGTTGTAACTTATTTAACATACGGAATGTTCCCTTTTTTTGAGGTACAAAATTACCCTAAGGTAAAGTGACTAGGGTAGGGTAAAGTGGTTTTGGCCCTGTGGCTACAACTACACCTATGTATTTTTTAGTTGCCCTTTGCGTTCTAGGACCATAAGTTTTCTTTTTAGAAATTTCCCGTAGCTCTTGCGGGTATCGTCCCTGCTGGGCCCCTACGGTTTTGCTGACATCTCTTTGAGGCGCGCGTGGAACACTACGCGCCTTCGAATCAGGAATTGCTCCCTGAGGAATAATAACGAATAGGTTGTGTGCTAAATAGGTAAGGCTTTAATTGTAACTTGCATAACGTACAGAATGTAACCGTTAAACTCGTTAAAAAATAAATAACCCATTTTCACATTTTAGGCAAACTCTAGAAGGTAACTTGGAACGAAACTGAAAGAAACAATAAAATTAGGTGTCCGGTGTAGTAGTAGCTATTATAGCTATATTAGTAGTAGCTACACTACACCGGACAAGCCGCTCGGTAGTCAAAATACAAATGTCAAAACGGGCATTTTATTTTTTGACAACTTTAATAATACTATTTTCATTATTATTAATTTATTAATCTAAACCTGACATTGTGTTAATTTAATTTTTGACATTTTATAAGTTATCAAATTGAATCTGACATTATTATTATCTATCGGACATTGTATTATGTAATTGAAAAAAAAAAGAAAATTGACATTTTATAAGTTATCGAACTGAATCTGACACTGTTATTATTGATTTGACATTGTATTAATTACTAAAACTGAATCTGAATCTTTTTTTAAATTTTAATTTTATCATTAACTTTTTCAATCTGTAAACTGTCTTTTTATTATGGTTTTTTTTTAGCCTGAAATAAATGAATTTATTTATTATTATTATACCGTTTAGATTCTTCCCTAATGACGCTGGCAAAGTAGCTACGACTGCCGTTGTTTTCAATTACAAAACGGATAATTCATCAGATTTGGCAAACGTAATTAAATTACACTTAGTGAGTTTGGAGATTAACTATATCCTGCTTTGATCGCTTTTTAAGAAAGATCCATCTTAAAATGATATTAATTACAACGGGAATTTAATTTTAAGAAATAAATAATTAAAATAATTTTGCGAGATACGGAAGTGTTAATAGCCAAATAATTATGGATATCCTCTAAAGATCTATTGAATTACTTACAGTTGGTCGGTCGATGATCTTCATTCGCTGGTTATCATGTCAATTGAGTATTACGGGACTTGTTTTATCAACTAAAATAATGATGACTCCAAAAAATTTATAATCAGTCTTTTTTACATTTATCAATGAATGACTCAATCCCTGACGAAAAAGTAAAGTAACATTAATCTACTATTAGGTATTAGTATGTAAATAAGTTTGCTCCGTTTATTTGATAACATACCTCGGATCATGTGACACTATTAAAATTATAATTGCGATGAGATCACTACCAAAGACTAATGGAACATCAGCTGTCCATCTGTTTGTCATTTATAATATTTATAAACCATTACTTTATAATGTACAAGAGTTTTGATATTTAGATGTAATTCGAGCGACCATTCTTTGGCTACTGAGTTTTTTGCATGACATATCTACTTGGCAATATATTTGACTAGTTGTATTAATTTATAATGTTTTTTGTTGAATGTTTTCATGAGAATATTTAAGCGGCTAGACTTTGATGATGAAACATACTGTAGGCAGAATAGATAATGCGATACTGAGCTCAAGGTTCAATCGCAGATGTTCAGATAGTAACCGATAGAAACAATTGGAGCATGCAACATCGCATGTTGGATCGATAGAATGTTGATCTTATACCTATATAAATATACTCCATCTGTTTAGGTAGTTAACTAAACGTAAACAATCTTGATACGACTTTTTATTTAAAATTAATCATTTAAAACACATTTAAATGTTTTTTTTTTTAATTAATTACTGAACATCGGTTTAGGTAAATACCTAATTGAAAAACTTTTTAAATAAAATTTTTAGACATTTTTTTAGATAAAAGACATGATAAGATTGTTTACATATCCACACATTTACATACCTCTAAACAGTTGGAGTATTGGATAGCTTTTGAACTTGATTTCGTCCACGTAGAAATCGAAAATGTTTCTACCTATTAGATTTTTTTGATTGATTTTGTTTTAATATAATTAGTAAGTAGTTCTTAACCGCGATTTCGTTCGCGTAGAATTTGGAAATATTTGTAAAGTCTAAGTCTGTTTTAGTACATCACACTATTTTAAGTAAGAGTAGAACTATAGAACGTTGGTTAAAAGGACTGGGTCTTATAATATTATTATTGTGTAGGTAACTGTAGCCAACATTTTAAAGTACTTCTGCACACACTATTATTTTTCTTTTCTTCCGGTAAAAGTACATATTGATACTTAAGTAATAGTTTGTCATCAACAAACTGTGACAATCGACAACTTTTTTTTTATATTAGAGCATTGTCTTTATATTAAACACTAGCTTTTGCCTGCGGCGTCGCCCGCATATATACATATAATATTTATATAGCCTATATCACTTAGGAATGAAACAGCTTTCTATCGGTGAAAAAATTTTAGAAATCGGACCAAAACTTCCAGAGATTATCTCCTACAAAAAAAAACATTAAAAAAAACTTTCCTTCTTCATAATGTTAGTGTAGACTACATATCTATTCCGCGGTTTCGCTTCAGTGGCCAGTGAATTAGTGTTTTTTTCTGAGTGGGTTAGCAGCCTAACCCACTCAGAAAAAACATAACCTCTGGGTTCAAAAGGTCTTTAGCATTTTTGGGGCATTATGCTATATGAGGTAGGTATCGATATATTTTGCTTATAGAAAGCTACAAGCCAAGCTGAGCTGATAAGCCAAGTAATATATAACTCTTTACTTAGATGACAACTGAAGGAAGGGGCGGAATCCACGTTGAGATACAACAGTCATACGAAAGGCCTGTGTTCACTTGTCAATCGCGAAAAGCTGCGTTGATTGATTGATTGATAGACGACATTTTGAGAGCAAGTACTCACAGAATTCCCACTACAGTAAAAACTACCATTAAAAATAACTGAAAATAACAATGCTAGGACCTTTTTTTTTGATGAGAAAATTCTCCCGAAGTTGGGCGAACCGGCAGGCGTGTCAGACTTTTACTGACTAAATACCTACTCCTGTTCCTTCTTTGCCTTCGTTCCAGGGCCCTGGGGCTCACAACCAGTGGATGCTAGGACCATAGGGAAATATAAGAAATTGATACCTGTGGTCCTAGAACGTAAAGTGCATTTTAGTCAGTCCGCCCTAGAGTGAGAAAAGCCATAAGTTGATTTCCCACATAAAAAAAAAAACTGAAAATAACAGTTCATTTGGCATTTTGTATCCCAGAAAACTACGAAGCACTTAGCTGACGCTGGTTTTCAGCTAAACTTTAAATGAACGGATTCAAATCAGTTTGGTTAGGAGTGAGGTAAATAGATAATATTATAAATGCGTAGTGCGATGAATTGTGGGCAAAAGTAGAAGCATAGAATTAGTACACTGACAGTCAGATAGGATCGTGGCGAACCATGAAGGAGAAGACGGGATGAACAAGACAGATTTCACCAAAAGTGGAAGGACTTACAGGACAAAATTGGACGGCCACCGTAGGCGCGGGCTTGCGGACAGTGAGCAATGGGTAGCTCGCTGTCCGGCCGTCCGGTAACTGTCCGGACCAAGCCCAAGTCGTCGACGGCCGCATTGTTCCCGCGCGTCAAGGAGTTGTCAGCAACAGCAGGGACCCAGCCGGGTCGAAGCCTACTGGGGCCAGGGTTATCCAAAAGGGAACTCGAGCCCCGGTATGAAGGCTAAAAGGAACGGGCTGGGCTTTTACTCAGTAAGAGTCTGACACTATCTCCCGCTCCGCCCAAGAGCGGGGGATGTCATTGGATGATTTTTCCCACCATAAAAAAAGGACAAAACTAGACCCGCGGAACGAGGCCTTTGCCCAGGAGTGGGACCTCGGAGTAGAGAAAGAAGATAAAATAATAAATCAACTATACCAATACTTAGACATAACAATAAAAATAAGTGTAATATCTTTATTTAATTAGCCTTCATCCTCTCTCCTAGCTTTGCTGTGCCCGACAGGGTCCATATTGATCTTAACTATATTTTTATACCATCTAAACATGTACATATGGAATGCAATAAAATATTGAGTATTGAGTATTGAGTATTGAGTATTGAGTGGGACAGAACAGGCTAGGGAAAAAATATGTAACAAATGATAAATTAGAAATAGATGTTTCAATAAGAAATAACTGAGCTAACAAGAATAAAAGCTATCCAATTAAATAAAAGAAATATGGTTTTTTTAAGGAAGGCATTTCTCTACAATACGATATACTCCTCTATTGTGGGTGCGTTCACAAACATGTAAACTCACAAGCACAAGACATCAAAACGAAGAGAAATGGCCATACAAATATTTGTATGGCCGTTCCATGCGGTAATCGAAACCGCGACCCTCAGCGCAGCAGTCAATCGCTTAACCAATGCGCCAACCGTGCCGTCATCGTCAAATCTAATCTTCTCACACTTACAAACATAACCTTTTACAACAAAGAAACCAACTTCCAAAATAGTAGTTCAGATTACAATATATGTAAATGGCTATCGAATCCGACAGAGTAATCATTCCATCGTGTTAACTTTTTGCGCGCATCGAGATTTGTCAATCAATCAGGCAGGCATGGCGGATACCGAATACGGCAACCATTGATATAATGCACGCAAAAAATAGCATTAATGTATTTAGACATATACTAGCTCACGGCTTCGCCCGCATGAGGAGTCCAGGTAGTCTGGAAGAGATTGTGGGATGCGATAAGGCCGCCCATTGTATGTGTTTTGTTTTTATATTTACTTTTTTACTCGATTGCCAAGGAAGAGTTATGTTTTTCGCATGTATCTTGTATCATGTATATTTGTAATTTTTTTTACTTGGTATCTTTCAAATGATAGGTGAATTTCTACTGTCCAAATATCGTGACATATGTCTCAAAAGCCTAAGTGTCCTCACCTCATCTACCTCATGCATTGCACATCGCACTCAAAGTGGGGGGGGTGGCAGTAGAACCCTTTACCAAAGGAAAATAATTTTAGTTTATTTAACTTTTTATTGAGTTTATTTATGAATTTGTAGAAAAAACTGTATTTTATTGCAAATTCTAAAAATCCTGAGATTTGTAAAATCCAGCCGCAATCCAGAGAAGAGTCCAAAAATCCCTTACCTAACCTACTTGCGAGTAGACCATATTCTGGAATAGAATATAGGATAGGTACTTGTTATCCCGGGAAAGTGTTCCCTTAGGACAACTTTCTTCTTTCAAGTTGGATTAAAATGTACCCATACTCCAAATCCATGTTCTACCGTGCACCAAGTTTCACCAACGTGAAACGTGACAGACTGACAGACTCACAATTACAACACTAGTACGGATTTCATCGCGTCAATGACCTGTAAGAAGTTGATGTGTTCACAATTACAGCTTTGCTATACAAATAAACCGCGTGTCATTACACCGGTAATAAATAGGATTTTTTGTTAGAAAAGTCGCTAATACGGCTCCAGGATGTGGTCGCCGATTGGTTCATTTGACTTCTTTCACACTGGCACGTTTAATATTGCATATTATACGTGCCAGTATAGTCATTGCATATTATTATCACAATGGATATTGAGTATCTTAAATCGTATCAGGAAACAGCCCGATAATTACTTGCAAAGTAATTTTGAAGTGTGCTCAGCACTAGCATCAGAGTGCATATTGCTAGTTTGACGTTTATATGACGTTCAGCTCTCCGATTGGTCCACTCCAAGCTCTTAACCAATCGGAGAGCTAAATGCGATAAACGTGTAAATCGCGTTGACGTAAAAAAAACTCGCACTCTGCGCACTGAAGATGCGAGTTGTTTTTACGTCAACACTGGATTGACAGGTCACGATGAGCTTACAGACTGGAACATTTGGCAGAGTAAATGTGGTCCTAGAAGGCAAAAGGAATATATAGGAGGATTTTAATCTGCACCCTACAGTGGGAGAAGTCATTTTGATGATTTTTCACCTTAAAAAAAAGATGGTAAGCTTACGGTGAATTTTTTACAGAAAACGCTGTTCCATCAATAAAAATCAATGAAGATGTAGCGACATCTGTATCACAACATAGGAACTAAAATTCAAAATTCTTCAGCTTAGTATTAGAATTCTCCGCACAATTAGAACTTAGACATGAGTCCGAAATCAACTACCGGCCCGGACCAGGCACAACATCGAAAGGTCGGAAGATCCCCAATTTCCCAAACATGGGAATTTAAACTATGTTCCACATACCTGTAAACCCTGACGAAAAGACATTTTTTTTCTCTCTTTATTTTTTAGGGACTTTAATGTCATAGAGCATGTCAGCCCCACCGTAACCTAAAATAAGTTTACAATTACAACTTAATAATCAACACAATTGATTTAAAAGCTTTTTACCAAGGTTGAGCTACCGACACATTGCCATGTCAAATGTAAGCTTAGCAGCATCACATCTTTACAGCCAGGTGAAAAAAGTAATATGTAATAGTCACATTTCCAGCATAAAATGTTTCTTTTAATAAGAAGCCAGTCACATTTCTTTCCAGTATGACACAAAGAATACATTGAGTTGCTTACAACCCAGGCCACGTTGCAGGAAAATGGATTATTGCGGGACACGAGACTACTGTGACCCGTCGTACTTACTCGAGCGACAGTACCTAAACTTAATGTGTTATTTCTACATGTGCATTACTAATTGTACCTTACACTCTATTTACACACATGTTTATGTTTACGGGTGTAAATAGAGTATAAGGTACAATGAGGTTGACGTATCCCTGTGGATAAAACCCCTTAAAAAATAAAGAATAAAAAAAACACACTTTTTATTAAATGCGTACCTATAATATTGTAGCATAATAATCATAGTTTTAACTCACTGTAATCGCGTCATCATCCACAAATGTGCGAGAACTTATAATACCTAGTCAATCAAACTAACATCATAGAGGCGAAAATTTACACCCATGTAAAAAATAAACAGCGCGTCTATGTCGACAATCGAAATGTTAGAAGCCTTTTTACTCACATGCAGTTCGGGAAAGCGCCATATTTTGATCTAATTTTAAGTCTGTGTTTGCTGATCGCTACAAGCTAGGGGTCTTGCAATCTAGAGCGAATAGGTTACTTCTAGGCAAGTGTGCTCTTTTTTCGACCATATCATCGCATAAGATGAGATAATGATCAAACACGAGCCCATTAATAAATTACCAGAAAAAAGAGAGCGTGACATTTGGTGAGACCCATCCTTGTCCTTTCGACCGCTATTGGTTAATTTCCAATTAATGACAATTGCATCGGATCTTGATCTTGATCGATTGAAACCGCAGCTCATCGAACATCAGAGACGAGTACAATGAAACCAGCAACGTGTTAAACTTAACAATTTCCCCAGGCTACTTGAGATTTTCAACACCTACACTTGAGCACATTTGTGTACCCACAAAACCCCGAAAAAGCACGATAACACCCGAACAAGCGTCGGTAATAACTCGGAACGTGTCGTGAATGCTGTACGAAGGCATGTCGCAAGCTCTCCCGTCCGCCCACACAAACATTCTGTTACTCCAATAGCTTTTAAAAATACTTCAAATCGCCCTTATTAGTATTAAATAGGTAATGTCGGGTAATGGTGACAAATTCGACCGATAAACCGAATGTATCTGGCATATTAATTTCTCTTAATGAAAATGCCTTGCTTCACGTATACCTCCGCAGTAATAGGTCTCGATCGATAGCGATTCAGCCCAGTTGTGTAATGGTCGTTTGGGTGACCATAATTTTAATTGTAGATGACTTTTTAGTCCGTGTTCGTATCGCTACGGCCCGTTACAGTCGTTACGAATAATTACTGAACTTAACAAAATTTTAATTATGTTAATTCGATACGTAACATCCAGAACGCGCCTTGGTGTGAAAATTACCACAGAAATTAATGTCGTAAAACCATTTGATCTCAGTTTCTAATTCTAATCAATTTACCGGCCGGGATGCTCATTCATCATTCATGTTCATTCATTTACAGTTGATACGAGGTAAAAAAAAACTGCAGTCGATAAGTGCCGAACAGGTACATTAGTAGTTAAGAGCGGACGCACATGATCGAACCAAATACGTCAAAATCAACGCGTGTCAATTTTATAAATGAGTTGTGTCGCCTTTGAAGCGGCCGCGCGGTGTGGCCGGGCCGTGAGACACTGGCGCACGTACTCGCGTCTAGCGGCCAGCGGCCCACATCGCCTGGCCAAGTGGCCACAATGACGCACATTTGGGACAACAAGTATAGTTTAACTTGGGAAAATGGGCTCTTATGGCGACCGTGGGCGGCGAGCGAACAACTCGCATCAACGTAATTGTGGTGAACTTTGATCCAAGTTACTGTTGTTCGAGACGCCGACGCCAACGGAAGCGAAACAGGTTCTGTTATGTCACACTTCTGATCCCTTGCTGGTTAAGCTATGCTAATATTTGTTTTTGATCGATTAAACTTCCTTGAGTTACAAACAAACCATGTGTTCCAGCAAATCAAATATTTCCATCGCCTTTTGCGGAATCCGTCCGTCTAAACGGAGATGGGACCCCATAACGGGAGCTGATCAAAAAATACACTCCAATCCGACATTTACATAAAGAGACTTGTGACAGCGCAACTTAAAAATCAGAACGTGTCACGAAACGTCTGGTAACACTGGTCCCGCCGACCTTCGCTGACACTGATTGATATTGATAGAGGAAGCTCGACACCTCGGCACCGCGCCGAAGATTGATACCCTGACCCTACGTTTTCTTGGGCCTTCGCTAAACAAATATTGCAAGAGTTTCAATTACGGAATGCCTGCGACATTCCTGTCTGCTGGCGTTACTATATGAAGAAAATGTGGGTTTATTTTCATTGTTGGACTTGACAGCTTTCGTGTTAGGTTACGAAAAGTCTCTTCGGCTGTCTAGTGCTTTCAGAAATGATCTGTATTGAGTTTATTCCTGTTTCAAAGTAAAATGATTCTGGTCCTACGTTACACAACTTTTACATATCTTTATTTTCTTTTAGGCTCACGTCTGACCTGTCGAACCTGATGGTAAGCAATGATGTGGTCGACGATGGAGCACATTTGCCTAGAAGTAACCTGTTCACTCTTGACTTCACCTTTTGGTTGTTTCTGTCAGGAAACACAGACTCCGACAGGGAATTCCATTCAGTTAATGTGTTCCCAAAACACTTTGCGCATATGGGTGGGGTCCAGCATGTACTGATGGCTCAACGCCGTACGTCAAGTCATCCGATGACGGATCGGAATCAGCGGCTTCATTTCATTTAAGCCTTGTATATGATGGTAAAATAATTTTAATCTTCAGATAATGTCCAATGTTTTCAGAGCTAACAACATAGCTAAAAAGCTTCTACAAATATTTCTGAGCCACTTTGTGGACGGTTCGAGGCTGACATGGTTAAACCAGCTATAGCTCACACGCGGCGCCTGGATTGATGCCTGGAACGCTTGAAACCTCGGAAAGTTCCATCAATCTCATTTAAAGCCGGGCTGGTGGTACCTCTGTAATGGATGTCGCATCGAACTAAATTGCCGAGGTTACGTAAACCTTTCAATGTCTAATGCCGTGCTCGGAGTATTCATCGATTCAGTATATTATATAATTTTAGGGTTCGGTACCCAAGGGGTAGAAACGGTACCCAATTGCTATCACTCCACTGTACGTCTGTCTGTCACCAGGCTGTATCTCATGAACCGTAATAGCTACACTGATGAAGTTTTCTATTATGTATTTCTGTTGCCGCTATAACAAATAATAATTTATACATATAAATAAAATGGGAGTTTCTGTTTGTAATATTGAAATAACCGCTTTTTACTACAAGCATATGAACATTATATACGGTAAATACCTACACCAAAATAAAATTTTTAACAATTTTTGTCTGTCTGTCTGTTTGTCCGGGCTAATCTCTGAAATGACTGGATCGATTTTGACGGGACTTTTATTGGCAGGTAGCTGATGTAATAAGGAGTAACATATGCTACTTTTATTTTAGAAAAAATAAATCCAAAATCCTATAGTCCCCGCGAACGAAGTCGCGGGCACAACTAGTACAAAATAAAATAAATATTTAAGTCCGCTCCCATACAACAAACGTGATTTTTTTCCGTTTTTGCCACTCGTACTTTGCTTTTTTTTATTTTATTATTAATAGGCTGACTACTATCTCACAAAACTATACTAGCTATCTGGATACACATACTTCGGCAGGGAATCTCACTCCTTAGCTGTAGATACGGACAATAAATATGTTCCCAAGACGTTTTGTGCGTATGGGTGGGATTATTACAACGTTATACGTGGCTTAGCGGAATAAGTTATGCAGACTTCGTTTAGTCATCTATGTATTTAATATCGGTTTGGTAAAGAGTCCTTATAAGGGGTACCTACGCCCATCAAGCCAACGTCGATATAACGTGACTATTCTGTTTTTCTGAACCACAGTATGTTAAAACCTTCAATTGAAAGATAAGAAAGAAAATTATTTTATTTGGCAATCATAGATGTAGTAACAACGTGTAGACACATAGGATTTAAAAAATATATAGACAAGTAGCATTGTGTGTCTCGCGGCTGCGCTAAATAGAGTTCCAGTTCAACAAAAATGCCAGACACCTAGGTACTTATTTTCAACTGTACCTTAATGAGAGTGTACGGTTGAAAATTAGTTTATTTATTTAGTTATTAGTGCTAGGTGTAATGTTAATTGATGCACTACACGCGAAATATAGTCATTAAAACTGCTAAACGCTTTACAAAATACCCAGGTAACCAACCTACTTAGACTAGTCCAGCAAGATTACCCGACCATTTAATATCAATATTTTACCTAAACACAAGATATCATAAAAATAAATAAATAAGACTTGGTGCACAACGACGCCATGTCGGGCTGTTTGTTTTACCGGCTCGTCGCCCGGGGCGACATCTGTCCGCAGGCAGACGACTCATTAGCATTGTTACCGAGGCTTGCAACACTAGCCGCCTGGCGACAATTCAGTTTCCACGCTCGCCAAGTATTGCGGTGTCACTAAGGGCGTATCTTACAAAACCTGAATCAGCATTGCTTAGAATATTAAACAGAAATGTTACGTATGTATCTAGTTATGTAGGTTCTGATGTAGGGTGTTACAGAAGTTATGGATAATATCTACTCTTAAATTAATAATATTCATTATTCAGAAACTATTATTGTAGCTGTAACCGAGTAGGATATTAGTTATACTATTAATTTAATATCGAACTTTACAGCTTTATTCTAGATTACAACTTGCTTATTATTTAAGCTTTCATTTATTCAAGCCAAAGTAATTGAAAATCTTTAATTAAAATTCTGCAAAGCGTGTCATCCATGCAAACATTTCTTGGATCTCTTAATCATGCATTTTACGTCCTATAATTAAATTCAATATGCAGATAATTACTCAAACATAATTATTTGTTTCAGATAAATATCTATGGCGTTTTACATAAAATATACAAATTATATTTATAATCTTCATATTTTATTAATTACTATTGCAAATTAATTGCGACAACATGCTTGATAAACATGTGTATGCTTACGTACCTGGCTGATTTCAAACCCGTCGTGCTTAAATACTTTATCATCCATTTTCACAAAACCGATAAAAAAGGCTGGTGGGAGAGTGTGTGCATGGCTTTATAGTTAGATCGTTACGGTTTCAGCGGTGAAGCGAAACTTTTATAGAGCGCCGAATAAGAGCAAAAACTTGTGAACGATGCCGCCTCGGCTTACCGAAAAATGACATGTCGAGCGATAGGGACGTCCGACGAACACTCTTTAAACGGAGCACTTCAAACTTAATACTCCTCAGAAATAAAATGATAGAGAAATCCAACACGAAATACTTTCAGTATAAAATGTTAGATAGTTCAAATGTTTGATCCTTAAAAAGCGTATTTACGTTGAATAAATAATTGACAGACACTTGAGTTCGAGCCAAATGGATTTAAATTAGTCGATTAGTTGTCAGTTTTAATCGAGTCCACATTACGCAACGCTCGTTCATTGATTTGATGAATATGCTATTAAACGTCGTGATACAAAACACATTAAAACGTGCCTCAATGAAGCGGAATGGCCGGAGGAAGTTCAAAGCACTTGCAACGTGACGAAAGTGGAACATTCGGGGAATATATTAGTGCTCCAGCTGGGCGGAGCTCCCCCTTCTGCCAAATATTTGTTAAACTCTGTAAGGTCAAGGTGGTAGGAAGTAGGCCACGCTCCAAGAGCGGACTCCTCAGATACTATCCATAAATCCGGCCTGGGCTGATGTTGTCACTTCAGAGCTTCACTCGTAAAAACTTCAACGCATTTGGAATGTATTTCAACTATCCTCATAAATATATATTAGATCGAAGTAGAACTCTTCCTCACATATCAATTACCATAAATTCCGGGAATTATGCAGCGAGTCGTAAGTGCAAATCGAATGTTTCCAAATAGGGCAGCCGCTTCGCAAGGATGTAACTCATGCGCATTCGAGCCGCATTTCGTCGCGCGCATGTTGAGCGCGAATACGCGCACATTACTTAACGCGCATTTCTTATAAATAACTCCCCTTTTACATTCTTAAATAGGGTTTACTTACATATTGATTTGTCACAATCAAATCTTATAGGTAACGGTTTTGTATTCGAAGAAAGCAAACCATATCTCTGTGTGCTCAATTTGATTTCCCACGGGTCCTTCACGTTTTCTGTATTACGTTCTCTTTATCAAATATGTAAAAGAAAGTATAGCAATACTAGGACTAGTATAAAAAACGATTTTATTACTTGAGAAGGACAAGAAAAGTGAGAAATATTTTCAGATCGCAGACGTAAAATTGAAATAGTTGTGTAAGAATTTATATTGAAGCAGTGTAGTGTAGGATGGCTGAGTCAGTCGTCCTCCCTAAAAATCGAACAAAGAGAGCATGAATCGATATCGCTTGCCGTCGGGAAGTGAATCGGAACGAAGTATTCGAGTTATCGCAATATTATATCGAGTGACAATTCGATCGCGAAGTAGCTTGTCACGCACTGATTTACAAGCATGTGACCTGTCGGCTGCGGGCTCCATTATGTATGTACATACATGAATGTTATAGCTTCTCATATACCAGTGTGGAAACATGCACTTAACATAGCACAAGTTTGTGTTGTATTTTATCCTTTATATTGACTGTACCTCGAGGACTGGTTCGAGACAGCGCGGGGGAAGAATGTCTGGAAGGAGTTGGGACTTTCATATGTCCAGCTCTGAGATAGGAATGGCTATACCTATCTTATCAATGTATTATCTTATCTTCTCTAGAAAACCCAGCAGTGGGACAGTAATGGTTGGAAACATCAATCAGAACTAGTACTAATGCTTTTCACCATCAACGATTACATCACTGCTTACCATCAGGTGGGATCGCAGTCAAATACTAGTACTACTACTTTATATCAGATAAAAAAATAAAAAAAACCTGCAAAACTTTAGTTTGTTTTGAGTAAATCTTATCTTCAAACCCCTAAGTATATTATTTGCTTATACGAGTATAACTCCCAAATTAAACCTTTTCTTTTTTTAAAAAAAACGTTGGATTTACTCCTGTATCAAGAATACATTCACAAACATATAATCTAACAAACTCAAGACCCCTGACCCGAAACAACAATCCGTATGCCAAACAAATATTTGTTCCATACGGGGGTCGACCCTACAAAACGCAGCACAGCAGCCAATATCTCAACCGCTGTGCCAACCGGGCCGTCACTACACTCTATTATCTTACTTACTAGACATTTCGAATTCATTTTATTATATAGTAGCTTTTACCCGCGGCTTCGCTCCCATCAACTGACTACTAAATTCTACTCTACCCTACTATACCCTACTCTACACTATATTAATTTAATATACACATCAACCGGTCAACTTCAAAACAGATTGTTAATAATTTTCAACCTTACTTTAACCAATACCATAGACAACATTACGTTTAGCAGCTGTCAGTAGCGTTTTGTTATACCACGTTTTATATTACGTTCCGCGGGAACGGGATAAATATCCTATGTCCGTCTCTCTCACTCTTTGTCTCTCGGTTCTAAGCTACCTCCCCACCGATATTTAGCCAAATCGGTTCAGCCGTTCTTGAGTTATAAATAGTGTAACTAGCACGACTTTCTTTTATATACATATAAATAGATTTATTTATCTTTCCTCGCCACACAAGTATCTCCAGCTAGGTAAAGCGAGTCTCGCAAAGACGATAATATTCGCACATGTGGTTTTCGCAGCGTGACACGGCCGGATCTTCTAAATATATATTTACGTTCAAACGGACGCGAATACAGGAAAACGATGAGACACACACATGCCCGGGAAGGTGCGCACTCTCTGCAAAACCATTCAAGGACACTGAGTTTCATTGAATACTGAGATGAGACGTCAAATGGAATGGAATGAGAAGAAGAACTTGAAAGAGCAAGTTCGTAATGGATGAATACATAGAAAAGTGTAGAGTCATCCTTAACACAGAGACTTAAATACTGGGTGTAAGGCGGTTATTACACTGCCACGTACCACGCACCTACGCACGTACTTGCGGGGGTCAGATCTGCATCATCGTGCAGGTTTTTTACGCACTTACACGAGTATACGTGCATTTTGTAAATTCACGCAGGCACGCACTTAGTTCATACAAAATCACGCACGGTACTACGTGACTCAGTGTGGCATACAATGCGTGTCGCCCCGCACCCACGCGCTTGAGTGCGTGTTTCTCCAGGTGCGTGATCTGCATGAACGCGCGTGGATGCAGTTTCGGTGTGTTGAACTGTGCGTGTTTTCTATACAAAAGGAGATACTTACAGGTAACGTTAAGACACGCTTTCACGCACTACGCTGCGGAGTGCGTGGCAGTGTGATAACGACATAAGGGGCACGTCTCCGCAAACTTTAAGGGCTTGCTCAGTAGACGAAACTGAACAACCTTCCACAAGATTTTTTTTCAGGAAGCGAAAATAAAAATTGGCCTCGCCATAGAAAATTATAAACTTGATTGGACAGTTTGTAGACCGATTTTTTTTACACTTAAATCAGAACGAAGTCCCTGTGAAATAGACCACAAAAGAGAATCCTCTATAAACAGCTAGTCCTGTAGCTATATTCTAGTACCTATCAAACTTCCTTTTAATGTTGAAAAAGTCAAATATTCAGCATTGACTCTAAGAACTTACAAAGTCAGCATACGTCGACATGCTCATAATAGCTGCAAACCCCTACTCCAGCGCACACGCTGAACTTCCAACGTTTACTTAGAGCACCTCTAATTAATTAGCAAGGTACATGAGAACTCCTCCAACACACTCAAACTTAGGGTCTGACCACATCGCTGCGGCGCGGCGCCTGACTGCGACAAGTTTCCGCGTCGTGCAAATTAGGGATGGAACCAAATGAATATAGGAACCGAACCAGCAGCGGAGTTTTAAAGATTGGTTTGTTGAAATCGGAATCGAAAACGGTGATGGAAACGTCAAATGAAATACTACAAAAACTAATAATAAAGAACAAATAAGAATAATTTCTATAGAACTCACAACATTCCAAATACAAAAACAACACGTAAAAGAATGATCGACAGAAGGCACGAAGGGAATAAACTTGTTTGTGCCGAACCGAAATCCGAATCGAAGATGCAAATCAATCAGAAGTTCCAAGCTTTTGGAATTGGAATCGAATCTCCGTAACAACTCTGGTGCAGATATACGATACCGAGCGGGTGGATGGTATGGTACCATGATATCAGGTGATGATGCTGCGTCACCGTCGTCGTCAAAATATTCGTTGGTATTGCGTTGCGACGTTACCTTGTGGTGTATTTACGCGACGCGACACCGTACCGTAAGTACATACTAATACTGCATACGCATAGCATGACTCGGCACTGATCAGTGCGCTGAGTGCAAGTTGTTTTTAAGTTAACGTGATTGAATCGTTTACCACGTTTGGCTCTCTGATTGGTGAAGCGCTTGGAGCGGGCCAATCCGATCACCGAACGTCATAAACGTATCGATCGCATTAACGTAAAACAAAAACTGCAAACCATGGCAATGTGTCCTGACCTTTACTCTGAAACCAAGTTGAATTTCAATGTCTCTTCTGTAGTTCTATGCTAGAAGTTAGAGGTGATAGTTTCAAATACTTAGGTTGTTGCGAAAATGAAGCTATTACAGAAATTACTGAGCTAATTTAGACTGCTTATTAGAGTTTCAACAAGAGTAATATTTATCATTTATATTATGTATTTATTTTTTTACTACTCTCACTAACAGTTTTTTGTCCAACTCTCTTTTCACAATTTTTTGAAAGAGATCTCTTCACAAATAAGCATTACCTACCTTTGTACTTATTTATCAGTTTCCTACTTGCCTTTATTTTATATGTAACCTAAGTACATTAATTGATAAATAAAAAAAATAAATAAGATCACTTAGCCTAGTTTGTTCTAATAAACCACTTTCTGTGTCGGAAACTACGAAGAACGGTTAAAAAAGAAAGGACAACGACCTCTGACTATTAGGCTATTTCTACCTCCACTAATAATGGTCCTCGGTACATAATACCACTGTATAAACAAATGAATAATGCTACAGTTTTGGGCCTCTATGAAACACGCAACTGGAAGGCAATCATCACCCTGTATCTGGGAGCAATCAGACTCGCTTACGTAGCGATTTGCCATCGAGATTTGTCTGACAGGCCCCACAGTCAGCCACTCAATTTATCGCTTGATTAGATTAATTTAATCCATGACACTGAAATGGCCCTCTTCCTGTACCAATCGGAACAGTCCATCATACCTCGTTAAAGATAAGAATTCGACAGAAAACGACGGCTCCCATTTGAATAGACGAATGGAACGGACCCCGGGATTTGCAGCCGTGAGAAAGTTATTGAAATTCATTTTTCGTATAAGATAACCCGGTTACGGGAATCGTGGGTGCGAACCCAAACACGTCGTGTTTGAGGGCCTTTATCACCGCTTTTAGCATTCCAAAGAAGTGTAAACAAAAAGTTCTGTTTTGTCTCAAAAATCCGTGAAATGTTTCCGTGACTTAATTGCCCAAAAAAACCGAACAATAGAGCGGTATTAATTAAGATGTTAGTTAGTTTAATATGTAATTATGTCTAGTTGCTGTCAGAAGAGACACGTAATTGCTATTCAAAGTGTGTTTTAAACAAAAGTTTGTAAGTAAAAAAGATTTGTTAGAACTCTGAGCATTATGTTAAGTTGTTAAGTGCAACTAAGTTAACAATACAGGGAGAAGTAAGTCTTTGTTACGTTGAGACAAAAATTAGTCATAATAAGTAACAGGTAAAAAGATTATTTTAACAGGTAACTTATTGTTAATATTTCAATAGGAGGAACTATCCTACTACTCGTATAAGTATTATAAACACGAAAGTTCGTATGTTTGGATGAATGTTTGTTACGCTTTCACGCAAAAACTACTAAACTGTACCCCTAGCCAAGTTGCTAATCTGCAATAGTTAACGCTAGTAGAAAGCTTCAAATGTACGGGAATGAACGCTCAGTCACGTGGTCAGAACAAAAGATTCGGCGACGCCTGCAACTTGAAGCGTTCGACGCAAGCGAAACGTTTGTAACTTGGCTAGGGGGCCAGATTTTGATGAAACTTGGTACACAGGTAGAACATATCCTAAAATATCACATAGATTACTTTTTATCCCAAGGAGTATGTTCCCTTGGGACAATTTTCTACTATCACGCGGGCCAAACCGCTGGCAGCAGCTAATAATTAATTATTATTTCCTTTATTTGTATTTTTTTCATATCATTTACATTTTTAAATTTAAAAAAAAAACATTTAAAAAAATAATAAAATACTTTTATAATTAAAATAATTTAAAAAATTAAATAAGTAGGTAACAATAATTTTATATAAAAATATAAATTGTTATTATTTTTATAGTTTAACGTGTGAAGCCGCTGGAAGCAACTAGTTTACTAAATAAGTAGATTAGATTTTTTTTTCTAAGCTCTACAATGTAAATATTACATTGATATAGCAAACGATAATTTAACTGGTAGCACCTACTACCTACGACAACGGATAGCCATCGGAAATGGAGCGGACACGAGCGAATTAAACCGAACTCGCACAACTGTTTATAGTATGCATGAGTAACAGGACGAACAGGATCTGCAGTTTCACGTTTAATATATGCAAAATGGAACCAGCCAGATAGAAGTACTCGTTGGTAAGATTACTGGCTTATAGGCTGATAGTAAGGATGCTTTACAGAAGCGTCTGCATTCAATACCACGCTTGTTATGTAACCCATTATCTTCAAAAATCCGAAGTAGACGGTAGGTAGACTGCTTTGCAAAACAACTTAAGAAAAAGCTATATCCCTCAGCTCTATAGCTGAGGGATTTTTATAAACAATCCCCGCGACTCAGGAATGCAAAGGACAATTGAGGGTCTGAGGCGATCCATTTAACGACCTAAAATAAATTGTAAAAGGGATGCAGCTATATATGGTGTATAGTTCCATCTCTCTTACTCGCTCGTACGCTTGACATTTTAACATGTTATGGTAAGGCCCCTGAAGGACCAAGCCCCCGTATCTTTTCAGGGGCCTTACCATAACGTCAGTCAGACATTCCCTCTCACTTCACCCAAAGCGGGATGATTTCACACCAAATAAAAAACGGTAAGACAGAAGTGTAAGTACATCCACAAATCGCCAATAACTGTATAGATATGACCACATAATCATAAACACAAGGAAAAGGAAGAATAACACATATAGGTGCGAGTATAAACACGGAGAACCAGTTTCCTGATCATAAGGCGCTTAGCTCCTTGACCTTGAACACTGGTTCTAAATGGATACCCTATCATCATCTCTAAACGGCGCCTGAGGATCTAAAATCACAGTATCGACTTTTCTGGAACTAGTGTTCCTGTTTTCAACGGTTTGCAGCGTCGAGCGATAGCATTTATAGCTTGATTCTAATGTCTGTGGCCTTACCATGATGATTTCCCATTTCCGCCTTAAAAAAAAATTGTTACTTGCCAAGCGCGAGCGTAAATAATACAATCTGTTGCTCCTTATGGCGACTGTTACACGCCCATATAGAGTTGCCAAAACGGATCTTGAGCGCCCGGCGTCAGAGTGGGGATTGCTTTGCGCATTCCATACATTGCCGAGCCAATCGTCTTCGTTGTTAGATACATGCAACAACGCAGGGAACGAATTAGGAGTGACGTATATGACGCGATGGCGCGGCGAGCAAATCACTGACACTCCCCCCGCCCCCGCGTCTCACTTCGCACCACTAAAGAGACCGAATATTTGACTTCTGCGCAACCGCTCAAGATCCGTGATGGCAACTGTACCTATCCTGTATTCTTAGAAGTAAGAACTTCAGAACTCACTCCAGTTTTTCCGTTTCTTTGCGAGTACCTAAGTGGCTAGTGGTGAAACAGGTGGTCGGGTCTCGTCGGGTCTCGTCGCCCGGTCAGATTGTGAGCTGACCCGAACACTATCGGTTTCACATAGGCCGCTCCGGGGCTTCCCGCCTCCGATTACTTCGACCACAATGACTCATAGGGTTAAACTTAAAGACCGATCGATGAGAATTAACCCTTGGTTACGATGGCCGAAAATTTACGGTCCGAGGGACCGGTCACTTAAGTATTTATATTAGTTACCTAATTATAATTTGAACTACGAGTAGCACTTTGCCAGTGACTTGAAACACAGATTGTTTTTATGAAATTTTAACAATTCCTAAATTGTATTTTTTTACAGTCTTTATTATTCATTTTCATTAAAAAAATATATATTAACCCAAGAAATAAGAATCCTCCATACAAATTTTAAAACCCCCAATTTTTTATTATTATTATTGATAGGCTCGCATTTGACCACCATCTCACCTGACGGTAAACGCTAATGTGGTCGACGATGGAGCACAATTGCTCTAATTGTTAATTATTTATTTACTAAATAATTCTTATTTTCTTAAGTTGATTATTTGTACTTTCAAGTATGGTAATGATATCTACATAAAATGAGATTTTGCATTGAGAAACGAAAATCCCCCATTTTACTCCCTTAAAGGTTGAATTTCCAAACACCCCTTCATACTGCTCGTCTTCGAATCATTGTGCAAAATTTCATGTTCCTTGGCCCAGTAGTTTCGGCTGTGGGTTGATGACATATCAACAGACAGTCTGTTTCTCCTTTTATATTATATCGACGGTTGAAAGGCAAAATGGTGTAAGCGACATTGAGTAAACTTTACAAAAAAGTGATTTAAAGTTAAAATATTGAGTTCACTTTTGTAAAGTTTACTTTGTCTCGCTTAGATCATTTTGCCTTTCAACCGTCGATATGCATAGATAGATAGAGTAGCATCTAAATAGAGCAGATAGATTAGCATAGAAAAGGAGGCTCCTAAGTCTTCCACGCTATCTCACAAATATCTCTGCTCGCCGTCACAACAAACGTGCACGACTGACAACAGAACAAATTAACCTTAACTTTAATCTAACATCGGTCCATCGTACGCTACGTATCCACCGGGGTATGTCCGCTGAACCTTGCCGATAACCCTCGCCTACCGCTCAGATACACACGGTCTATAGGACCACGCGAATAATTAGCACGCCCATCTTATCGCACTTTAATTAATTCTATTGGGAGGTTAGGAGTGTTTGGGAGTTCTCGATCAATGTGAACTCACACAAATGTACCACCAAATTGAATTTAATCCCTAATCATTAATACAGTTCATTGATCGGGTTATATTGAATTACTTTTATCTTAAGTTCTTCATGTTTGTTTTTGTTATTATGGATAGGTTCACCTTTGACTACCTACTATCTCACCTGATTTAGCTTCACTTTTCTTGGACTGACCGACATTTGACTATTTAAAAGTGCCTGTAAATGGTCTATTTGAAATAAATGCTTTGATTTTGATTTTGATAGTAAACGATGATGAGGTAGACGATGGAGCACGCTTGCCTAGAAGTAATACGAGATTACGTCACGGAAATATTTGAAAGTTACAAAAAATAGTAAAGCATATTTTTTAAAACGGCTGAGATTCAAAGCATTTTATTTTAAATAAACCATTTACAGGCAGTTTTGAAATAAATAAGTTCATAAGTTTCAATAAGTCAGTCAGTCAAAAAAAAATGGCGTTAATTGCACATTTCAACGCGTAGATCTCTATAGACAAGAAAGTGCAAGAAACTTCATGGACACTCTTTTCAATCATGTTATGTAATAACAATATCTCTGTTACTTGTTTCTCGTTACATGGGCCTCGCAAAAACAAAAATCTTGAATAGTTATTGTTTTTTTTTATATATAAAATTAAACTGCTGTTACGTTGCCGCGAAACCGACATAACCCTGCCGAAATTCATACAAAATACTCTGTGACTACAACCGGCTCTTAAACACCCAATACATTTAATTTCTATCTTTTAATTAATTACATGGTGCTATTTTATTATCTAAATGTAACCCATAATATGATTAAAATAAAAGAGTGTCCATGGAGTTTCTTGCACGTTCTTCTCCATAGAGACCTACTCTTTGGAACGTGCAATTTAGCTTCACTTTTCTTGGACTGACCGACATTTGACCATTCAAAAGTGCCTGCAAATGGTCTATTTGAAATAAATGCTTTGATTTAATTTGATTAATTCCTAACTAAAATATTGTGTCAAAAAATTCCTCCGCATCGCTGTCGACTGGAAGTGTGTCCAAAAGACTGACGGCATTGCCACGTTGTCTGGCAATGCTTAATCTCTGACCAAGATAAAAAGACAGCCCTTGGGTCAGACGAAGTGTCAACTTGGCATTTGGATAAATCTTTAAAGTTTGGATAAGCACTTGGACCCCACAACCCAAGAGTTTCAACCGCAAACGGAGCAAGAAAAACTGCCGACAAGGTTATTATATTTCCGCCAAGTGAAGTTTTTGTAGCCTCAGTGGTAGCACGCGCACGGCACGACGAGCTAGGAAGATGGAATGGCGCAAGAGTATCGACTCAGATAGCGTCCCACACTAAAGGCCCACCCAACATTACTGCTCTAGGTGGAACGAAAGAGACTTTTATTGACTAAACCCCACCTGATCCTGCGTTCCAGGGTCACGGTAACACTTTCCAACAATCCTGCTCAATATAAACGTACTTGCCATTCATTACGACAGTTGTCCAATAAAAAAGCTGTTAACGCTTTAATAGCTCGTAATCACGCTATTAACTAAGCAAGTTCTTTTAAATGATGGCTGTAAATATTAAAACACATACACCAAAAGAAAGTATATCATGAGAGCCATGAATAACAATCAGACTACCCTCCACCGGAAGCTCTTAGTATAAATGATTATTAGACGCAACTTCCGTTATAATTCCACCTTTAAGGAATTCTTTCTTTATTCCAGTTAATGGCTATTATGATACGTTTCGCTTCAGAAGCGATTCTGAGGAGACAAAGGGAAACAAGTGTTACAGAGATAGCACACAATAGAAGGTGCCACCCTTGTTGATAATAACACTTTTTAACGCACAAGTTTGTCAAAACGTATAAACAAAAGTGATGCTCCAGCTCAGACCCGGCCGCTGTACCTGCGCAGGCTCAGGTAATGGCGGCGCCCACAATGGCATTCCGGGCATCCGAAATGAATCAAAATTCGGCGCTGCAACGATGACTAACGCCTCGGACCCTTCTGATAAATTACAATAATAATGCCCACCTCTATTGTTGTTATTGGGGATGATTTCATTAGGATGCGCCCGCGCAGCACCGCACCTGCCCCACCGAACCGACCGCGACGACGCTCCTAAACGTTACCGTTAACTGTCAAACATATGATTAGTGTTTCTAGTTAATTGGATAACAAAAACTACCAGCCGTAACTTTAAATTACAAGTCAGTTAATAGCAGCGGGGTCGGACAGGGCAGCGCCACGGAATTAACAAGTGTATCCCTAAATGTCATTTATGGACAGGTCAGACGTGTTTATTGGAGTGAGCCAACAAGTCGTCCCCACTAAAACGACTGGTTCCATTATTTGTACGCGACGGCGACCTCCCGCGCCGACGGGAACAATGAAAGTGAGAGAGGGCAGGAATGCAGCGGGGGTGAGGGCAGGTGCGGCGTGCGGGCCGGCGGGGGGGAGGGGGGGGCAGCGCGTTCCCGGTTCCCAGGCGAGGAATGCCAGTGCGAGCAACAAAGCCTACCCGCCGCCATTCACCCCGCGCCCTCCCCCCTTCCCGTCCCGCAGCGCCGCTGGCGGTTCCGTCCCAGACACGTAATTTTTCGTGACTTTCCCCTAAGTAGCTTTTACGATGCCGTGAATCGGTACTCGATACGTTCGATATTCAAAAATCGTCGCGTGCCCCCATTCGTTAGCCGCAAAAGGTAAATTCGCTTTATTTTTACCGACGTGATCGGCTAATAAATTATGTACGAGTTGCGGTCCACAGCTACACTGTACGGAATTCATTAAAACCGGCGTCACGTCAGGTCATGCGACTGTTATGTAGCGCAAAAATAATGTACATACTGTGTGATTATAATAAGTGTTATTGTTCCATTCAAGCAGCCCGGCCGAGGTTCAGGGTCGGGTGTCGAATAGCGAACAGCTGACTCTTAATTATTGCTATTTCAATAATACATACTATATGTACACAATTCTGAACTGTGCTGTAACAGTAGGTTAACTTGAAACCGCACCGTCATAGATTTTAAACAATGGGCATCAATTTACAGAACGCAAATAAATTATGTATTATGACTTCAATTGGCACAAATTCACAACACGAATAACAAAAAGGATTTGGTTAAAAACTAAATCCCTATTAAATCCGACAGCCAAGTAATTTTGGTTTAACTGGGTACTCTTGGTTCAATAAATACAGTAACTATATTGTGATAACTAAAATTACTCGATTCTAGTACTTATCTCTGTTAAAAAACCTGCCAACCAGCCATTATTTTAGATTTCAATCAGTATGCCATTATTCTTTTTTCAAATTCTCAGCAGGCACTAGCCAGCATTGATTCAAATGTCACCATAAACTTTTTAAACGCTTTCGTTCCATTTGCTTTTTTAAAAATGGAATTCTTCATGAATTTTCAAGCAGATCCTCTTTTTGTGCTGTTGTTGCCAGGTTGTCAGTTTTCATTATTATAATTTAATTCCGGCATAATTTTATTACTTATTGTTTAATTTAGCGCATTCGTGGTGGTCTTCAATTTGTGTGAACAGTTGGCGAATTGTATTTCTGAAATACGTAAGTATCTACTTACTTAATTTTTTTTACTGTGAAAATTTTCCTTATTTTGTTTGTTGTAGTCCCAACCCTTAACAATTTAAAATGTCCTCAAACAAGAAGACTGATGTGAGTTTTACGAGTCGGGGGACAGTAACGATGCTTTTATCGGGAGTCACAGATAAAATGACAGGTGGAATACGTTTTAATTTAAAAACTTTTTACTTAATTTGGCCATCAGTGTTGCCACTATGTTAACAGAATGATTCATGTCAATCATTATCTGTCTGGGAATGTTTTATGTAAGTTTACATATATTATATGATACATGTTAAGTCATCAACTGTTATCAGAAGTTATGTAAATACTTTGTATATATGCTAGTTACTAAGGGCTTGTTTCATTCAATAATATCTTCGTCTCCGTCTTTAGAAGCTTCAAAGTTATGTTCCAGAATGTATGAAATGTTGTCATTGTTCGTTGCGTTACAAAGCTCCAATATTTAATAATATTTCCAACCATCTTGTTTCCAGTCTCAAACACATTTTTTTTAAAATAAATTTAAGAATATTGAACTTACTATAGGGTATCAGAAACTGATGTCATATGGAAGTTCGATTCCGATTCTGAAAAATCAGAACTTCTGATTGATTTAGCAACTCCGATTCTGATTTTGGTACCTACCGACAAATTTTAATCAGCACTCATATCGCAGGTACGAACAAGTTTATACTTGTCGCGAATGAGAACCTCTCTCCTCCCGCGCCTTCCATCGATTACTCTTTCACATTTTGTATTTTTGTCGTAATTTCGAATTTGGATTATTGTGAACTCTTTATTTATAGGGACTTAGCCAAGTTTTTTTTTTTAGTGTTTTTGATTTGACGTGTCTGCTTCCGCTTCCTCCTTCGATATCGGTTCAGATACCGATGAACCAAATTTAAAAACTCCGGTTCCGAATTCGGTTCCGATAATTTCTATAATAACTTTCGTTACATCCCTACTTTATATGATTATCTCGACAACATATTGTTAGGATCATAACATCAAGTGAAACATTGTACCTTTGTTAATTAATTCATCACGAACCCGACTGAAAGCCTTTGATAATGTTAACGCAACGATTTCATTCATGAATAGGCTCTTAATAAACTAGTGCGCCTCATCATCAAGGATTGCGTCACTGCTTACCATCAGGTGCAATCATAGTCAAGCACTAATTTATATCAATAAAAAAAATACAGTTGGTGGTGAATGGTTAAGCAAGCAAGCAAGTGCTGCGCACATATTTGCGTTTAGTTATAAGTATGACTTACCCCCGATTTCTGATTTAAGCATTTGAAGTTGAGTATTTCTCAAACTCTACATTACCCTGAAAACCTGTCAAAGTTTGGCATTTAAGAAGCGTGTAAGACGTTCTTAACTCAAAATGCTCAGTTCAGAAACCCGTCCTTAATCTATGTTAACTTAACTTTTTGTTGTGCATTTGTTTCAGTTATATTCATAATATAAAATTTCTTGTAAAGATATTAGGGTTTGCTGTAAGTAAACCCAATTTTGGGTTAAGCTCGCCTGTCAGCTGTTTCATTTTTTATAAATTGTAAAGCTTATATACAATAAAGTATATAAGAAATAAGAATATATAAGAAGCAGTGCTTATTGCAGCGTTGAAACTTTTGATTTGCACAACTTTCTTGGCCTTCCCAAAAAAGGAAGTAGGTAAGCCCTCTCATCTCTGCCTGGCGGCGTGCGATGACAGAAGACACTGATTGGATTGCAAGAATAGAAATCGACCTTTTTACTCATGTAAAATAACTGACAATAAGCGCACTACATAACAAATAAAATTTGTGGTCTTTAGAGATTGTATAAGGCCATTAAGACTGAAGTGTTCATAACTCCACCACTGATTGAGGATTGAAGCTTTTTAACGTAAAACTCATAACTTTATATTATGCATAAAAGGAAAAAGTGACTGACACATCAATGCACAGCCGAAACCACTGGGTCCAGGAGTGTGAAGGTGTCCTTTTGTGACGTAGACAAAAGCATTAAGAGAGGATTTTACAAAATTCAACCCCATAAGGGATAAAACAGAGATTTAAACATAAGCGGGCGAGTCGCTGGCAAAAGCTAGTCAAATATAAAACACAGAAGTCATTGTTATTTCGCGTCGTACCTATCTTTGACGCATTGTTACATAAAGTTTACTATTTTGAGGACTTAAATTTAACCAAATGCTCAAAAACTTAAATTTTTTGAAAATTTCGCTAATACAATCCGTCGCCAAGTAATCATTATAATCTATGGTACTCAAGTCCATCTGTCATAAGAGCGAGACCGGAGATGTGCAGCTGAGTGGCGCGTGCGTCTGTCACCCGACTCCCGTAGACTACCCAGACGGTATTGATGTCATCTGTCGATGTTGACACTCGAGACATTGCATATGTGGCCATCGAATGTTGAACCAAGAAATTCTAATTGGTCTGCGGTTTCCCCAGTTAATGCGTAAGGGTTAAATTGATTTTTATGAAAGTGAACTAGAATTACTCTTTGTCAAGGTCTTAAACTATTTGTTCTCCTAAGAATACGCGCCAGGCTCTAGTTTTTCCTATCCGATGGTGTCTGAATCTCGGAAGACTTAGAAACCATCGAATAACTTCTCCCGCTCTTGGTGAAGCAGAAGGGCATACCAGACCTTATACTGGCTAAAACCCACCTGTGTTCCTTCAGATGCCTTTTGCGTTCAAGGGGCACGACAACTCTTAAGAACAATCCCGCAGATTTCGGTAATTGGTTCAAACTAAGAATTTACAAAAAAATAATTCAGAATCAATTACTATAAAGATGAGACTCACTTTGACACACGAGAGAACTCCAGATGAATACCATGCGTACAGCATCCCAAGTGAATAGATATATCTAAGTCCAAGTGTACGATACATAGTAATGTCTGACATGTCTAATCGAAGACGTGTGACATTCACCAACCAACACTGGGCCCGAGAAGTGGATTATGGATGGCCCATTCCCTCTCCAAGAGAGGAGGCCTGAGTCCCAGCAGTGGGAACATTAAAAGGCTGATTATGCTATGCTCACGCTTATTTTTGACAAAGATGGTGACAGGAATGTTGCGGCAGAGGATCTACGTCTTCTGCCTCCACTTATTAAAGAGATGGATTCTAAAATGGCAGAAGTACCAAACAATTCAAGACTACCACCCGAAGGTAATGGAAAAAAGAAAGATTGATCGGAAATGCGGAAAGTTATGACTCCAATATAATCGGCCCATGGCTTCCTTTTACACAAATTCGCAGTCATTACCAACGATAAATTGTCCTTAGCCTTAAATATATAACTTGCAATTTCGTTTTCCACTGTTCCTGTAAGAGAATTATTGACGCAAAGGTAACGGCCCCGACTTACGAGTTGTAGGTTGCGGATTCAAACCCAGGCAAGTGCTTTACTTTTTGTAATATATTCATCACTACTGCTCTCAAAACGGTGAAAGAAGACATCGTGAGGAAACTGATATGTCTAAGAACGAAAAAAATCGAAGACAAGTGACATCGCACTAGGCCCGCATGGTGGATTATGGCCAATTCTCTCTCCTAGAGAGGAGGTCTGAATCCCAGCAGAAGGAAAATTATAAGGTTGATTATGGTATAGCAGTATTTCTGACTGCTATATGAAATACCGCTCAAACTCAAACAAACAAAAATGATAAATCTCGGAATGTATTAAGTTGGGCATGCCAAGAAGTCATTAAAGTAAGAAGTTTTACACTTAACCCTAAAACGGCAGTTGTAAAACATAAGTTGAACGCGAAAGCCTATAGTTAAGTTAATCGCTCCTGTAATAACTACACGGCTCTTAAACATCAGGGTATTTCAAAGGAAATAACAGTCGCAAATAACATCGTTAATACCAGTTACTGCTAGAAACAAGTATTAAAATATCAGGTATTGGTATTTAAAGTACCACGCAGTACGCACTAAAAAGACCAAGTACTGGGAACAAATGTAAAGTAAACTTCTCATTGAAAATTTACATTAGCATCAAAATACATGAGTACCAGAATACGCGAAGAGAACCAAAAGGTAATCAAAAAGAAAAAGCGCTTTATATTAAAGCAAAGAATAAGGATGAAACTGGATTTTCCGTTGCTTGCAAAACGCAGCCTAACGACCCCATGGGGAGTCGTACGGTGGTGCCCTAATACCGGCACAATGTATAATACATCACGTGCAATATGCATAACCTTGCATTTATAGTCATACGCTGCTGGACAGTGTAATTGAACTCTACAATGCATGCAATAATACATTACCATTGTAAATGTCTAAATGTAGAGTCAAATGACAAGTTTATTTAAATGGAAATACTTTAAGGACGCTGTATTTGAACCAAAATTGGTCCAAAATATCGGAAAAGTTGGTAAATGTAAATAACAATTGTGCAAAGAATTATTCAAAATAATATAAATTAAACAAAACTTCATCTTTAAAACTTATTCCTGAGTATAAAACTTGGCAATCCGAGAGCTTTCCAGCAAAGCCTTCAGTTAGAACCCCTGAAGGTTGGAAGGTGTTTATATAACCGCACCTGGTACATCCTTATCATCAGCTGTTACGTTGTGGCGCACGAAGAACTCGGCGGAGAGGGCGCAGGGCAGGCCGGCGCCGGCCGACAGCCTGCCGCTCGCCACCACCAACAACATCACCACTACACACCTCATGGTCACCACTGGACAACACTTCAAAACGACTAAAACAAAGTTCTCAAATAAACTCAGTTGTGTGGCACACTCGCGAGCGCGCGTTCGTCGTCGTCGTGTCGACCGGAGAGCGCGGCGCGTGCTCCCTCATCGATGCGCCTTCCCGGACTGACGGACGGAGTGACGGTGCGGCCGCAGCCAATGAGCTCCGCGGCCAGCCGACCGCACCGCGCACAACTTTTATTAGAACTCAAATTAAACGAAGCTTTTTGAATTCCGAAACTGGTATTAATTTAGCGATCAGACAATTATCTGGATGACCTCATGAGCCGTGTAAAATTTTTAAGATGTAAAAACTAAAAAGTTGCTAGAATTGTTAGATTGCTTCGAGCGTTGCGAATTGTCGAATTTTGGTGCGAATCGTAGAATTGATGATTGTCGGAGCTTTTTTATATGATTGTAAAAAGTGTAGGTATAGTAGTAGTTGGTCGTGGTGGTTGATTGTGGCACCGTCGCATGGTGTTCAGAGCGTGGTGGCGGCTCTGCGGCGCTGCGCGCGCACGCTATCGAGCGTCGTCGCCGGCCGCCACTAGTCGCTCGTCCACGGTGACACGTGACGGCTGCTCCATGCTCATATAAATCTTAACTAAACAACTATTTGCACAAGAAGCTGCTTGTCTTTGAACGTGCTGTCAATCGCTTGCAACGATCATACTTGGACGATGAAAGAACTTCTCTTTGATAGCGGGATTGTTACTGAACATTTCCGTAAAAGATTTTAAAGAATACTTACTTCAAAAGAAACATCCGGTTTTCCTTAAAACTGTTACCGAGCAAACCTGTTTAAGGTTATAATAACATAAAATCAGTTAAAATAAAACGCTCTTTGAAAAAAACCAACGATACATCTTACGAGTCGTTAAATTTTTCTCACAATTAATTCAAAACAATTGACAAATTAACCATGAACTCTCAAAACACAACATAGACAAAGTAATTAAAATTTATTTCATCAAAATAATCAAGTTAACAACTTCTTAATCGTAAAAGTTACGGCTGCATCATAAATAGTTTATCTTTCATCTACATAGCTCACCTAATGTTCTGAGATATGACGAATATAATGAGGCAGGCATGCTTCGAATGCCGAACGGAATAATTAAACGTTCTAAAAGCCACAATTTCCAATGTCAAGGATGGACTCACGACCTGCATACGAAACTATAGTCTCTATGGTCGAACCAACCTTCTTATTTTAACCTTTTTTGTGTCCATAGACAATGGTAGAGCGTCGAAACTGACCCATTCGGATGATGAATGCTTGGAGATGGCATATTTTTAATTTATCACCTATAGATAATCCAGGTACGTTCATTGAGGCTCTTTGGTCGTTTCGCCGCCCGCCGCGCCGCTATTGTTAGCGATTGGCTGCTGGATAATGCATAAGCGACAGCGATATATGCTTATGGAAGAGAAGATTAAAATTATGAGATTTTTTAAAGTATTTTAGGACATATCCATGTATATGTCGTGGCCAGATGTTAAAAATTAATCACTTTATGATATATGGCCAAGTGAAACTAACCAGATCGTTTTCTAAACGTTAGTTTGATGACATTATATGAATCCTTGTTTGGGCTACTTTCTTTATACCTTTTATCATCATTGAAATCCTACATCAATGATATGGTCAAACGAGGATTGACATATCATCAAATGTTAACGTTTAAACGATCTGGCCAGTTTTTGTTTAACGTGGGAATTCATCAAATAACTGCTCCCGCTCTGGGTAGAACGGAAGGGAGTGTCAGAGTTTTACTGAAAAATCTTGAGGAAACCGGCTCGTGCTAAAACCAAAAATTCGAAGACATGTGACACCTACCAACCCACACTGGAGCGGCGTGGTGGATTATGACCCATTCTCTCTCCTAGAGAGGAAGCCTGAGTCCCAGCAGTGAGAACATTATAAGGCCGATTATGCTTATGCTTACCCTCTAAGAGGATGAATCGGGGATCTAAAGTTTATATAAGCCGAGCGGCGACGAAGCCGCTGGTTGAAGCAACTAGTACTTATATAATAAATTCTGACCACACCGACATAATTACAGTTTTCCGTTAATTTGGAGTTCCAATTAACACGCTTAACGGATTGGTTATCACAGTTATCGATCGACACCTTCAGCGTGTGTTTTAATAATTAACTTAACTAAGTAAGTAAGTTATAAGTATTCCTTTTCGAAGGTCGCTTAGCGTTGTAATTAGCGATTATTATAATTACCCATACTGTGAAAGCCGATTACTAGATCTTTTTTTTTTGGGTAAGTAAGTATGCTGTACTATTGAAATTATTATAATTATTTACTTTTTATTTATTTCCGTCTATATTTATTGTCATCATCATTTTAGCAGAAAGACTTTCACTATTGAAAATGGCTCTCCCCCAAATGTTGCCACAATGACCGGTCCTGTGCATCTTACTGTTGGTCTTTTTATTCAATTGCAGCTGCATATTTCTGCATCACACTAAGGTCGACTGATAAAAAATCCACTTTTGTACAGTGTTTTTTTGACTAGTGCATAAACTTTTTATAAATAGTTTTTGCCAGCGGCTTAGCCCGCGTGAAACTAAGTTTCTTCCTACCAACTTTGGTTTTTAAAATTTACCCCTAAAGGCATTCCTTAATTCATAAAACCCCAAGCGAAAGCCGGCTCTCGCGCTGCTTTTGTCTTATTATTGTGTCTCTAATTGACGGTTTTTTTTTAATCTGTTACAAACTAGTACTTGACTGCGATCCCGCTTGATGGTAAGCAGTGACGCAATCGTTGATGGTGAGGTGTGGTGAGGTGCACTAATTTATTAAGAGCCTATTATAATACGGTATTTGAAAGGTTAATCCTAATCATCATTTGGAGTGAATTTTGAAAAATCCAGTCTTAGCGCTCGCCTACGTCATTTATAAAAGTAAGCCTTGTGCATTTCACACTCCTAGTCCCAGTAGTTTTGGCTGTACTTTGTGATATGTGAGTCAGTCAGTTTTTCCTTTTTATAGATAAATATGACAAAGTAATCTCGAAATTATCCAAGTCGTAAAAACCATGTAAAGCAAAAACGGATTGCTAGTTAAGAAAAAAAACCTGCCCAATATCGCTCATCGATTGCACCACGCATCAGTATATTTATGTGGTCCCAAACTCCCGGACTACAGTCCTCACCGGCCATAGAATTCGACTGTTACTCTGTTACTGGTAATAAAAGGGACGTCTCATTTATTATTGACAAATATTTCGCGCTGAAAAAACTATTGTACCCAAACGGAAGGCGCCACATTCTAAACTTTATTGTGTATATCATACGTATGGGATACTTTGGCGGTATACTTTTATGGATTAAATAATAAAAGGCAGGAAATGATATCAATTCTTCAGTGAGTCGCGAACGGAGGCATTTCTCGAGTGCGTTTATGTCTTTTGTATGTGAGTGCCCCGGCGCATCCTTAGATGTAATATTGCATTCATTGTGAATGACTCCTTGAGAACTGTGAGTGGGTAATGTATTTTATATATGTAGTTTGTTGGTGGTATTAATGATGAGATTTCTGATAGGCTTAGATAGACAAATAAAGATGGACTATCTAGGATAATTTTAGGAATTACTAATTAGTAAGTATTAATTAATATTTACATTAAATCTAATTTCTTAAATGAAAAAATCGGTTATTTATCGTAAATGCCATTTCATTAAAGTATATTTTTACAGACTTTAGGTAAAACAAACATAGATAAAAATTTAAATAAATATGGTATGAAAACTCATTCCAAAAAAAAATGTGCATTCAAAAATATCATCTTCATTATACCTTTTCATTATCCGACCTCTATACCAAAACCCTAATAAATTGTTATCAAATTAAACGGTTCCCATATATTAAACATTAGAATCGCGTGAGACGTGTCGCTTCATGTCGACACAAGTCTAAACGATTAGCACTGGCCGGCGCAAGCGCATAAAAACTTTTTGAAGAAAAAAATAAGTTGAGAGAAAAAAAAAACGAACCGTACACAATGGCGGGTGATACCGTGAAAAATGTTCACAAATAAAACAAGTCTTAGATCACCCGGGAAGCGGTTACACGGTGCTCGGTACGTGTGAAACGTGGACACTTGGTATTATAGAGATGCTGAGGATTTTAGAATTAAGTAGGTGTCTTAAACGGAATAATTAAGACGACAGCATATGCTGTTTTGGAGGTATGCGGAACAGAGAGTAAAGTCCCGCAAACCTCCATTGAAAGGGAAATCTTCTGGCCTGACGGGTGCTATATCTGGTCGACAACTGCGCGGTAGATGATTTCGGGCTGTTCTATATGTTCAAATCTTACGGAGAGAAATATAGATGTCGCTACACTGTTACCGATACCCATTTTTATAACATACATAACTTAATCAACCTTATAATATTCCCACTGCTGGGACTCAGGCATCTTCTCTAGGAGAGGGAATTTGTATGATAATTTTTTTTTTCTTTGAGTACAGAGAGTGATGGAAGTTCCTTAAAGAACAAATTTTGATTATAACTAGACCACACCCATTTGAAAAGCAGTAATTTCAGAAGCATTGAAGTCTTAATTATCAAATTCAACTCTTGAGACTAGATAACCAGTTTCACAAGTCGCCTGTCCCACAAAAATTGTAAGAAATTATAACTAAACCCCACTAAAACATTCATGAATCAAACGATCATCTAACGCTCCTTGCCAATCAAACTTAGCTAGTTAAGTGGCAAGCTGTGTGGCACCCACCACGCATCCGCAAACACGCCACGTCATCATTCACCTTCAAACACAGACCCTGATGAGCTCACAATCACCTCTCAATGCTAATGGGTTGCTCCAAACCTTACCTGATCATCCGATTCATTCCCTTACTCGACAACTTCGGACCAATTAATCATTCGACAACGGAGCTTCAATTTTTGACAACTAAAGGAATTTTAATCGAATTCAATACATTGAAAACGATTCCGACATTCTAGTGATTCACAATCGAATAGTTACTCGATGAATGGGGATTTTAAACCTTTTGTAGCGGTGTGCTTGGGCAATTTGATTCGTGCACAAATTAAATATTATGAATACTTTTTTTTATAATTGGATACGCATTGAAACATTCTCGTCAGATATATTTGTTTGCTTTACACTTGGTTTTCTTGATTGATTCATTATGGATACCACTATTGCACATATGGAGTGCGGAGTGAGGAGTGTTTTATTAACCGACTTCAAAAAGGAGGAGGTTCTATGTATAGCTGAATGCATTTTTTTTATGTAGATATGTTCACCGATTTCTCGGTCAATTGTGGACCGATTTTGAAAAAAAATTTTTTTATTGAAAGGTTATGCTTCCAAGTTGGTCCCATAGAAATATTGTTATAATCTGATAATGAACTTCGAAGATATGGAACGGAACTTCTCATAGGATCACAGCAGAACTGTCGTAACAAGTAAAATTGCTTTGTTTATACGTGTAGTCGACAATTGACTGAAAGAAGGGGGAGGGGATATATCGAACTGGTCTGATGATGAAGCTGAAAAGTAAAAAAAAAATACAACCGACTTCAATGTAAACAAAAAACACTACAAAGTGCACTACAAACGGAAGTCAGTGTTAATTAACGAAGACACAAAACTATCATAGAAACACCGACTTCCGAAATTAAAGTTATTTTTTATGGAGATACTGACTGACTGACTGACATGTCAACGCACAGCCGAAACTACTGGGACTAGGAATGTGAAATTTTGCACACAATTTCCTCTTAATGCTGGGCACTAAAAGATGTTGTAAAATACACCCCCTAACGGACTGAAACGGGACCCCCGTTTCAGCCCGTTAGGGAGTGTATAGTTAAAAAGAAATAAAGTTCGTATGGAGAAACATTCACGCGAGCGAAGCCTCTGGCAGAAGTTAGTTGAAAAATATTTCTTTATTTACAACGGTCGTCAAGTTGTAAAACATTAAAAAGCCATCGAGATCACTTCAATACTTTTGGAGAGACAAAAACAAAGTGAAGTTGGTCCGACAAAAGCCGGTCGCATAAAAAAGATATTATTACGGTGAATTTTTCCTTGAAACTGTGTCAGTGCACTCCAATGCAAAAAAAAACAGGATACATTGGTGAAGTGGAGGAAATTAACAACGAATTTGTTGGACCAGGTGGTCTGTAGATTAAAAAATATCTTCTTCAGTACCTACACACTTGAAAACCCGCTCTTATCCGCGCTAGTCACCAGCCAGTTCCTGTTTATTTATTTCTTCGTAAGTGTATTGAAAAACTTCATTTGATACACGTTGCAATTTGTCACTGCAGCTCTCGGCTCCATGACACGTTCCGCCTCAATCGCTATGACAAAGTTACCACTTGTATCAAAATAATCATGTTCGGGTCCTATAAAAGTCAAGCACGTGTCGATAAGATTAGATAAAATGGTGGTATGCATACACGTAAACAAATAATACCACTAACCACACTCATTTGAAACCACATTAACACTAATATCAGCAGTAGTTACGAGGAACGAGCACGAGAATGGGAAACTACTCTCATATGGATAACAATCCATATTCCTTTCCCACCTTATATTGTTCCCACAGAAGAGGGATCACTTCATTAGTAAAACAGACTCTCAATAGGCCGGAGCTTCTGAACAAGCTACTATACTTCACGTCAGAGCCCGCATAGGGGCCATGGTTGACTGTTATTTACGTTCTTCTATTGTCAGGTTAACTGCCTCATTAATAAGATTTTTTGGCGGAATTTCTTCCAGTAAAGTTCAGTGTCTGTTTTAATTATTTTAAAATTGATTTTAGTTATTTCATCAGCACTGCTCACAAAACGGTGAAGGAAAACATCGTGCGGAAACAGCATGTCCTGTCATTCCCTCTTCTAGAGAGGAGGCCTGAGTCCCAGTCTGGGAACATTAAAACGCTAATTAGGCTTGTGTTATGCTATGTATAATTCTTAGAGAATATTGTGATGTAAAATTGATAGAATAGAAGAATAGAATAAACTTTATTGTACACCAAAAACAACAACACAACAACAACTGGACAATATGAAGATTTATTCTCGGTAAAATTGAGCTGAGAATTATTGTAGTATTGACTATCACTCGCTGTGATAGTCAATACTACAATAATTCTCAGCTTACCGAGAAGGCTGACCCGATACATTTGCTGCCAAATACTGCAAAAACATTGTGGTACATCCGCGTTCTAATGGAACTCAAAGTAATTTAAGCTGAAAAAGTTCTAAACTTAACACTAGGTAAATTTACAAACCGTGCGTAGCAGAAAAAAAAACTCATTAATATGTGAAGCATACTGAAAATCTCTGGATCTGGTCTCTTCAATAAAAGAATGAAAAAACAATTCTATAATTCGAAAATGGAACTCTTTGCGAACATGTTACTTTTTAATTTGCTAGAATATCATTTGTTTTTTGTGGCGTCCTTTTAAAGATTGTGTGTTGCTATCAAAATGAATTTAACTCGTGAACATTTTCGTTCAATGATTTTTATGATTTTCGTTGTGGCTTAACTTAAATTAACTTGGCTTAGTCAACAAGAGAGTTGCCACAGACTTCAATTAACATTTGGTGATGAAGCACCATATCGCAGCTCTGTGTATTCGTGGTTTGGAGAATTAAGACGTGGACGTGATCATCTCTATGACAAGCTAAGTGAAGGTCAGCCGACGACTGCGGTTACAGACTCGATTATTGACACTATACGACAACTTATTGATACTAACAAAAAATTACATGCCAGCAAATTCGTCATTGGTTAGTCATTCGAATGAGCCAAGTGCAAAACATTTAATTTGTACTATCTGAAGGTTCCGAAGCTTTTCACTCGATGGATACCACATGACTTAACGGAGGACCAGAAACGACTGCGTGTCCAGTGGTGCCGTAAAATGATAAAAAAGTTTAATAGAGGACAGTCATTGGCTGTCTATAATAAACAGGGGACAAAACCTGGATGTACTACTTTGAACCCATAGATATCCGTAGGGGCCCAGCAGGGTCGAAGCCTACTAGGGCCAAGGGTCTGTTTCCGAAAGAGAGGCTCGGCCCCGGTATGAAATGCAACGAAGGAAGGGGTGGGTTTTTTAGTCAGTAAGAGTCTGACACTGTCTCCCGCTCCGCCCAAGGGCGGGGGATGTCATCTGGATGATTCTTACCCGCCGAAAAAAAAAACCAAGTTACTTTGCAATCGTCATGGTAACGACAGTGAAAACCAATACAAGTCCTCAGATTCCAAAACAGTGATACCGAACACGACATTCCCAAGTCTCGGCGACTGCCACAACTCGTCGAAGCGCCATCGACGCGCGACATTCTGACATCGACGTCTTTTGTTTTTCGTTGCGATTTGACGCAGTCGCCAATCGCGATTGCCACGAGTTACGACCAAAAGTATGGCGTGCTGTGGCCCTAACTCATGGAGATGTTTTGTTTGATGCTACCGAACAAAGGCGCACTTTATTTAATATTCTTTTTATTGCTCTTTCTAGAGATCTGCACATACATATGAATAAACGGAACCCTTATTATTAACAGATCACTTCTGAGATCTGTCTGTGAGCAATTGGGTTGCGACAGACTGACATACAGACAGACGGACAGACAACGGAGTCTTAGTAATAGGGTTCCGTTTTACCCTTTGGGTACGAACCCTAAAAAGTTGAAGAGGAAGTCCGACTCGCACTTGGCCAAATATATAAACTCGCCAGTTTATTGCCCTTTTAGAAGGCTTACCCTTATTTGTTTTAATTGCGAGAAAAATATTTATGCTACAATTCAGCGATTATGAGATTATGCTTCGGGTCGAGTGCTGTTTGTTCGCCCTGATTTATATTCCGATATCATATTTTAATATTACGCTACAATAATTTATTATACACAAATGAAGGTATATTTTTCAGGGTTACTCATGAATATTACTTGACCTGGTTTTGTATTATTCATACTGAATGTAATACTTCAGCATTCGTGAGACAGAATTAAGTATTATTTTGTTCCTGAATGTATTTCTAACTCAAACAATTAGTTGCAGATGTCACAAAACCTAGGTATTTTAAGGGTGGTGACCGAGTGGTGACGACCCCGATTTACGAGTTGTAACTCGTAGATCGCGGGTCCAAACCCAGCCAAGCGCATTACTTTGTGCAATTTAATTCATCACCACTGCTCTCAAAACGGTGAAGGAAAACATCGTGAGGAAACCGACTTGTCTTAGAGACCAAAAATTCGAAGACCTGTGACATTCACCAAACCGCACTGGGCCCGCGTGGTGGATTACGGCCTATTCCCTCTCATAGAGAGAGGAGGCCTGAGTCCCAGCAGTGGGAATATTAAAATGCTGATTATGCTATGCTATAACTTTAAAAACGTTGTCCTACGGTAGAAATATCTCCTGTACCAGGTGTGTTCACAAACATGTAAACTGACATACATTGGAGGTCCATCTCAGGCCTTTCAAATATTTATTCTATGCGGGATCTAACCCACGACCAGCAGCGCACACCAGCCATTAACTCAACCATTACGCGTGCCGTCAAATAATGAACACACTAAACATATCACCTGCTGAACATTCAGTCAAAATAAACAAGAACTAGTGTTGTACTGACACTAGTTTTCACGGCTGAAACCAAAACCCGAACTTTAATAAAAAGTCATGTTTTCGTGAGGGAAAATTAGTCAATCTTAGTCAGTCTCTCATTATTTTAAAATCACTTATACGAGCTGACTCGGCAAACGTTGCGTTGTTCTGCCATATAAATTATCAAAGAAAAATGGGGCGTGAAAAATCTGTAACACACACATGATACAACCTCCACCCTAAGGTGCCACAGTTCCACCGGCGGACATGATCTGATCACTCTATCATCGCACCTAAATGAATGGCAGCCGCACAGTTGATATATATCAGCTGTGTCGACTCCACACATAACGCTACCTCTTCAGACCCATCCTCGATCAATTCTCGCCTTCAGCTCGGCTCTAAATCCCGCCTCAGCGGTAATCACCAACATTGCACACTTTAATCAAAATCAAAACATTTATTTCAAATAGACCATTTACAGGCACTTTTGAATAGTCAAATGTCGGTCAGTCCAAGAAAAGTGAAGCTAAATTGCACGTTCCAAAGAGTAGGTCTCTATGGAGAAGAACGTGCAAGAAACTCCATGGACACTCTTTTAAATCATATTATGTGTTACATATAATGCTTGGTTACATATTACTTGTTGCTTCTATCATGTGAGCACAATGTCGATAATAAAATAAAAATGTAAAATAATTAAAAGATAGAAACTGAATTAAGCCACTGGCAGCTAAGAGATGACCAGTCCCATCTGACGGCACCCGTTCACGAGCATGACGCGTGCATCAGCCCCACTCAGCTCAACCATTTTGAAGGGAACTGAACGACCCAATAACACGTGCCACCAACAGCGAGACATTTGAGTGAACATGACAAACTCTCAACTGCCATGCCCGTAATGCCAAAAAAAAAAAAAAAGTTGTAACCTAATAAAAATGCTCCATGGTGCTTCACATTCACAAACTTAAAAAAAGTGCTTCTACATTATACAATGCAATTGTGTCTTTCAAATTAAAAAAATAATAATATTAGTTTCCAACTAATCAACTAATTAGTACGCCCTAGTGGTAGTGGAGCTGGACCAGCATTGAGCCAAGCATTTTTATCTTGAATATAATCCTCCAACTTATAATATGCTTGCCTGCATAGTGTGCGTTTAATACAAGATTTAAATTTCGTTTCATTGAGTTCTAATATTTGGGGTGGTATTTTATTATAACATTTCAAACAGTACCCCATGAAAGAAGAGGCCACTTTAGCCAGTCTGAAACCTGGTTGAACTAATTGATCCCTATTTCTTGTAACATAATTATGTCTATCGCCTCTTTTGGTAAAAAGATGAAGATTTTTTCTAACATACATGATGTTTTCATAGATATATTGATAAGGTACCGTCATTATGTTAATATCTTTAAACAGTTCCCTTAAAGAAACGCACCGGCGGAGATTGTAAATAGCTCTGATGGCTCTTTTCTGTAATATAAAGATTGACTCGATGTCTGCAGCCCGTCCCCATAGTAAGATACCGTACGACATGACACTATGAAAATAACTAAAATAGACTAGTCTAGCGGTATCAACATCCGTAAATTGGCGGATTTTTCTAACAGCATATGCAGCTGAGCAAAGCCGCCCTGCAAGAGATGTTAAGTGAGGACCCCATTGTAGCCTTGAGTCAAGTGTAATCCCCAGGAAAATCGTTTTATCAACAAATTCTAGTTTTTCATTATTCAATACAATGTCACAATCACTACTTTTGACATTCGGTAAGGAAAATCTTATGCATTTAGTTTTTTTCCCATTTAGAACCAGATTATTAGCAGTGAACCAGTTTTGAACCTGCAATAGGGCGCTATTTTCGTTGTCAAGATTGTTAGTCTTTCTATTTATCTTAAAAATCAAAGAAGTGTCGTCAGCAAACAACACCATATTAAGTTTATTTTGGAACAAATTGGGTAAATCATTAATATAAACCAAAAACAAAAAAGGACCTAAAATTGAACCTTGGGGCACCCCCATTTCAACATTCAATCCCGACAAATTGACACCGTTTATTTGCACTAATTGCTATCTATTATTCAAATAAGATTTTAATAAGCTTAACGCTGCATTGCCTAGTCCGTAATGCTTGAGTTTCAGAAGCAATGTTTCATGAACTACACAATCAAACGCCTTAGATAGGTCGCAGAAGATGCCTATAGCATCTTGTGCTTCTTCCCACGCATTAAAAATGTGTTTTAGTAAGGAAACACCCGCGTCAGTTGTACAACGTCCTTTGGTGAAACCATACTGTTTATCATGTAGGATGTTATTGGAGTTATAATGTTTGGATGCTATAATTATTAGTGTCTCTACTATTCCCGGATTTAAAGAGTGGTATCACTTTACTATATTTCATTAGATCTGGAAAGACTCCTTGATCTATCCACAAATTAAATATTAAAGCCAAGTACGGCGCTATAGTCTCAATAATTGAGGTACAAACTTTGATAGACATACCCCATAGATCTTCTGTCAATTTAATCTTGATTTCTTTAAAAGCTTTTATTACTGTTATGGGGTTTATATGTTTAAAGTTAAATTCAGTCGAACAGGCTGCAACGTTCGCCTGTAATAAACCAAAAGCATGCGATGGCGACGAATTTAGGGCTTCAGTAGTTTTAATTGGTATATTGGTAAAGAAATTTACAAATTCTTCTGCAACTAGTTTGTTATCGCTAATAAGACCATGATGAGTCTCCAATGTGTAATCATTATTATTTCTTTTGTTTCTGTTGGTTTCATTATTTATAATATTCCAAACCGTTTTTTTTTTTTTATCTGCTGTTTTAACTTTGTTGCTAATGTATAAGGCCTTAGCTGCCTTACAAGTATTTTTAAACATTTTAGAATAAGTAGCAACATATTTATTAAAAGTTTCAGTGTTAATAATAGGCTTAAGGCCATACAACTCGAAAAGTCTTTCCCTACTTATTCTGATTCCTTTAGTTGCCCAGTCACTAAATCTAAACTTAGGGCAGATAGTTTTAGTTTTTTTCTCAAACGTCTGATTAAACTCCTTTTGAACTACTGAAAAAAATTTTTTATACAAAATATTACCATTGTTTTTTGCAAGGTTCCAATCACCCAACCTGCTGGTTAAAGTGCTATTAAATTTATTTAGTTTACCGGATGTTACAGGTCTGAATTGTATCTGCACTTGTTGTATTGGTAAGTTGGATTCAAATGTTACCATTAGGCCGCTATGATCAGAAGGCAGATAATTTACAATGGCTTTTTCTAAATACTTGCAGCAACAAAAAACATTAACGATACATGTAGCAGTAGTTGCCGTTGTTCGAGTTGGTTCAATAAACACATTTGATAAATTAAATGATTTGAAAAGATTTAATAATCTACTGCTATCTGAATTATTTTCTTTTTTATAACAACATAATATGTACGCATACAAACTGAACGATTTCGTTTAATTAATTATTAATTTTGTTACAATTATAGTCCAGTCAAATAAGATAAAAAAATTGGGTTAAGGTTACATAAAATCGTACCCATCTGAAAATGGTGTTGTTCTGTGTGTGAAATCTAAAAAGTCCTCATCGATCCGATACCTCGAAAAAACATCGCAAAAAACTTGTTTGTGACCTTTGATCCCGAATACTGTAATTAGAGACTCAATAGACAGACAATGAGAAAACGAACGCCAGCGTTCGCTCGGGGTTCAATTTTTTTTTTTCTTCTGGATGTCGGATCAATGAGGACTCTTTAGATTTTATTTTTTAATGTGTTTTGAACAATCCTACTAATTTTCAGCTGGGTGTAAATTTTTTTTTTAGCTTTTTACAAAAATTAACACCCAGGTGGACTAATTATTTCTGTTTCAGTTTCCATCGTAGTATCAACTATATGCCAGCCAAAACTATAACTAAAACGAAAATCGTTTTTATGGCGAAACTGAAACTGAAATTTCGGTTCAACACTAACAAGATGGTGTGTAGATATACATGACACAGACACCTCCCCAAGGTGCCACAGTTCCACTAGCTGACATGATCTGATTACTCTATCATCGCACCTCAACGGATGGCCGCCATATAATTATAACGCTGCTTCATCAGATCTATCCTCGCCCGAGTCTAAATACTGCCTCAGCGGTAATCACCAACATTGATTAATAAAGAATCTCTTATTATTTATTTATTATTTATTATACGCTTTATTGTACACCATTACATATACAAAAAGGAAACTAAAACTAAAACACATACATACAATGGGCGGCCTTATCGCATTCCGCGATCTCTTCCAGGCAACCTGGAATGGACAGTAATTGCCTGGACAAGAAATGGGGCTGTCGTTGGTATGACAAACTAGAGTTACACATATATATTATAATATATACACAGATATATACATTTGCTGTATAAAACATCCATAGATATATACATATGCCGCATAATAGATACATAGATAGATACATATGCCGTATAATAGATACATTAATACATACATAATTATTGAAGACTATCGATATTCACAGCGACAGATAATGTTCCTTAACGAGTCCTTTAAAAATAGGCAACGATTGAGCGCGTTTAATTGTGTCTGGCAATCCATTCCACAGACGAGCAGCCTGGACAGTAAATGATTTGTCAAAGAACGCCGTGGTATGGATTGGCAATTTAAGTCGCAAGTTTTCTGATGATCTAAGCAACTTTGTGTGTGAGTTGCAGAGACTCTCAAAACGTTTTTTAAGGTAAAGAAAAAGCGTGAAAGGGGAAAAGAGGATATTATACAGAAGAATATGAGCATTCCGGCGAAGGCGAATTGGCAACCACTTGAGCTTTACACGAAATTCGGAAACGGGTTCTTATTTGCGCAAACCATTTGGTTTATGAATCTTATACAAAAATTTTGAAGCCGCTCAAGTTTATCCAGTTACTCTTGAGTGAGGTCAAGATAGCTGGCATCAGCATAATCAAGGATGGGAAGAAGAAGTGACTGTGCAAGCGCAATCTTGGTGGCAGTCGGTAAGAAATTACGAAGTCTTCTCAAAGATGCAGCAGAAGCGAAAAATTTACGGCTGACTTCTTGTAGCTGGGCAGTCCAGGAAAAGTTTTTGTCAATGAATATCCCCAAGTTCTTAACTTTATCACTAAAGGGAATTACGGAGTTGTCAAAAGAGACTTGGGAAAGAGTCGTCCAGTCAATCCTAGAAACCATCCTTGAACTGCCCACCACAATAATCAGCGTCTTTATAGGGTTAACTGAAAGACCAAACTTTTTACTCCAATCGCATATGCGGGCCAGATCACGGTTGATGGTGATAATAGCCTCAGACAATTTTCCAAGAGGTGCTCGCGAGTAAATTTGTAGATCGTCTGCATACAGGTGGTAGGAAGAAGTTAGTTCATTGGAAATAGAGTTTATAAAAACTGCGAAAAGTAAAGGGGATAACACGCCACCCTGCGGCACCCCGGCAGAAGTACTACACCAGGAAGACAAGGTCTCTCCGATGCAAATACGTTGCCGGCGACCGTGCAGGTAACTATGAAACCAGTTAATCACCGATGGAGATATATTAAGAGAGCATAGAATACCAAGCAAAACATCGTAATCGACAGTATTAAAGGCATTACTAAAATCAAGCAATGCCAAGACCATTAAATTACTGCTTTCCATGGCTGATCTTATATCATCCGTGATATTGAGAAGCGCTGTAGTTGTGCTATGATCAGGACGGAAGCCGGACTGAAAGGGATTAAGGAGATTATGTTTGTATAGGAAAGTACTTAATTGATTGTGGATTAACCGTTCAAGGACTTTGGAAAGGAAAGGTAGAATGGATATTGGACGGTATTCAGAGAAGGATGAGGGATTGGACTTTTTAGGTAAAGGAATGCTTCTTAATGAAAGATGTTTTGACAACATAATTTGAACGCTTACAAAACTGTACGATTTCTACGTTTATTTAATTATATATTAATTTTGTTACAATTGATTTTGTTTCGGTTTCGAACGTAGTAGGTGTGAGTTGTATGACAGCCAAAACTGAAACGCCGAAATTCAGTTTCATGCCGAAACCGAAACCGAAATTTCGGTCCAACACTAACAAGAAGATCTACACATAAATGACACCGACACCTCCCCAAGGTACCATAGTTCCACCGGCGGACATGATCACTCTATCATCGCACCTCAATGGATGGCCGCCATATATCTGCCGCGTCGGCTCCGCACATAACGCTGCTTCATCAGATCCATGTATACTGAATAATAGTGTGACCGATTTAATGTAAGCTGTTTGGAGATCCTGTTTACAACGGTGAGTTGGAACTATAGATATGTTAATGTAAATTAACTTATTAGTTCTTTGGAATGAAGTATGAGCTAGACTCTCTCGATACTTTTAAGGTTGGTATGTATGTTATTTTCAATTTCATTAGGCGAGTACTAGTGAAAAGAGGGTGAGGAATCCTTTGTCGTACACTAACTTACGCATGTAGTTACATCGCACTAACATTATAAAAGCGAAAGTTTGTGTGTATGTTTGTTACTTCTTCGCTCAAACGGCTGATCGGGTTTCGATGATATTTGGTACTCAGGTAGACCATGTCCTGATATAACACACGGTAGTAGTTTTTTTTTTATCCCGGTAGTATCATCCATTCATCCCTTAGGATAGATATTTAGTTTTCAACTATCATGAGCGAAAAGCCATTATAAGTGGTGGTTTAGATATTATTTATCTTATAGTTTTATTATTTATCTTCTAATTATATTATTTATTAGTATAATTTTATTATTTATCTCATAATTTGAGCTGTGTTTGAGTGACTAGCTGCAGCGTTGCTTTTGGCGTGTTCGATTCCTACAGATAAAGAGTTGTTCCGGTTGTGGGTATTTGTGTATGTGTACATTGTAATATTTGTAAATGCTCCTACGATACAGAAGTAATTCCTCGAGTAGAGAAACATTTAATAAAATCTTATGATGATCATTCAAATGACCCCTCCTCCCCCATCCTTATTGATTGATTGATCGATTGAGAGGGTTTGTCAGACTTTCACTGACTGAAACCCACCAGTGCTCCTTCAGTTCGTTCTAGGGCCACGGTGCGCAGTCATGGACACCTGAGGCTACTTTAAAACAACAACACTACTATACTGACTATACGGTTGAGTAATTAGCTGCGCTGCGTGTCACGAGTTCGATTCTCGCACGGAAAAAATATTTGTGTCGTCTACAGATAACTTAATCGTTCCGAGTCAATTCAATTCAATTCAATTCAATTCTTTATTGCTATATCACATGTGTTACATAAGATGACAAAATAGTTATATAAGTGCACATGGACGGGTTGTCGGGCACAGCAGTGTCATACATGAAGTAGGTAGAAATACAATTATTTGGGAACAAAGTTAAAACATAGAGAAAAACAAAAGTCGAATGTCTTGTAAAGCGAGTTTACATATTTGTGAATGGGCCCACGATACAGGATTAACTCCTAGTGTAGGACAAGGTTTAAAATAAAATTTGGCAAATGTAAGTTGTACCTATTTACAGGCGTCGTCAAAAAAGGCATAATTAAATAAAACGTCAAATGAATTCGCAGGTAAACAACAAAGGAACTTTCTCAGAGGTTAAGCAGATCTTCCACGGCTCCAGGCAAGGAAACTCTTGGAATCTTGTTGAGAATTCATCAACTTTTACAAACTAATTAGGTACACGCGGCCTACACCTGGCCGCGGGAATACTTACCTTCGCGAAATATACTGCGCGGTATGCTAATTAAGTATTTATTTATAACACGAGAAATTGTGGTAATTTACAACGCAGTTTGAGGCGATGAGGCTGTGGGCTCCGGTTGGTAACTAATTAATTCATTATGCTCTGCCTAAAAAGAATGGGAACATTCCCTTCACTTAGCTAGAAAGAAGGCCTGAGTCCCAGCAGTGAGAAAAATATGCAACAATATTTTTAGTTTCTGTGAAACCTGTATTTATAGTTTTTTCAGAATCAGTAACTAAATGGATTCCATTAGTTTTTACACCATGTTATATTTATTCTTATTTGACTGGCCTATTGGTCTAGTGGTTAGTGGCCCTGACTGCTATGCCGAAGGTCGTGGGTTCGATTCCCACCCAGGAAAAATGTTTGTGTGATGACCACAATTATTTGTTCTGTGTCTAGGTGTAATTTATCTATAATATGTATGTATTTAGAAATATATAAGTATGTCTATCAGTTGTCTAGTACTCATAACACAAGCTCTGCTTAGTTTGAGACTAGACGGCGTTGTGTGATAGTTGTGGAAAATTATAAAAAAAAATAAAAAAAAATTATAAAATTCTTAAAAATATTTAAAAAGGTCCCAAGTTGGACACCACCGAAAATAAGTATAATACATATAAGTCACGGCAGTTCATAGCGAACATTAAGCGCCAGCAAACAGCTGGGCGCAAGTGCAAAACAACCGCCCTCAGTCGCCTTGATGGCCCGGTGACTATGTATTTTTGCTGAACTTTGTGATTTTTAATGATACGGTTTTCAGGTCGGACAGGTCGTGTAACTAATTAGGCTTAGGCTAGAAAAACTCTGGAAATGGTAGTAAACTACGTAATTTGCACTGTGTTTCAGAAAAGTGTACAAAACTGTAGATTATGTGCCTAACTATTGTTAGTAATTTCATCATCAAACCCCTATTTTTAACGAGGAAAATCGTCTTGAATGTTCTCCGTTTCGGAGGGAAAAGGGGGAATGGTATGTTACACTAACACTGATTGAAAGCAAACGATGTTTAATATCATCACATTTTTTTTATATTAAGTTAGACATTAGTACATTATCGGTATTTAGAGATTTATCTTAAGAGAGCCGAGGACGGTAATCGCCAATATTCACGTGTACCTATCATACGACGTTTTTCGACACACTTGAGAAGATTAATTTTACAAATTAATTAATTATTGCTTTATCAGCAAAACTGTTTTTTAGGGTTCCGTAGCCAAATGGCAAAAAACGGAACCCTTATAGATTCGTCATGTCTGTCTGTCTGTCGGTCTGTCTGTCTGTCTGTCTGTCCGTCCGTATGTCACAGCCACTTTTTTCCGAAACTATAAGAGCTATACTGTTGAAACTTAGTAAGTAGATGTATTCTGTGAACCGTATTAAGATTTTCACACAAAAATAGAAAAAAAGCAATAAATTTTGGGGGTCCCCATACTTAGAACTGAAACTCAATTTTTTATTTTTCGCAAACCCATACCTGTGGGGTATCTTTGGATAGGTCTTCAAAAATGATATTGAGGTTTCTAGTATAATTTTTTTCTAAATTGATTAGTTTACGCGAGAGACACTTCCAAAGTGGTAAAATGTGTGTGTGTGATGGTGTGTGTGTCCGTGTAACTTCTAAAATAAGAGAATGATAAAATTAAAAAAAATATATGAATAAGAATAAGAATAAGAATAAGAATAAGAATAAGAATAATTTATTTGTAAACATAGGTGTGTGCGGTGTTACAGATAGCTAGATCCTCCATGTTTTGCCCAGAGGCGTACAAATATATATTGAACATTGTCCGTTTTCATTTAACTTTTGAGATCAAATAAGCTTTAACATTATTTATAAATTCAAAATTAATTGGCACATCATTGCAAATCAAATTAAATTATTTCAATAAATGTCATAGAGTTACATGTCATATTAATACTAATGTCAAATAAAATTTAGGACCATCAAAATAGGTCAGGAGATATGTAATTTCCTTATGTAAACTTTTATAACAATAATAATGTCGTTATTAATAGGCACATGCGTATTATTGCAAATGAAATAAAATAAGTATCGATAAATGTCAAAGAGATTGTGAGTTTCATGTCATATTGATTCTAATGTCACACACAATTCAGGACCATCGTAATGTATCAAAATAGGTTAAGTGATGTGCAAGTTTATTATGTCAATATTTATATAATTAATAGAGTCAATATTAATAGGCAAAAAGTACTCTTGTTCATAAGTGCAGTCTTTCCATGAGTTACCTCGAGTTCTGATTTATTTTTATCGCGTAGTTTTCTGTAGTAGCTTTTAGTGGCTATTTTATATAGTGAAATGTTAGATTTAACAAACACATTTGTTTCGTATATGTATAACGACGGCAAGGTAAGAATTTTTAAACGTTTAAAGAACGGTTGGCAACTGTCAGAGCTTTTTAGGCCACACATAGCCCTGATACATCTTTTTTGGGCTCTAAATACTACTTCTCTATCAACTGAATTGCCCCAGTAAATTACGCCATATCTGAGTGTCGATGCAACATAACCGTGATAGGCTGTTAATATTGATTCTAGGCTAACTATTTTTGATAGCTTATAGAGAACATATGCAAATTTACTAAGTCTTTTACATATTTCGTCTGTCTGGGATCTCCAAGTCAAATTGTTATCGATATTAATACCAAGAAATTTAGTAACAGTAGTTGGTTCAATTGTCGTTCCTAAATAATTAATTTATGATGTACATTACCATGGAAACTATCAACGAAAATTGGTTCGAACGAGACCTAGTGAATAGTTATTTTTAATACGTCATAAATTTAAAAAAATACACTATCATTAAAACATCGATCAAAGTTACAACGAACTACAAGAACTTTTATATTATGTTACTTGCTGCTACGGAACCCTCCATGGGCGAGTCCGACTCGCACTTGGCCGGTTTTTTATTTATTCCAACGCCTGTTAAGGCACATCCCAGACGAGACTGTACACTACATGGAACGAGCCTAAGTAGCCGACGGCGCGTATTGTTCCCCGCGCGTCTCGAGGAGATGTCAGCAAACCGTAGGGGCCCTGCAGGGTCGAAGCCTACTGAGGCCAAAGGTTGTAAGAAAGAGAACCCCGAGGCCCTGGAACGAAGGCAAAGATGGAACTTGAGTGGGTTTTAGTCCGTAAAAGTCTGACACGGGCTCCCGTCTTGCCCAAGGGCGAGAGATGTCATTAGATAATTACCTACCTAAAAAAATAAATAAAAAAAGAGCAGACTGTACAACGATCTCCCCTGAGAGCTTACTACCACCTACAACACAATCCAGTCTATAAAAGGCGCCTGCTAACCGAGGAATAAAATACATTGACATTTTCCTAATATATATTTTATATGTCTGCATATATACCGAGTTTACCACTCTCACCGTCCCGACTTACGAGTTATAGGTCGCGGGCTCAAACCCAGCCAGTCGCATTACTTTGTGTAATTTATTTCATCACCACTGCTCTCAAAACGATGAAGAAAAACATTGTGAGGAAACCAGCATGTCCTAGAACCAAAAAATTCGAAAGGTGACAACCACCAACCCGCACTGGGCCCGCGTGGTGGATTACGGCCCATTCCCTCTCCTAGAGAGGAGTCCTGAGTCCCAACAGTGGGAACATTATAAGGCCGACTATGCTAATATGCGATGCTAGGTACCCGAAAAACAAACAATGAATTGCTTTTCATTGCTAGATCATGTAAAAGATCATGATACATGTCGGTTCAAGACAGCTGTGTCTTTTTTCCGTTTTTTAAATTGAGAATGTCAGTAAATGTAAGAGGTTCAATGACCGTTATTCCACGTTTATCTGGCGTCTACCTTAGCTTTGTTGAGCTCTGTCGTTCATGACTTCGTTAGGTCTAATTTCTATTTGATTACTTAGTCCTTGGCTACTTAGTCCCTTGTAGAGGGTATGGCAAGGATAATTGAGTCAACCGCGATACTCTTTACGTTTTTAAATGGGCTTTCGTGGTTAAGTTTTTAAAGGGGTTTTAAGGATAACCTTTTTAACGTTCACTTAAGGCTCTATACCACTTTAACTTAGTATCATCGCAACTACTAATTGTAATAAATTTTGATACAAGTGTGAATGTTTATTATGGAGCCGAGGGCTGCAGCGACACATTTCCACGTGTATCTAATGACATTTTTACATTTATGAAGACATAAATAAACAGAGGTTGACGCGCGACTGGTGAGGGTTTGACGCGCGCCCCTTTAGGGTTGTTGAAAATTGTAAGGGAGGGGAGCACGCGCACTTTTCCGCACTAGCGTGAAAAACAGTCAAATGTGTGTCTAAAAGCAGTAAGGATAATAGCAGGTTTTCGAGTAAGTGTATCGAAAAAGTATTATTATAAATCACTCGGTTCTTCGAGTCTGAAAGCTCAGAAATTGTACCCATTAAGACGCTAAACGCCTTGTTGACACTTCGCGTGGCCCAAGTGCTGGCTTTTACGTTGGACAGAGGATAGACATTGCCATAGTATATTTAATAATAAAAAAAAGTAAATGTAAGTAAGTAGTAAATTGTTTAGAGGGATGTTTTCAACAATGATTGATTTATAGCAACTCACTTTAATCTACAGGTACTAATATTATAAAGAGAAAAGATTTTTATTCGTGTGTTTTTCTTTGTAGTAAATAAATTCAAAAACTACTATGCCGATTATAAAAGTTCTATCTGCGACTACGCTACTTAGTTGTATGTTACTTTATTACTGTGTGACATAAGTATATATTTTCCATTTTCACGCGGGCGAAGCTGCTGGCAGAAGTTAGTATGTTAGAAAATCAAAAAAACAATTTTTTTGTTTTTGAATTAAATTATTTTTATTTCTAGGAGCCAAAATATATTAAATCTATCTATGTCGATGCATAGCCGAAAATACTGTAACCTTTTATGACCTAAACGAGCACAAAGAGGGGATTTTCTAAAATTCATCCCTTCAAGGAATGAAACACCCCCATTTTTTATGGAGTTTTGTATGGAGAAACCCAGTTTCACACGGGCGAGGTTAATAAAAGCTAGCACTAGATAAGTTAAATATTTCCTAGCAGACTACTCAAAAAACGAAACGAACTCAGAGGTAACATAAAGACTAGAAATTTTTCAAAAAACTGGATTGTTTGAAAGTGTTACTGCGCCCCCGGAATGCAAAGGGCATTTGAAGGAACACCGGTGGGTTTCAGGCAGTGTCTCACACTCCCTTGGCCGGAAGAAGAAATATTTGATGATTTTTCACCTCAAAAAAAGATATTAAATTATTCATAGAACTGTCCTTAACAGCAACAGAAATAACAGCATCATCAAAGCACATATCTATATCAACAATAAATAAATACTTTCCCAAAATCACACAGCGTCCAAGCTATGAATTACATTAACAATAAACCCGTCACAATAAGATCTAATATAAGTCGTTGGGTGAATGGAGCGGGTTCACAGAAGGGCCCCACAAATCATCGCGCCTCATACGCGTGTAATTATCCCGGCCGGACCCTGGAGCCGCCCGATAAGATCTCTATAGCCGCTAATCTCTTGGGGATAACATTGAGAAGTTCCATTCTTGGCTTCTCGTACAATCGTGGGATAGGGAATGTGGATTTGATTGGTATCATGTTTTCCCAAATTTTAATCGATTGAGATTCTAATGCTAAATTGAAAGACGCTATGGTACATGGTCTATTTGAGAGCAAAAAAATGGCATAACTGAAATAGTACATTTTGATACAAGTTGAGAAACTTTATTGGAATTAAACCCAGACGAAGGTATTATGGAAGCGAGTACCTACTACAGTGACCAATTTCCACGTGTATCAAATGACTTTTCCAATACACAGAAGAAATAAATGAACGGGGCTGCTTGGTGACCAGTTTGATACTTTGTGCGTAATAAATTGCAGCAGGGACGACCTGGCGCATTTTTCCGCACTAGTGCGAAAAACAGTAAGTTACATGCCTAAAAGTGGTAGAGGTAGAGCGGGTTTTCGAATAAGTGTATTGAAAATTATATTCTGTCTGGATTTGAGTTCGGCTATAGAAATATCACCGCTATTTTCATCGTGGCTTTTCAATCGACGATGTTATAACTAGAAAGATAACTTAGAGGTCTAGTCAGGACAAAGTAGTTCTTGAATGAACAACTGTTTGTTCAATAAGGACTGAAATCGCTTGTTAGTTTTTTTTTTTTGCAACAACAAGATACTGCCTAATCCTTTAATCCGCATACAAGTACAGACCTTCTGTTCCTCGTTACTCGGTGCCCCAACGGTTGTGTGACTAAGGCGACAGGAATGTGCGCGGGCGACGTGTTGTCCCCCGGGAGCCTGCGCTTGCGCACAACACAGATAAGCTTGAAGGGACTACTACATATTGATTCATGAAGAAGGATGCTGGATTATTTCGTTAGCTGGCCCGGCTAGGGATTGCAATCCGGATTCTTCGAAATTCGAAAATACATGAAAAATCCAGATATTCTTTACCTACTTTTTGAAATCCAGTTTTTAAGACTGAAAATCGTTTTTAGGGTTCCGTAGCCAAATGGCAAAAAACGGAACCCTTATAGATTCGTCATGTCTGTCTGTCTGTCTGTCTGTCTGTCTGTCCGTCCGTCCGTATGTCACAGCCACTTTTTTCCGAAACTATAAGAGCTATACTGTTAAAACTTTGTAAGTAGATGTATTCTGTGAACCGCATTAAGATTTTCACACAAAAATAGAAAAAAAGCAATAAATTTTGGGGGTCCCCATACTTAGAACTGAAACTCAAAAATTTTTTTTTCAATAAACCCATACGTGTGGGGATCTATGGATAGGTCTTCAAAAATGATACTGAGGTTTCTAATATCATTTTTTTCTAAACTGAATAGTTTGCGCGAGAGACACTTCCAAAGTGGTAAAATGTGTGTCCCCCCCCCTCTAACTTCTAAAATAAGAGAATGATAAAACTAAAAAAAATATATAATGTACATTACTATAAAAACTGCCAACGAAAATTGGTTTGAACGAAATCTAGTAAGTAGTTCTTTTTAATGCGTCATAAATCGAAAAAAATACAGTATTATTAAAACATCCATCAAAGTTACAACACATTACAAGAACTTTTGTATTATGTTACTTGCTGCTACGGAACCCTACATGGGCGAGTCCGACTCGCACTTGGCCGGTTTTTTTCGGATTAAAGTCAAAACTGATTTTAACGAATAATATTAATATTTATCCACAAACCAATAAAAGTAGCCCGATAAATCGATAAATATTTGAATTGGCTTGCAAACAGCTTTGAGAGGGGTGACCCTCGGAAAGCTGTTTTGTTATTGTGATTAAACTAATTAGTATTAAAAAAAAATCTCCGGGAAAGTTGTATGTAATCATGAGTATAATCATGTGTATAAGTACTCGTATCAGTCACTCTATAAAGATAGGATAAATGAGAACTTATAAAAGTTTAGAGGAAGGAGAGAAGCTAGTGCACGGTTCCAAATTAGTCGTTTCCTATGGAGAAGAACCGGCAAGAAACTCCTTGGTTACTCTTTAAAAAAAAAGTGGTTGATGTTACAATATTTCCATATTACAGTATTAATAGATATTACCAATATAAGGACAGTGTAGACCAGGCAATGTTATACCCAAGAGCACAATAAAAATAATCGTGAAAAAAAGATATCGTACCTAATAGTAAGTGATTGATTGAATTGCTCTGCAGATAGAAAGCTTAAAAGGAAAGATAACGAAGTTAGACTTTCTATCGAAACGACTCTGTTCATATACCTTAGCTTTGACCGGTGACTTATGAGGGTGAACTTCTTTATAAAGTTGTCTAATAGAGCCAGGGTTATTCGAAAGGGCGCTCGAGACCCGGTATGAAGGCTAGAAGGAACGTGGTGGGTCTTTTAGTCAGTAAGAGTCTGACACCAACTCCCGCTCCGCCCAAGAGCGGGCGATGTCATTGGATGATTTTTTCCCACCATAAAAAAAGGGTCGACGCGTAAGAGTGGGTTTTCCACTCTTTTCCCATCGCTTTAAGGCATGCAATAGACTGTTTTGCGCACTAGTGCAGAAAAGTGCGCGTGCTCTCCCCGCAATTTTGTTACATTTCTCGTACAAGGCTGGGCTAACACACTCGCGTATACCTCGTGCAAATTCCGCCTCGGTCGCAATGACAAACTTTCTGCACCTTGTATCAAAATGTACCTACGTACTATTAGTGTTGGATAGCCCAAGTGTATTGAAATAGTACATTGTTACACTAGGGGTGAAAGTAACTCATTTCGTCCCGAGAAGGAGTTGGCGGCCGAGCGAAGCGAGGTCGCTAATTCGAGGGGTTAAATGGGTTACTTTCACCCCGAGGTAAACACTGTGCTTTTCATTACGAATACGAGGAAATTAAAAATAAAATAAAAAGTTTGTTAAACTTGAGTCGTCGTACCTATGATTTTAAGTAGGTATCTTTCTTCTGATTTAGGCGGTAAAAGGTATTCCACTACAACTTTAGCCTCTTCTCTTATGAAATTAGGCGTTAAATCACTATTTTAATCTGATAAACATAACGTGTTAATACAAATCTCTGTTGTACGGAAATGTAAACAAAACTCGAAAAAACCAACGACTGATTGCCACTTTCCCGCCATTTTGTTTTTTTTTCTGCGGCTGGCCAGCTATTCAGCCTCATTAATGAAAAATTAGAAATTAATTGTAATCTTTTAAAAATAAAGTATTTTAAAGAAATAGTTGAAAAAATAAATCACTTAAAATATAACATTATTTAATTAATACTTGTCTTTAAGTTATTTCAATTTTATATCGCGCTGTGATTGACTGGCCGTATGGAAAATTGGAACATGGTTCAATAGAAATGTGAAGGTAGAACTATTTTTTTTTTTAATAATTTGACAGCTGTCAATTGTAAAGTAAAACTCCCTAGGGATGAAAAGTATCACTTTCAGCCCGCTCCTCAGGCAACTTCAGACCTACTTTCAGAGTATGAGTAATGAAAAATAATTTGCAATTCGAACCTGAGCTTAACGTGTTAAAAGGGTCCTTTTCCACTCGCCTATTGTCAACATCGAGCATGTATTAAAAGTATATTGCTTCATCTAACACAATCCAAAGCAATGTTTGACAAAGACGGGAAGAAAGAGAGATAACGCCTGAAAACTCTGTTAGCATTCGATAATTCCGTGATTTAGTCGAATATTTAACAAAACTTGTTCCACGAAATACGTGTTTTATTAAAACCCATAATTTTTTTTTATTTCTTCATTCAGAATCTTGATTAAATGTGCAAGGCTTCTATGGATGTACTTTTTTATATTTTTTATATATGAGTGATACAAAGACATTGAAACAAAAAAGAATTGTTTCAATGTAAACTTTACCTCTTTATTATGTTAAAGTAGAATGATCTACACTAATATAATAAAGAGGTATTTTGTTTTTTAGTTTTTTTGTTTATAGGATCTCTGGAAGTACTGGTCCGATCGCTAACATTCTTTCACTAATAGAAAGCTGCTTTATTCCTGAGTGACATAAGATATATTTTATGTACGTGGGCGAAACTGCGGGTAAAAGCTAGTATCTTATAAGAGTAAAGTTTCTGGACCTTCTAAGGTTCGTTACCGCGTGGCATGCGCCTGCGCCTCGCGATCGAGATCCGCGGCGCATTCCAGCCAGACGCGATCCCGCTCCACAGATGAAAGGACTCTCCTTTATTTTTTACGATTTATAAACTTGTCTTAACGCTGGGATAAAACGCATTTTTATTCAAATGGGATTGCTCGTTTTATTTCATTCACGTTTTCTACAGTAAAGTGATAATATCTGCAATTTCACGTCATGAGTCAACATTGTGATTTGTGGTTGCTTACATAGTTTCGGTTTGAAGTTTTGCCATTACTATTTTATGTAGGCTTCTCCGAGCAGTGTTGAAAATATCGTAGACACTGCAGACCCAGAACATCATGGAAATCTCTACTAAAAAATCTTACAAAATCACAATATTTGAACGGTTTTCATAATGAGTCCTTGATCAAGAAATTACCCAAAATCACAAGACATCAGAACAGTTGTTGAGCCTCATAATGTTTATCGAAACAGCAACATATGGCCTGCGTCTTCATAGAGGCGAACGGCGACGGCAACCTCTCACGCCTGGCCCTGGTTCAGACCATGATCCGAAGCTAGGAAGAATGGCTGGCGGCCAACTCCTTCTGCGAAGCAGCTATAGTAGTGAAGGAGATGGTTGCACTCACGCCCCAGCCGAGCAGCAACCCCGACCGTGACTACCAGCCATGAAATACGCGGGCTTATGGACTTAAAGTAATGGGTAGCTCGTCATCTCGCCGTCCGGTAATCGTCCGGAACCCCGAACTGAAGTCGTTGACAGCAAACAGTGGTTCAGGCTCCTCGAAGCGATGACAGCAAACCCTAGTGGCCCAGCAGGTCTAATGCCCGCTAGGGCCTCGTAGATCTTCCAAAAAATTAATAGCCCTTACTTGTCTACTTACACATACAGATATATTGAAATTCTAAAAACTATCTATCTAGGTATACACTCGCAAACAACCCATAATGATCTAGACGCTCAACTAATCTGACACGGCACAATTGGACGTACGCGTCTCGCATTTGCCACAAAGGGCATCCGTAACGACGGCAGCCAGCGACCGACAAACTCCAGACATAACAAAGCAACTAATACATGTATATTAGAGTACAGACGGTCAAATTGTTTAGTATACATGGTACAAGGTAATAAATCATACAGTTTTAATATAGAATCATAATGTTTATATGCAAACGGAAATCACAAATACATTTGATCTAGAAGAATGGCATCTAAATATATTAACGCATTAGAAAGGAAGACCAGCCTCCTAGTCAAGTTACAACCGTTTCGCTAGCGTCGAACACCTCAAGTTGGCCACGCCCCCAATTCTTTTGTTCTGACTACGTGACTGAGCATTGAGATGACGTCATTCCCGTACATTTGAAGCTTTCTACTAGCGTTAAAGATTGCAGATTAGCAACTTGGCTAGGGGTACAGATCGCACCTCTCTTGACTGCACGGTATACACGGCCCTTCACGCCGCCAGAGTCAGGAATGGACGGAGGAACATCATAAAGATGAGAGTGATGAAGCATGACCCTCGGCATTGAGGAATACGTCGTAAGGAGGAGAGAGAAGGGAAGACTGCGATACTCTGCTAAAATGCGAACGAACTTGTAGCGACGTATGTGGCGCCACGTAGGAATACTAAACTACGAAATCCTGCATCGCAGTATTAAACGACCTCCAAACTGGTGACCCTCGACAATGAACCTCAGCGTAGCATTCGTGCAGCTACTACATCGTGACGTCACCATCACGTCCTCAAATTGTAGAGCAGCCAGCACCCGCGGTTTTAAAGGGTATCCTGACCACCAGTGGATGACCACCAGGTAAATGACCAGATAGGCATCCTGGTCATAACTGGTCATAAACCTCAGCCTCACCAGCGATCTTGGTTAAGTACACTGCACCATCGGCCAGTCACACGAACAGTCATGAAGAACCCCTCCTGATCGACGCCAGCAGTCAAGTCACTACGTCTTTCAGCTTCGCTCCGACCTACTAGAGCAAGCAACACTACTCCGACCCACTGGACCCTGTAGCATCATCGTCTCACTGAAACATCATCACCCCGACTCACCGAGGCATCGTCGCAGACAGTTCCGGCTTACCGATAACTATACGGCTTCCAGTTCCGACGCATTGGAACCAACCTTCCACTGGCCTGGCACGCATCAAGAACCATCGATCTCCGGATGAGTCTGATATTATAGATATCGCTATCTATGGCGCCACATAGAAACTAACACAAAAAATAAAAAGGTATTCGAGTTCTTCGCAATCAGAACTTATATTATAACACCCGAAATAACTGGAGCAGTTGCCCGAACCAGACACAAAAACCAGTATGGTCTGAGGGTCCTCGAATCCCTTCTATGTCTATGTCAGAGTATGATTTCTGCACTTAGTCCTTTGCGGACCACTGTACGTGGGCCACGGCGGTCATAACCTTAGGTTCTCATTCCAACCAGCCCACCTCTCTCCAAAAACTGATTGGCCTCTCAGGTTTTCAGGGCATCAATACGGAAGTTCGGGGATCCTAAAGTTGATGTGCATGTTTCAGTGACACCTTTGCAGTCTGTCTTCAACAATACGCGCCGTCGATATCTTGCGCTCGGTCCGGACGATTATCGGACAGTCGGACGGCAAGATCCTATTTCACTTTAGACCTTTTGTAACACTCATAACGTGTTGGCGCAAAGTTTTTCATATATACCTACGACTTGTACATTACCATGTGTACATGGACTGTAAAATATGATCGAGAAAACCTGCAAACAATAGAACTATAAGTCGTCGCTACAGTGACGTTATATCTTTGAAACAATCACGAAACAACCGCACAATGGACGGAGGTAATTGCGAAGCAGTAACAGCCTCAACTATTGTGTTCAAACTTTAAAACCTGTATGACTGTCTAACATTACGAGAGAGATTTGTTAAATGATCAAGACTATCTTCTTTGGCGATTTTATTCCCTAAATGCGTAGCATTTTACTATTTTCTCTAATCGTATCAAAAACAATATTTAAAACATTTATTTAACAGTTTTTTCTGGGATGAAAAGCATCCTATGAACTTTTCCAGGCATCTACTCGTATCTCAAATTTCATCCAAATCCATTTAGCTATTCGAGCATGAAGAAGTACAAACAAACATATACACAAACATACAATTACTCTCACAAACTTTCGCCTTAATAATATTAGTGTGAAAGAAGTCTACGAACGAAAGAAGTCTACGAAAGAAGCCTACGAAAAAAGTCTACGAAAGAAGTCTACGAAAAAAGTCTACGAAAGACGTCTACGAAAGAAGTCTACGAAAAAAGTCTACGAAAGACGTCTACGAAAGAAGTCTACGTACGAAAGAAGTCTACGAAAAAAGTCTACGAAAGACGTCTACGAAAGAAGTCTACGTACGAAAGAAGTCTACGAAAAAAGTCTACGAAAGACGTCTACGAAAGAAGTCTACGAACAAAAGAAGTCTACGAAAAAAGTCTACGAAAGACGTCTACGAAAGAAGTCTACGTACGAAAGAAGTCTACGAAAAAAGTCTACGAAAGACGTCTACGAAAGAAGTCTACGAACAAAAGAAGTCTACGAAAAAAGTCTACGAAAGACGTCTACGAAAGAAGTCTACGTACGAAAGAAATCTACGAAAAAAGTCTACGAAAGACGTCTACGAAAGAAGTCTACGAACAAAAGAAGTCTACGAAAAAAGTCTACGAAAGACGTCTACGAAAGAAGTCTACGTACGAAAGAAGTCTACGAAAAAAGTCTACGAAAGACGTCTACGAAAGAAGTCTACGAACAAAAGAAGTCTACGAAAAAAGTCTACGAAAGACGTCTACGAAAGAAGTCTACGTACGAAAGAAATCTACGAAAAAAGTCTACGAAAGACGTCTACGAAAGAAGTCTACGAAAAAAGTCTACGAAAGACGTCTACGAAAAAAGTCTACGATAGAAAATTACGAAAGGTAAGTCTACGATTAATAGAGTCCACACACAATACAAATATTCCTATATACAAATAGGCCACGTTGATCAGTCCTGTGCTCCTTGCATCCAACAGACTCCCGTGACCTTCACCAGCCCTCCCTTATCATATCGTCTTAAAATCATCATTATTCACACATGAGAAAGTGATAGTGTTATTCGGGTCGAGATCTGTAATATCTTTCGCGCTACTGAAATATGAAGTACCAATACAGACACAAAATTACAGTTATAAGGGTCTTTCAAGTAAATGACACCCTCCGAAATGGCGTTTAAGTACCTACTTACATAGCCCCGTTGAAAAGACGTAGGTAGGTACTCAACGTAAAAGTTGAAATCATTCAATTTCACGAAACAATTAGGTAGCTTTGTAAAGGATTTCAGGAAAGTGGAAAACTTTTCGACACCTCGAAATAATGAAATATTGAACAGATTGACGTTCGCACTTGGCAGTTCATTGTTCGAACATAGGTAGGTACCTACAGTCGCTTCTGGAAAATCTCAACGTGAAAACTTGGAGTGAGCTGTCAGTCCACCCTTCAAGTCCCTTTGAACTCTTTCTTGTGTAATTTTTCGAGTTCCCAAAGATTGCCGACGGGACCGATTACTAAAGCTTCAGCTGTCCGTCCGTACGTCTGTCCGTCTTTCAGCGGACTGTATCTCAAAAACCGTAATGCCTTGATCACACGTACCGAGTAAAAGGGCGAGACAGTAAGATGTTGCTCGTCCGAGACAGTGATGTAAGCGAATTGTAGAGATAAGTGCTCGGCCGAGCATTTGTCGCTGTGTTTACACGTAGCGAGTACTCGGCCGAGAGTACTGTCTCGCCCGTTTACTCGGTACGTGTGATCAAGCCATAAGGGCTACATATAAGTAGTAGGTAGAGAGTGGCATTTTTACAGAACGTGTTTTTCTATTGCCACTACAACAACAAATAATAAAATTGAAAATTAAAGGAGGTTCTGCTACAAGAAACGGTATTTTATCAGCGTTTTTTTTGTCGATTTTAATATTTATTTATTTATTTTATACTTTATTGTACACCATTACACATACAAAAAGGAAACTAAAACACATACATACAATCGGCGGCAATATTATACGTAGTGCGAGTTCAACTCGTAATTTGCCAGTTTTGGACCGGATTTTTTTGCACAGGGACATACAGCCATTAAAAAGCATGAAGACCCCGCAGACAGCTACGACGAATGATCAGATGACGCTTTTTTAAAAGATTGTTTTAAGAGGGCTCTTCCCGATCCATCTATGGTCAACGTGATCATGGTTTTAAAGCAGTTGTTTCATCCAGCGTGATCAATGGATCGCGCTGGATGAAACTTGCCTCTTTATCAAACACTAACTTTCGCCCGCATACGTAATATATATGTATAGCCTATGTCACTCAGAAATAAAGCAGCTTTCTATGGGTGAAAAAAATTTCGCATCGAACTAGTACTTTCAGATATTACCTACAAACAAAAAATAAACTTTACCTCGATATAATATTAGTTTAAATGAAACGTGCAAATGCAATACAGCATTTTCACGTCAAGTTGCATCTTTTTCAAGTTTTGAATTCAATAAAAACCTAGATAATATCTACAAGATAGCTATCTATGTTTTTAAAATATCTAGAGAAAGATGTGTAAAACGTCATTATCACGTAAGGGCGGTTGTGTAGAAATGTATCTCTAGTTGGACGCTCTTAAAACAGTTCTACAAATGCAACAATTTCCATGAAAAAGCAGCAGTAGACATCCTAGAAAAAAAAGCTAGGTAAGTAATTCATGCTAGAACCACCGAAAAACCCCTAACAGAATACTAGCGCTGCGCCCTAACAGAATACCAGCGCTGCGTTATTTATCTTTTTAAATATCGCAGCATATGCTGAGTTAGGCGCCCTTTTGGCCTTGCACAGATTTTAAAGTTTTTTTTTTTTTTACTATCGAAATCTACTGTATGTGTGAGGTACGAATAAAAGTTTTTTCTTTCTTCCTTTCTTTCTTTCTTTCTTCTAAAAAACAAATCCCGAAAGTAAAAATATAAATGTATATTTTACTCTTAAAACTTAGAGTCAAATCAGTATGAAGACAAATATATTCCAAGGCCAAAGTCCTGATCAACTTGCGCTGAAATTTAAATGTAAAACGGATTTGAATTGCAACGATCTACCTAATAACGCTTGCAATTCTATTCTAAGCAAATACTGTGCAGACTAAAGGTAGGTACCTAATAACATGTTAATTGTACGTTATGGATTGATAAACATCGCTGATTGAATGATTGAGTCTTTTATAGAATATCATGATGTTGATACTACTGAATAAAATATCAATATGGTTCAATTACATAAAAAAGTTGTAAACAATACGAAACTCCAGAAGAGAATTCCTTTTTCAGGCCTTTTTCCTTATTTTCTGTCAAAGTCCCGTGGGAATGAATGTACAACCAAGCTCTACGGTCTCTTACTAAACTAAAAACAAATAGAACCAAACGGCACAATCACGAAAATATTAGGCGAGCATTTTACTATCAAACAGACATAATACAAGGTTTAACAAATATAGTGCATTTTGATACAAGTGCAGAAAGTTAGTCATCGCGACTGAGGCGGAATTCGCACGAGCCGTAGACGAGTGTGTTATGGAGACAAGGGCTGTAGTGACAAGCACGTGTATCAAAAAACTGTTTTCAATACACTTACTATGAAATGAATAAACGGGGGTTGACCGGCGACTCGTGCGAATCGAAGCGCGCCCAGCCTGATACGATAAATGAATAACATTGCGGCACGCGCACTTTTCTGAACTAGTGCGAAAAACAGTCTATTGCATGCCTAAAAGCGGAGGAATAAGAGCGGGTTTTCGAGTAAGTGTATTAAAAAATAAATACATACTCGCTCATAACATCGAATCACGCTATTCCTAATAACAAAGTATTCATATCCGAAACTTTTTCACGAGCCTCAATTTCCTATAAAGAAAAAGAAAGCATTGATAAAAAAAGTTGCCATAACATTTCCCTAAAGGGTAAATGATAAGTTTGAAACACTTTTAGCGATGGCAACACTTTCGTACCTGCCTCACGGAAGGCAGGTGTAACTCGAGCCGAGGCGCCGAACTAGAAACTTTTTCTCCGCGTCATTAATCATTGCCAAAAGTCCGCTCAACACTCGTTCAAGAAAATGACTGTTCCACAGCAAAGCAGTTATTTATACTTTTAATTTTCAGCCGCTTCTGTAGTTTGTTTGAGTTAACTCGAAACTTTAGGAAAAATGTGTGTTAAGGGAATATGAGTAGCGGAATGGAGTTTTGGTGGACTACACAACAATAGTTTTAGTAAGTACTAGCTGTGCCCGCGACTTCGTTCGCGTGGACTAAAGGATTTTGAATTTATTTTTTCTAAAATAAAAGTAGCCTATGTTACTCTTTATTACATCAGCTACCTGCCAAAAAAAGTCCCGTCAAAATCGGTCCAACCGTTTCAGGGATTAGCCCAGACAAACAGGCAGACAGACAGACAGACAAAAATTGAAAAAATGTTATTTTGGTGTTTGTACCGTATATATATTCATATACATGTAGTAAAATGCAGTTATTTCAATATTACAAACAGAAACTCCAATTTTATTTATATGTATACATAGATATAGGTACTGAACCCGAAACATGTCTCTAGTATTTTTATATAAAGAATCTATGTACAAAATTTCATAACTGTATCATGAAAAATCACAAAGTTATAAGCTTATTATGTTACCTGGTTATCCGCACAAATATAACATCCGGGCGACTGAGGGGTTGTTTTGCTCCTGCCACCAGCTGTCCGCTGGCTTCTAATGCCCGCTATGACCTGGCGTGACCTCTGTTGTACTTAATGTCGGTAGTGTCCAATTTGTAACTTTTTAAAATATTTTTGGGAAAAAATATAACATGGTGTAAAAATTATTGAAATCGATTCAGTTACTGACTCTGAAAAAACTATATATACCTACTAACAAAAAAAATTAAACCGACTTAAATGTTAAAAAACACTGAAAACTACAATAGATAGTTTTGTCTCTTCGTTATTTTACACCGACTTTCGAAATTAATGTTATTTTGTACTTTTCAGTGTTTTTTAACATTGAAGCGGTTTAATTTTTTTTGTAAAAAGTTTTTTATTTTTCACTTTTTAGCTATGGTACTCGTAGCACCACTAAAAAGTAGATACTCCTCAGCCAAACTGAAATAAATATCTTATAGCCAGAGTGCATCTCATAACGATTCTATTAATGACAAACATGGTTAAATTACATTAATTACTTTCCGGCTTCATCACCAGATCACTTCGATACCCTCATAGAGAAAAGGGGGGGGGGGCTTTTCTTTCAGTCAGTCATCGACTACACGTTTAAACAAAGCAATTTTACTTGTTACGACAGTTCTGCTGTGATCCTATGAGGAGTTCTGTTCCATATCTTCGAAGTTCATGATCAGATCATAACAATATTTCTATGGGACCAACTTGGAAGCATAACCTTTCAATCAAAAAAATAATTTTTCGAAATCGGTCCACAATTGACCGAGATATTGGTGAATGTATATTCAAAAAAAATACATTCAGCCGAACATAGAACCTCCTCCTTTTCGAAGTCGGTTAAAAATAATGTTGTATACAATATGTATACCTAAGTGCACTCCATTTCAATTATATCCACCTTTATGTATGCACAAACATAAAAATTGGAAAGCAGAAGTCGCGAATGCGCGAATCGGAATTGCTTTGACGAAGCACTCACTCCGTGTTATTTGAATCAGTTTTTGACAGTCAATACTACCATGTTTGTTATTGCTTTCCTACTACGTGTACCTACATGCTTGTCAGTCATTCATAGTAATAATAATAATATTCTACAACTATCACCCAACGCTGTCTAGTCTCAAGCTAAGCAGAGTTTGTGTAATGAGTACTAGACAACTGATAAACATACGTAGAATATTTCTCAATACATACATTTTATAGATAAATTACACCCAGACACAGAACAAAAGATCATGCTTATCACAAACATTTGTCCTAGGTGGGAATCAAACCCACGACCTCCGGCATAGCAGTCAGGGCCGCTAACCACTAGATTAACAGGCCAGTGAAAGCCAGAAAATTAATATTATTACAAATTGTAAAGGCTTTACCTCAGTATAGGGCTTCCCTAATGAACATTTTGTTTCGGTGCTGTCCGAAACCACAAAAAAGCCGCTTCTACCGAAACTCCCTTATAAAGACTTAAACATTTGTGTGTAATTAATCTCACTATTTCAGGAGTTTAATGGTGAACCGGGGAAGTGTCAAAGTGGGAATCGGAGAAAAGTTTCATGGTAGGGGCAGGCAGGGCCAGATGCAATACTGAGCGGCCCCGCCAGGCCCCGGCCAGCGCGGCCCGCTCATAAAACTTTTTAAATTGCTTTCTTTTAACATTTAAATAAATGGTTGTTGTAAATAATTCGCGGATTCCTTTATTTTCTTTCCTTTTGCGGTTCAGTGTGTAAAGTTTTTTTTACAGACTTTATGCTAGTTCTATAAAATATGATGTAGATAACATTTTAGCGCTCGCTTGGGTGTTATCGTAGAGTATGGTGCTGCAACTGCTACGAGTTACAGTTTATTATTTAAATACGGGTTTATGTTTTGATGGTTTTTTTTTTCATTCGATAGCTCGCATACCTAGGTACACCCACTTAGATAATAACATAGCACAAGAATAATGCACATCGTATGAAGATCCCACTACATGGGATATAGGTAAGCCTTCTCTCTGTCAAAGAAAGTTGGTCATAATCTACACTCTGCTTGGTTACCAAATAGGCTAAGTAGAAGAGTTCAAAATGAACGTCCATTTCTATTTGCATTCAAAGAGTCCCCTTAGTAATTTAAAAAACTGTAGAAATTTTTAGTTGTGCGCGCAGCACGTAAATGTACAAAATCGATATAGATAACTTTTATGGATTAAAATTTTGTGTAATTTGATGTATTACTTAGGCTTTGTTTCATCGCAATCGGTTGACTATATCGAAATATATATTTACATTCATTGACTGTTAGGCGGTATGAAATTCGCCCGGTCAGCTAGTCTTTAGTCTTAAATAAAATCAAACGAAAATATTCATATTTCATTCATTAAACTATGTTTCTTTATTCTTTTTCAATCATATTTCATTCATTAAATTATGTTTCTTTCTTCGTTCTTTCTTTCTATTTAAAAATGTCCGACCAACTCAGCAGCCAGTGAAAGCCATCTCCGATCCATCCCTGTGCTCGTCCCGGTTTCAGGTGAGGGCGGAACTCTTCACCTTTGAACTTCTCCATCCCAGGCCGCACCCGCACGGAGCCTCCTTTCTTCACACTTCACGAGTATGTAATCAGTTACGGCTCGTGACCTCATTTCGGTTATCGCTCAAATCCAAATATATATTTTTTTTGCTACCGTAAAGAGGTATACACTGACGTTTATAGGGTACTTTTCCAGTTTAGAAGTGCCTGTGACTTGTTAAGGAATTTCTACGTGAATGGTTTTTAATCGAAAATATATTACTTGTGAAATATTGTATATGAGAAAAATTATGAATTTCTGCATGGTGCTGCTTTACTTGCTACGAAAGTCAGTTAGCCGTATAAATTCAACTCCTTTTACCTCGTTTGCTACTACTTGGTGAGCACGTGCGCCTGCTGTCTATGGGAGAGTGAGAGTCTCGTCTCTAGCTTCTCGCACTTCCGTCCTATATCAGTGTTCCGCAAATTGTGTGGCGCAGCACATGGTGAATAGTTGGTGTGCCTCGAAAAAATACCAGCCTCATAAAAGTTAATTGACAGAAGGAAGGGTTCAAAATTCATTCTCCAAGGGTATTTCTGCCACTCACAGATTAACCAGCAGGAAGAACTGTTGGAAATAAAAACGAAGTGCACATTAAAATTAAAATTTTCAGAAATTCCTTTTTGTTGATTAATATAATCTGTAAAAATGATTTTTCATTAATCTTGTACTCCTAAAATTTTCCGATTATCTAGATGTACCTTAAACACAAAAAGTTTACGGAACAATACTCTAGCATCTAGGGGATCGTGTTACCCAGTTACTGAGCGGCGAAGCTCAGCTAAGAGCTGATCCAGAAAGGGCGAATACGCCGCGAAACGTTTCGCGCGAAATCATTCGCGCGTTAGTGAAATACTAGGCACCAATACATCGCGCCCACAAGCATCGCGCGAATTTAAAATACGCGCGTAAATTGCGTGCACTACGCCAGACGTCTTTCTTTTTTAAAAAAACAAAAAGAAATTTAAGCAAATTGTATTTCACACTTTTTTATAGCGTAAATGGCAAAACATGCCATTTGGCTTTTCTTGTATTAAAAATAACAATATTTCTAATATTCTCGACGTAGGAACCTAGATAAATATTGTCTTTAACCGAATATCATCATAATATGTTGGATATATGCTCCAACTGCAAATGAGCGTGGTATTACGTTTGTATGGAAATTCATCCTCCGCCGGCCCCTTAAAAATTTCTTCTCATGTTGTCTTAATTTTGGATACAAAGTTACAAACATACTATGTGTCGTTCTATCATTAAGAATTGGATGTAGGTACTAAATACATTCTATTTTCTCTCCGGTTTTGTCTCTTACAGCGACGGTAAGGTAACCACAACATGACCGCATCGTTCAACTCCATGTTTCGTACTGACTAAATTCGTCCCCAAATGCTCGCGTGGAATTCGCTCCTTCTGGACAAGCTCTAAGGAGTGGAATTCGCTGCGAGTCAGTGTTTCCTGATAGCTGTCTGTCAGTCAAGAGTGAATATGTTGCTGCTAGGCAATCGTGTTCCATCGTCGGCCACATCATCACTTTCCATCAGGTGAGATAGTGGTCAAATGGGAACCTACCCATAATAAAAAAAAAGATAGGCAGTCGTTTCATGTAATACACTATAGTACATAACCTACCTATTCAGCTGCATGCGATTAGATTGGAAGCCTATATCAATATAAATTCGACAGATGATACATTCTTGGTGAATAAAATATTTGGAGATATACTTTGTAATGTGAATGACAATAAATCGAAATAAAAGTAATAAAATCATATTATGCGTACTTTGTGTACCTACTTACTTTGTAGAAGAGAAATGATACGAGCTTCGATTAGTCGAAAATATTCAAGAAATTTCGATATTTATATTATACGTGTATGTCGTGGTCAGATCATAGAAATTGATCACTTCATGATATGGCAAACTCTGGCCAGTTGTGGGTACAACTGGCCAGAGTTTGATGACATTTCAATCCTCGTTTGATATTATAATCTTTTAACCCGTAGGTAAGCTGGTATTTGTACCACTACTGTAAGTAAATAAATAAAAAACAATCGGAGAAATCCCAATGTGATTAGCACGCAAAAATCATAATGCTGATACAGATTCGCCAAGATTAGCTTCGCTTCAGGCCAGAATCGTGTGTATTCAGCACAATAACTCCTTAATTAACTAGACTAGATCCTTTCAGTCATTCGGTCGTGTGAGTGAGTGAATGAATAGTCGTAATCGTACAGTAATAAAGGACCAAAGCAGACATGACGGGTTACGAACTGGAGTAAGCATAAAAAAGTTTAAGAAGGTTCACTCAGGAAAAGTGTTGTTTTATACCTACCTTTTTTAAATATAACATAGTTTTACCCACGATGAAATGCTTTTTAGGAGACCTAATAATGGCAGACCTACTAAGAAAACACCACGGACATCTATATAAAAAACCGGCCAAGAGCGTGTCGGGCCACGCTCAGTGTAGGGTTCCGTAGTTTCCCGTCCGTCACAATAAGTGTACCCACTTATGGGTTTAAAAAAATGCTTGCATATACGATTATACTACAAACTTAGTCCAGAAATTATTTTGTAGAACCTTTTTGTCTTTTTGTACAAAAACTGTTTTTTCCATCAAGTTCAAAATAATTTTCCTAGAAAATCCTTATAAAGTTCTACTTTTCAGATTTTTTTCATATTTTCTAAACTTATGGTTCAAAAGTTAGAGGGGGGGGACACATTGTTTTTTACTTTTGGAGCGATTATTTCCGAAATTATTGACATTATCAAAAAATGATTTTAGTAAACCCCTATTCATTTTTAAATACCTATCCAACGATATATCACACGTTTGAGTTGAAATTTAAAAAAAAATCACTTCCCACTTTACATATAGGGGGGCTACCCTAATAAAACATTTTTTTCCAATTTTTATTTTACCACTTTGTCGGCTTGATTGATATACATATTGCTACCAAATTTCAGCTTTCTAGTGCTAACGGTCACAGAGATTAAGCGAGGACGGACAGACAGACAGACAGACAGACGGACAGACAGACATGGCGAAACTATAAGGGTTCCTAGTTGACTACGGAACCCTAAAAATGGATCCCTATTTCCTCGGTCACGCCATCACGCGTGAACGGCTGGACCAATTTCAGTGATTCTTTTTTTGTTGTGTTTGTTATTGTCAGGAGAAGGTTTTTATGTAAAAAAAAATGAAAGTTAGGATAGAGTAGGGTAGAGTTGGGTAGAATAGGGTAGAGTAGGGTAGAGTAGGGTGGAGTAGGGTAGAGTAGGGTGGAGTAGGGTAAGAGTAGGGTAGAGTAGGGTGGAGTAGGGTAAGAGTAGGGTAGAGAAGCCGCGCGGGCAAAAGCTAGTCATTATAAAAAAACAGGGCAAATTCGGACTCGCGCCCTGAGGGTTCTGTACAAACTTACCTGTGTAAAAAGTTTTATACAGGTAAGTTTTATAGTTTTCAGATTTATTCTCCTATACTTGTGATAAAAGACCTTGCTTTGTGCTAAATTTCAGGATTCTGGGTCAACGAGAAATACCTAGCCTATGAATTTTGATTTCATCGTGAGTGTTGAAATGAACCTACATTTCAACACTCACGATATTGCCACATAAAAAGAAGTATTTTTTTTCTCGTTAACTTACAAGTTTGATCTTTTTACAGTTTCAAGAGTCCGTAGACCGGTTTTAATTTCATCTCGATACCTCCACGCGGTTCCGAGATGAGGGGTCTTTTTTTATGGTGGGAAAAATCATCCAATGACAACACCCGCTCTTGGGCGGAGCGGGAGATAGTGTCAGACTCTTACTGACTAAAAGCCCACCCCGTTCCTTCGTTGCTTTCATACCGGGGCTTGAGCTATCATTCGAATTAGCCCTGGCCCCAGTAGGCTTCGACCCTGCTGGGCCCCTGCTGTTGCTGAAATCTCCATGAGGCGCGCGGGAACAGTGCACGCCGTCGACGACTTGGGCTCGGTCCGGACAATTACCGGACAGTCGGACAGCGAGCTACCCATTGCTCGCCGTCCTCAAGTCCGCGCCTACAATGGCCGGAAATCGGGATCGGAATCCCGGCAGCGGCTGCGGTTGCAGCTGCTGTGAGCGCTGCTGTTGCCTGATGCGGTCGGCCTCCTCCTTCGCTAGCATTACTGCTTCGCAGAAATCGGCGACCACCTGCCACTCCTCGCTCCGGACCATGGCCTGTACCAAGGCCCGGCGCGAGAGATCGCCGCCGCCGCACCGATCGCCCTCACGAGGGCACGGCGATGCTCCGCCCAAGTAGGGTACACCTCAACTGTGTGCTCCTTCGTGTCCTCCGGACGTTCCGCACAGATGAGGGGTTTGACAGACAGACGGATAACAAACAAAATGATGTGTTTTTATGATACGGGTTCCGTTTTTTCCTTTTGAAGAGCGGAACCCTAAAAATTACCAACATTCACTACAATAGGAGTCAAACCATGCCAAAATACGTCAACTGTTTTATAATAATTTCTGTTTTTAAATAAGTATCTACCTATACTAAAAGTGTAGGTAGTAGCTACTCGACAATATTTTAAAAAAGTTTTTCCAGATATTTAATCCCACAGCAATCAAAGTAGACTTACTGTTTCTACATAGCGGTGTCGAGGACATTCGTATCGTCTGTCTGGAGGGCGCACAATGTCGGCTCGCGCTCGCAGACGCGGCAGAACACTAAATTAAGATAAGCTACTATATTGCGGCATGCGTCTGCCTTACAACTTACAACTGAATAAAATGAAAAACATGCGTTTATTTAAAAAATAATAAGGTGTTTTATTTAGGAAATATTTCATTTTCCTATGTTATGATAGGAAAAGGAAATAAAGAAAAAAAACACTAGGGCGGGAAATAAACCCGCACACCCCTATGAATGCTATTATTATCTGTAGCCTTGAACGCAAAAGGACAACTGAGAGAACACAAGCAGGTTTTAGTCAGTAAAAGTCTGACACGCCCTCGCACTCCACCTAAAATCGCGAGAATTTCGAAATTTAATAGAGAACTTACATCCCTGGCAGGCAAAATGTGATATGTATGTATCATCACAATCTGGGGTATTTATTATCACAATCCAAGTCTAATCCTATGACTTGGATTGTGATATGAATAGCTTAGCGTTTGAAGTATGGAATATATCGTCATTGCGGCAGTGACATAATTAAGTCATCAGTATAGGGCCTGCTGTAGCATATTCTACCAAGGGGGAAAGGCTAAAACTTTATAAAGTATAACGAATTAGTTTCTTTTTAAGTTATTTTTCAAATCATTGGAATGTGCCAATATTATGCAGTTGCCTAGTTTGACTTTATGGAAAATCCAGATGTTTTTGTACGGTGAAGTGAGGCCCACTTCAATGCGCGGGGCCCGTAGCATTTGCTCTTGCTACGTGACGTGACTGATCCGCCACTGTATCAAGTACAGTCAGGGTCAGAAGTGCTGTCGCACTCTACCAGAACTTGCAAGTAGAAAGTGGTCCACCAGTGTGATCTATACCTAACTTAGACTTTAGAGTGTATGCTATAGTCAACTTGTGTGTGTGGTGTGAGTTGTGATTTACTACCTTTATATTATAGTACCTATAGTAGACACTAAGGTTCAATTTATATTGCCGTGAATTGAAATGGAACAGAAACGTCAATTTCACCTCATTGGACGAATCGGAGCGCGATTTCATGAGAATTCTCGCAACTGCGCCTTGAGAGACGTTGGTGTCAGTCCAGAGGCCTCACCACGATCTCTTAACGTAATCCATTTGAGGACCTAATCCGAACTGATAAAGGGATAGAGCTAGTGTATAGCTCCATCCCTCTTTCTCCGCACGCCATTTTATGATTTTATCACGTCATGGTAATACCCCAGATCTTTAATTTGACAAGATCATATTTTTATATCGTTTATTTGTGAAGCAAAAGACAGAAAATTATGAGATAATGAGAAATTCCAGAAAAGGAAAATATTTGGGTTCATGATTAATGGCAGAAACGAAAACGTTTTGGCAAGTACGAAACATTTTGCAAAGCATCTGTATGACTTCTTTTGTTTTGTTACCGTTTGTATGTTACAAAATTTTTTCTCCTTCTCAATCTCAATGTCATCAGTCCTAGGACATTTTGTAAGAGTTAGGTACCTATATGGTGTTATTAGTGATCTTGCACAGTATGAAGCCACTGCTCCACCCGTTCTTAACTATGGTTCATTCAAGCTAGTTAATCCCTCAATAGTTCTTAGGGTGCCCTTCTTTTCAGTCCTATGAAAGTCAATGGATAAGAATTGACATAAAGTTCATCCTATGTACCTACCTAATGTAAATTGAGCCTAAGTTTTGGCAGTGAGACTGAAATTAAATGACCTTTCATTCATTGTAGGTAGGTTAAGTCAGCTGTTTGCTGAATTAAAACTAATTGAATAAGTACCGAGCTACTTATTTAGTAAGTAATCTTAATTCATAAAGATACTTTTGATAAGTCCTTATACCCTGCAGAGTAGGGGGTATAAGGGTAGGGTCAGTTTGGAATAAAAATATAAGTACCTAGGTAAGTATCTAACTTTTATACCTTCGGTCAACGATCTATCGTTAGCATAGTTACCTATATTTATATGGCCGTTGTATTTAAAGTAAAAATAAAGAAACAATAATTCATATAAAATTCAATAGGTACTTTTTGACTTCAAAATGTTATTTTTAGCTTAATCATTCATACTACATTTACAGCTATAATAAAACGTATAATGTGCAAACTCTTGCAATATAACGCCATCAAAAAGTTAACGTCTGCTCAAAACAAAATAATAAAAGCGAACGCATTGTCGGGACAACTTCGTCGCAAATCTCCGCGGGAAGGCAATACCTACATTTGCGCTAAGATATTACTTTCATAAGAGAAACTCCGGGAAAACAAATTTATTACTCCACTTCTGCCCGTGTACCATGTCCTTATGGTCATAAGGTAGCGGGAAAAGGGCATGAAGGAGAAAAAACAACTTTCCCGTTTATGAGGGCAGGTAGGTAATTGTTGTAATTTAGTGGGAGAGCAAAGAGCTCCTGTTAAACGGATATTGCTAGCTATTATTGTGTATTACGGTAATGGACTTTTGGCATCTGTTCTAACTGAATAGTCATCATCGTTTTTCGAAAAGCTGTATGAAACACTTATTGATTTAAAGTTTTTGGAACTTCGAAGTAGAAAATGATCTTAAACAGTTGAAGACGTTTTTTTTTTTCAGTAGGTAGTACCTATATCATGAAAAAACTTCTTCAACTCATTCTAGGTGAAGCGAGCAGTATCAGACTTTTAAGGTAGAACTTTATAGCGCACACGTATCACGTAGCCGATCTGGGACGCGTCGGTCTATATATGTCGCAGCCATCTGGTTAAATTAGCCATCCATTTGGACGCCTAGGGCGTTCGATAAACGCCGCATCCAATTGGACGCCTAGGGCGTTCGATAAACGCCGCATCCAATTGGATGCCTAGGCCGATAGTTGTTTGAACTAAAATGGCGTATTGAAAGTTAGCCCTTTCGAAATGACTGATCAAGATTCAGCCAAGTGATTCAAATTTAGTTCTACTATTTATTGATTTAATAATATTTCACTATTACTTGGTGGACAATATTACTAAAAAGAAGTTTTATATAATTTATAAACTCGTCACCCTACTTAACTAAATGATTACACAGCGTTCAGCCATCTGGTTAAACGTTGCGGTTAACGACATGGCTAGTTGTTCTTCAGCCATTTCATTGAATGTCGGCGTTTAACAAACGCCCTAGGCGTCCAACTGGATGGCTAATTTAACCAGATGGCTGCGACATATACATTTTATATGGAAACTATACTCCATCTGTTTAGATAGTTAACTAAACGTAAACAATCTTAATATTATATCTTTTTATTTAAAATAAATCGTACAAAAGACGTACAAATGCATGTAGCGGAAATGAGAATGTTGAGATAGATGTGTGGTGTGACGAGATTGGATAAAGTGAGAAATGAGTATATTAGAGGAAGTTTGAAAGTGGCGCCAGTGACTGACAAGCTGAAGGGGAATCGTTTGTCTTGGTATGGTCATGTAAAGAGGAGGGATGAAATGCATGTTACCAAAAGGGTTATGAGTATACATGTGGATGTGTGATTGCATGAAGAACGATATGAAAGAAAAGGAAGTTAGTGATAGCATGACGAGTGACAGGGTAGAATGGAAGAAAAAAACGTGTTGCACCGACCCCAAATAAGATGGGACAAGGGCAGGAAGAACAAGTACAAAAGACATATAAAATTAATTTGAATTTAGTTAATTACCTAACATCGGTGTAGGTAATAACTACCACAGATAAAGACTAACTATTAACAAATGGAGTATAGACTTGTAGAGCTACACTAGATCCACGCCACGCGACGCCGTTCTACGTAAATTAGGCGTCTTACACACGGACATCGGTCTAATGTAGTTCTAGCTTTACTGACTATGACCCACCCGTCTTACTCCAATTGGTCTCAGTAACTCTTTTGAACAATCCTGCAAGTTGAAGACACATGCACGGCTATGTTTTTAGTTTAGAAAGAAAAGGTTTTCATTAATTAATGACACGCCATTTTATTAGAAAATAACTTTATTAATGATTAATAAAAAATAATCCACAGTCAAATCATCATTCATCTTACGTCCTACTGTATCAGGCACACTGCAACACTTATAACTAGGCACAAAGGTACAAAACAAATCATTGGTGGGTGTAACTGTCTTACAAAATGTTTACATGAATGTGATCTTGGTCCGCACTTGGTTCACTTGCCAGACGTTGAGATTCTCGTACTCTTCGATACACGCGTCCACCTGTTAAAAAAACCAGGGTTATTCATAGAAATAATAAAATACTATACCTCTTACCTATTATTAATTTATTAATCGTATATTAGGCAAAAAAAAATGCACCTAAAAATTAACAAGCACTTAGAATGTAGATAATAGAGTTGTAGTGATGGACCAATGAAGTGTCCTGATGGTCCAGTGATTAAGGCACCCGCCTCTTATGCTTGTGGTTGCGAATACGAATACGACTAAGTACCAATTGATGAATTGTTCAAATCATATGTACTTTTCTAGCTTTGTCGTTGGTTACCCCGGAGTTGCGCTCCTCTGTGGCGAGCGTGAAATATTACGGAATCGTTTCTGTACTTTTAATTCATATAAGATTTGAAGGCCTAATAGATTGAATTATGCTTATATACTTTCAAACTGCAGCACTCAGCTCCATAACACACACAGAACATTTGAAAGAGGTTAAAAAGGCCACGCCACAAAGTAGGGCAATGCTCATAGTTAACTACCAATAGCAAACTTGCGATCTAAGTGTGCGTGGTCTGTTAGTTGCGTAATACGCGTTCGTTTTGGCTTATTGCCTGTAGTGGAGTTAAAGGGTGGGAGACAAGCGGCGACACTCGTAGTACAAATCGGAATAACCTCTTTCATATTTTCTGTGATTACACCATTGCCAACGCCTGCGGTTCGGGCGACTTCCGTCTCGGTTGCGATTACAAACTTTCTCCACTTGTATCAAAATGTAACTAATTCAACGGTTCCCAAGTACAAAATCTTATAGAAAATCTAGCTTTTGCCTACTCTACCCTACCCTATCCTACTCTACCCTATTCTACACTACTCTACTCTACCCTACTTTACCCAACTATACCCTACTCAACTTCACATAAACCATCTACTAAATAGTCCGAACAACGCCTAAACATTTTGTTTGGATAGGTGAGCCCGTTCTTGAGTTATAAAATTACAACAAAAAGTGGCATTGATTTTTATATATATAGATAAGACGCAATATATTTTATGACTTATTCACAGAACTATACGATTATGTTCTTGGGACCCGTCGATTTTTAAACTATTGAGACTGTTCAAAAGATGTGTGGGATTATCAAAACTTACTTGATCAGGTTTAAAGCCCTTGTCGACGCAGCGCTCGATGACGTCTGCGATCTTCACGGTCTGGCTGGAGCCCGCCAGGTCGCGCACTATCGCGAAAATTCGGTCCGTCGAACTTATACCCCTGCAGCAAAAAAATAAAATAAGAAAAATGTACCTAACTGATGGATGGGACCGATGGATGCGAGATGACCAGCCCCCCTAGCCAAGTTACAACCGTTTCGTTTCGATTCTCTTTCGTCAATGGCGTCGAGTCGGCCACGCCTCCCATTTTTTTGTTCTGACCACGTGACTGAGCGTTGAGATGACGTCAGAACAAAGGAATCGGAGGCGTAGCCGATTCGAGGTGATCGACGAAAGAGAAACGAAACGGTCATAACTTGCTCTTGGGCGGAGCGGGAGATAGTGTCAGACTCTTACTGACTAAAAGACCCACCCCGTTCCTTCTAGCCTTCATACCGGGGCTCGAGCGCCCTTTCGGATAACCCTGGCCCCAGTAGGCTTCGACCCGGCTGGGTCCCTGCTGTTGCTGACAACTCCTTGAGGCGTGCGGGAACAGTGCGCGCCGTCGACGACTTGGGCTTGGTCCGGACAGTTACCGGACGGCCAGACAGCGAGCTACCCATTGCTCACCGTCCGCAAGCCCGCGCCTACGGTGGCCGGAAATCAGGATCAGAATCCCGGCGGCGGCGGCGGCGGCGATGATAACGCCGTTGCCTGATGCGTTCGGCCTCCTCCTTTGCGAGCATTACTGCTTCGCAGAAGTCGGCGACCGCCTGCCACTCCTCCTCGCTCCGGACCATGGCCTCAACCAAGGCCCGGCGCGAGAGGTCTCCGCCGCCGATCGCCCCCACGAGGGCACGGCGATGTTCCGCCCAAGCAGGGCACACCTCGACTGTGTGCTCCACCGTGTCCTCCGGGCATTCCGCACAGTGGCGACACCCGGGCGTCACTTCCGCACGAATCCGGTGCAGGAAACTCCCGAACGAACCATGTCCGGTGAGGACCTGCGTCATGCGGAAGGTAAGGACGCCGTGAGGTCTTTCCAGCCACGCCTCAAAGAGGGGACTTACCGCCATGATTGTGGCGTGCCCAGCACTGGGTTGCGATAGTCGTTGACGCCATTTCACCATGAGATCCCGCCGGAGCTCTGTCCGCCATGCCGTGACCTGTCGCGGCAGCGGACTTTCACCCCGGCGTTGCATCTACACGCGCATATCGTGCATGTGTGCAAGGACTGTTGCCTCCAGATCCCACGGTGGTAGGCCAGCCAGAAGGCTCGCCGCTTCGCGGGAGACCGTGCAGTATCCCCGCACCATCCTTATCGCCATGACCCTCTGGCAGGCGTTCAGTATGGCCGCCGGTTGCTTTTTCAGCGACGGGTTGCTTTTTCAGCGACGGAACTTGGCTAGGGCTGCTGGACAGTTCATTGTGGCGATACTTAGGGGAGGCCTATGTCCAACAATGGACGTTTTTCAGCTGAACTGATGACGATGATGACCTAACAGATTAGAATAGTTTAATTTTTTTTAAACTTGACCTCAATCTTTGGGTATGTTCACAAACACGTAAACTCACATATACAAGACACTCAGACTTGGACCATATTTCTATGTCCTACAGATAGGCTGTAGGACATAGAAATATTTGTTCCATGCGGGAATCAAAGCCGTAACACGTAGCTCATCAGTCAATCGGTCAACCAATGCGCCAACCATGCCGTCAATTGAAGAATAAAAAGACTTTGCAGTTAAGCTGTCGTTAACTATATTTAGTAATAAAATTTTGTTTATTACCTTTGCACATTCTCATCAGTAGGTGCAAGAGACTGTTTCGACATCTCCACCAAGCGGATAGCTTCAGACACGTCCTCTTTTTCCACTACGTCCGACAACCTACAAACAAAAAATGTTTAGATTTATGTTTTTAATCAATTACTTAATTTAGTTAGCCCACGAAACTCAAACTTTGTCGGTAAATGTTCTATGTTCGTTCAAATATGATTCGAGCCGTAACGAATGAGTAGTAGGTAATGAATTATTTTGTTCAGAATCAATAACTGAATCGATTCGAATAATTTTTACGCCATGTTATATTTTTTCCCAAAAAGGTTATAAGTTGGACACCACTGACACTAAGTACAACACTGGTCACGGCGGGTCACAGCAAGCATTAGGCACCAGCACATAGCTGGGTGCGAGAACAAAATAAGCCCTCAGTCGCCCGAATGGTCCGGTGATCATGTATTTGTGCGAAAAACCAGATAACATTATGAAAGTAATAACTGTGATTTTTCATGATACAGTTATGAAATTTTGTACAGTAAGGCCGCAAAAGTCCATAGGAACGCTAAAGATTACATTGCTACGAACCGAGCGAGCGCGATACTTCCGTGCGTATGTGTGCGCATGTATGAGTATCCACATTCCACAGATAACACACACTAAGGAACTGTCGTCGCACTGAGCTTAAAAACATTATTTTTCTGTTCTTACCATAGCATTAATAAAATTCGCCCAAATACGTCATGTGCTGGTAGCCGTGTGAACTAAGTGTTGGATTCGCAAATCACGTAACCCGAGTTCAAATCATGGTCGGTCCGTCGCAGTTATTTCTTACTTTGAAAATTCCCAATCTATATTGATATAGTTGTTTTTAGGGTTCCGTAGCCAAATGGCAAAAAACGGAACCCTTATAGATTCGTCATGTCTGTCTGTCTGTCTGTCTGTCTGTCTGTCTGTCTGTCTGTCTGTCTGTCCGTCCGTATGTCACAGCCACTTTTTTCCGAAACTATAAGAGCTATACTGTTGAAACTTTGTAAGTAGATGTATTCTGTGAACCGCATTAAGATTTTTACACAAAAATAGAAAAAAAGCAATAAATTTTGGGGGTCCCCATACTTAGAACTAAAACTCAAAAAATTTTTTTTCATCAAACCCATACGTGTGGGGTATCTATGGATAGGTCTTTAAAAATGATACTGAGGTTTCTAATATCATTTTTTTCTAAAGTGAATAGTTTGCGCGTGAGACACTTCCAAAGTGGTAAAATGTGTGTGTCCCCCCCCTCTAACTTCTAAAATAAGAGAATGATAAAACTAAAAAAAATATATGATGTACATTACTATAAAAACTGCCAACGAAAATTGGTTTGAACGAAATCTAGTAAGTAGTTTTTTTTTAATGCGTCATAAATCGAAAAAAATACAGTATTATTAGAACATCGATCAAAGTTACAACACATTACAAGAACTTTTGTATTATGTTACTTGCTGTTACGGAACCCTTCATGGGCGAGTCCGACTCGCACTTGGCCGGTTTTTTATATTTCTATGAAAAATACTATTGCATTTTTTTGCACTAAATAGTTGCAAATTACGAATGTGATCTATTATCTAACCACAAGAAGAATCACATTCGTAATTTGCAATTATTTAGTTGTTACATCTTTTCGATGTTATAAGGTGGAAATAAAAAGACGTGTTTAATAAAAATGTTTATTATTTATATTTACAAATTAAAGATTTATGAGAATTGTGACGTCGAATTGTTACCTAGACAAAAAGTTATCTTGTAACCGTTATCTATGTTACGCCTAAGATTGTTTGTTGGAAGTATACCCACTTAGACCATTCATAATATGAATAACGTAACAATGAACGGATATTCAAATTTTAATAAAATAAAATATAGGTAATTGTTTATATCCAGTTATTTATTGAAAAGTGATATATGATTTGGACTTTGTAAACATTTTATTTTTGTGTAACGTCACAATGAATGTATTGAGGTCATAGCTTAATTGTTCATTTTCTTGACGAAAAGAAGATTGAAACCAAACCTCAATTTCTGTTAAAAGAACTTTAGTTCTCACAAGATAATCGTCAATTAGATGAGAAAAATAAATTGAACTATAGTATTATGTTAAAACAGTGCGGGTAGAAGAATAAAAAACGAAATAGACTCATGATTATTGTCAACAAAATTGATAGCGAGTTCACTGCATTCTTAAGATGAGGCGATGGCACAAATTAAAAGATATAGCTGTTTTAAACGAAAGTAAACACAATATAATACAGTGTTTGTTAACGAATAATCACAGATATGTTAAAATAAAATGGTAGGCCATTTAGTTTAGTTAACATTAAATATTTAGTGCGAAACGTAATCGTTCTTGTTTGTGCCTCTCTGTCAAGTACGGCTTTTTAGCAGGTTTTCTGTGATGCACGCCTTCAGCGTGAAGTGCACGGCGAACAGTATCCATCGAGGTGTCATATAATTCCGCAAAATGTCTCGTTGGTGCGAAACCATTCGTTTCGTATACGTCCACCATATGTCGTCGCTGCGCCTCGCTAATAAGCTTCGGTCTCCCACTTCTCTTTCGACTAGCAAGGCTACCTTCTTCCTCATATCTTTTTAGCCAAAGATTTACAGTATTTTTCTAAAATAAAAAAAAAATATATATTAGGCAGCTACACCTACTTCACTTCATTTTCATTATATAAAATGTTAATAATCATAATTATTGAATATAATTTTAAAATAAAACTGCATTTATTAATCCAATAACCAATCCAATAAACCCAACGATTTACGTATTTCTCTTTTAAACCTCATAAAGATACGATGAATGGATTCATAAATGGCATACGTTTTAATTAGAAGATTAATTTGTAATAAAGTTACAATTCATTAATAGCTATTATACTCACATTCAGTCCGGTTTCTTCAGATATTTGTGTTTTATTAAGACCACTTTTATGCAGCCCAATGATAGTCGCCCTCACTTCAATACTAATATTAGCCTGCATTTTGCGAATATTACAATACTGTCAACCTCACGTCACTAACCAACAACTACAACCAAACGACAGTTCATTTCGGTTAAGTTAAAACTCATGTCTACCTCGCAGAAATCTAATTCTTTATTTAGTTTTTTTGTGATCTACCTTTCTAACTCTAAGAAATGTGTGAACAAGTTAAAGAATAATTTAATATATGTAATGCAAATACATAACTTCCAATCGGGTAAGAACTTACAAAAAGTCAATAATTGCGTGGGATTTGAACTTGCGGCACACTGATTTGCGCTTCAAACTGTGTGCCTATACCACTGGGCCATCTTGACTTATGATAAGTTGATGAAATTGTGAATTTCAATCATTTGTTGGCGAAACTTGAAAATAAAAGGTCGTAAGTCAAACTAAACGTCAAACGAATAAGTTTTAAGAATTCTTATGGACTTTTGCAAGTGATAGTACATAGATGCATTATATAAAAATACTAGACACGTGTTTCGAGTTTCGCATATGCTAAAACAATTTGTAAATATTATTAATTAATGCAATAAACTAACTCTTCTTTTGCAGGTATGCTGAAAGAGATATCTGTAGGAATAAGCATCACCTTTGTACCTTTTTTTTCTGTTTCTTTCCTCTTATTATGTGTGTGTACATAAAATGTTACATCAGTAAAACTAGTTTTCATACCTGAGTCTGGCCAGCGCAGTGGACAGTCGTAGTATGGCGAGCAGGTTCCTGGCCGACGTGAATGTCACGTCGCGAGCGTTGCGCGCCTCGCGACGGAGCTCCACGTACGACGCTGCAACATTACTATAGCTTACAAATATGCTCCTTATTATGACATTAAATTATGGTTAATAAAGACCATCTTCACTGAGAGTACACAAATGGAAGGATCATTGAACATCCCTTTTATGTCTATACCCATTAGTAGTTTCATGCCAATTTAATTCTATTGAGCAATTTTTGAAGTTTTTGGTCTTCCATTCGGTCCTTTTCACCGCCACGTCAACGAAGTAAAAACGTACTCTCGGCGCCAACTGACAACTCAGCGATTTCATCTTTTAACACAAATAAAAAAAGCAAAACGTTTTATAAGATTTTAATCGTTTTTCATGCAGTCGTGACCATGGCGTGCTGGATACAATTTACTTTGTCATGTATACATGACTATGGCGGTCAAAAGATATTAGGGCCAGCGGTTAATGGAGGGTGGGTCTGTAACTTGTATGACTAAAACCACATGTTGTTACCTGTGGTCAAAATCGGTTTTCATAACTTCAGCAGGTTGGAGGCATTACCTATATCTTCACTCTCGCCTGTCTTAGCCCGCCAAACGTTATCGTGAATACAATAGTTATAACTTAGACTGGAAGTATTATACTTACAGACAATGTAGTCAGAAAGGTGGTGAGGCACAGCTGGGTTCTTCCTCTTAGTGAGGGCCACGTAGCGCCGCACCAGGCGCATGGGTAAGGCGCGGATCTCTGTGGGCGGCTGTGTCGAGTGCTGATGCACGTAGGCTATGTGCTTGGCCAGTTCCAAGTCCTTCTCACTGTGGGGAAACACTTCATTAACGGCCTGTTCACGACTTCGGTCTTAGTGGAGAGCAGCATCGATTAGCGTGCGCGCGGCGCTATGAGCGGCGCCTCGTGGCGTGCTTCAAACTTTTGATCTTACCGCTCGTCGCCCCGCGCTTAGCTACCGCTCACAGCGGCAAGTCGTGAACGGGCCGAAAGAAATATGTATTTAAGTTACACCTCAAAGTTCGCTTGAGCTGCTTGAGGTATACAAGTTTGTCGATATAATTAGAGAAGGCGAATTTTGTCGCGTATCTTGCTCGAGTGCGCTTTAGTTTGGCCATATTAAATGATACAGATTGTATTGTTATGTAGCTTGGGGACAGTTGATGTGCGATACAGCATGATATCCTAAATTCGTAGTCACTTCTACCTACCGCCACAAAGAATTCAAGCCTTGCTTAACCCTACTAATATTATAAACGCGAAAGTTTATATTTATGGATGTATTGTTACTCTTTCACGCAAAAATTTGTTAATGAATTTGGATGACACTTTGTACACGAGTAGCTCACGTACTGGAATAGCATATAGGATACTTTTTATGCCGGGAGTATGTTCTGTTGGGATTATTTTCTACTGTCACGCGGGCGAAGTCGCTCTCAGCATCTAGTAAATTATAAATTCATACCGGTTAGGTTTGTCCTGTATGAGCCACAGCAGATCAAAACGCGAGAGCAGCGCGGCGGGCAGCTGTATATTCTGCTCTATCGTCCTCTTGGGGTTGTAGCGCCCGTACGCTGGATTCGCGGCTGCCAGGATCGACACGCGAGCGTTTAGGCATGTCATTATACCAGCCTAGGAAAAAGCGAGAAGAATTAATGAGTTATTTACTAGCAAATATACAAAAAGCCCCAACCAAAACTCTTCAGAGTGCTCAGTCCGATCGCTTATGAAGTTCGGCGTCCCGATTAGCCTTCACCAAGATCGTAACTAATCAGGGGGCCACACACGATATACGTTGCGATCGCGTTAATGTAAAAACAACTCGCTCTAAGGCCTCTGCATAAGTCACATATTCTAGTAATCCACACATAAACAGGTTAAAGCATGACATTCGCAGACCCTCTCTGTTCTTTAGAGATGATAGGCATTAGCATTTTTTTCATTTCTGTTAAGTAGAAACCTGTAAGTAGTTGTTTCTGACGTAAAACTTATTCTTAGAGTACCCTTTTTTTTTCGGTGTAGAATTCTCATGGATGTTTCCGCCCTGGAGCGGGTGGAAGGTATCCATGACCACATGACACAGCCACTCTGGTGTTCCCTCATACAAACCTTGGCAATACTGATGGTCTGCTGCTCCATGACCTCGTGTATGGCGGTGCGGTCGTTCTCGGCCATCTTGTCGAACTCGTCGATGCAGCACACGCCCTGGTCTGCCAGCACCAGCGCGCCGCCTTCCAACATCATCTCGCCGGTGAACGGGTCCTGCCACAGAATATATATTGACGAATAGGTAGGTAATATAAGCACTAGGCGTGGCTAAGCTAAATGATGGGTCACTATTTTCTTAAAGTGAATACACCAGTTTCTATATTGACATCAGACATACAGATGCCTAATGATAAAAACCGAGATATTCTTTAAAGACACAATTCACCACGATACAGAAGTTATTTTTAGTGTCGGGAAAAGTTAAAAAAAAGAATGAATTAATGAATTTCAAGCAAAATAAACATTTATTACCTTCATAACCGCAGCCGTAAGGCCGACCCCCGAGGAGCCTCGTCCGGTGGTGTACTGCGAGCGCGGCGCCAGGCGGTCGATGTAGTTGAGCAGCTGGGACTTGGCCACTCCCGGGTCGCCCATCAAGCAGATGTTGATGTTGCCACGGATCTTCATGCCGTTCGGACGCCTACACAACAGAAATTAACAAGTTAAGGCGATACCTATGCGCCTGAGCGTGGCCACGTTCTAGACAGCCCTGAACTCAACATTGTTTAGTATATCTTTGTCCCGTGTTTTCTGATAGCTACAACCTGGGGATCTTTGAGTCAAGAGTGAATAGGTTACTTCTTGCTCCATCGCCGACCGCATCGTCGCTTTCCATCAGGTTAGTTAGAAGTCAAGCGCGAACCTATCAACAATAAATTTAGAAAAAAGAAGACTATTACATTGAAATTGAAACATACCATAGTAACAACCATCAATAGCTCTCTGGCATGTTATTTTCACAGCCTTATACACCAATAAATTTTGATCGTTTTAATCCCGTGGAGGTTCGATCCGGTACATGGAACACTATCGAGTTAGTACGCAACGTCGACTACTACCTACAGGTCATTGGACTCGCTCAGCTGACGTTTTCATAGAGAAATTAATTTCGTAAATGCGTAAATTAATACGAGTTTTAAAAAAAAGGTACTTTATTTTTTAATTTTATCTTTACAAACCGATAGTGTTCCATGTACCGGATCGAACCTCCACGGGATTAAAATGATCAAAATTTAGCGGTGTATACTGATCCATACAGAAAATACGTGTCTAGTACAGGCCGGGAGCATCACGCCTAAGTTAAAGGTATCTTTTTAGTCTACTAGGATCAAATTGGTCAAGGAGAGAGGCTAAGCTGAGTGTTAAATATGAATCACTATATTCTTAACGCAAATAGACTATAAATAGTAGTAGGATGTGTTTTTTTTTTTTTGTAGATGTCTCGCGTTTGGCCACTATCTCACCTGATGGTTAGCGGTGATGTAGCCAACGATGAAGCACGCTTGTTTAAAAAATAACCTATTCACTTTTGACTTAAAAACCGAGAGAGTGAGAGGTTGTAGTCATCAGAAAACATACGACTTCGGCAGGGAATTTCACTCCTTAGCTATACACACAATGAATGTATTCCCAGTTTTGGTATCTTTTATACTTACTTATCGACGCCTCCGACGAGTAGTAGCAGCAGAGCTTTCTTGATGTCTTCGTGGCCGTATATCTCGGGCGCCAGGCTGCGAGCCATGCGCGAGTACAAGTCTTCATCAGCTAACTCTGCTAGTTCTTCTTCTGTCAATGCCTCCGCCATTTCGCTTTCGTCTGCTTGATTTAAGCAGTTTACGGACTAGAAATAATAGGACGAAATATATTGGTTTTCTACATTCTTTAAATTGGTGTCCTGGGAACTTGCAATTACATAAATATGTGATCCTTGTGGCGATAGACCTTGCTGTTCTCAGCTCACTAGTCAGTATTTTAACAGCCACAGGTCAAGAAAGAAAAGATAATTAAAAATAAATAAAAGGGAGAATTTTCACCATTTTATTTATTTTTGACGATTTTTACCCTTCTAGACAAAATTTCATTTTAGTATAGACTTTCAGAATATTTTACTTTTTTTTTAATCTAGCAATAACTGGGAGCATCTGGTGTTGAACAACAAAATTTTAGAAAGTATGTTTGAAGTCAAAATTCCGATTTAATAACTTTCAGGAAAGAAATAACTTTCAGATTAAAAAAAATCTAATTATAACTAAAGATGGCGCCAGACAACCGTGGAATAAAGTACATTGACCTTTTCCTAATATCTCCGCGTAGGTACTAGGGAGTGCAAAAACCGCCAAAATTACAAACCGGTTTTTTTTCGGTTTTTCTTAAAAAAAAACCGGTTAACCGGGTAACCGGTTTTAAAATTAGTTTTTTTTTAATTTATTTTTAAGTGAAAATTTTAATTTTTTTTTTGCTTGTGAAATTATAAATAAATATTTTTAAACTTATCTTGGAACTTATCTATTAAAAAATATATTGTATACCTTATAGGAATCCTGTTAAAAATAAAAAAATCTCATCTTCATAAAAACAAATGTCTCAGAATGATGTCTGAGAATCTAAGCTAGAAGTTAATATATACTTCTACTCAAAATATTCACCACTAGCTTTTGCCCGCGGCTTCGCCCGCGTACATAAAATATAGCCTATGTCACTCAGGAACAAAGCAGGTTTCTATCGGTGAAAAAATTTTAGCAATCGGACCAGTACTTCCAGAGGTTACCTCTTACAAACAAAAAAAAACATAAAAACAAGCTTTACCTCTTTATTATACGAGTATTTATAATATTAGTATTAGTGTAGATTAGCCCTGTCACAGGCTTTTAAGCGTGCAGGCCACGCGTCATCTGTTTACGCACGGTGATCATTGGAAAGTTGTCCACTGCTGATCGTAAAGAATTTTTAAGGATTTTGAATTATTGTTACATGCAGCCCATGCTCTCTAATATAGATCTCAATTTGCAGTTCACGGGTTGAGGTCTGGGCTAGCCAAAGGTCAATCATCAGCCTTAATGAAGCCCGAAACACTCGCTGCAAGGCAAGCCTGTGACACAAGGCAAGTGCGTGCCTTGTGACCGGAAACTGAGTCTTGCTGAAAAACCTCTATACTCCATTTGTTTAGGTAGTTAACTAAATGTAAACAATCTTAACATGTCTTTTATCTAAAAAATTGTCTAAAAAATTTATTCAAAAATGTTTACATTTAGGTATTTACCTAAACCGATGTTAGGTAATTAACTAAATTTAAATGATCTTTGTATGTCTTTTATACGATTTATTTTAAATAAAAAGACATATCAAGATTGTTTAAATTTAGTTAACTACCTAAACAAATGGAGTATAGTATATTATCAAAAAGAGATAGGCTTTAAGAGGCTTTGCTATGGCGTGTAGGATAGTATCTTGATACTCTTTAGCTTAAATTAGAGTAGCCCATTTTCACGAAATTGAAACTTGGTCATTCCGTGATGCCCTCACCAAACCATTACTGATGCCGCATGATGATCATTCAGGACTCTGATAACCTGTTGAGTGTTCTTTGGAGTTAGAAGCTTACACATCATCATCATTTCAGCCGATAGACATCCACTGTTGGACATAGGCCTGCCCCAAGTGTCGCCACAATGATCGATCCTGTGCGTCCCGCATCCATCGGATTCCCGCAACCTTCACCAGGTCATCGGTCCATCTTGTAGGAGGCCTTTCGACGCTACGTCTTCCGGTACGCGGTCGCCACTCCAGAACTTTTCGGCCCCAACGGCCATCTGTTCTGCGAGCAATTGCCACTTGAGTTTAGCGATTCTTTGTGCTATGTGGGCAACCTTGGATCTCCTGCGGATATCTTCATTTCTGATTCGATCACGCAAGGAAACTCCGAGTATAGCCCTTTCCATTGCTCTTTGGGTGATTTTAAGCCTTCTGATGAGGCCCATTGTGAGCGACCACGTTTCGGCATCATATGTCATCACTGGCAACACGCACTGGTCATAGACTTTCGTCTTGAGACACTGTGGTATATTGGACGAGAAGACACCGCGCAGCTTCTTGAACGTTGCCCAGCCGAGTCGGATTCGACGGTTGACCTCTTTCTCGAAATTAGATCTACCCAACTGGATTGTCTGTCCGAGGTAGACGTAATCGTTCACAACTTCGAGTATAGTCTCTGGTCTTGGTAGGAGTGGGTGCTACATGGTTGTTTATCATGACTTTAGTTTTGTTCATGTTCATTTTAAGACCCACTCTTTCGGAAGTTCTACTGAGGTCATTGCGATCTATTGAGGTGAGAATTGTGCTGAGCTCTTCCGTAATCTCAGCCATGACTACTATGTCGTCGGCAAACCGAAGGTGGGTGATGTACTCGCCATTGACAGTTAGAAGCAGTTAGAAGCTTACATCCGATAATTTTGCTTGTTGCAATATTCCTTGATTATGAAAATTTTGTCATTGGTAGCAAGAATATCCCTGAGTTTTTCATCAGTGTAACGAACAAGCAACGATTTTGGTCTTTTCACTCTCTCTTCTATAAAAACGACTCTTTTAAGCTGATGATGTTATGATGAGTAACAACGATGGGTATTCTATCTGCGAATAAGATTGTTGGTGTCCTTACGAGATTTTAATTCTGGCCCTGACAGCATTCACTGCCTGTTCTCACAACACGCGGCCGGCCTGGATTTTTAATGATCGTAAACAGAAGAACTGTACAATTGGTGTAGCTATCACTATGGTACATAAATATTAATAAACAAACCTACGACTGATATCAAGCCTCAATAGCGTTTTAAAACAATGTTTGTTAAAAAATAGTGTCATTTGAAAGTAATAAAAAAAAACTCGAAAAAACCGGTTACTTGAAAAAAACAACCGGTTTTTTTAATCTTTAAAAATATGCCGAAAAACCGGTTTTTCGGTTTTCGAGTTAACCGGTTTGCATTCCCTAGTAGGTACCCGAAAAACAAAAAGTGAATTGCTTTTCATTACTAGATCATATAAAGGATCACGATACATATCGATTCAAGACAGCTTTATGTCTTTATTTCCGTTTTAGAAATTAAGAATGTCAACAAATGTAGAAGGGTCAATGACCGTTATTCCACGTTTATCTGGCGTCTACTCTAGAAGCATCTGGAGTTAAACAACAAATAATTTAGAAAGTATGTTTGAAACTAAAATAAGCAACTTTATAGATATTTTCGCATCAATCAACATGGTCACTCACATGTGCCTCCAGGTAAGTATCGGACAGCAGTCCCTGCACGATCTGTCGGAAGCCAGCGGACAGCAGCGGCAGGAACACGCCCGTCACGGCCACGTGGTCGCCCGGCTGCGCGCGACGCGTCGTCTCGCCGCGGCAGTACACCGACAGCTGCCGCGGGATGTGGCCCACCGGGACCTGGTCTGACTGCAAAAACATGGAGATTAGTGGCTGGGAACGAGGTCATTGAAAGAATAACAGTTTGGTTACAATATACTGATTTTATTGTTGATGTAATAATAATTGTTGGGAATGGGGTCCCTTGCCTTTGGACCGGGCGCAAGTGATTGCTAAGACCACCTAACACACAAGTAGTTTTATTAGTTATGTTCATAAGTTTAAGATAAGAATTTTGTCTTATAAGAATGTTTTATGATGTCGTAAGGTATTTAGAGAATATATATAGGTATTTGCATAATTGGCTAGTAAATTAATTATTAAGGCTTAGAATAGCAATAATAATAGCAGCAAACTTCCACAGCAGCACAATTTAATTTCATTGATTTTTTATATCAAGGCAAGGACAGGATACATATATTATAGTGTGAGATTTTTTATTATTGTTGATAGGTTCGCGCTTGACCACTATCTCACCCGATGGAAAGCGACGATGTGGTCAACGATGGAACACGCTTACCTAGAAGAAACCTAACTATCTGGATCAATTAATAACAATACTTACATGCTCCTGAATCTTGAGCTCCTGGAACTTCTGGAACCGGGAGCCCCTGGTCTGCAGGTGCAGCTGGCCGGCCGTCTTGTTGAGGCGGCAGTCGTCGGCCGTGCAGGCGGGCGGCGGCGTGAACTGCAGCGCGCGCACGGGTTGGTACGTCTCCGCGCCGCACGCGCTGCACGAGTACGTCGCCACCACCAGCAGCGGCTTCACGTCCGTGCAGCGGGTCACTATGCCTGGTGGGGACAAGTGTACATTAAAAGATTACTGATTAAAATAAATGTTGAAAAGGATAATAACAATGATTTTTTTTAAGGTGACTTCTCCCGCTCTGAGTGGAGGGCGTGTCAGACTTTTACTGACTAAAACTACACCTGTGTCTTTCAATTGCCCTTTGTGTTTTAAGATGGTCTTAGAACACCTTAAGTCTTAGAAAGGGCAGCTGAATGGGTTTCCTTTTCAGAAAATAACCATGACCATTAAGAATAATGAGGTGATGATTTGTTAATGAACACTAGAGAAATCTAATCAGAAAATGAAAAAGACCGAATTTATTTTGATTCAATTGATTGAATGGTAACCTCAGAAACTAGTTTGAATTGTAAAAAAATTCAAACTGTAGTTTCTCTATCTTGTGAAAAAGTGTTGAATAGCCACTTTATCGAGGAAGAGTATCATGGTACCTCCAATAGAAATTAAACAGTAACCGGTGAAACCATGGGGGACAGCTAGTCTTAGAATATCGGCGGCGGAGACCTCTCGTGCCGGGCCTTGGTTGAGGCCATGGTCCGGAGCGAGGAGGAGTGGCAGGCGCGAGCCGACTTCTGCGAAGCAGTAATGCTCGCAAAGGAGGAGGCCGAACGCATCAGGCAACGGCGTTATCGCCGCCGCCGCCGCCGCCGCGATTCTGATCCCGATTTCCGGCCAATGTAGGCGCGGGCTTGCGGACGGTGAGCAATGGGTAGCTCACTGTCCGGCCGTCCGGTAACTGTCCGGACCAAGCCCAAGTCGTCGACGGTGCGCACTGTTCCCGCGCGCCTCAAGGAGTTGTCAGCAACAGCAGGGACCCAGCCGGGTCGAAGCCTACTGGGGCCAGGGTTATCCGAAAGGGCGCTCGAGCCGCGGTATGGAGGCTAGAAGGAACGGGGTGGGTCTTTTAGTCAGTAAGAGTCTGACACTATCTCCCGCTCCGCCCAAGGGCGGGGGATGTCAATGCATGATTTTTCCCACCATAAAAAAAAAAGCTAGTCTTAGAATGAACAGAAGAAAATGGAAATAGGATAGGAAGATGAATCCTCTGGAGTTCAGTCATTGGCAGTTGGGGCCAGACATTTATTCACACTGTTATCTAAAACATTAATTGGAACAGACATCCTTAAGACTATAATAAAGCGAAACCTCAATCGCAAGTGACTTCAAGGCTAGAGTGCTCTTATTAAACCAGTGCGTCTTGCCATCAACAATTATATCACTGCTTACCAGGTGAGATTGCAGTCAAATAGTTATTTTATATTAAAAAAAAACTTATTGTGCTTCTCATTTATCACAACATTCACAACCTGGATAAAAATGGGACAGATTCTTACCTCTCATTGTGACTAGTTTGCCGATGTGCTCAGCCTTGACTTCTCTAATAGGGAGAGACTTTGATGACGACAAGTCCTTAAAATACACCTCACTGGAAAATAAAACAAAATATTATAAAGAAAAATACAGAACAAGATTAAAATCCTTAGGCCGATGATATTCATTTGTTTTGTATACAATTGTTCATTCATTTATTTTACATCAAATACATACATAAAGTCTATATAACTGAAAACTTACAATCTCCTGATGAGCTCTGGTGGGTATCTGTTGCGGGGGTCCCTCATTTCTCCAGGGATCCTGTGGTTCCTGGCCTCTAGCATGATCCTGTGCTCTATGTACACATCCAAGGCATCTTTGGCAGCTACCTACAAAAAGTGGTTTGTTTCTTATAAGTGCTTAAGGTTATAGTCAAGCAAAAACTATGATGTCTAAATACTTTTAGAGATAGCTAGCTGTTTTATATGTGCAGCATGTTTTAATTATATTTGTCTTTAATTTTTGCTCTGTACCTTCAGCCAGAGAATAAAGAAGGTTCAAGTGATCAAAATTTGATGAATAAAGTTAATTAAAGATTAGATACTATACCAAGTTGTTTTATATTACCTCTCTATGTTTGTAGTCGGGCAACATCTCATACACAACATCTGACACCATGTTGGTGTACCGTCTCGTGTTCTGTCTCACGGCCTCCGCCAATTCCTCATTGGTCTCGTGCAGGTCGTCCAGCTCCACAATAAAAGCATTCTGAAAGAATTTTGGATAAAGTTTGAGACATTGATCAAGAACATTAATACAATAATAAAAAAAAAATTAAATTCAAAACTTTTTTTATTTCACATAGGCCTACATGGGCAGTCATCAAACGTCAGAAGCTAGTACACGGTTCCAAATGAATCGTTTCCTAAGGAGAAGAACCGACAAGAAACTCTACAAAAATGTCAAGTACCTGTTCTCTGTGTGCAACCCTGGTGAGTTGCTCAGCGTATTTGAAGATCTTGTTTCCCTCATCATCGGTTTGACAAAAGTCCACAAAGAAATTCTTGAATGACTCTGAAACATCAGTGTTTAGTTGTTATTTTTAGGTTAAATACTACAAAAATTAAAATGTAGGAACAATGTTTTACCGCTATCTGTTGCATAGTCACGCATAGCCATTTTTGAGGACTAATTAAAGAAACTAAAGATAAACAAGTAACAGAAAGTTTTGTGAAATATTTTCTGAACAAACAAACAGCGCCCAATTTGTTGACAGTTTGGCAAAATTGGCGCGAAATCGTTTGATCGTTAGGGGAGTACTAGAGGTGCACAGATAAAAAATGATATAGGTATAACCATAGACAAAGTTTCCGTTTTTATCGACAATACTGGAACATTGAACCATTATACCGCATCCCTATTTTCCGTTTTGCTGTCATTCCTTTTACCGATTGATTTCCCGCCAATCCTTACGTCAATCAAAAGTGCTGTCGAGTTTCGCTGACTTTTTATTAAAATTAAAAATTGTAAATGATTCGAGTGTATTTTTAAACAAAACATGGCAGATTCCTTAGGTAAATTTAGAAAAGTAAAAAATTAAGTCAGCTATGTGATTAAAACCAAATAATGTGTTGTTCAATGAGCCAAAATGTTACCTTTTGTTTTCAGCTGGTCAAAGAGCCAAAAGGCAGAAAGTGGACAGACACGGCCGTTTATCGGCATTCGAGAGGCTAAAACAATTGAAAGGCAAGGGCGTAAAGAATAAATACGATGTGGACGAGATGGAGAATGTGTACGACACTGTGGACGAGAGAGAGTACTCGGAACGAGTGATGCAGCGCCAGGAAGATGACTGGATTGAGGATGATGGTATGTTCAGGATATCTTTACTCATTTCTTTATTAGTTCCCTATGATATCTAACGAAATTGTATACAAAATTTTGCTCAAAACATACAGTTGTGATTACTCACAAGTAAACAAACATGTTTACTTCGCAGTTTGTATAACTCAAGGTACAAGACACCATTTCTGAACTATTCTATTCTAATTCTTATTTCTTTATCTTATCATTACAGGTACTGGTTATGTGGAAGATGGGCGGGAGATATTTGATGATGATGAAATTGAAGATACTTATGTGGCTTCTAACAGCAAAGATTCTGGGCGAGGGCAGAAAAGGAAAGCTAGAGTTGCTCCTCCAACATCTGGCAAAGGAAATATTAGAAACCTCCTTGGATCTATGCCTACAAAGAAGAAAGAGGTACCATTTGTGGAAATTTACTTTATGCCTTAATAATTCTATGGCCTTAAGTACTTAAATCATCAATTTTCTCAAGTACGTAGTATTGGCACATGCCAATAAACAAGTTCTTAAAGTATTCTAATAACTAGCTGCTGCCAGCGACTTCGCCTACACAATAGTAGAAAATTATCCCAAGAAAATATACTCCTGTTTTAAAAGTATCCTATGTGCTATTTCAAGACATGGTCTACCTGTGTACCCCAAGTTTTATCGAAATCCATTCAGTAGTTTTTGTGTAAAAGAGTAACATACATACTACATAAAAAAAAATATGTTTATAAGATTTGTAGGATTAAAAATATTTTTGTTCTGCCCAATATTGCAGTTCACAGCTTATCTTTAGTACAGTAACGTATTCTGTTTGCTTTTTAATATTCATTAGAAGGTATTGATTTAAAAAACCTGAGTTTGTTGCAGTGTTTTTTCTCAAGGTCATTCATAAACCATTTTTCTATAATATTACAGGATGTAAAAATATCTGAAGACAACATTCTATCAGATATCATGTCTGACTTAGATGGCAATGCTTCTACAACAGTGAAACCAAAGCCAGTGGCCACCAAAGCTAACATAGTAGAGAACAGCAAGAGGGATGCACAGAACTACTTCAAAAGTCTGTCTTCAGCTGCTAAGAAACCCATCACTACTACTAGCTTGAGTAATAAGGAACAACCAGTTGTTAAAAAAGACAATGTAAGTAAACTGAACTATCTCGTGTCTGATTTTTTTGTTTGTAGTAGTGTTTCATATTTTTTGTTAACTTTTAACCACTCAATCAATCTTTTTGCAGAAAGAAAACCTGGTATCTCCTGATAAACCTGTTGAAAAGAAAGTGACTGTAAGTTAAATATTTTTATTTCATTACTCATCATCACTAGGTTTTGCCCGCGGCACTACTACACTTTACTCCCTGGTAAATGTTATCAACTTTGAATATAGAGTCTCTGATTTTATAGGAGTGGGTGCTAAAAGGGTTTACCTTTACCTTATGTTTGGTTGTATTAATTGTAAGGGCTACTCTTGGTAGCTTTACTGTCACCAAGCAATGTACTGGTGTCCTCCAAACAGTGCCACCTCCAAACATTCCTGGAGCCTCTCTCCTTATTATAATGAAGCAAAAACAGACTACTGTATTAAGAGATTATTACACCTTCTTATTTTTGTTCTAAGAAAGAGTAAAACTGAAAAAAAAAGAATAAGTAGACGCGTTTTAAGCACGACATACCATTGATTTCCGTGTTTCTTTTATAATGTTATTTAATTTCTTCTCTACTCTCGCACACAAGCATTGCATTGTGTGCGAGTTTTAGCATACTTTAACGTGAAATCAAAGAAACCACAGTGGATTTACTTATGAACCGCCACTAAGCAAAGCAAGTCGTCAATCTAACGGAAATAGCGAAGGCTCGTGTGTAGGATCGCAGCGAATCCTCAATATAATAAAGGGCTCGCTTGTCTTGCTTGGCTAACAATACCAGAAATATATATTCTGGTATCCACATGTAAAAGCGCGGTGGTCACTCTTATTCAGACTGGGGTCTGTCTTCGCTCGCATGTCTTTTGAGAAGGTGGGATTCATCGCTTGTTAGGTTAGGGGGAGGTCAGGCACGCTCGGTGTGTTAATGAGCCCGCCTACCTCGACTTATGTAACGGCTCACTTTGCTCGCTCGCTCAATTTGTGAGACTCATTCAAACTGAATGCAACTTTTTTGCTACAGATTTTCTCAAGGTTTCCAAAAATAAATAGCTATACATATAAGGCAAAATATAGTGCATTGGGGTAAGATCGGCATTAGGGTGAGAACATATAAATATAAATTATACCACTTAGGATAAGGATAAGGTCTTATGTTCGACCTTGCCGCGTCATTATGTTCCATCTTGCCGAGCAATGTGGCTGGCATTAAAAATAAAGATAAATAAGTGGTATATTGATTTATACGTTCTTACCCCAATGCCGATCTTCCCCCAACCTACCTTATATTATGCTTAAAAATTGTTGTAAATACTATATTGTTGTATCTTTTGCATGTTCAATATTTCTCTGTTACTAAAGTTTTGGTAGTGATTCAAATGAAGTTTAACAATTTTCGTATTATTTATTTACAAACCGGAATTGTATTAGTAAAAAAATCTGGAAGTGATCACTGCATGATTAGAAATACCTAATTGTGCAATGATCACTTCCAATTATAATTAATTATATGAATTGCTATCTTATATTATGAATTCCATCTTTTACGATTACAATAAAAGCTAGCAAAATCAACAATTTACTAAACTCTTCGAACATTACAGATACAAAATGGTGAAACATCCAAACCAGTCACAGAAAAAGCAGTCCCAAAGAAACCAGAATGGAAGATAGACAGAGAAATAAAGCAAGAAACAGAAGACTCGGCCACACAGAACATTGAGGAGTTCCACACACAGGACTTGGACTTTGACGATGACTTCAGTAATGACACCAATACACCCGCTCCCAAAACTGAGGAAGTTAAAAAGGAAATCATTCCCAGCACTGCAGAAACTATTGGAGATGTTGCTGAGGAGTTTTTGAATGAAGATTTTGACATATTTCCAGCTAAAAAGGAATCTCCTAAACAATTGAAGCCTTTAACTAGCACCTGGTCTGACCAGATGGGTGAGAACCTGGTTGCTGCGACGGTACAGTTAGATGGACAGTTGCCTCTACATACGAATGAGAATGGGGAGAAAGTACTAAGGTTTTACTGGCTTGATGCTTGGGAGGACCGGTTTGTGAAGCCGGGAGTGGTGTACCTGTTTGGGAAGGTCTATGCTAACCCATCTAATAAGAAGGCTGGCTGTGTGTCCTGCTGTCTTGTTGTGAAGAATGTAAATAGACAAATGTTTCTCTTACCTAGGGAGTATGTAAGTGCTGATACCTGATTTTTTTACTTTTTAACCACCACACCGAAAAAGTAAAAGTGTGCTCTCAGCACCAAGATAAAAGAAAAAAACAATTCTTATAAGATTGATTAGTATTTAAGTCTGTCATGTCGTCATGACCGTGGCGTGCTGAAAACATGTTGCTTTGTCATGCATATATGACTGTGGCAGTCAAAAGGATATTTGCAATGTAAATATCACTAGCTGTTAGGTAGTTATAATATTGCAAATTAGAGGCCTAAATTCTATTATAATTTCATGTCTGTATTATTTAATTAGGATATAAATGGTGAGATATTAACAATATTTGATCAGATGCCATCCAATATTACATAAAACATTTATTCCAATTTTATTAATGTTTATTATAGAAACTGGACCCAGTAACGCTAGAGGCGACAGATCAGGAAGTGACGATGATGGACATGTATGCAGAGTTCAACAGCGCCGTCGCTAGCGAGCTGGGGCTGAAGGAGTTCAAGTCGCGGAAGGTCACCAAGAACTACTGCTTCAACCTGCCAGACATACCCGCGCAGTCAGACTACCTGGAAGTTAGATATTCTGTAAGTCTATATCTATACTAATATTATAAAGAGATTTCTATGTTTAGATTTTTTTTTGTAATGAACTCAAAAACTACTAGGCCGATTTTAAATTTATTTTATCAATAGAATGCTACTTCTGAGTGTTTTCTATTTTCTCGTATAATAGTAAAGTTATTTTTGTAGTAGAATGTTTCGAGTCTGCCTTGGTAAGGCATTCAACGCCAATAGGAATGCACGCAGAAACGGACACAATAAAGCTACTCATTTTTTTTGTCGCATGTAACGACGAGCAGGGACGAAATTGACGTCTTTACTGTCGTTTCCGCATTTTTTTTACTAATTTATACCCGGTTATATGCTACAGCGACTAAAATTAACGTAACAGACGCAGGTTTCAAACTCTAGATCAAATATATTTAAAAAGAACTAGTAGATTAGAGCCTTTCGAGTTTAATATATATACTAACGACTATATACTAAATTCCAGCTTCGCCTGGGTGTCTCTTTGAAATTCTCGATATTCCTATAATGCATGTAGTATATGCTTAAACCTTCTTCATGAAGTTAACACTTTGACCAATGATGAACCAATGGAAAAAAAATCCGTATGAAAATCCGTTCAGTAGTTTTTAAGTGCGTTCGTACAGACAGACAGACGCGATGATGTAAGGATAAGTAGTTTTAATTTTCTCCACAGGCCACATTCCCACCACCGCCAAAAGACAAAAAGTACCTTACATTCTCGCACATCTTCGGAGCCACCACCTCTTCCCTGGAAACCTTCCTACTAGAGCGTAAGATCAAGGGTCCCTGCTGGCTGGAGGTGAAGCAGCCGGAGCAGGTGCAAGCCAAGGTGTCCTGGTGCAAGCTAGAGGCTGCTTGTGATAAGATGGAGCATGTCTCCGTTATCAGGGACGGTGCGGACTTGGAACCGCCGCCTATTATTGTGGCTACTGTAAGTCCATTTTCATTCGTTAAACTTTAACAGCTTGAGTCCATTTTCATTCATTAAACTTTAACAGCTTGCGTCTGATTGGTCTGACGAGTGTTTTCGTGTTCTATTTGTCAAGGTCGTGAGTTTGCGACTGGGTACTCCATCTCGTTTAGCTCTTCAATCCCCATAGGTGACAGAAGAGCTGACGAGATGGAGTATTTGGTCGTCGATAAATGCAAGATTTTTTAAAGGGTTAATTAAATTCGCTTTTGGTAGTTTATTTTTCTGACAGGCTTCTTGACTGGCTGAGATCGCGCCTATATTTATGTTTTAATATCCCAAACCAACATTAATAACGGGTAGTAATAAAAGCTCCGACAAAAAAAGAAGAATTGTCCTTACTCAAAATATTAAATCTACTGCCTAAAATACTAATTTTCCGACTACTTTTGTCCGAATAAAAATGACGAAACGACCGAATGAGATACTGAAATCTTTGAAAAATAAACATGACTGTCTATTGCTATAATACTTTTCTACCAGCATAAATTACGTTCTACTGAAAACTTTGCTTTGTAATTTTTATCTTTACTTGCCGACTATTAATTCATAAATTACCTTTCATATTTCATAGATTGTGGTGCTATTTTAACTGTCACATTATACTAAAAATATTATTCTGAGTGGCTATACAGAAACTTATAAAAAATATAAAAATGTACTTGTAACAATAACTTTTAATTGCATCATATATCATGAATTTTACTTACCACGGGTATGCTTCGATATCGGTACCTATTTCAGGCATTAAAAAGTTAAAACAGTCGTATTCATGGGTACGTATAAAAATCCCGAATTTTAAATTACCGATGGACGAAATCCCAAAAATTGAAACGCCAAATGGTCGTATGGTCGAAAGTTTAAAATCCCGAAAGTTCATTTGTTCGAATGTTTAATATCCCGAAGTTCAAAATCCCGACTCATCCGTGTCGGGGTGCCCTAAGGTCCCGATTTGTTTTATTTTGAGAAGTAGCACTCGCCGGCCGCTGCCGCGGCGCCGCTCGCTTCGCTCGCTCGGCTCGCGCGCTTTTGGTCACAATTCTAACCTAACCTATTTCAGCCACAATCTCTCGTAAAAATCTATTTTGATTGCACTTTGAACTGGGTGAAATAGGTTAGGTAACGTTAGAATTGTGACCAACCGCTACGTTCAAGTTGTTTCGTCTATTCGGGATTTCGTCCTTTCGGGCATTTGAACATCGGTATTTTGTGTTTCGATATAACGACTATCGGCATTTAAACCTTTCGGTATTTTGAATTTCGGTGTTTTGCACGTCGGTATTTCAGCCATAGGTATAATGAACTTTCGGGATTTTGATACGTACCCCTATTCATGCCTTAATCGAAAACAAGTAGACTTTGGTTTTCTAGAATATTATACCGTATTATTAATCGACAAATTTCCTAACTTTTATAATGTCAGCAAGAACAAAGATAAAAATAAAACAAAACTCAGTTTATTATGAAAATGTAGTTACGTAGTAGACCCGAACTCCATCGCGCGGGCCGAACAGTTGAGGTATTTTCATCATTATTGAAAGCTAATAAATAAATTTGATAACCAACAATAGAAATTAAAACAGTTCATGCAAGTTGTAAAAATATGATTATTTTGACCAAACCTCTGTTGTCGGTAACTTAGTAATTTTGTCGGAGGTTCAGTTCTATTCGGAAGTTTAGTTTTTTTATTCGAAGATCCATTTTTTTTTAGGAAAAAATGTAATTTGAACATGCTCTTATTTGTTGTTAAATTGGATATTTTTTTTCGTTTATGTTTTGGGTTTTTTGTCGGTAATTCATTATAACGCTAGTTAATTAGAATAATAGTCGGCCACAGATTGCTGGAGATTAAATTGTTTTTCGGAACCATTATTATTTCCCATTAATAACTATGTATTCTCTCAGAGACTTGGCAAAATGACTCCTGTCTAAGGCCACGTTTCATGCTGCATTCAGCTTGCATGGAAGTTCCATCAATTGTGGAGGTATGATCAATCGTTTGATCGTACCTTACAGTGTAATTGAACTTGCATGCGAGTTGCTTGCACGTGGGAACGCGGCGATTAGCTAGTGGATAATTTGTGTGTTCCCTTAAAACAGAATGTAACATGTTTTAGATTCATATGAGAACTACAATGGATCCAAAAACCAGGAAGACAAAGATATTGATGATAAGTTGTCTGTCACACACCAACTTCCACTTACACAAGCCTCCCCCGAATCCGCCGTTTCAACAACATTTCTGTGGTGAGTAAAACTTGCATGAGTAAAAATTGTTTGTGCTTGAAATTGTTTTTAAACTATTTTAACCAGTTGGACTGATAATATTGCCATGTCAGCACCTAATCTAGAAATATATTTATTTCAGTCATGACAAAATGCAACGAAATCTGGCCCTTGGATCTAAAACAGTCACTGCCCCAGTACAAAGCAACAAAACTGACCAAATGTGACACAGAGCGAGAACTACTCAACTATTTCATGGTACAGTTCTGGAAGATGGATCCAGACCTAGTAGTAGGCCATGACTTACAGGGATTCCAACAAGATCTACTTATTGGAAACATTCTCGATCTTCATATACCCAACTGGTCTCGATTAGGACGGCTCAAGAGAACTGTGGCTCCTCAAAAAAAGTACGCAGCTAAAGACGCGTTCCTCGGTCGTTTAGTCTGTGACATCAAAATATCAGCTATGGAAGTAATACGGTCCAGGAGCTTTGACCTTGACACTCTCTGCGTAAATGTATTGAAAATGAAAGAAGGCGAACGTGTTGAAGTGGCACTTGAAGATCTACCCAGATATTACGAGAACAGCAATGACCTGTTCCAACTTGTATCGCTAAATATGCATGATGCGTCCTACATACTCAAAATGATGTGCGAATTGAATGTGATACCACTAGCGTTGCAAATTACTCAAATTGCCGGAAATATAATGTCGAGAACGTTACTAGGTGGTAGATCAGAGAGAAACGAGTTCCTCTTACTCCATGCCTTCACCGAAAAGAACTACATCGTGCCTGATAAAGTTTATGGTAAAAGAGTCGTAGCAGACGATGATAACGACGAGCCAGAAGGTGCCTCCAATGTATCCAAAAAGCAAGGAAAGAAAAAAGCGGCCTATTCTGGAGGTCTTGTTTTAGATCCTAAGAAAGGATTCTATGATAAACTCATTCTCCTTATGGACTTCAATTCATTGTATCCTAGCATTATTCAAGAGTACAATATATGCTTCACTACTATTAAAAGAAAAGCGACTGGGTCTTCTGACGAAGATGTCGCTAACCTTATCTTGCCAAAGTCTAACACAGATCTTGGCGTACTACCGACTCAGATTCGCAGGCTTGTGGAAAGTAGACGAGAAGTCAAGAAGTTGATGAAGACACCCGACTTGTCGCAGGAGCAATACATGCAGTATAACATTAGGCAGATGGCTTTGAAGCTCACAGCTAACTCTATGTACGGTTGTCTCGGTTTCACGCATTCACGGTTTTATGCGAAGCCCCTCGCAGCCCTAGTCACAATGAAAGGCAGAGAAATTCTCATGGATACCAAAGAAATCGTGCAAAAGGCTAACTACGACGTAGTGTACGGAGATACGGATAGTTTGATGATCAACACCAACTGTTTAGATTACGATAACGTTTTTAAGATCGGTGTTGACCTGAAGAAGGAGATCAATAAGAAATATAAACAAATTGAGCTTGATATAGATGGTGTGTTCAGATATTTGCTTCTACTGAAGAAAAAGAAATATGCTGCCGTGTTAGTCACCAAAAACAAAAGTGGGGAATTCGTCTTTACACATGAGCATAAAGGTTTAGATATTGTTCGTCGTGATTGGTCACAACTGGCCGCAGAAGCCGGAAAATTCATATTGAGTCAGATTTTGTCTGAACAATCTGCAGACGAGAGACTTGAGAGCATTCAAACGCATCTCAACAAACTGAAGGAGGACTTGACGAACGGCAAAATGCCGCTCTCAATGTTAACTATCACGAAACAGCTGACGAAGAACCCCAACGAGTATGCCGACAAACACGCGCAGCCTCACGTACAGGTCGCTCTAAGACTGAACAGTAAAAACAGCAGGAGGTTCAAGAAAGGTGACGTGGTGCCATATATCATCTGTGAAGATGGCACCGCTAAGTCGGCGACGCAAAGAGCATATCACATTGAAGAGCTAAAGAATTTAGAACATCTCAAAGTTGATTACAAATATTACTTGGCGCATCAATTGCACCCTGTTATATCCAGAATATGTGAGCCTATTGAAGGCATGGATCCAGCTCGAGTGGCCGATTGCCTCGGCCTCGATCCCTCTGGCTATAGACAAATAGTTAGACGAGATAACTCAAACACAGAAACCTATGAAGTAGAAAACGAGCAAGAAAAATACCGACAGTGCAAGGACTTCGTTTTTGTATGCGTCAATGAGCACTGTAAAACTGAGAACAAGATCAGAGAAACAGTTGTAAAATTGGATAAGGAGAGTGTAACATTTTTAGATAAATGTCAGAATGATAAGTGTACTCTGAGGCCAGTGGATTACTTGGCGAGTATTCAGAACCAGTTGAGTCTGCAAGTCCGTCAGTACCACGCTCAGTACTATGCGGGCTGGTTGTCGTGCGAGGACCCCGCATGCGGGCACCGCACGGCACGGCTTCCGCAGACTTTCGCTGGAGGATACCCGCTGTGCAGGCTATGCGAGAAAGGAGTCATGTTCAGAGAGTACACTGAAAAGGACTTGTACTTGCAAATTAACTTCTTTTTGTTTTTGTTTGATCTGAGCAAGAATACTAACTCAAGTAAGTATTTGTTTTATAGTCATAAAACTTATATTTGCATACAGCAAATAAAGGTAAAGTAAAATTTCTAATACATTTTTACTTTGTTACAGAAACGCGTATCTCGCCTCAAGTCACAAATGCTTTTCAACAGCTAAAGGAAATGGTTGTAGAAGACTGGCTGGCACAGTCCGCGTATTCCATCATAAACCTATCTAAACTCTTCAGGTTCTTTACCATAGACTCGAAAGCTAGCAACAAAGTGAAGTCTGAACCAATCGAAATTGATATTTTACCTGAGACTGAGCAAATAGATGCACTATTGGAGATGGGAGTCTTTTAGTTTTTGTAAAGTTATATTTTAGAATTAGAATCATGTCAAGTTTTATATAAGCTGTAAATAATAGGTAATAAAATACTCTTGTACTAAAACATTTTTTTTTTCACCCTGTAAGCATGAATGACTCAGGGCAAGGCCGACGCTGCGTTACGCGGTCCCATGCAAAAATGCTGTTGCGGGCAGCCGAGCACCGCGCTCGTGCCGCTACGTAATAATCAGTCTTCCATCGACACGACTACAAGTTGAACTAGCAACACTACACAGGTAATAAAACGGTTTCCGCTACGGGACCGCCGCACGCGCATGCGCATAGTCCGCGCGTGCGCCCGCTTATCGCAGCGTTGGCGTTTCCGCCAAGCCTTTTTAACCGACTTGAAAAAGGAAGGTGTGACTGACACTGGCATGGCCACCACCATAAGGGAATTTAATTTTGAAAACACAAAAAAAAATGAGTCGAGGAGAACCGATTTCATTTTTTGTTTATTTCATTCTCCCAAATTGAAAACAAAAGTTCCATAGAAATATTGTCATGATCTGATAATGAACTTCAGAGACATGGAACGATACTCATAGGATCATAGATAGCGGAACTGTCGTAACAAGTAAAATTGGTTTGACTATTGTAAACGTGTACTAGTCAATAACTGATTGAAAGAAGAGTCCCGGACGGATCCGATGGAGAAGCCAGAATGTAGACTTGGGAATAGATTGATATATTACGGATACGTGTTTGGGCTTTTTAGAATTGTTATGGGATGCACTCTGGCTATGAGATACCATTGATCTGACACGTTGTCTTTCTGATTTCATGAGGAAATCATCATCATTGGTTTGTCTAGCTATATTTTAATAGTTCTCTACCTTACTATAGAACGTTCACACTGTTTTATGTTAGCTGTGGTGCCCACCACAAATATAATAAAATGAAAATTATTTTGATTTAAAGTCAAGTTTCAAATACATAACAAAGAAATTTAGTGTTTTCTTAAGTCGGTTGTATTTGTTTTTCTTATTTCGTTTTCAGTGAGAAAAGTAATTTTCTATAATAGTTTCTTTTATCGGCGGTGTGCTGTTTTGTTAAAAAGGTTTTTTTTTTTCGACGCGTCTGGCGCAGTGATTGAGTGATTGGCTTTTGCGATGCCGCGGGTTCCATTCCCACGCGGAGCAAATTTGTATGGCCTACAGATAGTTATTAGGTCTGGGTATCTTATGCATGTGAGTTTACATATGTAAACGCAACCACGTTACAGGAATGAAAAAGGTGCCCGCCCATTCTAAATCAAGTTAATTCATTAAACCCCAACAGAACGCCAGCTTTCGGGCTGTCGCGACGTGTAGCTCGCGAAGTAAACAGGTAACAGAGTCAAATTAATGTTGATAGTGCGAAACGTGTAACAAGCTAGTCGTACATGATAATATGCGGTGACCCGCTGGCAACACCGAATCCATAGGGCGATCACCATAGATAAGGAATACTTATAGTTTATGGTCATGGCACTTAAGTAGTATCTCTATATAGTCTGTGGCGTTTGCCGCATTTTGAGCCATTTTTTCAACTCACCGAAGTAAGGTAGTTACCTCAATAAGTGCATAGTAAAAGTGATTGGTGTTTCATGGAGGCATCCAGTACGGCGGCGGCTCATCTGAGAGAAATATAAGCTAAGTGGTATCACTAAGAAATTAGTGTAGTGGTTCCCCACCTAAATGTTTAAACTCTAAGTTTCTTAACTTTATTAAAGTTTCCGATGCTCTTGGAAGTCGGTTACATTAAGAGGTCTTTCGATGCTGCAATGCGAAAACCTCGTGAGAATCAGACTGGGCGAAAGGCCGTGGTCAGTACGATAGTTAGAGGAGACCTTCGGTGCTGCAATACGAAGTCTCTCTGACAAATATGGCGTACTGTTGCATGTACTAAGAGGGTACATGCAACAGAGAAATAGTTCTGTGGTGCACGCAGGGATAGCGAAAGGTTAATTGGCAGACGTGGCTGCAGTTAACACTCTAAGATAATAAGAGAAATAGTTCTGTGGTGCACGCAGGGATAGCGAAAGGTTAATTGGCAGACGTGGCTGCAGTTAACACTCTAAGATAATAAGAGAAATAGTTCTGTGGTGCACGCAGGGATAGCGAAAGGTTAATTGGCAGACGTGGCTGCAGTTAACACTCTAAGATAATAAGAGAAATAGTTCTGTGGTGCACGCAGAGATAGCGAAAGGTTAATTGGCAGACGTGGCTGCAGTTAACACCCTAATACCAAACAGGCTACGATGGCTTGTATCTTGTAGAGCATAGGTTAATTGGCAGACGTGGCTGCAGTTAACTCTCTAATACCAAACATACTACGATGACTTGTATCTCGTAGAGCATGTAACTGAGTAATTAATCCTAACAGTTGTTTATGTGTCTCACCTAAGACACCAGAAACGTTTAAGTATGTAATTATGTATATCACAATGTATAGAATGGTGGGAATCAATTTAACTTTAACCACAGATGGCGAGCTGAATCACGGTGCGAGCTAGTAAGAACTAAAGGCAGATTTACGCGAAGCAAACCCCAATACAAAGAGGATTCCTCTCGGATCAAACCCCAGGTACCCACAATCTAACTCCGATATTATCACTATACTCTTCGCCGTCGCACGTCGGTAACGGGCGTTCCGGCGCCGGCGGCGGCGGCGAAGACACGGGCTGTCATTCTTTCTATTGTGTCAATTAGACACAATAGAAAGAATGACAGACGGACCGTTTTTATGCCTTTGCCTCTCGGTGTTAACTGACCTGCAAAGTTTTCAAGCCAAAATATCATAGCTTTATCATTTTCTGGCTATAGCCAAAACACGAAGAAAAATGTAATTAGAATAAAAGTCACAAATCCAATAACAGTGTATTTATTGACACAAAATCTTATCATACAGTTAAAATACATCGAGGATCTTAAAGTAAGTCACAATAAGTGAAAATACATATTTCTATTAAAATCTAATTGCATGAGCAATGGTAATTTTAGTCATTTTAATTTACGAGTAAACAAATTTCATTACGCGGCCGTAAACATGATACCAAAGTTGAGAAAACAAAACCTGCTTTGTAAAGCATTTTTCTTGATCTAAAATGTGATCTGCCATGTTTACGACCAGGTACTGGATAAAATGGATAAAATTTAATAGTACCCTCGGCCACGACCCCTAGCAGGCGCCCCGAAGTTACCCCTGCCACCGCCGCGTCCTCTGAAATTACTTTGATTATTGTCATAGTTATTATTACCGAACTGTTGGTTCATCTGAGGCCGCGTATCATAGTTGTCTTGGCCTCTGCCGTTCATGAAGTTATTTCGAGGACCTTGATTGTATGGAGCATTGGGTCCAAAGTTATCAGGGGCGGGCCCTCTTACGGGCGGACCTCTGTTATCCATCATGTTAGGGCGTGGATTCCACTGTCCTTGGTTGAAAGTATCGTTGGGTTTGTTTCTATTGTCATTGTAATTTTGTTGCTGATGCTGCGGCTGCTGATATTGCGGTTGATGCGGAGGTTGGTACTGCTGCTGCTGCTGCTGCTGCTGCTGCGGCGGCTGCGTGCGTTGCTGGTGCAGCGGTAGTATTTGGTTGTGCTGCGGTCCTTGGCTATGTTGCTGGTGCTGTGGCGCAGGTTGATAGCCCTGCTGTTGCCCTTGTTGTCGATTATAATGTGGTTGCTGTTGATTCTGCTGAGCTGGCTGATAACTTTGTTGTTGCGGCGGCGGTGTGGACTGATAATCCGTCTGATTCTGTTGAGACGACTGATAATTCTGTTGATTCAGCGGCGGTGAGTGATAGTTTTGCTGTTGCGAAGGATGTTGCTGTTGTGGACGCTGCTGCTGCTGCTGTTGTTGTTGAAGTGGACGCTGCTGTTGTTGTTGTTGTTGTTGTTGTGGACGCGGCTGCTGTTGTTGTTGTGGACGCTGCTGTTGTTGCGGATGCTGCTGCTGTTGTTGCGGATGCTGCTGCTGTTGTTGCGGATGCTGCTGGTGTTGTTGTTGTTGTTGAGGCGGTTGGAAACGTGCTGGAGTACGCAATAAACCTTGCGCGTTTGAGAAAGGAGCCGGTTCAGATCCCGGCCCTTGATTACTGAATGGAGCCTGAGAGACTGGTGCGCTTTGTGGTGGCTTCAAGAGTTGTTGTGGTTGTCCTTGTTCGGGCAGGTCCCCGAAGGAGCGCGGCTGCGTGTTGCTGACGACGACGCTGGGCGAGCGCGACAGCGGCGCGGGCGTCGCGGCGGGCGCGGCCTTGATGCTCGCCTGCACCAGCGCGAACAGGTCGGTGGCCGAGCTCGCCGACAAACTCTTCGTGATGGCCGCGAGAGAATTCTCCAACTTCGCCGGCTCTACAGGAGTCGGCTCTGCTTTCGTTTCTTCCAAAGATTTCTTTACAACTTCCATTTCTTGACGTATCTGATTCTCCTTTACCTTCTGGGTCGCCGATTGGAACACCTGCGAGAATAAAAAGTTACAATTAATAATGGTCTGTTTATGACGAATCTACCATTATCATGTATAAAAATATTTTTTTAAATCGCCGAAGCGCAAAAATGATTCTAGAATAATAGCGACCGCAGTTACGCTTTGTAATACAAGGATCGTGCTTATATTATTAAGATAAATAGTATAATATCCATAGTACTATGCGACTTTATAGCTTTCTCTATGTGAAAGAATGTTCGTAAACGGATCAGTGCTTCGAGAGGGACTTCGCGCAAACAAACAACTTTACTACTATATAATGTGTAGTTTAAGTTGCGCCCGGGCGGGTATATGGCACTCAACTATCCTTTTGACCGCTACAGCCTAACGCGTCGACGTGCTCGGTTCACGCTTACAGTACAGTTTATAATGATATATAATATATACATTACATATTTATCTTTTGATAAACCTATGTCGCAAAAATAACAAATGAAATGGACACAAAAATAATTGTACTCTTTCAAAGTGGAGGCGAGCGCGAGTGCAAGCGCAGGCGCATGTAATTCAAAATGTATGGAGCACCACCCGCACCTCACGCGAGCCGCGCCGCTGCACGCACCAGGCGAGGGCGCGGCTTTTTCTAATGGCTCAGACCGCCCGTATTATTTACAGTGGTATAGCGTCATTATCATTCATCCGCTGAAGCAACGTCATGGATATCAAGATAAGACAGTAGCTCATTCGGCACTGTAAACACGCAGATGCCAAGACCTCTACTCGCGCCCGCCCCCACACTCGCTAGTGCAGTCTGTTTGACCACAAAGTCTTCTGTAAAGGTGCTATTCAAACCTCGGCTGCAGGCAGACATGCGGTGGCTGCACGAAGCCGGCTGCGGCTGCACGATTGGTTTTCTATGTAGTAGCATGGATTCCTGTGAAAACATTCCGAACGCGAGTGCGGCTGCACGTGCTGCCTGCTTCCGCAGCCGAGATTCAAATAAACTACAACTGTGCAAAAAATAAGAAAATAAAACAAAACTGTACCTCTTCCACAGTATAGTCATCGTCATCACTCTCCACTATCACAGTCTTCACAGACACCTCCTCCGGCTCCGCGACCTCGGGGGTGCGCTCCTTGGGCGCCGTGGAGGCTGCCTCACTAACGTACTGCCTCAGCCTCTCCACACGTTCGGGCTCCTTGGCCTCCAACTTCTTCAAGTAAGCGATGAGGCTGTGCTGCTCTTCGGCTGATAACTCGTTGAAGTTCTTTAGTAAGGTCTCGAGATCAGAGTCTGAGAGGCCGTCCATGGCGTCAGTATTGCTTTGTTCCATTCTGGTTGGAAAAAAAGAACATTATTCATGATACAGTATCCACTAAGGACGTTATGTCAACAAAATGGAAGCACAAGATTGTCAATAAACTAGAGCTGCGGAATTGTTCCTAAGAGTTACTGTGGCACTGGAACGCAAAGGACAACTGAAGGAACACAGATTGGTTTTGGTCAGTAAATACTCCCCTTTCGTTCCATCCAGAGCTGAAGGAGTTATTTAATGTTTTTCCATCCAAAAAAAGGATATCATTAAAGTCGAAACTATGAAGAGAAAATGTTTGTAAATTATTAAACCAGAATTTATGATTATGGCCGGGACCAGTGGATGGAAATCATTGGAGGAGGCCTTTGCCAAATAGGCAAACCAAATTACGAGATTTTATATATTATTAAGTGTAAAATTACAGTGTTTTGGAATACAGATTGGTGGCCTCATCTAGTCTAACTTTAACGAAAGTGTTAATTATAACCTACTTACAAAATAAAAGTATATGTTAGTGCTCGATTAGCAAGACATTATTGACAGAACTTACTTCTTATCATTCTCATCGTACGCCGACTGCAGCATCTGCAACGCGGACGCGGTACCACTTGGCTTGGGAGCCAGGAAGGGTGTCTTAATCACCGGTTTCTCTACAACGACCGGCGTAGGTAGCACCACCTTCTTGGTCTGTTCAGCCGCGCGCTTCTTCGCCTCGGCCATGCCTACGACTGCGTCGACTAGTACTGCCAAGTCTTCGGAAGACACGTCCGTCTTGCCCTGGGCTATCAGAGCTTCTGCCATTTGTTGCGCTATCTGCGCGCGGTCTACTTCCCCCACGCCGGCTACTGCTACTGGGACAGCTGTTGGCTTGCTTGGTACGGCGTTTTGCTGAAAGATTGAGAGAAGTTTAGTGTTTTGCTATTGCTAGGTTACGTGCAGATATATTCGTGATAACGATATATATTTTTTTTAAATAAAACAAAAAAAATGCCGAAAAAACAAAAATTTTCCTTAGGTTTACAAAAAGGCACACAATTAGACCCGTGGGGTCTGTCTCAGCGTACCACAAATGGTTATGTACATACATTTGTCAGCACAGTTAGCGCAGTGGTTGGGCGGTTGGCTGCTACTCTGCTTGTCGCGGGTTAGATTCTCGCACGGAACAATTTGTATGGCCTACAGATGGTTGTTCCGGGTGTAGGCGTCTTATGTTTGTGACCGCACTAACGCGCGTCACCTTACCTTCTTGAGGCGCGTCCTCTTGTCGGCCTCGTGCAGCGTGGCGGCGGCGCGCACGACGGCGGCCCGCAGCGCTGCCGCCCACGAGCCCCGCCTGCACGGCAGCGCGTCACCTTACCTTCTTGAGGCGCGTCCTCTTGTCGGCCTCGTGCAGCGTGGCGGCGGCGCGCACGACGGCGGCCCGCAGCGCTGCCGCCCACGAGCCCCGCCTGCACGGCAGCGCGTCACCTTACCTTCTTGAGGCGCGTCCTCTTGTCGGCCTCGTGCAGCGTGGCGGCGGCGCGCACGACGGCGGCCCGCAGCGCTGCCGCCCACGAGCCCCGCCTGCACGGCAGCGCGTCACCTTACCTTCTTGAGGCGCGTCCTCTTGTCGGCCTCGTGCAGCGTGGCGGCGGCGCGCACGACGGCGGCCCGCAGCGCTGCCGCCCACGAGCCCCGCCTGCACGGCAGCGCGTCACCTTACCTTCTTGAGGCGCGTCCTCTTGTCGGCCTCGTGCAGCGTGGCGGCGGCGCGCACGACGGCGGCCTTCAGCGCCTGCGCTGCACTGCCGCCCACGAGCCCCGACTGCACGGCGCCTTTGAGTTTCTCCTTCGCTGTCTCTATTAGCACTACTGCCATTTCACTTTCGAGGAGCTCTTCTGATGAGTTCGCTTTCTCCTGATAATTACAAAAAAAAAAACATTATTTTATTAAGTTACAGTTATAATAAAATAAACGGCACACTTATGGGTGCAAAATAGTAGAAAAACGCAGAGAATTTAAAAGATTTGTAATACCCGTTCAAAGTGAAGGACAGTTGTTAGTAAGTTATATTTATATTGTATACTATCCTTTGTTTACATATTTTATACTAAACAACAAATAACACTGAAAATAAATCAACCTTTGAAAACAGCATTAAAATTGGTTATCAAATGAAAGAACAATTAGCATTTCTAATATTGAACTGAGGAAGAGTGGGGCAGGGACATAGACGGGCAGTAAAAGTAAATAAGCCCGGCTTTTATTTCAAAAGCACATGACACGAACAACTAAATCATGGAACACAACAAACGAATTAAATTATACACAAACATAAACTTCGACTGCGTTTGACAACTATAAGTACCATTCTGGGTTCAATGCGAACTCCGATTCATTAATAAGATATCTCTGAGCGCAATCTGTCCGATCTCACTCTAACACTTAACAAAAAAAAAAAGAGATGAACACTCTTTCTCAATCGACGTGTTGGTTTTGTACCTAGATTATCTACTACTTTCTCTATAAAAACATTAATAATGTGAGTAAAATTGGATAGCGTGAGTAAGTACTCACGCTTGTGCGCGGAAACTTGTTCTAATATTACGCCTGGGTTCGCAAAAAGTATTAATGAAATGCTTAGTGTTTGTAAGTTTACGACACTTACGTGTGTCTTCTCGGACATGCGCAATGAAGTAGCGTGAATGGCAAATATTAGTTGACATACCTTCTCCATTTTGAGTGCATCAGCAAGCAGGTCCACAATCTTGGGCCCGAGGCTGCCGAGGTAGTCCTCGAGCGCGACCAGCGTGCGCAGCGTGGCCACCACGTCGTCGGCGGCGCCGTCCAGCTGCGCCGCGCTGCCCGCGCCCTGCCCGCCCGACATCGAGCGCCCACGACGCACCTGCTTTATTTACAATAATATTCAATCATTTAGAAACTGTTTTTGTATTTGAGCGAGTTTGTGATACGGTGATCTCATGAGATTATATTATAACGATAATCTTTCGTGAGAAAATGCAATCATTATGCGTAAACTTAATTAAATATTTTTCTTGCTCATTTATTGAAGTATTTCAAAAATATATTCATTGTTTTTTTTTTTATTCCAGTTCGGGTTTAACACCAAAAATTTGATGAAACTTGTCCACTCTTGGAAAATATTAGTCTTACCTTAGAGCCCCGCGACACGATGCTGCCGGCACGTGAGCGGTCGGTGCGCGTATCGGGTGCCGAGCCCACCGACTCGATCTCGTTGTCCGAGTTCCACGGCGAGAGCCCGTCGTCACTATAAGCAAATATGAATATTAGCAGTCGTTGTTATACAAAACATGATGATAGTGCATTGTTTAAGATTTATAAAACGTTAATTTTTAAATAGATAAAGCCTACTTGTCTTGCGGATAGGACTACGGTTGCGTTGTTGTTAGTCGTAACCACGGAACAGTAAAAACAGTGGAAGTAGCTTGAGAAAATGTTTGTCCCAGAACCGGTGTCGCCAAACTCATACATTCACAATTTACTCTTACTGCAAACCCAAAAATATGATTGGCTAAAAAAACAACAGGGCGTAAACGAAATGCAAAAAAAATATTATACGAAATGCAACTTTAAAATCCTAACCTATAAATCAAATTGACAAAAACAAGAAAGAAATACATCTTTGACTACCAAGTACCGCTACTCGTCGCAAGATGGCATTGTTCAGAATATATTCGCTATATTTCATGCTAATCCAGTATGAACTGTAACTACGTAAAAATAAGAGTGATATTTGAATGGCGTATCACTGACACGTACGCAGACTGCTACTCCAGTAGTGAGGTAACCTTATTCGATCGAAATAATATCGACTGTATGCAAATGTATTTAAAACATAATAATGCACAAAAAAATTGTATGCGATACTGTGATAGTATTAAAATAATGAAATTAATATGATTAAAGGCAACTTTTAAACGTGGTAAAAAGGGTATTTATTTGCATAGTACATCAATTATCATCATCTCAGCTGAAATCATCGTCATCGCCCACTACTAAACATAAGAATATTAAGTATAATTCAAATGCCCTATGTTGTTCCTAACTCTTTAACTAAATTTATTTAAAATACATCACAAATATCATACCACAATTTTTATTTTATTAAATTTATTAATTTAATAATTATCTGTATTATATTACTTACAAAAACTATTAAACTATAATATATAATTACTTTTATTTTAAAAAGGCAATGTAACATATCGATTGATTTTATCGATAAAGTCACGCACTATTTGGATAGCGTCAAAAGTATAGGTAGACTAACGAATATTCCAGAAAAGCTAATAACCGAGAAAAGAAAATCAACTTTGTTTTGATGCAACTAAGGACTAGTTTTGTTTGTATATCCTGCGTAATGTTTCACGTAATTTTATTTTTTCATTTTATTAAAATAAATCCGAAAATAATACTTTTCGGTGGTATGATACACCTCAATGAGTTAGATCTTTAGTCTAACTATGGTTTTTAAAGTACAGTATGGGACAATAAGGCATTTTAATATTATTTTTCGTTAATTATTATGTTGCGCAGTCTAGTTAAAGAATGAGAGCGCTTGAACAGCTAGTGTGCAACGCGTTTCTTAGTAGCGGCGACAGTGCCACGCCTACTTACTTCTTCCACTGTTTTTACTGTTCCGTGGTCGTAACATAGTAACTCACGGTTTGAGCTCGTCGTCGGAGATGAGCACGGTCTGCAGGGAGGGCGCCACTTGTCGCGTGGAGTGCTCGGGGCTGCGGTTGCGTTGTTGTTAGTCGTGACATAATTACTCACGGTTTGAGCTCGACGTCGGAGATGAGCACGGTCTGCAGGGAGGGCGCCACTTGTCGCGTGGAGTGCTCGGGGCTGCGGTTGCGTTGTTGTTAGTCGTGACATAATTACTCACGGTTTGAGCTCGACGTCGGAGATGAGCACGGTCTGCAGGGAGGGCGCCACTTGTCGCGTGGAGTGCTCGGGGCTGCGGTTGCGTTGTTGTTAGTCGTGACATAATTACTCACGGCTTGAGCTCGTCGTCGGAGATGAGCACGGTCTGCAGGGAGGGCGCCACTTGTCGCGTGGAGTGCTCGGGGCTGCGGTTGCGTTGTTGTTAGTCGTGACATAATTACTCACGGTTTGAGCTCGACGTCGGAGATGAGCACGGTCTGCAGGGAGGGCGCCACTTGTCGCGTGGAGTGCTCGGGGCTGCGGTTGCGTTGTTGTTAATCGTGACATAATTACTCACGGCTTGAGCTCGTCGTCGGAGATGAGCACGGTCTGCAGGGAGGGCGCCACTTGTCGCGTGGAGTGCTCGGGGCTGCGGTTGCGTTGTTGTTAGTCGTGACATAATTACTCACGGTTTGAGCTCGACGTCGGAGATGAGCACGGTCTGCAGGGAGGGCGCCACTTGTCGCGTGGAGTGCTCGGGGCTGCGGTTGCGTTGTTGTTAGTCGTGACATAATTACTCACGGTTTGAGCTCGACGTCGGAGATGAGCACGGTCTGCAGGGAGGGCGCCACTTGTCGCGTGGAGTGCTCGGGGCTGCGGTTGCGTTGTTGTTAATCGTGACATAATTACTCACGGCTTGAGCTCGTCGTCGGAGATGAGCACGGTCTGCAGGGAGGGCGCCACTTGTCGCGTGGAGTGCTCGGGGCTGCGGTTGCGTTGTTGTTAATCGTGACATAATTACTCACGGCTTGAGCTCGTCGTCGGAGATGAGCACGGTCTGCAGGGAGGGCGCCACTTGTCGCGTGGAGTGCTCGGGGCTGCGGTTGCGTTGTTGTTAATCGTGACATAATTACTCACGGCTTGAGCTCGTCGTCGGAGATGAGCACGGTCTGCAGGGAGGGCGCCACTTGTCGCGTGGAGTGCTCGGGGCTGCGGTTGCGTTGTTGTTAGTCGTGACATAATTACTCACGGTTTGAGCTCGACGTCGGAGATGAGCACGGTCTGCAGGGAGGGCGCCACTTGTCGCGTGGAGTGCTCGGGGCTGCGGTTGCGTTGTTGTTAATCGTGACATAAGTACTCACGGCTTGAGCTCGTCGTCGGAGATGAGCACGGTCTGCAGGGAGGGCGCCACTTGTCGCGTGGAGTGCTCGGGGCTGCGGTTGCGTTGTTGTTAATCGTGACATAATTACTCACGGCTTGAGCTCGTCGTCGGAGATGAGCACGGTCTGCAGGGAGGGCGCCACTTGTCGCGTGGAGTGCTCGGGGCTGCGGTTGCGTTGTTGTTAGTCGTGACATAATTACTCACGGTTTGAGCTCGACGTCGGAGATGAGCACGGTCTGCAGGGAGGGCGCCACTTGTCGCGTGGAGTGCTCGGGGCTGCGGTTGCGTTGTTGTTAGTCGTGACATAATTACTCACGGTTTGAGCTCGACGTCGGAGATGAGCACGGTCTGCAGGGAGGGCGCCACTTGTCGCGTGGAGTGCTCGGGGCTGCGGTTGCGTTGTTGTTAGTCGTGACATAATTACTCACGGTTTGAGCTCGACGTCGGAGATGAGCACGGTCTGCAGGGAGGGCGCCACTTGTCGCGTGGAGTGCTCGGGGCTGCGGTTGCGTTGTTGTTAGTCGTGACATAATTACTCACGGCTTGAGCTCGTCGTCGGAGATGAGCACGGTCTGCAGGGAGGGCGCCACTTGTCGCGTGGAGTGCTCGGGGCTGCGGTTGCGTTGTTGTTAATCGTGACATAATTACTCACGGCTTGAGCTCGTCGTCGGAGATGAGCACGGTCTGCAGGGAGGGCGCCACTTGTCGCGTGGAGTGCTCGGGGCTGCGGTTGCGTTGTTGTTAATCGTGACATAATTACTCACGGCTTGAGCTCGTCGTCGGAGATGAGCACGGTCTGCAGGGAGGGCGCCACTTGTCGCGTGGAGTGCTCGGGGCTGCGGTTGCGTTGTTGTTAGTCGTGACATAATTACTCACGGTTTGAGCTCGACGTCGGAGATGAGCACGGTCTGCAGGGAGGGCGCCACTTGTCGCGTGGAGTGCTCGGGGCTGCGGTTGCGTTGTTGTTAGTCGTGACATAATTACTCACGGTTTGAGCTCGACGTCGGAGATGAGCACGGTCTGCAGGGAGGGCGCCACTTGTCGCGTGGAGTGCTCGGGGCTGCGGTTGCGTTGTTGTTAGTCGTGACATAATTACTCACGGCTTGAGCTCGTCGTCGGAGATGAGCACGGTCTGCAGGGAGGGCGCCACTTGTCGCGTGGAGTGCTCGGGGCTGCGGTTGCGTTGTTGTTAATCGTGACATAATTACTCACGGCTTGAGCTCGTCGTCGGAGATGAGCACGGTCTGCAGGGAGGGCGCCACTTGTCGCGTGGAGTGCTCGGGGCTGCGGTTGCGTTGTTGTTAGTCGTGACATAATTACTCACGGTTTGAGCTCGACGTCGGAGATGAGCACGGTCTGCAGGGAGGGCGCCACTTGTCGCGTGGAGTGCTCGGGGCTGCGGTTGCGTTGTTGTTAATCGTGACATAAGTACTCACGGCTTGAGCTCGTCGTCGGAGATGAGCACGGTCTGCAGGGAGGGCGCCACTTGTCGCGTGGAGTGCTCGGGGCTGCGGTTGCGTTGTTGTTAGTCGTGACATAATTACTCACGGCTTGAGCTCGTCGTCGGAGATGAGCGCGGTCTGCAGGGAGGGCGCCACTTGTCGCGTGGAGTGCTCGGGGCTGCGGTTGCGTTGTTGTTAGTCGTGACATAATTACTCACGGTTTGAGCTCGACGTCGGAGATGAGCACGGTCTGCAGGGAGGGCGCCACTTGTCGCGTGGAGTGCTCGGGGCTGCGGTTGCGTTGTTGTTAGTCGTGACATAATTACTCACGGTTTGAGCTCGACGTCGGAGATGAGCACGGTCTGCAGGGAGGGCGCCACTTGTCGCGTGGAGTGCTCGGGGCTGCGGTTGCGTTGTTGTTAGTCGTGACATAATTACTCACGGTTTGAGCTCGACGTCGGAGATGAGCACGGTCTGCAGGGAGGGCGCCACTTGTCGCGTGGAGTGCTCGGGGCTGCGGATGCGTTGTTGTTAATCGTGACATAATTACTCACGGCTTGAGCTCGTCGTCGGAGATGAGCACGGTCTGCAGGGAGGGCGCCACTTGTCGCGTGGAGTGCTCGGGGCTGCGGTTGCGTTGTTGTTAATCGTGACATAATTACTCACGGCTTGAGCTCGTCGTCGGAGATGAGCACGGTCTGCAGGGAGGGCGCCACTTGTCGCGTGGAGTGCTCGGGGCTGCGGTTGCGTTGTTGTTAATCGTGACATAATTACTCACGGCTTGAGCTCGTCGTCGGAGATGAGCACGGTCTGCAGGGAGGGCGCCACTTGTCGCGTGGAGTGCTCGGGGCTGCGGTTGCGTTGTTGTTAGTCGTGACATAATTACTCACGGTTTGAGCTCGACGTCGGAGATGAGCACGGTCTGCAGGGAGGGCGCCACTTGTCGCGTGGAGTGCTCGGGGCTGCGGTTGCGTTGTTGTTAGTCGTGACATAATTACTCACGGTTTGAGCTCGACGTCGGAGATGAGCACGGTCTGCAGGGAGGGCGCCACTTGTCGCGTGGAGTGCTCGGGGCTGCGGTTGCGTTGTTGTTAATCGTGACATAATTACTCACGGCTTGAGCTCGTCGTCGGAGATGAGCACGGTCTGCAGGGAGGGCGCCACTTGTCGCGTGGAGTGCTCGGGGCTGCGGTTGCGTTGTTGTTAATCGTGACATAATTACTCACGGCTTGAGCTCGTCGTCGGAGATGAGCACGGTCTGCAGGGAGGGCGCCACTTGTCGCGTGGAGTGCTCGGGGCTGCGGTTGCGTTGTTGTTAATCGTGACATAATTACTCACGGCTTGAGCTCGTCGTCGGAGATGAGCACGGTCTGCAGGGAGGGCGCCACTTGTCGCGTGGAGTGCTCGGGGCTGCGGTTGCGTTGTTGTTAGTCGTGACATAATTACTCACGGTTTGAGCTCGACGTCGGAGATGAGCACGGTCTGCAGGGAGGGCGCCACTTGTCGCGTGGAGTGCTCGGGGCTGCGGTTGCGTTGTTGTTAATCGTGACATAATTACTCACGGCTTGAGCTCGTCGTCGGAGATGAGCGCGGTCTGCAGGGAGGGCGCCACTTGTCGCGTGGAGTGCTCGGGGCTGCGGTTGCGTTGTTGTTAATCGTGACATAATTACTCACGGCTTGAGCTCGTCGTCGGAGATGAGCACGGTCTGCAGGGAGGGCGCCACTTGTCGCGTGGAGTGCTCGGGGCTGCGGTTGCGTTGTTGTTAGTCGTGACATAATTACTCACGGTTTGAGCTCGACGTCGGAGATGAGCACGGTCTGCAGGGAGGGCGCCACTTGTCGCGTGGAGTGCTCGGGGCTGCGGTTGCGTTGTTGTTAGTCGTGACATAATTACTCACGGTTTGAGCTCGACGTCGGAGATGAGCACGGTCTGCAGGGAGGGCGCCACTTGTCGCGTGGAGTGCTCGGGGCTGCGGTTGCGTTGTTGTTAGTCGTGACATAATTACTCACGGTTTGAGCTCGACGTCGGAGATGAGCACGGTCTGCAGGGAGGGCGCCACTTGTCGCGTGGAGTGCTCGGGGCTGCGGTTGCGTTGTTGTTAGTCGTGACATAATTACTCACGGTTTGAGCTCGACGTCGGAGATGAGCACGATCTGCAGGGAGGGCGCCACTTGTCGCGTGGAGTGCTCGGGGCTGCGGTTGCGTTGTTGTTAATCGTGACATAATTACTCACGGCTTGAGCTCGTCGTCGGAGATGAGCACGGTCTGCAGGGAGGGCGCCACTTGTCGCGTGGAGTGCTCGGGGCTGCGGTTGCGTTGTTGTTAATCGTGACATAATTACTCACGGCTTGAGCTCGTCGTCGGAGATGAGCACGGTCTGCAGGGAGGGCGCCACTTGTCGCGTGGAGTGCTCGGGGCTGCGGTTGCGTTGTTGTTAATCGTGACATAATTACTCACGGCTTGAGCTCGTCGTCGGAGATGAGCACGGTCTGCAGGGAGGGCGCCACTTGTCGCGTGGAGTGCTCGGGGCTGCGGTTGCGTTGTTGTTAGTCGTGACATAATTACTCACGGTTTGAGCTCGACGTCGGAGATGAGCACGGTCTGCAGGGAGGGCGCCACTTGTCGCGTGGAGTGCTCGGGGCTGCGGTTGCGTTGTTGTTAATCGTGACATAATTACTCACGGCTTGAGCTCGTCGTCGGAGATGAGCACGGTCTGCAGGGAGGGCGCCACTTGTCGCGTGGAGTGCTCGGGGCTGCGGTTGCGTTGTTGTTAATCGTGACATAATTACTCACGGCTTGAGCTCGACGTCGGAGATGAGCACGGTCTGCAGGGAGGGCGCCACTTGTCGCGTGGAGTGCTCGGGGCTGCGGTTGCGTTGTTGTTAATCGTGACATAATTACTCACGGCTTGAGCTCGTCGTCGGAGATGAGCACGGTCTGCAGGGAGGGCGCCACTTGTCGCGTGGAGTGCTCGGGGCTGCGGTTGCGTTGTTGTTAGTCGTGACATAATTACTCACGGTTTGAGCTCGACGTCGGAGATGAGCACGGTCTGCAGGGAGGGCGCCACTTGTCGCGTGGAGTGCTCGGGGCTGCGGTTGCCACGGAACAGTAAAAACAGTGGAAGAAGTAAGTAGGCGTGGCACTGTCGCCGCTAGTAAGAATCGCGTTGCGCACTTGCTGTTCAAGCGCTCTCATTCTCTAACTAGACTGCGCAACATAATAATTAACGAAAAATAATATTAAAATGCCTTATTGTCCCATACTGTACTTTAAAAACCATAGTCTGACTAAAAATCTAACTCATGGAGGTGTATCATACCACCGAAAAATATTATTTTCGGATTTATTTTAATAAAATGAAAAAATAAAATTACGTGAAACATTGCGCAGGATATACAAACAAAACTAGTCCTTAGTTACATCAAAACAAAGTTGATTTTCTTTTCTCGGTTATTAGCTTTTCTGGAATATTCGTTAGTCTACCTATACTTTTGACGCTATCCAAATAGTGCGTGACTTTATCGATAAAATCAATCGATATGTATAATATGTTTTACATTGCCTTTTTAAAATATATATTATAGTTTAATAGTTTTTGTAAGTTTTATAATACAGAAAATTATTAAATGAATAAATATAATAAAATAAAAATTGTGGTATGATATTTGTAATGTATTTTAAATAAATTTAGTTAAAGAGTTAGGAACAACATAGGGCGTTTGAATTATACTTAATATTCTTATGTTTAGCAGTGGGCGATGACGACGATTTCAGCTGAGATGATGATAATTGATGTACTATGCAAATAAATACCCTTTTTACTACGTTTAAAAATTGCCTTTAATCATATTAATTTCATAATTTTAATACTATCACACTATCGCATACAATTTTTTTTTGCATGATATGTTTTAAATACGTTTTCATACAATCGATACATATTTCGATCGAATAAGGTTACTTCCCTATCTGAGTAGCAGCGAGCGCATTCGCGTCAGTGATACGCCATTCAAATACCAATCTTATTTTTACGCTATTACAGTTCATACTGAATATTATATACTGAACATTGCCATCTAGCGACGAGTGGCAGTACTTGGTAGTCAAAGATGTATTTCTTTCTTGTTTTTGTCAATTTGATTTATAGGGTTTTGAAATTAAAGTTGCATTTCGTATAAATTTTTTTTTGCATTTCGTCTACGCCCTGTTTTTGTTTTCAGCCAATCATATTATAAGGTTTGCAGTAAGAGTAAATTGTAAATGTATGAGTTTGGCGACACCGGTTCTGGAACAAACATTTTCTCAAGCTACTTCCACTGTTTTTACTGTTCCGTGGCGGTTGCGTTGTTGTTAATCGTGACATAATTACTCACGGCTTGAGCTCGTCGTCGGAGATGAGCACGGTCTGCAGGGAGGGCGCCACTTGTCGCGTGGAGTGCTCGGGGCTGCGGTTGCGTTGTTGTTAGTCGTGACATAATTACTCACGGTTTGAGCTCGACGTCGGAGATGAGCACGGTCTGCAGGGAGGGCGCCACTTGTCGCGTGGAGTGCTCGGGGCTGCGGTTGCGTTGTTGTTAGTCGTGACATAATTCCTCACGGTTTGAGCTCGACGTCGGAGATGAGCACGGTCTGCAGGGAGGGCGCCACTTGTCGCGTGGAGTGCTCGGGGCTGCGGTTGCGTTGTTGTTAGTCGTGACATAATTACTCACGGCTTGAGCTCGTCGTCGGAGATGAGCACGGTCTGCAGGGAGGGCGCCACTTGTCGCGTGGAGTGCTCGGGGCTGCGGTTGCGTTGTTGTTAGTCGTGACATAATTACTCACGGCTTGAGCTCGTCGTCGGAGATGAGCACGGTCTGCAGGGAGGGCGCCACTTGTCGCGTGGAGTGCTCGGGGCTGCGGTTGCGTTGTTGTTACTCGTAACATAATTACTCACGGCTTGAGCTCGTCGTCGGAGATGAGCACGGTCTGCAGGGAGGGCGCCACTTGTCGCGTGGAGTGCTCGGGGCTGCGGTTGCGTTGTTGTTAGTCGTGACATAATTACTCACGGCTTGAGCTCGTCGTCGGAGATGAGCACGGTCTGCAGGGAGGGCGCCACTTGTCGCGTGGAGTGCTCGGGGCTGCGGTTGCGTTGTTGTTAGTCGTGACATAATTACTCACGGCTTGAGCTCGTCGTCGGAGATGAGCACGGTCTGCAGGGAGGGCGCCACTTGTCGCGTGGAGTGCTCGGGGCTGCGGTTGCGTTGTTGCTCGCGCTGCGACAGCGGACTGCGGCTGCTGCGCCGGATAGACTCCAATGCGAAATTTGTGCGCGCGGGACTGCGTCTGTGTTCGTATATTATAAACGTGATTCCATCAATTTGTAGCACTATCTTACATTTATTGACACTTTTAATTAACATAAAAAAAAAAATACATTATTATTTATGCGAAAATCTTTATATTTTTTCTTTTTTGCGGCCTTCATCGATGGATCTCCCTTATCTCTTGGGTACGTCATATACCAAGATAACATTTGCCGTGACTTATAGAGGCTACCATAGCTCTCACATTTAAGTAGCCAGTTCTATCAATCCAAGTCATTTGACCGAAATTCATAGGAGAGAAGAAAACCCTACAAACATTATAGGTTTTGTGTACGCTTCTATCAGACCAATCTGGTGCAGATTTGTCGAAGTGGGGTAGAAAAGACATACAAAAAGAAGATGACGCAGAATAGGCAAAGTAATGTAGCACTTTCTGACCAGATCTAAATTAGATAATAAAAAATAAAACCTGACTATGACAAAAAAAAATGATGCTGAAAAAGTATGAAACATGATTTTCAGGATACTGAAATAAACAAGGTTACTGGAGAAACAAGAACAACAAAAAGATAAGCCGTAGTCACACGTTATTAAAGCTTTACGGTTGGTACCTATGTAACGTGAGACTGCGGCTTTTATTTTTGTTTTGTTTTTTTTTTTCAGTAACCTTGTAGGTTAATAGAGAAAGAAACAGGAACAGAACATGTCGGGTAAAAAATATATTATTCAATACACTCATTCGAAAACCCGCTCTTATCCCACAGCTTACAGGCATGCAACAGACTATTTCCCGCACAAGTGCAAAAATGTGCTTGTGCTCCCCCGCCACGATGTTATGACATGTACGTATCAGGCTGGGCGCGCGTCGTCCCGCACGAGTCGCCGGTCAAGCCCCGTTTATTCATTTCAGTGAGTGTATTGAAAAAAGTCGTTTGAAACACGTGCAAATTTGTCACTGCAGCCCTCGGGTTTGTGCGAATTCCGCCTCGGTCGCAATGACAAACTTTCATTCAGCACTTTTGGCAATTTTTTTAAACTAGTACTTGACTGCGATCCCGCCTGATGGTAAGCAGTGATGCAATCGTTGATGGTGAGGCGCACTAGCTTATTAAGAGCCTATTCACTCTAGCCTTGAAGACACCCAAATTATAATCAGACGGAAAAACCGGTTTAAAATGTACTATAACTATCGAAAGTTAATGTGTATGTAACAAAAAGCCAAATCTATGAACATGTTAAAGAGTGGCTCATCCAAAGAAGAGTCTGATTGCATTAATTTTGTTATTACTGCTTCATGTCAACAAGCTATAATTGTATGACATAAAGTAGAATAAAGAAATTAACTTTTAACTAGCGTAATAATTTAGGTATTATATATCTGTTGTATCTTTTTTATTTAATTGATTGGCCATATTGCCATGGTACAGACAGCTACAAAAATAGGGTACCCCACTCACATTATAATACCTTAGAAAAGGAGAGTAAACTGCTCATGACGCTGTCTGTACCTTCAAACAAAACTTTGTGGCAGGTTAGGTCTTCATTTTAAAATAGGTTAGAAAGTGCTACAACGTTGGGCCAGAGTCCATACAAAATTTCACCTTCTTTTTATTGTTCTCTAAATACAACGACATTTACAAGAGGATTAAGAAAGGAAATCACTCAAGTTTGTAACCGTTCTTTGCCGTTATTTATTTATATGTAATGCTACTCACAAAGGAGTATGACTGATGTCCTTTCATATTGTATAATCAAGTTTACTCAACATACCTATTGTATTGGGCTTGACGTATTTGTACGGGCGTCCGTTTCACTTTGCTACTGGAGGACAAACTTTATATGAATAGAGATTGGGTATATTTTACAGGGAATTACTAATATTAGGACCAAATTATTTATTGTAAACCTGTTTTACTAAAATGACATTACATTATGTCACGATACAAAAAAAAGAAAATCACCATCACATGAAAATCGAGAATAAATAATTAAATTAAATAACCAAGTTTTCTGAATGATCAAATATACCGGACCCGGGCGTAAATTTGTCACAAAACGACCTTGAGAGTAGTGGACAGGACACAGGTGTGACAGACAAATTTATACGAAATCATTTTATCCAAAACTTGACGTACGGTTTTAACTCAGGTACTGTATTTTCTTGTTAATGAAAGTATAGAGTTTTGGCCACCTCTATCATAAAAAATTACTAATATTTATATATATTAATGCCTTGATCACACGCACCGAGTAAACGGGTGAGACAGTGCTCTCGGCCGAATACTCGGTACGTACAAACAAAGCGCCCAGTGCTCGGCCGAGCGCTTATCTCTACTACTCGCTTTAATCACTGTCTCGGGCGAGCAACATTTTACTGTCGCGCCCTTTTACTAGGTACGTGTGATCAAGGCATTACCATAAGCACAAAAAGAAGACCTTGAAGCGTGTCGATAACTAGCAGGCTGCGTACCTGTGCAATGGGCTCCTGGAGCGCGTACGTTTGTGGTGCGGCGGCGGCGGCGAGCGGCGGTGCTCCGGAGAGCGCCGGTGCTCCGGCGAGCGGCGCCGCCCGGGCGAGCGGCGCAAGTGCGGCGGCGGAGACCTGCCCACACGGATAATGCCACTAAATAATCTAATTAACTATTCCATACAATAACATAACCCATTGTATATCGCGGGGAGAGAAGAGCGAAAATGCTTTAGGAGGCTGCTTTCCTACTCGCCTATCGTCAACATCGAGCATGGTTTAAAAGCTTGTTTCTTCATGTAACGTAATCCAACGCAATATTTGACAAAAAAAGCAACGCGAAAATAGAGAGATAACGCCTGAAAACTCTGTTAGCATTCGGTAATTCCGTGATTTACTCGAACATTTAACAAAACTTGTTCCAGGAAATACGTGTTTTATTTAAACTTTAAAAATTTTTGAAAAAAAAAAAAATGTCGTCATTTAAAATCTTGATAAAATTTGCAAGGCTTCTATTATTATACTTTTGACTTTGTAAATTATGAAGTGTCAAAGTTCATGCAAAATAGCAGATTTTCAGAGGTCTTTACCAGATTAGTTTTACACAAATTTATAAATTGATATCAATAGAAACCTAGAGTGTTTCCAAAATATCTAATGAAAAATGTGTGATAACATCATAATCGCGTAAGATCAGTTGTATGAAACACAGTGAAAATGTATGTCGAGTTGCGTCCCCTTATTAGCTTTGTCAGTCACCTGCGGTCCCGTCTAAACTCCATAGGCGAGCGTCGTCTCGGTGGCAGAGGCTCGCGAAGGATACGATGATCCGAGCGCTCGTAGCGGTCCGGGCGGCGGCGCGGCTCGGGCGAGCGGCGGCGCGGCGGAGACTTGCGGCGCTCGGCCGACTTGCGGCGCGGCTCCGAGCCGCGAGACTTGTCCGCAGACTGCTGCGGCTCCGAACTTCTCTTGCTCAAGTCCGGCGGAGACAGACACAAGCGCCGGTACACCTCGTTCACTTGGATACGCAATTCCTCTTCGTGTAGCTCTTTCATGCGCGCCGTCCAGAACACGATCCATTCCGGTTTGAAGTCGTGCTTCGATGGGTCTTTGCCCTCTGAAACAACATTTACGATTAAAACTGGGAATATTTTTTCAATACACTTACCCGAAAACCCGCTCTTATTCAAAAGCTTTTAAGCACGCAATTACCTGTATTTCGCACCAGTGCGGAAAAGTGCGCGTATTCGCCCCCGCCACAATTTTATTGCAGTGAGAGCCTGATACGATAAATGCATCGTATCAGGCCCTCACTGCAGCTCTCGACTCTATAACACCCTCGCCAAGGCTCGGGTGAATGCCGTCTTTGTCAAAATGACAAACTTTTTTCACTTGTATAAAAATGTACTATTTTATTGAGGACAGATACAACCGATCAGTAATAGCTATAACCCAAGACCAGTAACACCGGTTATCAAATCTTACCAGCCTGTATCTCCTTGTAGCGCTTGTTCCAGAACTTTTTCCACTCCTCGGGGTAGAGCGGATGCTTCTCTGGGTTTTTCTCGTGGTAGGCCAGCGTCTTCTTTAGCGAATCTTCGGCCGCCTGGAGTTTCTCTTCCGCCAGCTTTACCTTGTATTCATAGTTGGGAGGCCTTTGTTGCTGCAAGTAATGATAGTTTTATTTAGTGGAAAATATGATTTTAAAGTTATTATGGTTCATAAGGCTGACATTTACCCTGAATTGGTATCATAGTAACAAGTCATAATCCATCCGCGTTACAAATTTTAATAGAAATCCGTAAAGCCGTTTAGGGGTAATAAAATAACAAACATACTTACTTTCGCCTTTATAATTAACCAGCTTTTGCCCGCGGCTTCGCCCGCATACATAAAATATAGCCTATGTCACTCAGGAATAAAGCAGTTTCAGTTATCAGTATCAGTTTTCTATCGGTGAAAAAATTTTCGTAATTGAACCAGTACTTTCAGAGATTACCTCCTTCAAACAAAAAAACATAAAACCAAAGTTTTCTCTTTATAATATGAGAGTAGATAATTATGGATCAGTATACATTTTACTTCATTATAGTATTAGGTTAGATTAGTAGAATGTTCGAAGTTACCCTTTCTTGAGACTTGCTAGTAACGCGCGGCTGGGCGTGTCGGCTGCGCGCGGGAGACGCGGCGCGGCGCTGCTTGTCGTACGGTTCGAATCGAGCCTTACTGTTGAGCGAATAGTGCTTGTCCCTGGAACAAACGCTTGTTAAAACCTATGTATGTATATATGGAGAAATTAAAAGGCTAGTTAAATAAACTGTAACATTTACAGTCCGTACTTTGCATGTTTACGGTTTGCGTGCATGTTTTTTTGTAAAATAAGGCTGAATTGCACCCATTAACTTATGCGTCTAGATCATATATTTCCGAGTTTGCCGCGATGTTATTAGCTGTTGTTTGGTAACCACTACGATTATTTAAGCTCATCGCTCCTTTGGCATGCTACAGATGTGGCTAGCCCAGTTCCATTTACTACATCGCAACTTGAATTTTGGAACGCAGTATAGAGTTTATATGAGGAGCTGTTGTGCAAAATTGAATTAACCACCACCACATCAGACACACACAGAACACCTAAGGCTTACTGTCCACGGACGCGTAGCTTCATAGACGCGTATTTGTCATTATACACTTGGTGTACGCCTGCGTGAAGCTTACATACAAAACTATGAAACTCTGTCGACGAAGCGGCAGCGTCGTGTCACGTCTATGAAGTTACGCGTCCGTAGACAGTAGGCCTAAGTAAAAGGTGTGGTGTGTGGCGGGCGCTACAGCGACAACGATTGAGTAGTTACCTGGAAGCTCGCCTGTCGGCGGCGGCGTCGCGGCGGTGCTCGTGGTCGGCGTCGTCGCTGATGTCGGAGAGGGACTCCGCCGAGCCCGCGCGCCGCTCCTGCCGACCCGCCGGCCGCTATAGTCACATTCATTCAGTACTCACAAACCACCCTCTAGTGCCTTGATTACACGTATCGAGTAAACGGGCGAGACAGTGCTCTTGGCCGAATACTCGGTACGTATAAATAAAGCACCGAGTGCTCGGCCGAGCGCTTATCTCTACAATAACTCGTTTACATCACTGTCTCGGCCGAGCAACATTTTACTGTCACGCCCTTTTACTCGGTACGTGTCATCAAGGCGTAAGTTACTAAGACCGGAATCGTACCTCCGATAGCCCGATCGACAGATCATTTTAGCTCTGTTTTGGTTTAGGATTCCCGATTTTAGTAGGGTTAAGATCAGATTGATAAGGACAGCCGCACAAGTTCAGTATCCTAATTAGGTTTCTTGATCTGGAATTCAGATTCGGAAACCTAAATGTTGTTTACATACAAAATGTTTTTTTTTTGTAGTTTGAATAAAAATGAACGTGTGCGTCTTGTTGACCATTTTGTATGTAAGCAAAGCATTTAGGTATTCTGATTTGATTTCCTGATCAGAGAACCTAAATACACAAATGTTCTGTTTCCTATTTAGGTTTTTTCGAAAATATGTATGTGTCCTGTCTATTATCAAAATCACAGTAAGATAATTCCAGCCTGGTTATGTAAAAAGAGACATTTCAAAACTGTGTAATTTTATACCAATTCTGGGATTTTGTCATATTAAAAAAAAATGCAATTTCGTTGGTGATGATTGATGCGTACTTTGTGTACTTAATGATTAAAAAAAATGCTACATATAGATCTGTCTCAGTGCCAAGTCATGTACGTTTTTTTTTTGTTTTGTTGTCTGGTAGATATCGCTGTCAGCGACCAGACCGCCATTGTACCCATAGATTTAAGTTTCTATGAAATTGTTACTATTTTGATATACAATTAAGTGTATTCTATTCTATTATTTTTTCTCCAATTAAAAAAAAATGTATTTTACAAGATTTAAAAAATGTATTTTAAGTGAGCTAAAAGTTTTATCGTTTTTCCTAAAAGAGCAAACAGTGTAATCTTGCGATCAAGACCTAGAGCGGATGGTTTAGATCGCAGCTCCTCAGCGAACTAGTTCGCTCTTTTATTAATTTAAAACTTCATACAGCATTTGTGTTATATGAACAGATGTGGATTTAATGTCTTAGGCATTCCTTGCTAGTCAACCAAAGGTGGTAGAGAAACCATATGCTCGGCTCGGAGTTCGGCTTCTCCCGTCTCGAACCAGAGAAAGGTAGACCCGTTCGCACGCAATCTTATTTATTTATTATATACTTTATTGTACTTTGTATTTTTTTAATAATTTTGCTAATTTTTTCCCTTAACTCTTACTTGTATTGTACTCGTAGTAATTTAATACCGAAATTATGAATAATGTGGGTTCATCAAAAGGGGTTGGCCCTTATAAAACAAGAGGTTGGAGTTTAAAGACCGAATCACATTATCTTCTTACATCTGCGGGGGATTTGGAATAAATCGGATGTAGCGGTATCCACCGTGGCTCGTCGCCGGTGGGTCGCGGCGGGCTGGGCTCCGCGTCTTGATCCGACACTTCGGGCGACGCCAAACAGCCGTACAGCGGATCGTCATCGGCGAACGATTCCACAATAACTGGTGGTGGTGGCGTTGTAATTTTGGTGGTAGCTTCTACCGGAGGTTCTATCCGAGGCACGACCGGGGCGCACGGGTCGAATATGAGCGCGAAAGGGTTCATCTGATGGGCATTTTTGCGCAGTTGTCGCACTCGTTGAGGCGGCCGGCTGCGGGGACCGTTGCGGCTCCGCTTCCCTCGCGCCCACGTCACGGTATCAGTCGCGGGGCTGGCGGGGTCCTCCTACGACAACCAGTATTCCTATCTATAGTCTCTTTTAGAAGTGTTGCATGACACCTGCCAAAAGCACTACCACAAAATACATAATAAGTTGCATAATTGTTAGGTACCTAGTAGTACTTATTGGTACCTAGTAGTACTTTCAATCGATTTGGTTTGACATACTAAATTTAAAATAACCAATATATAGTGCGTTTCACATAAGAATGTCCTTCGCTGTAATGTTGGCAATATGGAAAAACAGTGTTGCTATTTTTAGCAATGAAATTACTTAATATTAGGGAGATTAACTGATATTTCGTTACTTTTAACTATTGCCTTATAATATTTTGGAAACTGTAAAAAATATCTACACATAATATAATAAAGAGGTAAAGTTTGTTTTTTTTTTTTATTTTTTTGTTTGTAGGGGCTAGTCTCTGGAAGTACAGGTCCGATTGCTAAAATTTTTGCACTGATAGAAAGCTGCTTTATTCCTGAGTGACGTAGGCTACATGTTATATACACGATCGAAGCTGCTTTCTTTTTTTAAATAAAATCCCATTCCTCTCATAATTCTCCATAAACTCGTGCGACTACAGTTAAAATCGATTTTATTTCGCTTTTCGTGCAACATTTTTCTAGAGTCGGCCACTCTTTTCTTTTTTCTTTAGACAGACAGGGGAGCCAACATTACGGCGAAGGAACTGCTTATGTGAAACGCACTATACCATTATTATGACTAAATACAGGGTTCATAGAATGAAAAGAGCAAAATGTATCCTGTGTTTAATATAGCGTTCATCTCTAAGCTCTACACATTACATCGGTAATTTTAAATACTCGTTTTCAATATATAACAAATTACTCGTAATTTAAGATGATATGTCCGTCACAATAAGCGAAGTAATTCCGTGATTAGAAATAAAACACCAAATCAACAATAACAGATTAACGTCAAAGTTCTCTCCCAAGTCTTCATCTGTAATGTTTTTAATATTTCTTATTCGATTTTGGGCATTTGCCTATAGCAGAATTACTTATTTGTTTTCAAAATGTCAGACGTAGAGGTCGTTGTGCTGAGTGTGGCAGTATTAATTTGACTTGTTTAATTACGTATAAAAAAAACCAGGTAAGTGATATTAGTGTTTCATTCATTTATGATGTTACAACACAAATTGTAACATCTTAAATGAATGTATCGTAATGTTACATCGTGTAACGTTAAATGCACAAAACCTCACGACACCCCAAATGATTTTTAATTCAATTGACCTAATTCTGAGAAAAAAAGCATTAAAAAATATGTAAGGGTTTTATGTGCTGTTTTAGTTTTGTAAAATTCGTATCTTGTATTGAAATAAGAACTATTATTATCCAGCTTATGAGAAAATTTTAATTGGACAACCACTATTTGTGTTTGTTTACCTACTTGGGCGGGTTTGCGCACGTGATGGCTTGACCTATTAATAGATAGGGCGACATTTTTAATGACGATTATTTTGAAAAATGTGACCTATATTAAAAAGTGGTTCAATTGATTCTGCTCGTTATTCTGATTAAACTACTTTCACGTTACACGTTGTAGATTGTACAGGTTGCGTACTGTAATGCTCGACCCTTTATCGTTACATTACAAACGAATGCTCTTGGCAAGAAAACATCTAAAGAAAATAACGACAATAATCGTAGAATATAGCACGAGCATACAACTACGGTCTAACGACGTCGGTCGTATCGTATATCTTTTTTTTTACGTACGTATTCACAAGGTAGATACTAAGCCAGTGCGCTCAGTATTATTTTGTCTGATTTGTTTTTGTTGGATTCTGATTTCAATTTAATATTCTGTGTTGACGAGACTGGAAAACCTATTTCAAATTTTAAAATAAAATTATTTTGTTCCTAATTTAGCATGGCACTGAGACAAGAATGAATGTTTCTCATGTGTCACAAAAATATATCACCTTTAAGGAAGTTAAGTAAACCGCACTTTGATTCACAGCAATTATGATAACACGTTTTCATAGGTTAACAGTGAGCATATTATTTTGTTCTTGACAAAAAAGATCATTTTCTTGTTTATATTTGTAATTTATACGTATAAAAATTATAGGCTACTAACTCGTTTTGCCTTACAATCAGCATTTTCAGAAATCAATAAATATATAAAAAAATACAAATCATCGAACTTGTATAACCTGGCTTCTCTTCATCTTACAACTTATAAGACATATCAACTATTGCTCCAAATGGTTAGTGCTAAACATACGTGACAAAGAACTGATCATTTCCATCTCATACCTTGACATTGGCAAAATCATTGGACGTTCGTCGATGGAGCCATACACTTAAAAATTGAATCGAATTGAACCATACAGTTGCCATAACGGATCTTGAGCGGTTGCGCAGAAGTCAAATATTCGGTCTTTTTAGTGGTGCGAAGTGAGACGCGGGGGCGGGGAGTGTCAGTGATTGGCTCGCCGCGCCATCGCGTCATAGACGTCACTCCTCATTCGTTCCCTGCGTTGCTGCATGTATCTAACAACGAAGACGATTGGCTCGCCAATGTATGGAATGCGCAAAGCGATCCCCACTCTGACGCCGAGCGCTCAAGATCCGTTGTGCCTACTGTACATGCATTTTTTTTCGTTGGCAGGCAATATTAGAAAAGGCCCAAAAATATATGGAGCCTGATTAATCTCCTATATGGAAATGGTTCTAATTTATAAATATGGCACATCAAGGTTTATAAATCACAAGACCCTGGGGCCAGAACCTTTAAAGACCCTTTAGGGTCAACTCACACCGAAAGAGCGGCGAAGGGCAGCGACCCGTTTAACGTTCATAGAATTCGCTGGAATTCCCGCGGCGCCGCGGGCATCCGCGCGACTCGTTCGAGTTTCTCATGCGATAATAAGTATTATAGAAATGAAAATAAAGTTAAAATTCATATGACACTGAAACTGTGCTCCGCTTCGCTGTGCTTCGACGCTCTTTTGGTGTGAGTTGACCCTTAAACATATCCAAATAAAATGTGACACCAGCGGAGAATTATCCCCGTACGCACTATACAAGTGAACCCAAGAAGAACCACCAGTTAATGTGGAACTATTGCAGGATGCGGAAAACAAAGGCTTTGGTTTTGGAAGACAGAAATGGACTGATTACAAGAACTGTGCACAGACGACCCTGCCTGAACAATGACACATATGTGTATGTGGCCAGTAATTGAGTAGCGTGGTTGGAAAGCTCGCTTGTTGTATGTGCTGGTTTGGGATCTGATGATATTCCGGTCTAAAAGCTAGAAGAGGAGCTTCTCATCCGCCCGCCTAAAAGATTGTCCCAAGGGACAATCTTATTATATTCCCAGGATATGAACCTTATTTTTGTACATTTAATGACGTTCGTATTAGCGACATGTCGGGAAACATTTCATTGGAATATGAACGTGTTAAAAGAATATAACGTTTTCTTTTATTTACAACACTTTTACGTTACTTTATTTAAGGCGTATAGTCCTTCGAACCATCTGGCCGAAATTATGTGAACGCAACTCTCGCACTCGCCTAGGCGGCAGTACGCAAATCTGTGCATTTATTTGCGGCCAACAGCGCCCGGAAAGCGCTTTAAATCCATTTTCTCTGCGAGATATTGATTGATTTACATATGCAATGTTCACTTTGAAGAATATTTAACCACCAATTTTTATGTGTAAAAATGTTTCTAAAGGTCCAAGCCGTTTCGAAGGAGTAGGGAAAAGTTGCGAAATTGCTAAATATTTTTTTTTGACAAAAGTATTAATTGCACGAAAAAATCAAATGTTGATATTATTGTTCATGAATCTATAACAAACATATATTTTTTTCAAACCAATTGACCTAGCCGTTACGGAGGAGTAGACCTCAGAAAATCACTGTTTTATGGCACTTTTCGGGCGCTTGGCCCTTAAGATCGGGTTTTTGAATTGAGAATTTTGAGTTAAAACGTCTCTAACCCTACCTATATACCCATATTTGATAGACATATTCAGTGGAGTTTGACAAATCCTCAACATCAAATGCTTAAATCAGAAATCTGGAGTTAGTTTTGTAAAGTCAAGTTCGATCTAAGAATTTTAACCTTATCTCAACAAGATTGTTTCACACTTGATATCGTACGTTGAAGACACGTGGAATTATATTACAATGATTTTGTAAATAACCCTAGGACCATGTGCATTGAGCGCGGAAAGCGTGACCCCACAGGAACGGACCAGCGTGTGATTGTTTGTACAACATACTTATTACACTAAGAGGTTAAGGGGCGGCCAGAAAAGGTGACCTTGGTTTGTAATCCATGACCTTCAACGCCCATGGTTGGGAGGCGCGTTTTCCCAACCACCGAACGTGTGGGCGCGTGGTTCACACCCAAACAACGCAACACAAACCTAACACACTAACCAAGGTGACCTCGGTTTATATGTTTGGTTTGCATCCATCTGGCCGCCCCTCTAAAGTCCGAGGGCTATGTGCTCGCTAGATAAACTCAATATTTTTAGTTTATCTTGGTACATGGGGGCATTTTTAAATCAAGGAATTGGAAGCGGATATTTCACTTTATTAAATTCAGTCAATGCATTTCCTCAAAATCACCTAACTCTGACTGCACGCGACTCAGTGCTTATTTTTTAAGGTGAGAAATCATGTAATGTCTTTTCCCGCTTTGGGTGGAGCGGGAAGGCGTGTCTGACTTCTACTGACTAAAACCACACACCTGTGTCCTTTGCGTTCTAAAACTACGGGTTGTCTTTTATGAAAAATCCCCGCGGCCCTAGCAAGCATCGACCCTGCTGAGCCTCTACGATTTGCTAACATCTCTTTCAACAGCGCGTGTAACACTACGCATTGTTGACGACTGGGGCTCAGTTTGGACAATTCCGGACGGCGAGTTATCCATTGCTCGTCGTCCTCGAGCCCGCTCTTACTGTGGCATGTATTCGCGGTCAGGGTCGCAGCGGCTGGAGCGTGAGGTCCGTTGCCTCACGCGTGCGGACGCGTCCTTCGCTAGCATTACTGCTTCGCACTTAAAGGCGACCGCCTGCGATTCCTCGTCGCTCCGGACCATAGCTTGAACCAGGGCCCTGTCACGAGAGCGAGCCGCCACCGATCGCTTCGACGAGGACACGGCGGAGCTCGCACGCCTCAATGCAGTATAACGCTATACTTAAGCACTCCAAGTCAGAATTAGTTGGGTTTTAAAGTCGAGTTACAAGTGAAAAGTGGCCTCGAATCGTGTCTTCATCGCAACGATGTGAATAGAACTTTAATAATGATGCGTTCTTACCGAGAAGTTATTGAACAGAGGTCTCGACGGCGCGGCTACTATCGGCGGAGATGGCTCTCTCTTGTCTCTGGAAAATTAAACACCATTTTAGGAAATACTAACAGCTAGCCTCTGCCAGAGCACGCGGTCGCAGAAATTAGGTTTCTAAATATAAACTTTGGACCCCCGAATTTCGGAAAATCCTCTTTTAGTGCCCGCATATGACAAAAAAGATGCTTTGTGCAAAATTTCACGCTCCTAGTCCTAGTAATTTTGAATGTGTTGATATGTCAATCAGTCCGTTTCTCTTTTTACTTATGTATAAAGGTATATCAGAATTCATGAAAGAAATACACTAGCTTCTGCCAGCGGCATCGCCCGCGTGAAAGTCGGTTTCTCAAACTTAGGACCCCCGTTTCATCCTCTTAGAATTCACCCTAATTACGGAAAATCCGTTCTTAACAGATGTGTACACCCTATAAGGAAGCTAACTGCCAAATTTTATGTTTGAAGGTTTTATAGATTCTGAGATTTCGTGATTAATCAGTGAGTGGTATTTTGCTTTTACATTATAGAAGATTAGTAGGTACAAATACCGGCACGAATCTTGAACGCTCGTCGAAAGAGTCAGGATCAATTTGCGCATCGTACACATCGTCGAGCAAATCACTGTAACTACAAAGATGATGATTGAAGATGAAGATTTCAAGTTCAAGTCAACGCTCAAGATCCGTGCCGGTATTTGTAAGTAACTTTAAAATCTTACTTTGCAGCCCCTTTTTTGTGGTCATCTGAAACAAATACACAAAAAATTATGTCTCACTAAACTACGTAATGCAACAAATACAGACAAAACAAACGCAGTTGATATACGATTATGAATCTTATGCTTACATATTTAAATTTGAATGTCCACATTTGTACAAGCGAATGTCAGCAAGCATTTCATTGTAATATGAATGTTGAACAAAATAAATAATGTTTTCATTCGCTTGCAACGTTTTTACGTTACTTTTTTTAGTATAATTTAGTAAAAATTTTGTTAGTGTGGCTTGCCAGATAAATAAGTGTAACAAAATTATCAAATAAAATAATAATTTAGCGCGAACTTACTGGATTTATGCAGCGAGTCGATCAATCCGGTGTCTACGACTTCCGTGAAAGTCGCTCCATCCTTTTCGCTGAAGTGATGACTACGAAATATCCACTCATGGATTTGAATCCTGAAACAATTATATTGACTTGTTGAACTATTCCGATCTTATCTTAGGATTATGGTTTCCGTACTCAGTCCAAGCTGGGCTACCCCTTCTGTTCTTTAATTAGTACGCAATATTATATAGATTTAGTTTTTGACATTATTGTTACGCCATTAAACGTGAACCCGCCATATCTCCGAGAAAATAAAGAGTAGCACGTAATAATTAAAACGCATTGCTGTTCGAAATCTCGAAACATCCACATAGTACCTACAACTAGTGGGTAGGCATTTATCTAGGATAAGGGAAATGATACTCTCCGACGTTAACAATAGAGTCGAAATTCGCATGAAAGTGACTCTTATTACCACGAGTAATAAAAATGATTTATGACTTCGAGAAGCGATTCAATTGTTCTGGAATTCTGGATCGTTCGTGGGAAGTCGGTATCTAGAATTTTCTTGGCTCCGCATATAAATACGAGCCCCCGGCCGGAAGCGAGTCAGTTGTGATTTCGACTGCGATCAAGAGCGAACTACCCTAGTACTTGAAGTGATTTTATCTAACGACCTAAGCGATAGTGTAACGGTACTCTAGTGTTAATTGCGATTCGGATTATTGTTGACTGGACTATTTTGTTATTATTTGTGGTGAATAAAGTTGTCTCTTAGTAAATCGGCATTTGATTACCCCACGTACGTAACAACTGGTGTCAGAAGTGAAATGCCATTAACACCGAGAGACGACGAACAGCGACCACGAACAAGAAGGCAAATGGAGATGGATGCTGCGCGTCATCGTATGGAGGAGGAAGATCCGGCTGGTATGGTAGCAACAGAAGCTGCTGAGGCGCCAACAGGACCATCCTCGGAATTGAACCTCGCTGCGGTGTTGGCCGCCATGCAAGCTAGTATGGAAGCTGTCCGCCGCGACCAGGAAGCCGCTCGCCGCGACCAGGAAGCCGCTCGCCGCGAACAAGAGGCCAACCAGCGTAAGCTTCAGGACCTAATCGCAGCGAACCAGGAAGAAGCTCGCCGCGAACAGGAAGCCGCTCGCCGCGAACAGGAAGCCGCTCGCCGCGATCAGGAGGCTAAGCAGAACCTGATCCTCGATAAAATCGACCACGGCCTCGTCACGTTGGGCGAGAAGGTAAAGAATCTCACCTTGGAGGTCAAGGAGGTTTCCGCCCGAGCTGATAGCCTAGAAACAAGAATTGATGGCCACGAAGATCGCCTGCTGGACATCAACAAAAAAATCGTCAAGCTCGAAGCACGCGAACCCGTTGTTGTCGGCTCACCATCGCACACTCCTTGTGCATCCGCCGCAAAATTTGATGTGCCGCGTTTTGATGGCACGTCTTCCTGGACGGCATTTAAGTACCAATTCGAGACATTGGTCGAAACAAACCGCTGGGATGATAAGCAGTCTTTTGCGGCATTAACTTTGGCTCTACGAGGGGACGCCCTGCTGGTCCTAGAGAACCTCCCTGCGGACGGCAATACATTGGAGCGTCTCATGGAGGGACTGGACACTCGTTATGGAGACAAGCACCTCGAGCACGTTTTCCGCGCGCAACTTCGCGAGAGAACGCAGAAGTCGAACGAGAGCCTCCAGCAATGGGGAGTCGAGGTCGAACGGCTGGTCCGGCGTGCTTACATGTCGATGACACCAGAGATGGTGGAAGTAAATCTGGTGCAAGCTTTCATCGACGGTCTACGGGATCCTGAAGTCAGGGCTACGGTGCGACTCGGACACCACCAAACTCTAAAGAGTGCGATGGCTCACGCTCTGGAAGTGGAAGCCGTACGACAAGATTCACGCACGCACAGAGTTCGGGAAGTGGTGGTCTCGCCGTCAGTGCAACCACGTCAACGAGAAGTGGTAGCTGCTTCTTCGGCAAAGTCCCGCTATATTCCGACGTGTTACGGGTGCGGAGAAAAAGGGCACATTCGTACCGATTGCCCCAAGAGGAAGAGGGGGAGTGTGGACTCCGGAACTCAAGTTAACGAGGAGTCGTTAAACTAAATGTCGCCAGGGCCGCGGGGCGGGTGCTGGCTGGTCAACTGAAGGCCCCAACCATCACCATCAATCAAGTTCACAACGGAAATAGTTTGATCATCGAAGGGACGCTGAATCATCGGGCTTGCAATTTTACCATTGACACGGGGGCGTCACGGACTGTTATAAGACCTGAGTTGCTGAAACGCACCATCTTGTGGCAAAGGGAGTCTCCATCCTGCCGACTTCAGACAGCAACCGGCCAGCCAGTCTCCGTCCTCGGTGATACAGAAATTGAGATCAAAATCGGTGATCAAGTGTATATCCATCCTGCGTTAATTGCGAATATTACCGACGATTGCATACTGGGTCTCGACTTCTTGCGGAATAACCGATGTATTTTAGATATCGACAGGGGAGTATTGAAATTCCCAGATCAAGAAGTCTTCCTGCGAGGAATTAACTCATGCAACCTCTACTGTTTAAAGAAGACTACACTGGCTCCGAGAACAGAAACCTTAGTCGAAGTAAAGTTTCCCAAGAAAATCAGGCAAACAAGATGTGTTTTGGTAGAGGATACTGGCCGGCACCCGGAGATCATCACTGCGAGGACTTTAGTTATGACGACAGGGAAATCCAAGGTCAGGATTGTGAACCTTGGGAAAGAAGAGGTCCAACTGAAGAAAAACAGTGTTGTTGGGAGATGTGAAGAAGTTCAGTATCTCCGTCAAATCAATAAATCTCCAGCAAAGCAAGACACGACCAAAGTCGAAACTGATCACATCCAGCAACTTCTGGAAAATTCTAAGAGCAATTTATCAACTTCGGAACTACAGCAAGCCAGGGAATTTCTGCTACGGTTTCAAGACATCTTTGCAACGGGAAAAGACTGCGGGAGAACAGGTCTCGTCAAGCATGAGATAGATACAGGTGATGCTAGACCAATTAAACAGAGACCGCGTCGCATACCCTGGGCTAAGGAAAATGAGGTAGCAGAAATGGTAAAAGACATGGCTGATAGCGGAATAATTGAGCCTTCTACGAGCCCATGGTCTTCCCCCGTCGTTCTGGTGAAGAAGAAGGACGGCAGCACAAGATTCTGTGTGGACTACAGAATGCTGTACAATGTGGGAGCCCCATGGGAACGCATCGCTATCGACGTCGCTGGACCTTTTCCAGTTACAAATGACGGAAACAAGTACATAGTAGTGATCCAGGACTATTTCACAAAGTGGCCCGAAGTCTTCGCCATACCCAATCAGGAAGCGACGACAGTGGCGAAGAAGGTGGTCGAAGAAGTAGTATGTCGGTATGGCGCACCTTTGGAAATCCATTCCGATCAAGGCCGTAACTTCGAATCTGCGCTGTTCCAGGAAATGTGTACTCTTCTGGGAATTTATAAGACACGCACAACACCTGCGCACCCTCAGTCGGACGGAATGGTGGAAAGGTTTAACCAAACCCTGGAGAATCACCTGGCTAAGGTTGTCGATGACCATCAGAAGGACTGGGACCGCTATATTCCACTATTTCTGATGTCTTACCGATCGGCAGTGCATGATAGCACGGGACATACCCCAGCAAGAGTGAATTTCGGCAGGGAGATGAGACTTCCAGTCGATGCCATAACTGGCGTGCCACCTGACAAGACTAAGCCAGTTACGGACTACGTAAGTGACCTTCAAGATCAATTGGACGAAGTGCATAAACGAGTTCGTGAGAATAGCATGAACACCAGCGTAAAAATGAAAACTAGATACGACCGTAATGCCAATGCCAAGGGATTTGAGGAAGGTACACTGGTCTGGTTCCACAACCCGCTTCGACGGAAAGGGAAGTCGCCGAAACTCCAAGCTCGATGGGAGGGACCTTACACCGTGTTAAAAAGGATTAATGACGTGACCTACCGCATCAAGAAAGGGCTAAGAGGGAAACCCAAGGTTGTCCATGTGGATAGATTGGCGCCGTATCACGGATCTAATAATGCTCGGGACGAGCATGACTAAGAGGGGGGCACTGTTACGCCATTAAACGTGAACCCGCCATATCTCCGAGAAAATAAAGAGTAGCACGTAATAATTAAAACGCATTGCTGTTCGAAAGGTAGAATGGTCGTGCGTAGCCTGGCTTAGAAAAATCTCGAAACATCCACATAGTACCTACAACTAGTGGGTAGGCATTTATCTAGGATAAGGGAAATGATACTCTCCGACGTTAACAATAGAGTCGAAATTCGCATGAAAGTGACTCTTATTACCACGAGTAATAAAAATGATTTATGACTTCGAGAAGCGATTCAATTGTTCTGGAATTCTGGATCGTTCGTGGGAAGTCGGTATCTAGAATTTTCTTGGCTCCGCATATAAATACGAGCCCCCGGCCGGAAGCGAGTCAGTTGTGATTTCGACTGCGATCAAGAGCGAACTACCCTAGTACTTGAAGTGATTTTATCTAACGACCTAAGCGATAGTGTAACGGTACTCTAGTGTTAATTGCGATTCGGATTATTGTTGACTGGACTATTTTGTTATTATTTGTGGTGAATAAAGTTGTCTCTTAGTAAATCGGCATTTGATTACCCCACGTACGTAACATTATGTATTTGAAATTTGCCTATTATGATTACTATAAATTTAATTTTTATTTCAAATGACGCGACTATTAAGATTCGACTTCTCAGGATCACAACTCTTTGTAAACACCTTATTTTATGTACCTACATTCTAAGCAAATAAACGATTATTATTATTATTATATAGGGTTTTCTTTTTGAGGTGGGAAATCATCCAATTACTTAAAATTCTCCTGATCCTGGTCTTGTATAGCACGAGAGAGTGTGTCCGAGTACATTGCTCGATATAATTCGTATCCCAAAATAAGGCATGAAATATCAATAATAAAAATGAACCAAATATCACATGAACCGATTAGGTTTATAATGGCTACTTTTGAGCCTGAGGCTCAGGGTTCGAACCTTAGATCGAGCAATGTTATTGGGTGTCTCCCTTTGGAATTTCTCAGAGGCAGCCCAGTCTAGATGGCCATCGGCTCCTGTTACATGGAGCTAATACAAAACTGGTAAAAATTCACATAGATTTTTGCCAGTATATACAGAGTATTTGGGCCAGTATTTGGGATATACAGGCATTATGTGTGGACCGATGACCTGGTAAGGGTTGCGGGAATCCGATGGATGCGAGTCGCACAGGACCGTTCATTGTGGCGACACTTGGGGGAGGCCTATGTCCAACAGTGAACGTCTTTCGGCTGAAATGATGGTGATGATGAGGCATTTGTTATGAAAGTTTAAAATAACAAATTAAATTGATTAGAGGTCTTATCATGACGTGTTAAAAGTCAAGCGAGAGAGCGAGAAAGAGGTATGGAGTTATACACCCTATATATTTTTTTATTATTGATAGGCTTGCGTTTGACCACCATCTCACCTGATGGTAAGCGATGATGTGGCCGACGATAGAGCACGTTTGCCTAGAAGTAAATTATTCACTCTTGACTTAAAGACCCCTAAGTTGTAGCTATCAGGAAACACGGACTCCGGCAGGGAATTCCACTCCTTGGCTGTACGCATAATAAATGTGTTCCTAAAACGCTTTGTGCGTATGGGTGGGATGTCTACCATGTACCGGTGGCGCTACGCTGTAATATATAGCTCCATCCTTTTAACAGTTCAGTTTAGATCGTCAAATGGATCGCATTAAGGCCTCTGATCTCCTCTGTCGATGCGCTTCATCGGTCGGTATACATTGTACCTACTCCCACGTGATGCGCTACTTACTTGTCTTTCTCATACTCGTCCTTGTCGATGTTGACGGGCTGCTTGCGGCCGTACTTCTCCTCGATACGCTGCGAGAGCCGGTTCATGATGACGCCGACACCCTCGCGGTACTGCGGCTGCGAGCGGTACGGCTTCAGCAGCGCGCACGCTTCCGGGTAGTGACGCACCTAGGGGCGAAAAAAAAAATTTCCCTTGAATCTGCGGAGCAACGCCAAATCAAACCCTTTGAAGTTTCCGTTTTGAGTGAAAGCAAAAATGAACTTAGCGGTGGTCAGGTGGAAGTGTCTTTGATGGTACATAAATCATCATATCCACATATTTTATAAGTTAACATGATGTACAATAAAGAATAAAGAGGACTGTGTATACTCACGAGGTAGTTGAAGCGGTGCCAGAAACAGGTCATATGGTTAATGATGGTGCGCGGGTGGCCCTGCTTGGAGCACAGCGTGCACATGTACGTGGGCTCGTAGTGCGCCTGCTCCGGCGGGTGCTCCACCAGGTACTCCACACCTATCAGCGGAGCCCTAGACAACAAATACATTATTATCTGGCTACATCTTGCGACTTTACTTTTCGGGAACAGAGGTCCTACAAAGTTTAAACGCGATCCATTTTTATTTATTTATTTATTTATAACTTTATTGCACACCCTAGTTTATCATTTTTCCACCTGAACTGAACTATTAAAGGAATGGAGCCCTATTTAAGGGAGTATAGCTCCATCCTTCTGCCACGCACGTCGGACATTTTACCGCATCATAGTAAGGCCCCAGGAATCGATCTTCTTTCCCAATAAAAAGCCTATGACACTTAGATTGGCAGAAAATTATCCCATGTCTAGCCGTGACACAATTTGGTTGTGTGGAATGTGTGGAATTTCGTTCAGACGTTCGAGCGTAAAGAAGTAATAACTCTTTACTCACAAACTTTCGCAGTATCATATTAAGGTGATATACAGGGTGTAAGGGACAGCCCTCCACAAACTTTGCTTGCTCAGTAGACGAAACTGAACAATTTTCCACAATACTATTTTTCAGGAAACGAAAAAAAACAGCCTCACAATACAAAATTAAGAACTTGATTGGACAGTTTGTATGGAGAGGCCGATGTTTTTTTTTCGTTTCTTGAAAAAAAATCTTTTGGAAGGTTGTGTTTTGTAGAACTTCTCTCGCTCTGGGTTTTTTTTTTCGGTGAATAATTTATCCAGATGACATCCCCCGCCTTTGGGCGAAGTGGGTGATAGTGTCAGACTCTTACTGACTAATAAAACCCACCCCGTTCCTTCGTTGCCTTTCCCATTGCTCGCCGTCCGCAAGCCCGCGCCTACGGTGGTCAGATATCGGGATCGGAATCCCGGCGGCGGCTGGAGCGTGAGCGCCGTTGCCTTACGCGGTCGGTGCTCTGGGTGGACTTACTGGGAGTGATAGACGTTCACTGACTAAAACCCGTTCCCTTAATATTACCCTTTGCATTCCAGGTCCGTGGCAATTCCGCAAAAAATATCGGCATCTGGTATCACAATCCACTGAGTAAACCTATCCAAGAATTATATTAATACAGGCCGAAAAATGTAACATAGATAAAACGATCATGCGGTCTCATGGTTTTTTTATAAATCTAAGATTTTAATTGGGCCACAGGCTCACAGTTAACTTTGCCATGCTTTGTTTGGGCAATAATTGCTTCTGCTTCTACTGTCATTGAATAAAAAAAATATAGTGCGTTGGGGGAAGATCGGCATTGGGGTAAGAACGTATAAATATAAATTATATCACACATTTAGCTTTATTTTTAATAGAATCATATTGCATGCCGCGTCATTATGTTCCACCTTGCCCAACAATGTGGTTGGCATTAAAAATAAAGCTAAATAAGTGGTATATTGATTTATACGTTCTTACCCCAATGCCGATCTTCCCCCAACCCACCTTATTGAATATAAATAGAAAAATATTTTTGAGTGTGTGATATGCGAAAAATGCCTCTTATCAATCCCTCCTCCTTTATATTGTAAATGGTTTTTCTCAGTTAATTATTTTATCTACGGTGGGTACTCACTTGACGGCATCGAGAGAGTCTTGGATGTGGCAGGTGACAGTCCTGTACTTGCTGTACTTCTTATCCAGGTCTGATAAACTCTTGTTGTGATGGTCTACCTCTTCCGCCATCTTCTGAAGAACTTTCTCTGTGGCTGTAAAATTGACACAGTATTTATTTAAACCTTATGCACTAGTAAAAAAAACACTGTACAAAAAGAAATGTAAAGACAAACAAAAAAAAGGAATAACTACAATAATAAATACATACTTATAAATTATTTGTTAGCAATGGTTACTTTAACAAGTTGTGTCTGAAAGGTAAATAATGGGTCACTTTTAATGAAACATATTTTGTTCTAGAACCCTTTTTTAATATTATCCAATAGGTATAATAACGGGTTTACGATGTTGACGGGGCTGCCCATAGGCGCCTGTAGAGGGGGGGGGGGGCAAATGGGCCAGTTTTTCTTGTTTACTAACTCGTAGGGATGGTGCTTATCTATAATATAAAAATGAATCGCTAAATGTGTTGCTAGGCGCAAATCTCGAGAACAGCTGAATCGATTTCGCTAATTCTTTATTGTTGTTTGTTGTTGTGAGGAGAAGGTTCTTATGAAAAAAAAAAAAAAATTAGGGTAGTGTAGGGTACAGTAAGACAGATTAGACTAGACTAGAGTAAGGTAGAGTAAGGTAGAGTAGGGTAGAATAGAATGGAATAGGGTAGAGCTGAAGCGAAGCCGCGGGCAAAAGCTAGTGTGCAATAAAGTTCTTATTCTTTTTGAATGATAAAAAGAATAAACCGCATAGCAATTGGGTTTCGACCCCAGATTTTCTAAACAACAGTCGAAACATCCGGAACCAAGGGTATGAATGCCCAGTCCCTACTTTTTTCCATACACTTACGTTGAGCCTTGTTAGTAGTTTGGTTGAATGGATGATCATCAAAGATGCTCTTCGGCCAGACGGTTCGCATCGACAGCTTGATCTTGTGTTTCTTCCCCGATATATGAGTCTGAAAAGACCAAATACATAACGTAAAAGTCACTTTATCTGCCGTCCTCTAACTAAAAAGCAGCTAAGTACTTCTTTTTCTAAGTAACTTAGCTGCTTTTTAGTTAGAGGACGGCAGTTATAATGTTGGCAATTTTATTTTGATTGGATACTACAAACTTTAAATGTGATATATGCTTGAGTATTGTTCAAAAATAAGTAGCAAGCACATCCACAAATAATATGTGTGAACAGCAGTTTGTAGTAGTGTCTCACACAAACCTGCAGGATGCTCTCGCCGCTGCAGACGGCGGCGCACGGGTAGCACAGGTAAATCCACATGCCCGAGATGTCGCGGCCGCGCCGCTCCACCATGCACCGCGTCTCGCCATCCTCCAGCCGGATCTTCAAACTATTCAGATGATCTAGGAACTCAGCCTCCGCCTACAAAACAAAAACCATAACTATCACTACCATGTAAAGCATATATCGTAAAACAAGCCAGTATAAAAACTGACCAAATACGTCGTAAATTCCGTCATCTCATAAAAACTTCAAAACCGTTCCGCCCTAATAACATTTGCCGAAACGTGGGATAATTCAAAACAAATAAAACAGTTAACAATGTTATTTTTATTCGTTTATTGAACGTATTTTTATTTTAGTTATTTTTTACTATGTTATACTTACCTGTGTACCGTGGCACGGAGTAATAAATGTAAACGTTATCACACTAATGTAACGTGTGACAACTTAATAAGACGAAAACTTTACGTAACACATCGCGTAAAATGTTTTAAATGCACAAATTCAATTTATGTTTCCCACTTTCCAATATTTTTTTAATATGCGAGTATACGCGATAATGATATGAAAACTTTTATTAGGTGCCAAGTGGATACGTAAAAATAAACTAAAAGAAAATCTAGCAACCGACTGTCTCGCTCAATCGAGAATATTGAAGAGGAGACAATGTCATACGCACGTCGAGCCTGAGTACAACTCGGTCGAAAAAATGTAGTCTGCTGTATAGAAAACGTTTTTTTTTTCTTTCTTAGTTTACGTTGCCCCACAGCTGGGCACAGGCCTCCCTCATATATTATTGTTTTGTTCCTGAAAAAATCATGCATTGACATCCCCCGCTCTTGGGCGGAGCGGGAGATAGTGTCAGACTCTTACTGACTAAAAGACCCATCCCGTTCCTTGTAGCCTTCATACCAGGGCTCGAGCGCCCTTTCGGATAACCCTAGTCCCAGTGGGCTTGTTCCTTCAACCTATCAGAACCGAATCCAGGTCGTCACGTTAGCGTTTTTAAGGCCTGTCTCGGCGTCAGCGCCCCTCTTCTGGTACCCTCTGTGTGACGACCTTGATTCGATCTCTTTCATACCTACATCCTGTAGGTGTGACACACCCAGTTACACTTCAACCTGGCAGATTTTGTCTCCAATATTGGCGTTTTCTGTCTTGAAATGTAGGTATAAACGTTACGAATTCGGTCGATTTGCAGAATGGTACGCTTCATTGCTCTTTAGTAAACCTTGAGTGTGGACTTTTGAGACTCGATCAAAGACCAAGACTGCGCCGCCGCCGTAGATTAGGATAGGTAAGGTACACATTATCCATATCGACAAGCTTGCGCTATATTAACAATGGAATTCGCCCTTCATAGACTAGTAACTAGGTACTTTAGGCTTGTCTGTTCTGTATGGAAAATCTGGCTCAGATAAGTAAATTCCTCGACGTATTTCCTGTCCATCTACCAACATTCAACTTCATTCTTCATTTGCATTCGACTTCGTGACGAATTTATTAAATTATTATCATGCCAAACTCAAGTCTGCAGTTTTTTAGAGCTAGTAAACGCAAAACTAACGATCTTCTGCAAATCGGGTGTCAGTGATAACATTTTACTGGCAACTCACACTGGCAATACCTCTGTCTGCCCACGAAAATAGTCGTTTAAATATTTAAATAATATTATTATATATTTTGATATATTAGGTGAGAGCGGATAGTATCACATATGATTTAAAAGAGTGTCCATGGAGTTTCTTGCACGTTCTTCTCCATAGAGACCTACTCTTTGGAACATGCAATTTAGCTTCACTTTTCTTGGACTGACCGACATTTGACTATTCAAAAGTGCCTGCAAATGGTCTATTTGAAATAAATGCTTTGATTTTGATTTTTTGATTTTGATTATCTCCCTGTAAGGACTTTTAATGTTCTGCCTAAGGAATCTAGTTTAATATTTGAGGTGCTATTGTTGTAAATTATTTCTAGACATATATTTTCTCTATACCTTGGCTGCATAGATCTAAAAATAATACGCTGTGTTTTAGTTTAGAACTTAAGTAATTTACAAAACCTAGGTAAAGAGGCTTTCGATTAGGGATTGCAAATATTCGAAGTTTTGATTTTCGAATATTCGAATAATATGCAAACATCTTTTCAGAGCTATTCGAATATTATTCGAATATTCGAAAATCAAAACTTCGAATATTTGCAATCCCTACTTTCGATATTCTGTTTAATAAACATATACCTATTCGTAATCGTAAAGTCGACAGGCCTAGAAAAGCGTTCACAAACTCAGGAAGAACCGATACAAATAAAATATTAATCACAGACTCTTGAATATTGTAGAAAAACTCCTTGAATATTATAAAAATAAAGATAATTTTAAAAACTTTATGGAGATATCTACATTTCTATGGATTGAATAAAATTATATATAAAAAAAAACGGATTAAGTGGTCGAATGAACATCTTTAGTCAATTCACTTCAAAAGGTTTTAAAAAAATCAACTCGCTTCAAAAGGCATTTGGAATTTCTTCTAAAATACTTCACAGCATTCTTCATTAGAAAATAAGAGAAAAAGGGGAGTCAGGGATGAGTTCTTACACATTATCATTTTATCTACCTTCCTTACTTATGTATTAACCTCTTAAATTGTTAAATGCTTCTGTAATGGCGAAGTTAAGATTGCCCAACCCGAGGTACATTTCCATACAAGCACTTTTATCCACGTAAGAATATAATAACCAATGACTTTATTTTACATGTATTTTTTTCATGTTTTTAAGTATGTTATTTTGGAAATAGAAATCTTGCGGATATTATGTATGTTTCTATTGAAATTCGAATATGAATTTATGAAAAATAAATCCAATAAAACACCTCCGAAAATCTGCTTTATTGCATGAACTTTGGCTCTCATAATGTACTCATAAAATAAAAAAGGAAATAAGTAACTTAAAAAAAAATATCTGACTTCACAACAAAAACAAATCACTAAAACGATCAAAATAACTTTAATTTCGGAAGTCGGTGTGTCTGGAATTGTTTGTTAGTTATTTAACACCGACTTCAGAAATTAACGTTATTTTGATCGTTTTAATGTTTTTTGTAGTGAAGTCGGTTATTTTTTTTTTGTAAAATATTTTTTATTTCATACTTTCTAGTTGTGAATTACAACTTGTGATACACTTATAGAGTACCTATTTCTCCCCTTAAGGGCTTTAAAACCATGCTCACGTTGACGATAGACGGATTACAGAATTTTTGTTCTTATGTGATATCTGGTCATTCATGGTATCATTCTACATAACTTACAAAAAAAATTAGCACAAAGTATTGTGCTAATTTTTTTGCACTTTAGACTGCATGATTTTAGTTATTTTATAATTTCTTAAAAAGTGTAGTCACCAAGAAAACTAAAGTTCAATATTTCACACAAAACTAAGTACCTATGACTACTATCATCATCTATAACCACAAGTAATGTTGCAGCAATATGAATTCTTCCTTTATTTACAGTATGGTGACTAAAAATTAACACTGTTTTGTGTTAACTTTTTAGACAGAGGAAACATAATTTGAAGACACCAAATATACTATGTATATTTATAACGTATGAGTAAGTCCAAATCCAAATGTGTTAAAACATTTTTTTTTAATTCATATTATTAATGAGCTGTTTATTATTTATCATCAATCCATGTCCACATTACAATTATTATCCTATAATGTATTTCTCGGTAAAGCCAAAATCATAAAAAAATATATAATATTACGTTTTTTTTTTTTGAGTGCCTAGCTTTATTTAGTCAGAATTCATGAGTTCAGATTTTTAAACCAGTGCTTGACTGATCCCACATGATGGTAAGCAGTGATGCAATTGTTGATGGTGAGATGCACTAGTTTATTAACAGCCCATTCACTCTAAATTAACTCAGATTTACGAAGTGTACGCTTATAGAATGTTCTAAGTTACTACTTCAGCCATACAATAAGTGTGATTAAAATACATTACTGCCCGTTTTGAAAAGTAGGCATAAGGCAATGTTTGTACACCATATGCAGCATATGGTGATGCCTGTTAACAAATGGATTTCTTTTTGAGATGGGATATTGACCTTTAGAAAACTCTCATTTATTCATAGATGGGTTATGATAGATGTATGATATTTATGTAAATTATGTAATATTACATATTTGGATTAGAAGACTGTTCATGTAATTGAACACAGTACATGAACTATTAAATAACAGATGTTTCAATAGTAATAAATTGGACTTGGGAATTTGCCAGATTACTTTCCTAACAATATACTTGTATTAAGTATTCATTGATATTTAAAAAAAAACCTTAGTAATAAATAGTATAATAGGAGTATGTAATGTTTTTCAACATTATGCTCTTATAACATTAGCAGGGGGTGCTCTTTAGTATCTGAATTGAGGATAATAAACAGTTGACATTAAAACTAAGATTTATTTGAGATTAATTACTTCAGTATTATATTTATCTAATAAATTAAAAAAATATATTTACCTTAGTAGAAAAGTCTTCTTGTTCAGGTTTCTTAGGCACTTCGGTGACAGAATCCTGATAGCCCTCTGCCCCCGGGGGGCAATCTGGAAGGTCCATCTTGAAGCACTACACTTGGTAGTTTATGACCAGAAAACGGTCATAAACTTTTGTCACAAATCTTAAGAAATTCTTCTTTCTTCTTAGTCTTGAGTCACGCACAACTGTAACCGAAATCATTGGATGTCAAACTCAATATACATTTTTTGTATATTTAAATATCTCGATTATAAATAAATAGATACTTACAAGAATCCAATGTAATACATACTTACATGTGATGAGGTTGTTCCTAAGCACTGCTATTTGACTGCACACATCAAATGTGCATGCTTGTGACTTATATAATTTACAAAATCACACAAATCAGTCATTTTATAGCTACATTATCAAACCTATCTAACAAAGGAAAATTCATTGTCCGTGGATATAGTGGCCTACCCAACTTCAAGTTTCTAGAGTTTTAGATACTACGACTATAATGCTTTTACGTAGTTGAAACCAGCCAATATGTTGATGGCAATCATACCATAATCTTATCATAACACCAAAACCGGCAGTATTTCAGACACCATATTATATAAACTTTAGATTTTGAGTACAATTTATATTGTTATTATGTGCATCAGTTATTAAGAATTAACGTAGATGACTTTAAGACAAAATTCTAATGATTATACTATTGATGAAAATATAACAAGGAATTATAAATTTAAAGATAGTTCCGATTCAGCTTTTATTTAGGGATATTTGTTGTAAATTCTGCTACTAAACATTGTAAATAAAATATTTGCACTTACCAGTTATAACGAAAATGCTATAATGAATAACCACTATAAAAGAAGGATGTCAAATATACAATAACCTAATAGTTGGCTAGAACTGTAACTTGGCTTCATGAAACTGAGAAGTATTGGGCACATTATTGATATAGTTAGGATTTATTTCACTCGTTGAGAGTCACCTACATACATCTTTCATCTCATTTATTATAATAAAATGGGTTCAAAGCATGGTTTCTAGTTATTGACAGAATATTAAATAAGCCGCAAAATAGACTAACACTGCTTACGTAAAGGTTGTTTGATTTATTTTTTAATAGTAAACTTACTTAGTATTGCATATCTTGTATAGATACATCGAATCGTATTTCTATTCATACTTAAATTACAGTATAAATATGTAAGTACTGACCTTTTGAAGTAGATGAAACGAAGATGAATTCCGTCAATTGTTTATAGAATCAGAATCTGTTTTTACATCATCAAAATTAAATACAACTCAGTGGTATTGTGTAACCTTCTCAATCTCACTCGTAAAATAAAACCATCGCAAACGGCATAAAGAATGATCAAATCTATTGATTTACAACACCACGCACGCTTCTGCAACAATCAACTTTCATGTTATAACCCATACAATTAGAAATGCCTTTTTAATTTTGATGAAAAAGAGAAAGCAATTTGCAATGTCCTCGTGAAAGCTGAAATAAAAAATATATAACTGTTACACGAAATTACCATTGAATTTAGTCGCGTAATAATACCAAGGGGCAGCACCATAGACAAAACCAGAGTATTCGATCGAACAAGTCAGCGATACACCTTTTTGTCTATGATTAGACGTAATCGTGCAAATTGGCTAAAAATACAAAAAAAAAGTGCAAATTGGCAATCGAAAGATTTTTTTTATTTCACGCATTATATATTTTTTATTAAACATAATTAATCAAAAGATTCTACATAAACAAACAAACTTAAACTATTTATACTAAAACCTAAATAAATACCTAACGTATATAAATAAAACACAAAAACACAAAGTGCACTTAGGCGTCGAAGTACTCCTCCACATCGCTGTCATCCGGGAATGTGCCCAGAATAGTGATGGGTAAATGCCCTGGCATTTTGGGCAGATTGGGAAAATTCCCAATAAACGCCCATAAATTCCTGCCCGAGAGCATTTATCTGGGAATTTATTTTTTGTTCTAAAATTAATTCAAGACATTAATGTTAGCTTTGGAAACTGGCTTAAATCGATGAGTTTAGTAATGTTTAAGTCTATAAAGGTGTTTTTATATGAATTTGCGCATTCTATTAAAATTTAAGTTTTACAAAACCATGTTTACGAACACAAAGGTTACGAGTTACCCGGCGGCGGCGTAAAAACACTTGCATGGTGAGAGGAGTACGGCAAGAGATGCGTACACTGTTATGGTTAGTTGTTTTAAGTAAGTACGTATATGATTTTATGAATTAAATTGCAATATATTTAAAATGTCTTAAAAGAACCATTTAATGTCATCAACCATTTCAAATCACTTCTACCCACCATGCGAAAGCACAAAGCGGGGACAGCGCGGTCTGTTTGCGCATCCCTCACACACACACACCGTGTGAGGGACGCGCACACACGCCGCGTTGTGCCGCCATTTTGTTATTAGTTATCCTGTGTCATTTGTAGATACCGCGCGCACGCACGCATATCACTAATCTATTCGAGCATTGTGCGCGCATTGTGAGCATGAGGTACGCGTCAGGATAATTGTGTTCTATGGTTCTGGTTTCCCAATTTGAAGTAAATACTTATTGGTTTTAAAAACAGTGCTAATTTACAGTTATTTTTGTGGTAAGTGTTTTTGCCGATCAGTAATTTTAAGTAAAAGTAGGTATATTCATAATTATAATAACTTTAAATAAAATGAAAGTAGGTATTCGTAATAAGTAAATTTAGAATAGAATTAGAATGGAATAAGAATATAATACGAATAGAATTAGAATATAATACGAATAGAATTAGAATAGAATTAAAATAGTCATAGTTTTATTGGTGAATTTCGCCCTAAAACTTTTGTGAGAGCTGGAGTTTGAACTAGGTTCGAGACCTGTATGACCAATTTCCAGGCTGACACCCTTTTAAACATTATTGCATTTTGCAGCATATCAAAACGTATCTTATATTTATAAGAATAACAGTGGTAGAAGTTTGTGAAGTGTAAAGGAAAAGTGATATTTTTATTGAATCCTGTTTTTTTGTTAGTGGGTAAAAATCATCCAAATGACATCCCCCGGCCTTGGACGAAGTGGGAGATAGTGTTAGACTCTGACTAAAAACCCACCCCGTTCCTTCTTGCCTTTCGTATCGAAGCCGAGTTTCCCCTTCGGATAACCCTGGCCCCAGTAGGCTTCCACCCGGCTGGGCCTCTGCTGTTGCCGACAACGCCTTGAGGTGCACGGGAACAGCGCGCGCCGTCGACGACTTGGACTCGGTCCGGACAGTTACCGGACGATCAGACAGCGTCAGATAACCCATTGCTTGCAATCCGCAAGCCCGCGCCTGCTGTGGCTGGAAATCGGAATCGGAATCTCGGCGGTGGTTGGGGCGCTGTGAGCGCCGTTGCCTGATGCGGTCGGCCTACTTCTTTGCAAGCATTACTGCTTCGCAGAAGGAGGCGACCGCCTGCCACTCCTCCTCGCTCCGGACCATGGTCTGTACTAAGGCCCGGTGCAAGTGATCGCCGATTGCTCCCGTGCACGGCAATGTTCTGCCCAAGTGGGGCACACCTCCACTGTGTGCTCCACCGTGTCCTCCGGGCCTTCCGCAGAGTGGCGACACCCGGGCGTGTAGTATATGTTTTTAATAAATGTGATTAAAGTAAATTCCAGTGTCATCAATAGTTCTCTAGATAATTATAATTATATTGATGTTGATTATTAAAAATTTTATAATGTTGTCTCTAATAATGCCAAAACTAGTTTTTTATTGTTTGTTTAATACATATTATTTTATTTCTTGTAACTTAGAACATAATTTATTACATTTGATATTAAAGTACCTATATTAATGTTGTTATTTTAAAATGAAAATATGTTTAATTCATTAAACTCCAAGCAAACGCTGTCGTTGTCTTTCTATAGTGTATCTAATCGACACGATTGAATCATTCACATTTCTTCAAAGTAAAGTCTTTTATTTCTGTTTTACATGAAAAAGTATATTAATATTATTTTAAAATGAAAATATGTTTAATCATTCGCATTCCTTCAAAGTAAAGTCTTTTATCTCTGTTTTCACATGAAAGAGTATATTCATGTTATTATTTTAAAATAAAAATGTGTTCAATCATTCATATTTCTTCTTTTATTTCTTTAATACATACTATTCTACATGAAAAACCACATAAAATCACGTTTAACGAGTCCCATATTTTTATGCCCTACGATCGGGCATTTATCGGGCAAATAAAAATAAATGCCCAAAATGCCGGGAAGTTACTATATTTTCCCGCCGGGCAGAAACACTTTGCCCATCTCTAGCCCAGAAGACTGGCAGCATTACCACGTTGAATGGCAATGCTAATTCTTTGAGCGAAGAACAAAGAATTTTATGTACATAGTAAAAACAGATTTTAAAGGTCATTATTTTGGCTAAATTATTTTCATCAGGTTCGTTCTTTTAGTACCGTAAAATGGGGTGAATAGAAATCGCGGGGTGAATAGAAACAAACTTGGAAGTTTGATAAAGTGGTCTCTAGTTGGTCTATGGGCTATTGGCGAATATTTATTTCTACTGTTTATTGCACAGCAACATTTTGCCTTTATGCTGGCTACACACAAATTTACGTCAAGTGTATTGACATAAAGAAAAAAGCGGCTAAAATCAATTAAAATGAACGTGTATAAACGAGTGATTTTATGCTGCGTAAAACTTTTGATTAAACTTAAGTTTTTCAGTGTTATCTCCTAGTAAATTTGTGTATTTCATTAGTTAAGTTCATCATCTTTTACGGATAGAAAGTTGAGTGCCAATATTCAAACGTTTGTTTCTCAATTTAAGTAAAATCAGGATGCTTTTACTTTTCCCTGCATTCGAGGTGAATGGATACGAGTGAGGGGTGAATAGAAACGCCTTTAGGGTGAATAGACACGAAGAAAGGAGTGAAAAGATACGAGTGAGGGGTTAATAGCAACGAAACAGGTTAATAGAAACCACAGATGAAATAGAGTAGGTAGTAATAGAAACGTGATTTTTAGGGTTGTCAATCGGTTGCCACTTAAAAAAATAATCACAATAATACTAATTAGTATGATTTTTTTCATTTATCTTTCTGGCTGTCAGTCTGTTACGTTTTAATAAACTGATGAACCAATTTTGATGAAATTTGATATGAAGCTTGAACTCGAATTAAGGACATCTGCTATTTTTTTTATTACACGACTGCCGATATGCGATAAAATAGTTGAAATTGTTCAATTAGGTATGTAATTACTAGTTTTTGAATGTGACTTATCTGCATGAATATCGGTTACTAAGTACCTATACGTACGAAGTCGAAGTCAGATAAAATGTAGCCTTCAAATGTAGTCCTTCAACACTCTCACTCATATACCGATACATTATTTCGTACCATTGTTGTACTTACTACGACAAGGTACATACTTATAATAAAAATAAATTTTGACAGCCCTAGCGTTTTATTTCTATTCACCCCTCTCTCGTATCTTTTGACCCCAGTTTCCAGGTAAATAGAAGTACGTCCTACATTTTCTTAAATAACAAGTAATTTACGTATTTTTACATATTTTAAGCATTAGTATTTGGTAAATTACAACGCGACTCGCAATTAAAATGCATAGAAAAAATGTAAGAAAACTTAAAAGTTGTGTCTATTCACCCCATTTTACGGTACCTACCTCTTTTGTTATTTTACATGTAAAATATACATAATTCTAATGGCTGGCTAAGGGTGAGTTGCAGCATTTAACCATCAGTTGTCAAATCGTCGAATTGACCAATAGGCGGTCGTTTCACGGCTGGTTATGGTTTGGTTATCGTTATAGTTAAATGGTGCAACTCACCCTAACACAGTGCGAGCTAGCGTACGAGTCAGCCTGCCGAGTAGCTGTACTGCAATAACTCGCAAGGTTTGGACGTCACTTACGAGTAAGTCGCACGTGCGAATTGGACAGTAACTCGCATTCGGGTTACCTACTTCAACAGATTTTGTTTTAATTCGCCCGCCAGCAACTCGTACATGGCAGCAGTTCGGCAGTCACTCGCATCGTTTCAGCGCGTTCGCCTGTACCTAGCTCGCCAGAGCCAGCCGGACAGAGAGTGGACATCACGAAGCAATAAACTCGCTAGAAGACTGGACATGCACTATCATTGTGAAAACAGCTAAGGCAAACCGAGCTATTGGCATCATAGGACAATGCAATACGAGTAGCTGCGTACTGTCTAGTCAGTTGCTTGCATTGAGTGAACCAGCCATTAGTTTTTAGCTGTACCTACGCACAATGAATGTGTTCCCAAAAAGTTTAATGTGGGTGGGATGTACTGAAATTTTAAATCTCATATAAGTGAATGATTATAATATGTTCATATGAGACAAAGATTCTTTAAACCCATGTCCACCATGCGCCGGTGGCACATCACGCCCTACTACCGTAGGTACATCCTGGTGGTTCCATTAGGGAACGAGCTCAGTGGAATTAAGTAATTCCGACGCACTTTCCCAAAAATGCATCTGGTAGAAAACTGACAGATTATCAACTCTGCGACGATGCTGAAGACATAACTTTGACTCGAGAGGTATCTACATTTCGGGGAGTGTGCTTTGGAATTGCACAAATTAATTCCACCAGTCCGTTCCATACTAACGACTTCTCCCGCTTTATGGTGGAGTGGGAGTAAGTGTCAGGCTTTTACTGACTAATCCACACCTATATTCCTTCTTTGCCCTTTGCGTTCAACTTTCCAGGACTGCAAGTTTCCTTTTTGGAAGTTCACCCATGGCCCCAATAAGCTTGAGCCCTGTTGAGCCGCTACAGTTTTGCTGACATCTTTTTGAGACACGCTTGGAATAAGACGAGCCGTTGACGACTCGGGCTTGGTCCGGATGGTTACAGGGCGGCCGGACGGCGAGCTACCCATTGCTCGTTGTCCGCAAGCCAACGCCTGTTGCAGCTAGAAGTCGGGGTCAGGGTCCCGATGTCAAGGGCGTCAGGGCGTCCATTCTATCACCGTGGCCGCTTCCTCCGCGTGCATTACTGATACGCAGAAGGAGGCGACCGCCACCCATTCCCCTTCGCTCCGGGCCATGGCCTATACCGGGGCCCAGCGCAAGGGATCGCCGCCACCGATCGCCCCCACGAGAATACGGCGGTGCTCCGCCAAAGTGGGGTACACCTCCACCGTGTCCTCCGATCCGGCAGCGGAGTTTCACCCCGATGCGGAAATCGTGCATGCGTACCGTGTAAGGACTGTTACCTCTAGATCCTGTGGCGATCGGGATTATACCTACAAATTGGAAGCCGTCTTCTGGTGAGGATGCTAGGACATCAGCAGAGTTAGTATATGGAGAAACATTGCGTTTACCAGGAGCATTTTTCCATAGTTCTCCCGCAGAAGTGGTGGACTACCATGACTTTCTTTCTCGTCTAAGAGATAATATGCGCAAGATAAAACCAACACCAGTACCACGGCATGGTTCATCTCCAATTTTTATAAGTAAAGATTTGTTATCATCAACACAAGTATTTGTTCGTCAGGACGCTGTACGGAAACCATTTCAGACACCGTACACTAGCCCATATAACGTCATAGAACGAGGCGAAAAATATTTCAAGATAGACGTAAAAGGCAGACGTACTACCGTGTCTATAGATCGGTTAAAACCAGCGTACCTGCTAAACGACTCTGCGCCAAATGAACAAGTACAAGCGATGCCACCTAGTACTACGAGTGATACGCACAAAACCCGATCAGGTCGCCAAGTTCGGTTTCCTGATTATTTTCGACCGTAACGGTCTCCGGGGGGGCTGATGTGGCGATCGGGATTATTTAAGAACGCAACCGAACGCCGTCCGTCACCAGTCGCTGAACCACCCGAATACCCGTTTGTGCAGCATCGGAAATCATGACAAGCAGCCGTCAGTAATCTTAAGCTCTGGACACGGAGAGGTTACGTGCGCGCGCCTAGGGCTCCGACGCAGAAGTTCCCCGTACGTATAGCCAATAATTATACCTACAATCACAAGGCGGCAGGCCAGCGAGAAGGCTCGATGCTTCGTTTGAAGCAAAGATACAGGTGAAACCACGGGAGACAGTTAGTGTCTAATTACACTTATTCTTTTAAATGTTTGTCCTGTATTTTTGTTTATTTGGTGTACAATAAAGATTATAATAATAAATAAACCTCTGTATATAAATTTAATTCAATCAATATAGTGATCAAGTTTGAGCAAATGATGGATCGAAAAGTCGAAACTTGCACTGTGACTTGACTGACTGCTCACGGCTGTAGCTTACACCGGTAAAAGAACATCCCATCGGCTTGCGGTAGTCAAAACTGGTTTTTAAAGATAAGCGGTTAATTGGCATAAAAAGTGTTCCGTATATATCAATTTCGTTATTAAGTTTACATAAGTGGCCTCTTCGCAGCTATGCCCAGAGGGAAATTAATAACTAATTTTATAAATAGGCACTTTTAATACCTCCATAGACCATAAGATATTACTCTTACTAAGTATTAATTTCATTATGTTCCCAGTTCAAATAACTATCTCGCCTATGTTCTAATTATCCGCTACCTTAGACATTAAGTACCGTCAAACTACAGTCTTTCATTCAAGAATGAAAACATCAGTTAGCTAGCAGCAACCTGATTAAAAAGGATGTTCTGGATGTTCGGTCAAGAATCTCATTAGGTAAGTATAGCGTGTGTACTTAAGTACGTTGTACGCACAACAATGCAACATATAAAACAATTCGCACAAATTCGCCGAGGGCATTCACCGAAAAGTTCGGGGTCTCAATGCTAATTAGCCACCAAGATTAGCCCAAGCGCCTCGGGTCCACCCAAAGCCGGAGCCCGTGGTCAGCGGAGCGCGCTCACAACCGCGAACAACATGCGTGCTAACGGACGCGTGCCAAGTTTTCGTTTGGCGAGCGTGATCGTGCGCGCCGCTTGCGTTTACGCGTGTATCACACGTACTACGTCCTCAGAGTACGGAGTTCCAATAGAAATAAAATTATGGGATACTGGAAGAACACCTTTAGCTCATATGGTGGATGCAACGAACGAATTCGGTTTGAAAGTGTTAGCAGAACATAATTTTTTAAATGATAACAACATAGCGTTTTCACCGTACGGATTGATGGGGATCATGGTGGCTCTGTATGAGGGAGTGGATGGAGAGTCCTCGTACCAGATCCAGCGGGGCATGCAGCTGCCGTGGAACAGGAATGTCATGAGGATAGGCTTTAGGGATATCCACCGCACATTAAAAGTAAGTCGTCAAATACAAATACTTTACATTTTAATGCAAGAAATAAAAATCCAATGCTCTTTTTATTTTAAGGATTTAGTATACATTATTAGTATTATTATTAGTATTTTAAGTTCGATTAGGTTGAACTCCAAAATTTTTGTTAAAATAAGTAGTGACCTGGCAAATAAACAAATCGGTACGAACTCTCACCGGTGCTATTGTTTTGTTTTGATCTGTGACTAAAATGTAACACTTTGTGACTTTAGGAAGTACGGCCGGCATTTAGAATTGTTGCGATCACATAATATCCCTTTCGTTTTCAGGCCATGAACTTTTCTAAACATGATGGACATCTTTTTTATTATTTGGACAGATTTGGACTTAGGAGACGCTAACGCAAACATCAAATGCTTTTGTCATCTTTCTTTATTATGTTTTCGGCCTTTGATTTGTACGATGGTAGAATCATTGAAAAGTGTTTTATTTAAGCAGTATAGGGTGATATGATATGTAAGCAGTATGATACGAATATAAATATGATATATAAGCAGTATAGACTAGAGTCAGCTCCCTGGCCAGAGCTGGTTAATAAAGCATCAAGTTGATTCGATCATACAGTTCTGAGAACTTTCGATTGCTACAGGTTTGGCCCCGTAGCTATTAACTAGAAGTAAAAAAATATATATGTAGCAGATGCCGGTCGAGATAATTCTTCATCGTAATTCAATAGGTAGCGATAATAGAAGTAAGACTTGATTATGAAGCTTTTCGAGCGCGATTTAACACACAAGTCTAGTTAGTTGTTAGACACACTTTCGCTGGACCGGTATTCGAACTCGTATCATCAAAATAATTAGCAGTTCTTATCTGAGCTTGTTCAGCACCTACGCTTTATAATAAATCCTAATCGAAAGTTAAATTCCTAGTATTATCATATCGAGCTGTTTTATTTAGATATTATGTACACAGTGTACACTACTTTAAAATGCCAACTTCGAATCCAATGCGCAATGAAAATAATAATTAACCATTTCAGACTTATTTCGTACCGGAAGAGGGATTTCTAGCGGGGCTGGCGTTAAACAATGAAAATGTCACTTTCAATGAGCCATACAAAAAGATCCTACGGTTTTATGGGTTTGATTTAGAAAACGATCAATTACCGACACTTGCACCTGAAACCAACAGTACTTCAAATGACACAAGTTCAGCGACAACGACTATGAGTCCTGCAGGTTCCAGTGATGCTACAACAATGACAGTTGCAATGACAGCTGACAGTAAACCAGCTCGCGAAGATCTTAGTACCACACCCCCGACTAAAGAAGAGACTACAAGTACAACCAATCCAAATGCGGAGACAATAAGCGAGATAGATATAAGAGGTGCCACATCGACCACTGCGAACCCATCAGCCGCGCCCAATGCAGAGAGTACGCCCATGAGCACTGTCACCACAACAGAAACGACCAGCGAAAAAATTACAGAGACAACAACCCAACTAACTACTACATCGCAAGTGGTGGAGACCACCACGCAGGCCCCGACCCCCACAAATCCGACCACCACAACTATAGCCCCGAGCACGGCGGCGGTGGCTGAAACGGAACCAGTTTCGATGAGCTCGCAGGTCACAAGTGCCTTAACAAATGAACCTACCACTAACAACGAAGTGGAAGTGTCGTCAACAGTTCTTGAAACTAGTACAGTGCCAGCTACTACAGTCGATGGAACATCCGGTACAGCCCAATCCAGTACCCTTGATGGAAGCTCAGCTCAGACCACTCTGACTGATACGACGCAAACAGCGTCATCTACTATGGATACTTCTACAATAACATCAACGACGTTAACGGAGAACACCCCTACGTCCCCAACAGAAAGTCTGACAACGGAACAAATGTCTACTATGACAATGGATGACATGACGACTACATTAAATTCAGTGACTCCAGCCAATGAATCCACGATAGAAACCCTCGAACGAAAGAAGAAGTCGATAGTGGATTTTATATTTACAAATCCTCCGTACATAGACGACTATTTGTATTATAGATCCTATGATATTGGTTCGGATCCGTCCAATCCGAGCTTTGACGACAAAATGTTCTTAGCGAACGGTTTGAGAAGTGTTCAGGTGAGTCTTCAAACTGATACGTTGACACAGTCAAGTTCGACCGAATATTTAGCCCCACACTATAACTTATAAAAGCACCTCCTACTGTCAGCCTGAATATAATCAAGCTCTCCTACTTTGCTGTATTATCTAATTGCATTCGGTACGCTCTTGCGCCATATCATTAAAACCGCAGTTCGTGAATAGCGCACCCCGGCGACATTGTAAATACCCTTGTTATAATGGTTAGCGTAACAACACAATTTGCATTATAAATTCGCCACAGATTGCTTTTCATTATTCAAAATGATGATGGATCAATTATTTTCAACAGGTCACGTATATGCGATACGATACAGTGCTGGAGCACGCCTATCTGCCACATTTGGAGGCCTCGGCGTTAAGATTACCGCTAGACAGTGATCGTTACTACTTGCTGGTTGTACTGCCCACTCGGGCTGGCTCGCCGGAGCTTGGGCGGCTGCTGTCGCGGATGGCACGAGAGTCAGACTTGTCGGACATCTACTCGGTGTTGCGCCCGCGCCGTGTGAAAGGAATCGTGCCGAGCTTTACTGTTAAAGGTCATGTGACCTTAACTACGGATTTACAGAAGGTAACAACTAATTATTATCTTGGAGATCGTAACAAATGAATTTGCGGAATGTTTAGAGAATGGTTTTCTAAAATCGAAATTATAATTCCGTGCATTTTAGGGACCTAATATTATAAATACGCACAATACGATAACTTTTTGACCTAGTTTCGGCCACTGTGTAACAAAAAGCAGAGTCAGAGTAGAGGTTATGGCGCTATTAACATAATAATTAGTTTTGTGTGCTAGTATTTGCATACTCCGTAACTGCCTCCGCCTAATACCTCACACGATGAAACGATGGGTGACAGCACCCTGTGTCAACATAATTATAAATATTTCTCACGCAGCTCAGCTACTATCTACTAAATGAAAAGCTACGTTATAATAAGAGTATAGTATTTTGTACATTATGATAAGATCACATATTACTCGTTCTTGGCCTTCTGCCAGCTGAAGGTTTCTTTGACAAAAGACTTGATAAGTTTAGATGGGTATCTAATTGCAGCTTGGCATTAGAGACGTGTTCGAGCCTCGACAACGCGACTTCACACTAATGACGAGGCAGCCGGGCGTCTACGTGCGGAGTATCGAGCAGGCGGTGTCTGTCGCTATACGCAAGTATCGGCCCGATGACCAGAAAAAGAATAGTAAGTATCCAATAGCAAACAGAGGAATTAAATAGGTACCTATCGAAACAAAAAATTGTTCCTGTCCAAATTAAACGCCTCGTTAGATTTCTGTATAAATGAAATACGCTTGATTATAAGTTTAACCAGAGGCGTGGTAACGAGGCCCGGGCCCTGCCGACGCCGTTCCGGCTTGATCCATTTAATTGGCTAGTCGGCTGGAAGCCGTGGCCATGTGTGCGTACGTGGTCACACTGGTCACCCGCAAGACTGGGGTCACTCGTCGCCGTCACGGAACGACGCGCCGTGATACACCCGCCGCGCCGCCGCTGCCGGAAAATCCTTGAGTGACATTGATGTGCTCCGAAAATCTACCTAATTGATTTGCCACAATTAATTGAATTGACAACCGTACAGAACACATATTCGCATCGTCATATTGTATGAGAATCCAAGCTCTAATCCAACCAACAGCAGCCGAGCCACTTTGAGCGTACGATTACGAAACAGTTGCATTATTATAATCGGTGCTCTATATAAACATTCTTAAATGCTAACAACGCGCGAAGATTTCGTGTCCTCGTTTTCCGGCACAGGGCCTAAGATAATTGTTACCAAAAGAGTGCGAAGATGAGGTGTCAAGTGGCGAGAGCAGGCTAGCCGCGTCCATTGTCTAGCAGTGGTGGCGCAACGCGGCGACACGCGCATCTGCGTCCATTGATGCGCGCGCCGCTGCTCTCCGTACGCCATCGACAATTAGGGAAATCACCCGCTGCAACATCAATGCGACCTCAATGCTTAATCGCGAGATGAAAATGATGATTTGCAGATAGTCCATCATTTCAATTACATAAATGAGTTTAACTGAAAAAATCACTAGATGATTATTTCCGGTGGCTACAGTTGGCTTATTCTGTTTCGATTGTTATGATAAGAGCCCCGTATTTGCATTGCAAGGACGATCATTATGAAATATAAACGGAATATATTTTAGCAGTTACATACCTAAGTTGGCGATTGTACCTACCTTATTTTAAACAGTCAATCAAATATACAGGGTGGCGATTAGGTTATCACATTAATTGAAGCCACGTACTCTATATTAGGTATTTTATCAAAAACGGTTAAAATAATTTAATAATAAACAATATTATACCTGTGGGAGATTTTTTTCCATTTTAATATTTCACAACATCATGTATTGCATAATCTTAATCAGCTGATCATTAAAAGTAGGTCAAAGACCCGAGGTTGGTGAAGATACCTAGTTCACAACTTCAAACGTTGCCATTCCGTATTACCTACAAGCACTAAACTATCATTTTACAAACTGTTTACGTTAGAATTGTTTATGTTTCTTCTAATCATTACTACAAACGCAAATAATTCAAGCGAAAAATGTCCTTACGACTAATAGTTGAAGGCGTTTTTTGTGCGCCCAATTAAAAGATGAAAAGAGACCGCATGTGAGGTATGAAAAAATATGCAACAATATTCTTACATTTGACGGCTTAAGGTTTAAATCTCTATGCGCGAAATGTTACGGGGTACGGAGGTGTTTATAGGCATAATTCTAATTTCTTTGGTGCGTCTTATGAATGAGTCCAGTCCGCCGCCAAAATACTTGAGGGATAGTTGACGAGTTAACTATCTGCGCGCGCGCCCTTCTTGGATATTATTGTTGTTTTTATTTTGTGGATATTGTTTTATGTTAGCTTTGTTTTTGTAATAGGAATAAGATAAACTGAAATAACGACTTTGAACAATTTAAGAACTCGAATAATTCGTGCCCTTGACAATTTAAAAAAAATAGCCGTAAATGGTGACCTACTAAGAAAAGTCCGGAACAAATATCGTAAGACGATGTCATTTCACATTTGTGTGTACAGTAGCATGGTGGACATTTTGAAAATGTGAAAATTTAAAATACCTAATTGAACATTTAAGTGTAGATTTTTAAAGTTAATTTGTGATTATTTCATAAAACAACATCATAAAGCATAATGATAATGTAAGTACTGTCGCACCACGCGCGCGTGCCTACATCCACAAGTAGGTATTCGTAACTCGCGTAGGTACGGCGTGTAGTCACCGGCGCCGCGGCGTTGCCGCTTTTACAGGTCAGTAAACTATTATTATAAAGGATGATTTATTTTTTATCAATTATAACGCTATTTATTTTGTTTGAAAGATGCATTTTCTTAATTTTAATAAAATTGTTTATTTTATTATTTTACCGGAATAATAACAACTTGAAATGCCTGCTGCATAATTTAATGTGATAACCTAATCGCCACCCTGTATAGCATAGCTCTAAAGTAGCTTTGATAGCAGCCAAATGTGATTTTGCTAACACCTATTGGTAATTCTGCCATTGCAGAATCAAACTTTATAATCCGCGAGCCGCTGCGCAGATGTCATTGCGGTGCTATGTGGTAGGGTAGACACAAAGAAACGCAAACTTCACAGAAATTAAGTTTGATTATACGTGCCTATAGATAATTTTAAATAATTATAAGAGTAGAGAGATAGAAGAGCGCAGTGGTGGAGCAGTAGTAGAACATGTAGTGGTGACCAGGGTTAACGACCCCGACTTACCTACGAATCGCGGGTTCGAACCCAGCCAGGCGTAATACTTTGTTTAATTTATTTCATCACCATTGCTTTCAAAAGGTGAAGAAAAACATCGTGAGGAAGCCGGCGTGTAGTAGAACGAAATATTCGAAGATATGCGACTTCCACCAATCCCTTCAATCATACGTCAAACTCGCACTATCTAGGCCCTCTGGTGTTATAATAGGAACAGTTCTATAACAATAAATGTCAATAAACTAGCAACTTCCAACCATTTTGATCGAGTTTCGTTGCTGACTACATACTGGCGATGTGCAGCTCGTCCTCTCGAGACAGAGTGTTACGCACGCAGCACTGAAAAGTCGGTAGTCTACATACAAAGCGCGCTCGAGCAACGCACACAAAGACACCGCTCACAGACACGATGTCTCGGTCGCGTCTCAGATTACTCTTCGAACAATTTCGGCTCAAACGCTCATTAGTGTGCGTCCACCGAGCGTAGGTATAAAAAGTGAAGTATGTACATACATGAGATTGTCTTCTGTACCTATCTATTTTGTGGCGGAATGCCCCATCTTACACTTACTTTTTATTATTGCAGGATACGTGTCAAATCGTGATCCAGTCGTGTTCTCGGCCACCTACCCGTTCCTGTACTTCGTGATGGACGCCAACATCCACGTGTCGCTCATGGCCGGCAAGATGGTAGACCCGCTCAATTCTAGGATATTATAGTACTGCTCAAAATCTAGTAGTTTCATTTCTGAACTAGCACACCTTTCCCCATCCAGAAGCGTCTGCTCATCAACATAAATAACGCAGTACGTTCAGGAAAACTTTTTGAAAGTTATTGAATTGTCAAGCTCGCGGCACCCGCGTCGCTCACACGCCCGGGAAACGCGCACGCCTAATGTGGGGGAGGCCACTGAGCATCTTTAGACCGTTTGAATGTGTAATTGTGTACCTACCTACCTACAGGTCGCGCAGTGAATCAAGATCGCTCGGTGAAAGTAGTGGGGGCAATCGGCGCATGTGTACAATTGCGCACAGAAATTCTTAGTATGTTAGGATTTTATTTTTAATTTCGTATGTTTGAACCTTAGTAACATAACTTATAATAACACTAGTTATTGCTTGTAGATAAATTATCTTGTAAGTAGGTAAATTCAGAAAAAAATAAATTTAAAAAATTAAAATAAAAAAAAATATTTCGTTAGTTTCGTAACAATTCACGTCGTAAACCATTTTTCTGGCTAGCCGTTTTAAAACTTTATTTTTAACCATTTTTTTTTACGACTACTTATTACTAATACGATAACACAAGCTGTACGCAATAGTACCCAAGTACAACAGTATCCAATGAGACGCGAGAACGCAACGCGGGAATTGAAGAGCGACTCTATCTACTAATGACGTGTCGCCGACGGCGCACACCCGCCCGCACTCGCCAAATAGACCTTAGAATTGAATACTGCGCATGCCCCTTCCACTTTTGCCGAGCGATCTTGATTCACCGCGCGACCTGTACCTATACCACATCTCAAACCAGTGTACATACCATCAACTTTTGACTGGCCTGTTGGTCTAGTGGTTAGTGGCCCTGACTGCTATGCCGGAGGTCGTGGGTTTGATTAGTGTTGGGTAAATAGCCGGATGCTTTGAGTTATTATCGATTATAATCCATAAGTAGCCATTAATAGCCTTGCAATGGATGATAACCCTGCTATTAATGTATTGTTAAAAAAATAAATGCTTTTTTTTTGTTTAGTGTAAAATCTGTGGGTGTGATCATAAATTGGGTGCGTGTACGCAGTGTGATTCAATGTATAGTAATTCTTTTTATTTATTTTCACTTTTTGTATGTGAAAAAGTGTTAATAATAAAATAAATACACATTTTTGGGAAATTCAGTTTTGTTAATTTAGAGACCCAATACTACAAAAACCATAATTACTATTGACACATCGCTTTGTGATTTAACCATCAACCTAATTAATTACTTGATTTAACAAAATGGGGTACTATATTCCATTCTGCGACGTAGCCATGTCTGGCCGAGCTCGCCCTTGGTTTGGTGCGGAGTGTGATCACGCTAACGCGCTCAAGCATACAGCATATCAGGCATGAGCCGATGCTTGTATGCACAAGACGAATGACGTAAGCCAGAAGAAGAGAGCTTTCAACAGAGCTGCCAAGTCTAGCAAGAAGGTGATGCGGAGGTCTCGGTTCGACCACATTAGCCGCATCGGGAACAAACTAGCTTCATACCCTGCGGGTAGTAAGGCGTTTTGGTCCCTGGCTAAGTCGGTTGAATCGAACTTCTGCCGCTCCTCACTACCACCACTGCTGAAACCCGATGGGTCGCTGGCACATACCGCTGAGGAGAAAGCAAATTTGTTTGCCTCACTCTTCGCGGAATCTTCGCGTCTAGATCCAGGTAACGCGCGGCCCCCTGTTTACCCTGATGGTTGCGATACGAGTATGTCGGATATTCGCATCCATCAGAAGGACGTCCGTAGGGTGCTACGTAACCTTGACGTGAACAAGGCTAGCGGTCCAGACGGGATACCAGCAATTGTTCTGAGAACGTTTGCGCCTGAATTGTCTCCGATCCTGACACGCCTATTTAGGCTTTCATTTGAGGCTGAAAAAGTGCCGATTGCATGGAAGCAAGCTAATGTACAGCCCGTGCCCAAGAAGGGGAGTCAGGCTGACCCAGCTAACTACCGACCAATCTCAGTAACGTCCATTCTTTGTAAGACCATGGAACGTGTACTCAACACTAAGCTCCTGGCATACCTAGAAGCTAATGATATCCTAAGTAACCGTCAATACGGCTTTCGCCGAAATCGGTCAACAGGAGATCTTCTAGCGTATGCCATCCGCCGGTGTGGGCGCCGTCGCTGAAAAAGCAACCGGCGGCCATACTGAACGCCTGCCAGAGGGTCATGGCGATAAGGATGGTGCGGGGATACTGCACGGTCTCCCGCGAAGCGGCGAGCCTTCTGGCTGGCCTACCACCGTGGGATCTGGAGGCAACAGTCCTTGCACACATGCACGATATGCGCGTGGAGATGCAACGCCGGGGTGAAAGTCCGCTGCCGCGACAGGTCACGGCATGGCGGACAGAGCTCCGGCGGGATCTTATGGTGAAATGGCGTAAGCGACTATCGCAACCCAATCTGGGCACGCCACAATCGTGGCGGTAAGTCCCCTCTTTGAGGCGTGGCTGGAAAGACCTCACGGCGTCCTTACCTTCCGCATGACGCAGGTCCTTACCGGACATGGTTCGTTCGGGAGTTTCCTGCACCGGATTCGTGTGGAAGTGACGCCCGGGTGTCGCCACTGTGCGGAATGCCCGGAGGACACGGTGGAGCACACAGTCGAGGTGTGCCCTGCTTGGGCGGAGCATCGCCGTGCCCTCGTGGGGGCGATCGGCGGCGGAGACCTCTCGCGCCGGGCCTTGGTTGAGGCCATGGTCCGGAGCGAGGAGGAGTGGCAGGCGGTCGCCGACTTCTGCGAAGCAGTAATGCTCGCAAAGGAGGAGGCCGAACGCATCAGGCAACGGCGTTATCGCCGCCGCCGCCGCCGCCGCCGCCGCCGGGATTCAGATCCCGATTTCCGGCCACCGTAGGCGTGGGCTTGCGGACAGTGAGCAATGGGTAGCTCGCTGTCCGGCCGTCCGGTAACTGTCCGGACCAAGCCCAAGGCGTCGACGGCGCGCACTGTTCTCGCGCGCCTCAAGGAGTTGTCAGCAACAGCAGGGACCCAGCCGGGTCGAAGCCTACTGGGGCCAGGGTTATCCGAAAGGGCGCTCGAGCCCCGGTATGAAGGCTAGAAGGAACGGGGTGGGTCTTTTAGTCAGTAAGAGTCTGACACTATCTCCCGCTCCACCCAAGGGCAGGGGATGTCAATGCATGATTTTTTCCCACCATAAAAAAAAAAAAGCGTATGCCATCCACATCTGGAGTGAGGCCATCGAGAAGCACGGGGAAGCGCTTGCCGTCTCCCTCGGTATCTCGAAGGCTTTAGATAGGGTTTGGCACGAAGGCCTTATTAGTAAGCTTCCATCTTTTGGTTTACCCGCTGGATTATGTGCTTGGAGCGCAGACTTCCTTAGTAACCGGTCCATCCGAGTGGTTATCGATGGCTGCTCGTCCGGTCAAATGGCTATTAATGCCGGGGTCACTCAGGGGTCAGTACTCTCGGCAACATTATTCTTGCTGCACATAAACGATCTGCTCAAGCCCGGTACCTTTGGGTATGCAGATGACAGCACTGTTGCCGAGAGTTACATATCCAACGCGCGAGCTAGTGGGTCACAGATCCAGTCTCTTCGAGAGGCTATGGTTGAGCGCCTGAACTTGTCCTTGGAGGCAGTCTCCGAATGGGGCGATGCCAATTTGGTCAAGTTCAATGCTGCAAAAACCCAGGCGTGTCTATTTTCCGCTAAAAGGAGCCAATTCAGCCCCGCTCCAACTTTCCGGGGTGTAACCGTGCCGATAACCGACCATCTTGACCTTCTTGGTGTTACGCTGACATCAACACTCAACTTTGGGCCATACATCGAAGCAAAGGCTCAACTGGCTGCAAAAAAGCACAGTACTTCACGCCGGAACAGCTGCTGAAACTTTATCAAGCTCAAGTTCGATCGTGTATGGAGTATTGCTCTCATCTTTGGGACGGATCTGCCCGATACCAGCTTGATGCACTTGAGGCAATTGAGAGGCGAGTCAAAAGGATAATATTGGCGATGATACACTCGTCGTGTCGAGGCTTGAAAGTCTTGAGCATCGACGCAGAGTTGCTAGCCTGTCGGTTTTCTACAGGTTGCATTTCGGAGAGTGTGCGTCGGAATTGCATAGCCTAATTCCGCCTAGCCCGTTCCATCATCGGACTACCAGACGTTCGGCTATGCGCCACCGGTACATGGTGGATATCCCACCAACACGCACAAAACGTTTTGGGAACACATTCATTGTGCGTGCAGCTAGGGAGTGGAAATTCCTTGCCGGAGTCTGTGTTTCCTGATAGCTACAACCCGGGAATCTTTAAGTCGAGAGTGAATAGGTTTCTTCTAGGTAAGCGCTTTCCATCGCCGACCGCATCGTCGCTCTCCATCAGGTGAAGTCAAAGTCAAAGTCAAAGTCAAAAGTTTTTTATTTCACATAGGCCTACATGGGCACTTATAAAACGTCAGAATAAGATAGCGATCAAGCGCGAATAAATTTTAACCGATACGTAAAAATGTAAGGTACAATAAGTAAGTTACCTACTTATTAGCTCTTTTCTGTGAATACGACGTAGGTAAATTATAGACAATGGAAAATACCCGAGCGGTTAGTTAGTAGGTAACATGCATCCCCGTACCCCCGTTTCTCGTGCTATCTCTTTCTGGCGCTAATATTATTGGTGCCAGAAAGAGATGCATGAACTGCACTACAGCGACGCCAACCGAATCCGGAATCAGTACGTCGACTGATATGTTTCGGTAAAGAAGTCCTTTTTCGTGTGTTGTTGGTTTGTGTGTATAATCATAAAATAAATAAATAATATTTTTAAATGGGCCAGATTAGTTTTAAATTGCACATTTATTTACTACAAAGAAAAATGATGAAATTAAGTCTAATTTATTTATTTATTTATTTATTTTACACTTTATGCACATGGGTACAGAGGCGGACTTAATGCCTTAGGCATTCTCTTCCAGTCAACCTTTGGGTGATGCGGAGAAAGAGTAGTGGTAGGTGCAATAAAAGAGTGAGAAAAAGGCAAATACAAGAATTTAAATACTAATAGACCATAGAATAGATATACTAATAAACCATAGAATAAATATATACAAATATACAATATATACTCAAATTAATACACTACATAAATGCACTAAAATAGTCAAATAATTGGTCCAAATCGACAATAGAAAAACATTAACGCTGTGATGAAACTACTGCCAACTTTTTACGAATCAACTCGCGAACTTTGATTTTGAATGTAAATCTGCTTGTTGCCATCCTGATCTCCTGGGGAAGCGCATTCCACAAAGAAATAGCTTGAATAAAGAAGGAATAGTGAAGAAAGTCAGTACGATGAGTGGGACAATTGAGAAGGCGGTTATGAGATGAGCGCAGATTTCTATTGTGGTTAGCGCAAATGTATTGAAAGTGAGGGGCTAAATAACTGGGGCAATTAGGAGAATCAAGAAACGAAAATAAGGTGGTGAGCGCCCTTTGCTCTCTGCGCTGACGTATGGGCATCCACTTTAGAAGCGACCGATGCGCTGAAACATGATCATATTTCCGAAGATTGAAAACAAATCGAATGCAGTAATTTAGAAGGCGGTCAAGTTTATTGAGGAGATCTGCATTCAGGTCATAGTAGCACACATCGCCATAATCGATGATTGGAAAAATCAGAGTCTGCACAAGCATTGTCTTCGTGCTAGATGGTAAAAAGTTCTTCAATCGAAACAGAGCCCGCAGCATTCCAGTAACCCTCTGACTAACACTAGCCACTTGAGTACGCCAGTTCAGGGTACTATCAATACGCAAGCCTAGATCCTTTACATCGGTGCTGAATGGGACAATCGTACCGTCGAAACGAACTGGTGGCAAAGTTGCACTGTCCACCTTAGCGATGATTCGAGGACTTCCAATGATGATAGCCTGACATTTATTGGGGTTCACTGCAACACCAAATCTGTCAGACCAGGCTTTTATGGCTATTAGGTCCCTATTTAATTGGTCGATAGCACCAGGTATCTAATCTGACAGTCCTAAGCCTGAAAATCATGAAGGGAAATTTTCGATCACTAAAATAACATTAATAGCAGGGTTATCATCCATAATTGCTATTAAGGGCTTGTCCAGAAAGGGCGAATTCGTCGCGATTCTCTCGTGCGAATCACGCGCGATCGTTGCGTCCAGAAAGAGCGTACCAACGCGCGAGCAATAAACAATTCCGTATCAAAATTTTGGCGCTCCATTGTTCCCGATACGTCCCCTCGGCCGGAGTTCGCGCGTTTAACTGGACGCAACAAGGGGTCCCTAGTATCTCGTAGGCGTGTGTAACTCTTTACGGAACCGACTCACTGATCCGGATCATTGCAGTGAGTCAAAAGATTGGTTCAGTAAAAACGTTTCAAACGCATCATTTGGATCTGAAACATTATTTTGCTCTGATACATTCCGCGAGACGCGTCGCTCGCGAGGCGACTGAGCAGTGAGCGAGCGAGAGAGAGAGACAGACACACTGAGTTACTTATTATTGACTGGCGAGTCGTGAGTGAGCGGGCGACATAATTACAATCTATACAAGCGTTCTTCCTTTTTATTCATAAAGTTAGAGCTATGAGACTTTACGTGAGAATTTTTGGTAAATAGACATTGAATTACGTAAATAGGTTTAGTTTAATAATGTAACGTAAGTATACGTAACATTCTGTATTTTGTATCCTTTGAGCCGATGATCCAAATGAAACATATCAGTGATTCGGATCATTTCAGTGATCGAGATTCAAATGATCCAATCGCAAAAATGATACACTTTGCCCACCTCTAGTATCTCGACTCGCGCGAATCACGCGCGAGTCGAGGGTCTGGCGTTATGCACGCGATTTACGCGCGTATTTTGAATTCGCGCGATGCTTGTGGACGCGATGTATTCGTGCCTAGTATCTCAATAGCGCGCGAATGAATTCGCGCGAAACGTTTCGCGACGAATTCGCTTCTTCTGGACAAGGTCTGAGTTTTAATCCATTATTAGCCAAATGATATTAACCGGATTATTATCATTGCCCATCACTAGGTTTGATTCCCACCCAGGACAAATGTTTATGTGATGAGCATGATCATTTGTTCTGTGTCTGGGTGTAATTTATCTATAATATGTATTTAGAAATATATAAGTATGTTTATCAGTTGTCTAGTACCCATAACACAAGCTCTGCTTAGCTTGGGACTAGACGGCGTTGTGTGGTAGTTGTGGAATATAAATAAAATAAAAAAAATAAAAAATAACTGTTCACTAAAAATAATGGGGTTCAACTAACTTACGAAATAAAAGAGAAAAATATTTTTTTACATTTATTTCTACATCACACTTCTCACTTTGCCCTCTTGGATTTGATCTTTCTTAAGTAGAACTCGAGCTCCTTGCCTTCCAAGATGTAGCCGTCGGCTCGGCCGCACTGGCCTGGCCGGCTGGCCACACATGCTGCAAATAATACACATGACTTATAATCACACTGCAGCTACAAAGATGGAAACTATCTATTGATTATGATTCTCAGAGTAACTATGACAGAATAGATCATACAACTGCTAGACTGTTCCCAAAACGGTACCAGTCCATGGTGCAGTCTCAAAACTTCTCGATCACATCATTGTAGGTGATAAATTATCCAAAATATTAAATAAACTATATTAGTCAAGTAATTTGAAATAAGGAGCACACTTTTGTACTCTTCTATTTGTTCTATTCATTTTCATTTTAAGTGTTTGTTTACATAAATAAATAAATGTAAATAAGTAACTTAACTAAATAGTTAAGTTACTTACTACTAATATTTGAATATCTTACCTAACAAACGTCCGGTATGGAACTGCTCTTCCAATCCACCCTCGACCTTTGAAAGGCGTTGCCTCGCTAGGTACTTCTTGGCAGTCTTCTGGCTGCGTTTCTTGTTGATGATGGCATCCTCTGCCTCAGTCTATTTTTATAAAATATAATGATGATTAGTTTTGAATACAGTAATATCATGAACAGTTTTTTTTAATAATGATGGTTCACCTCAGTTTTTGCAACAATCACTGTTCACTCATCTGACACGCAAACTATCATCATTTGGCTGTGCAAAAAAAGGAACTAGGAGTAATCTACCTGAAGATAAAGTTTACTGAGGAGTGTCATATTCAATAATTGTCCCTTCAGCCATTTTGTTTAACACATACCCATTTATCAAGTGTGACTGGTGTCCAAAAATGACACAAATGTATGTCCACATAGTCTTGCACTATTGCACTTTTGTTTTCAGTTTGACACCATATCTTTAAATTACCTTTTCTAGTTTACCCAAAGTAGAAGTCACTCATTTCAATGTACGTTTAAAATAACACAGATGGGATGTTACAAATACTGCTACCATTATCAATGCAGTCCCTGCCACGACTCAACACTGTTCAACACTGATCAAGAGAGTTATTTGAACTAGTGTCAGTAGTTCAGTATTAGCAGTCTGAATTGAAACTTCTTTTGGTATTGGATAGCCCATTTGTTGATGTAGGTTATGGGCTATACAACTTAGTCCCTACTACTACCACCCACTAAAGCAGAGCAGTACCCACAGACACAATAAAAAAAACAGGACGTCTCGAAAATTAAAACTATGAATGGCTGAAAAATTCTTTAATTCATTAAACCCCAAGCGAACACCGGCGTTCGCGCGCCTATTGTCTTTCTATTGTGTCTGTAATTTCCACGATTGAAAGGTTAACCTTTTGAATACTGTAATTAGAGACAAAAGAAAGACAATGAATTAATCTATAATTATCCATAACAATCTAGTGATTTTATTATTTAGATTTAGAGGGATGTAACGGCAGCCACTCAACATGAGCACAAAGATCAGTCAAATATTGGAGCTTTAGCTTTTAACACATTACTGTAACTTTAGTAATAATATAAGTTTTACTAACCAATTTAGCACCCTTCTTCCTTCCAAGTGGCAGCAAGTAGTGGGATTCATACCACTGTCTGAAGGGTGTAGCATCCACCACAACAATGGCGTTCTTCACCAGGGTCTTGGTACGCACCAACTCATTGTTGGAAGCATTGTACACCACATCAATGATACGGGACTTGCGGGTGGAGCCTGAAATACATACAGAGTAACAGTTAAGGTCAATGACATTACTTCTGTAACAATTTGAAGTACAACTTTATTACAGCTTGAAAATTGCAAAGTTGCTGAACTCTACACTACACACACATGACAGTATATACTCACATTCTGATCCCCATGAGAAATTTCCAGTGTCTAAACGCAGTGCACGATATTTCGTGTTGCCACCGCGAGAGCGTACCAAGTGAATGCGCTGGGGGCCAAGCTGCAAATAAATCACAGTATGATTAGATCAAACCCTAAACTTTAAAGAAACGAGGCACATGTAGGTGCTTGGGGACATGATAAAGGTGAAAGTAGGTGGTGATTTTAATTTATCTAACATCTTAACACATGGTAAAATAAATAACACAACTTGTTCTAAAGAGGTTATCTTTCGAGGTGTTCACCTTAGTGTTGGCAGCCGGGCGACCCAACTCATACTTCCTCTTCTTACGGATGGGCGCACGCTTGCCGCCCGTAGCTCTCCGTTTATGCCAATGATCACGACTGATACCTGTACCACACAAACATCATCATTTCTGACAATACAACATTTCACCGACAGCCCATTCTTTTCATAACAATCTAGTTATCACAGTATTAGCACAAATATTAACAGAAATTTTGTCACTAGGTAATTCACAATAACATCAGCTATACGATTAATATAAAAAAGGTACTATAATTTAGATATTTACAGATACATTTTATTATCAGTAGAACTATAGTTACTCACCCATCTTGGCTGGGTCGGAAAAGAAAAGATTTGTTTGACAGACGGAACTTCTATACCTCCACTACTCTGTAGTCTATGGTCGGTAGTCTATACGCAATCGCTCAAATCGCTTTTCAAACAGGCTTTTTGGTACACTCCGATATTATATTACAAAGACGAAAGAGATTAATATTATGTTTTCTTCGAAAATTCTTATAGTAAATTGTTACGAAGAAATAATCTTTCGAAGACATTAAATTATTCTTTTGAGTCGGAATAAAAAGGACCGCGTCCACTAGGCGCCCCTTTGGAATGTTAATAAACTTCACTTAAAGCAAAATTTCAGCTTAGATATTAACGCAAAACATAATTATAACACTATTCTAAATATATCTAGAACTTTACTTATATTATTCCACAAAATACACCAAACACAGTTCGCAGACGTTCAATCACGGCAAAAAACAAATGCAATTCAAAAGAATTCTTATGTCAGTAATTTGAACAAAGAATACTACATACTTTGATCTATTTTTTAAGTTTCAATAAATACTTATTGCAAACTATTGCATAGTTTTTTATTTTAAAAAACAAAAATCAAGGATTCGGGGACATATATTAAAATCTTGATTATTCAGGCAGAGGCTTTTTCTTGCGGCTCACCCGTTGGTGAAATCATTATTTCTCTAGAATAGGGACCACCCGGACCACCAATGTGTAAATACATTATTGCTCCTTATTTACCTCGCCACTTGTCTCGCCATTCGCCTCGTTATGCGAAGACATATTTATAGAAGCGCCTCGAAAATGTGCAAATATCAGATAAACTTTATAGCTTGTATTATTCATTTTTGCACCCTGGAAATATTTTTTTAACTTTATAAGTAGAATACACTTATAGAGGAGGCGCCAAAGGGTGTTGTGGTGCAAAGTACAAAATATGAAGGACTTATTACACTGCGCTGAATATCGCGTGCGATATTCCGACTCGTACTATTTTTCATTCATAGAAAGACAGTCTAACCCTTAATACGTCGAACCATAGATAGACTGTCTTTCAATGAATGAAAAAATACAGTCTGTCAAGAAAGTCATGAAAAGAATGTTTTGGGAACTACTGTTTTTGCTAATACTGGCAACACTGAATAATTGTTAAGCTGAGTACCTGAACTGTCACGTCGTATCTGTGTGGTTGATTTTTTACAATATTTCGGTGCTATTTCGAGTTTTTTAAATCGTGTAAGCGTTAAGATACAAAAAATGAATCGAAATGTTTATAAGAGCGGTGCGAGACAAATTATATTTAAAGTTTTTCAAGGGTGTATGGCCGAAATTCAAGGTGGGAGTGCTGGGACGAACAAAGACGATGTTTATGGTCGAACAGAAAAGTTAACCGGTACGTAAATATATTCTAAAGTTTAACACACTAACGGAAATATAATGTTTTGTCAATCTTCTGTTTTTAAGTACAATTTATCTATCTTTAACATTGTTTATGTCTTGCTAAGGTTATGAAATTTACCTACGATTTATTATACTACCACTTAACGGTTTTGATATTTTGGTGTTTTTTATTTAGGTATGATAAATGTATTTGTATATTTAACATATCTTTATTGACTTCAGGTGTTACCGAAAGTACAGTTCGGCGCATTGTGGACTAAGGCATGAAGAATGGAGGTAAATTTTCAACGCTTGGAAAACACAGAAAAGACCTACGAAACAAACTACGAGTCAGATGTTGGCCGGTTTCATTTTGAAGAAGTTACAGGCAACATTTCTGGAGTCGAATACCTCGACTCTGATTATTTGGATTCGGATTAATAAAGATTTATTTCATAAACTTTTTATTTTTGCAATGAGCTCATACCTATCGATACTCAGCGCCATGCTGACGGCAGTGCAGAGAGGCGAAACATCGTGATTTGCACTTTGTAGCAAGTACATAAATGCTAGTAGCTGAAAGGACGAAAACAAGGGTTGATGAAACCAGACATTCTTATGAATATAAAACCAGATATTCAGAAGAATGTCTGGTTTGATAAACTCTTGCGTGTAGGTACGTAGGATAAACATATAATTATCTTAATAAGCAAATAAAGAAGTCGGGTTTCATCGCATTGTTTATAAAACAAAATTCAGACTTGTAGAGAATGCCTAAGGCATTAATTCCGCCTTTGTACTTTTGTGTTGGATGAAGTTTTAATAAATAAATAAATGAGAACTACTATAACTATTAGGTATCAGTTAAAATTAAACGTCACTTGAATGAAAATTAGTTCTAATAGAAATGTTGTTCGCCACTACGACAGAGTAGGTACTTTTATTTATAGGGAGCCACTACCAATGAAAGTCAAAACTCGTTTGCAAGCATGTATTAAATAGATAGACGAGTGTCAGATAGATTGGTAAAATAATGTACACGGCAGTAAAGGGACCGTAAATCGGTAAATATTATTATAAATTAGTATCAATATCTTTTAGTCGAAATTTATTGGGATACCATGTTAATGATGGTGGCGCCCTCCCTTCTTTTCATGACTTTCTTGACAGACTGTAGTATGATCGCACGCGATATTCAGCGCAGTGTAATAGGTCCTATAAGGACCTATTACACTGCACTGAATATCGCGTAAGGGTAAGGGTTCCGTTTTTTCCTTTTGGTTAAGGAAGCAAGGTCTTATAGCACTAAAATAGTTAAAATTCTGAAAACTGAAACTTTTTCTGTACGCCTCAAAAAAAAAAATTGTGATTCGGAAAAATCTTCGAAACTCTATTCAGGAATTGAACTGTTTTCATGTGTAAATTTGTACGGAACCCTCAGTGCGCAAGTCTGACTCACTTTTTTAGTTGACTTCCTATAGATACATTTAATCATAAAAAATTATTAGATATTGTTTCTTAAACAATTAATAAAATGATTCTTAGCATTTGGTCAGTCAATTTACTTGCTGTTTCAGGGAGAGGGGTGTAAAAAAATAGGTAATGGACCAATATACCTCCTGGCAACATCCTGGTAATATGCATGCTTTTCTGAGTCAAAAACTATTCACAGGTGGTCCTCAAATTTTTTCTTTTTTCCAATATATATCGTGCAATCAGTCCTTCCAACTATGAGCAGATGCGTTAAACGAATAATTCCGGTGGAGTGATATTTCTCATTAGAAGTATCCTCCATACCAATATAATGGCTCATATATTGCCGAGTTCTAATGTTCTGTGTCTCTTTAATCTGTGCACACAGTCTGGTAATGTAAGCTGGACAGCTAGCTGGTTTGGATGTTTCTCCAGTCTGGTTTTGTATTTCCCCGAACATGCTCTTATTTCTTCCTTTACTGTTGGCATGTTGGTATACTCGTGAACTTCCGAGTTTCGTATGAACCAGGGTGCATTACTGATTTGTTTCAGGATGTAGTTCTGGGTTCTTTGGATTTTGTTTTTGTTAGAGTCACAGGTTGCTCCCCACAACTGGATTCCATAGGTCCAAACTGGTTTTATAGCGCACTTGTATAATAGGAGTTCGTTATCCAGGGACAGTTTGGAGTTCCTTCCCAGTAGCCAGTACAGCCCTTTGTATTTGAAGTTTATCTCATTACGTTTTGACTCAATGTGTTTTTGCCATGTCAATTGGCGGTCTAGATGCATTCCCAGATACTTGACTGAATCGCTGTGGGGCAGTTGTCTTCCACCCAGGTACACTGGGGGACAGGTTTCTCTTCTCAGAGTAAATGTGACCTGAACAGACTTGTTGACATATTTTGCTTTGATTCTCCACTTGACAAACCATTGGTTTATATCATTAAGGCACCTTTGAAGAGCTGCCGAAGCTTCTACTGTGTGTGTACTGGACGCTAAAATTGCCGTATCATCTGCATAGGTTGCAATAGTGACTCCAGGAGTTTGTGGTAGATCTGCAGTAAATATTGTGTACAGTACTGGACCCAGTACTGAGCCTTGTGGGACTCCAGCCAGAATGTCGTAGAAGCTTGATGTGCTATCAACCTCTTTCACTTGGAATATTCTGCTGGTGAGATAGGATTCCAGTATTCGATAAAAAGTGTGGGGTAGGAGTAATTTGATTTTACATAAGAGCCCTTTGTGCCAGACACGATCGAAAGCCTGTTGCACGTCTAGGAACGCCGAGGAACGATATTGTTTACGTTCTAGGCCGTCACTAATGACTCTACACACTCTATGAACTTGCTCAGTGGTGGCATGCTCTGGTCTAAAGCCAAATTGGTGGTCTGGAGTAACAGAGTTTTCCCTCATTGCATGTGAGAGTCGTCGTAACAGTACCTTTTCGAGGATCTTAGAAATAATTGGAAGCAGGCTCAGTGGTCTGTATGATGATACTTCATGTGGTGGTTTCCCAGCTTTGTGTACCATGATTACCTGCGACACCTTCCAGAGGGCGGGGAAGTAACCTAATCGGATGATACAGTTAAATACAGTGGTGAGATAAACTATTGCCTTGCGAGGTAGTTCCGATAAGACTTTTTTATCGATTAGGTCAAATCCTGGTGCCTTTTTGTTATCCAGTTGTTTTATTATTCTACTAATCTCTCCTGGCGTTGCTACTTTTAGAGGGACGTCGAGTTGAAAGTCTTGCTGGAGGATTTCATCTATGTCATCTTCATTAGACTCGAGGGAGGATTCGTTAGGTACAAATACTTTGGATAGGTGCTCGGCAAAAGCATTTGCCTTTTCTTGCCTAGATCTGGCCCATTTATTACCATCCAGATGGAGGGGTGGTTTCGGATTTGTTGGTTGATCCATGTTTTTACATGCCTTCCAGAGTGAGTAATTGGTGTTAGCAGTAGCTGTTAGAGATAGTAGGTTTGCCTCAACTGTGGCATTTTCGGATTCCTGCATGGCCTGTTTTAGTGATTTTGTATAAGCATTCAATGCTCTTTTGTCTTCAGCATGTCGACTGGTGTGCCAAACTCTGCGTAGTCTTCGCTTCTCCAGTATCATTTGTCTAATTTCTTGTGGAACAAAGTGGTGTCTTGTATTCTTTTGTGTGACTTCTTTAGAGCTCGTCCAGCAAGCTTGTTGCACCGTACGCGTAAATTCTAGGACGGCATTATCAATTTCGTCCTCAGTTTTTAGAGAAATTCGTAAATTGAGGGAGTCTTCAACCAGGGTACGAAACAGTTCCCAGTTTGTATGGCAATTATATAGTCTAGGTTTTTTTAGTTGACTCAAGACGTTGGTGCTAACAGTTAAAATGACTGGAATATGATTCGAGGAGCCATCAAGACAACCGTCCACCTGGTAGAAAAGTCGAGAAAGACCCTTCATAATAAAGAAATCCAGCACATCAGGCAGTTTATTTGGGTCAGTCGGCCAATGGGTAGGTTCTGAGGTAGCTATTGTCGTTAGGTGGTTCCTATCAACGCATTTTTTGAGTTCTCTCCCTCTTGTAGTAGATAATCTAGAACCCCAGTGTGGATGCTTTGCGTTCCAATCTCCCCCAGCTATAAAACGCGTACCGAGACTTTCAGCGTAGGTTGTGAACTGTTGTTCTGTTATTTTGTGCTTTGGAGGGCAATAAACAGAAGAGACGTTGAACTGCCCGTTCCTGTCTTGAATCTTTACTGAGGTAGCTTGGATGTGTTCAGTTTTGTACGAGGGGAGCTCGTAATGTTCAATGGTAGATTTTATAACAATTGCAGTGCCGCCATGAGCAGTTCCATCCGGGTGGTTTGTTGTGTATATATTATAGTTTTTTATGTATATTTTGCTATTTTTTGTGAAATGGGTTTCAGATATAAGTAAAATATCGAGGTCGTGCATTTTCAGCAAGACCTCAACTTCACTTTTGTTGGGTGATAGACCATTTGTGTTCCATGTGGCTATTTTAGTTTTATTTAGCATGAGGATATTTTGTTCACAAGAGTTGTCAAGAGCCCCGGCATGTTGCTCATTTGTTGTAAGATGATGTCAATTTTTTCTGCTTGTTTTAAGTAAATTTCTTCTATTTTTTTTAATAATAATAGCTCTTGATGATTCTCTCGATGTGGTTGTTCCTTAACAATTTTATTCGTTGGGAGACTTTTTAGGACTTCACTGTATCGCTTATCTGTTTTATCGTTGTCAATAGTCAGATTTGTGGTTAGTTCTTTTTGTGGTGTGCATCGTCTTGTAGTTATATGAGCTTGGGTAGTATGTTTTTTTACATTAGAGTGTGAGCGCTGTTGCGTTTTTCGGGCCAAGATCTCTTTGTAAACCTCGCACCCTTTGTAATTTGAAGGGTGTGAGCCAAGGCATAACGCACATGTTGCTGGAGTGGTGCGGTCAATTTTCGGGCAGTTTTTAGTCGGGTGTGAGTCTGCACATTTAAGACAACGATGTGGCCTCATACAATAGTTTTTGGTATGTCCGTACTGCTGGCATCTTTGACATTGTGCTATGGTAGTCTTTTTTTTAGGGTCTTCTATAGTAACAATTTGGTGGTAGATATTTCTGATTTGTTTTGCTGCTTTATTGTTGGATCCAGATTGCAGGTTGACAAAGAATGTCGATGTTGGTTTTTTGTCTGGGCCAAATCTTGCATTAATAATTTCTCCAACTACTGTGTTACCTGATTCGTGAAAAGCTGCTTTAATAGCATCATGTGGGGTGGTGTGATGTAGGTTTCTAATCACAAGTCTGTAGCTTCGTTCCTCTTTTCTATTAAAAGTGTGGCCTATGAGCCCCTTGAAACAGAGTGAAGACTACATCAGAGTGAAGATGTAGATGAAACATCTACATCTTCACTCATGATTCTTAATTGGTTTTTGTTGACGATCTTAAAGTGGTCCTCAAATTTTGCACACTCAAGTCCCTTTGGCGCCTGCTCTATTACTTCATATAGAGTTTGGCCATCGAAGGATGACATCAATCTGATGATAATGACGATGAGATCAATCTCACAGAAAGATTATTCCAATCAAAGATTAGCTTAATCTGACCTCTCCAAAGAAAAATAAATGTTGCATCCTATTAGTAAATCTTAACTGTACAGCTTTTCTGTATAAATTCACAAAGGCTTCGCCATCATCATTGAAAAGCTAAAACCGCCCACATGTGGCGTGGAGCCACATGTGGGCGGTGTCTTTCAATAAACACTTCCCTGGAATCTTTAAATTTGAATAATACAAATTGTGTGTTATCGATTTTTTTATTAATTTGGATAGCCGATTGATGTCATTATGTATGGAATATAATATCGTTCAAATGCCCACCACAACTTTGCTGGATAGCGCGCATACGAAATATACAACTTTCCATGTCCTTACTGTTTTCATTATTAAGAGTTTCGTCTGCTCACTGTCGAAACCTCCTGAAAAGTATAATTTACCGTGTGAGTAATATTGCAATTGTTTATCAGTTTTCTAGTACCCATAACACAAGCTCTGCTTAGCTTTGGAGTAGACGGCGTTGTGTGGTAGTTGTGGAATATTTATATAGTATTTATTAAAATGCTGCCGATGACAACGAGTTATTTATCAAACGTTGTGAACCGTTTGATAAATAATTCGGTTTCATCTTTCGATGGCCAAACTCTAGCATTTGAGGTGTTCAAACATCTTCTATTATAATAATAGCTTGCTTTATTACTATTTTTTTTTCCTTTTTTAAAATTTTTATACATCAATTCCCTCTTATTTTTGAAAGTACAGTTGATGTCATATTGTGTGGGAACTGTGGGTGCTAAATAAAAATAGGTAAAAAAACTTTTTAAGTTAAACGGTTTTATGTTAAACATACATTGCAATGTTTAAGATAAATGTACTAAAAACCAAAAAATAATAAAATAGATACAGTCGTGGGAATTATAAACATATGCATAGACTAGACCAAAATAAAACCGTGGGGCACGTCAATTGTCTACAAATTAATTAACATTTTAATCAACGATTGTAGACAATTGACGTGCCCCACGGTTTTATTTTAGTCTAGTCTATGCATATGTTTATAATTCCCACGACTGTATCTATTTTATTATTTTTTGGTTTTTAGTACATTTATCTTAAACATTGCAATGTATGTTTAACAAAAAACCGTTTAACTTAAAAAGTTTTTTTACCTATTTTTATTTTCTAGTTTTTAGTTTTTATTTCGCATTCTGTATGATAATTATTATTACGTATTATTATTATCGCCTGAGTCTTGAGGGGAAAACGCTAACGACATATCATTTTTATCCACCCTAATGCCATACAGTTCTCGGCGCGTTTTAACCTTTCACCTTAACTTGGGTGGTGTACCGCTAACGACGTATCATTTTTAGCCACCCTAACGCCACACAGTCCTCAACACGATACAAAATCTTGACTTGGGTGGTGGATTCATCAGATACCTAAATTACAGATTCAATTTCTAAATTTAAATCTTATTATTATACGCCATTTGGTGGCTGCGCCCATCTTAAATATTGAGGTTGTATAGTGCACTGTATTCTTCTTGTCAAGCCCTTTTATTTGATACCCATATTGGTGGGATTGATAAAAAATTGTTATCAGCCATTTGGTAGCGGCGGCCATCTTAGATTTCAATTTTGCATAGTAAATTGTATTCTACTTGTTGAGACCTTTCATTTGATACCCATGTTGATGGGATTGATAAAACCTAAGTTATCCGCCATTTTGTAGAGGCCGCCATCTTGGATTTTAATTTTATATAGTACATTGTATTATACTGGTTGAGCACTTTCATTTGATACCCATATTGATGGGATCGATAAAACCTACGTTATCCGCCATTTTGTAGCGGCCGCCATCTTGTATTTCAATTTTTTATAGTATATTGTATTCTGCTTGTTGAGCCCTTTCATTTGATACCCATATTGATGGGATTGATAAAACCTACGTTATCCGCCATTTTGTAGCGGCCGCCATCTTGGATTTCAATTTTTTATAGTATATTGTATTCTGCTTGTTGAGCCCTTTCATTTGATACCCATATTGATGGGATTAATAAAACATAAATTATCCGCCATTTTGTAGCGGCGGCCATCTTGAATTTATAATGATAATGAATAAACATAATTGTATTGTCACCAAAATCCAAAGTGTATACAAAATTTCAGATTAATCGGTTGACAGGAAGAGGGTGAAATTTGAATTACTAAATTTGACCAAAGAATAATAAATAAATAAAACAAACGGGGTGAGCTAAATAAAACCGTTTAAAAAAACTACACAAGATTTAGGTAAATTGGTTTTAAAAGTTTTCACATACATTTTCATTCACCTGGTTTGCTGTAAGAAAATCCAGTTGTGGGTTAAGGCGTATAGTTCCTTGAACCATCTGGCCGAAATTATGTGAACGTAACTCTCGCACTCGCCTAGGCGGCAGTACGCAAATCTGTGCATTTATTTGCGGCCAGCAGCGCCCGGAAAGCGCTTTAAATCCATTTTCTCTGCGAGATACTGATTGATTTACATATGCAATGTTCACTTTGAAGAATATTTTAACCACCGATTTTTATGTGTAAAAATTTTTCTAAAGGTCCAAGCCGTTTCGAAGGAGTAGGGAAAAGTTGCGAAAAGTTGCGAAATTGCTATATTTTTTTTTTTGACAAAAGTATTAATTGCACGAAAAAATCAAATGTTGATATTATTGTTCATGAATCTATAATAAACATATATTTTTTTCAAACCAATTGACTTAGCCGTTACGGAGGAGTAGCCCTCAGAAAATCACTGTTTTATGGCACTTTTCGGGCGCTTGGCCCTTAAGCTCGCCTATGAAAATTATTTGTGTACAATAAAGAAAGAATACAGTTTTTTCGTTGGCCTGTGTTATTATTACAGGAAATTTTGGAAAGCTCAGCGGTGTGGACTGGCTCAAGTAAGAGACGGGGTGGACTTGCACGTAATATTCTGCTGATATTGACTAGGCGTTCTGGTTTAAGAGTAGGATATATAAAATCTTTGGGTTTAAGACTTTAGCCTGCCATGCCGCTAAGGTGATGGGATGAAAAATAAATTATCTATGGGTTAGTATAGCTCATTCGCTCATTAAAATCATTCATATTTTCCATTCACTTAGTTCACTCAATCTTTCAATGAAAGCGAAGCGTTTTGCCGGATTTGTTCTAAAATTTCTCTTTAATTGATTGTGTTTTGTGCAACTGTACAGTTGGCGTTGTGGTGATTTGAATTAATGAAATTGTCTGCCTACAAGGTTCATCTACAATAATGTCTTCAGATTTTTATATTCGTTACTATGTTGGTCATAAGGGAAAGTTTGGCCACGAATTTTTGGAATTTGAATTCCGCCCTGATGGCAAACTACGCTATGCAAATAATTCCAACTACAAGAACGATACAATGATTCGTAAAGAAGCTTACGTACATCCTTGTGTAATGGAGGAGCTGAAAAGAATCATTGTAGATTCGGAAATAATGCATGAAGACGACCGTTTGTGGCCACAACCTGACAGAGTGGGAAGACAGGTATTTAGTTCTGCAAGAACATTAAAAACAGTAAAACAAATCCTACCTAAAGTATAAATTCGATAGATTGTAAAGACAAATGCAAGTTTTGTCGATAATTGATCAAAAACAAACCAGACTAACAACTTGTTGAAACTTAGGTTATAATTTTTGTACCGTTTCCCTTATCCCATATATTTTATTGAAACATAATATATTTCATAATGGATGTTGATTTTAGAAAAAATAAATGTACATAATCATCATAAGAGTTTTAACCCTCCATAATCCCTAATCTCCCTCGGACTAAAATCCCATTATGTTTTTATCTTAAAATTAATGGTCCAAATGCATTATTCTTCACGTTTGTTTGTTTTCCTGCAGGAATTGGAGATTGTAATAGGTGAAGAACACATTTCCTTCACTACATCTAAAACTGGATCACTTGTGGACGTGAATCAGTCTCGTGATCCTGAAGGACTGCGTGGTTTCTACTACTTAGTTCAAGATCTCAAATGCTTGGTATTCTCCCTAATAGGTCTCCATTTTAAGATCAAACCTATATAAGAAGTATGTCTAATGTATTTTAAGTGAAATAAAATCTGAAAATATTTTTGCATTTAATTTTAACAATATAAACCCATTTACCCAAATTCAAATTATTATTTTATCACAACTCTACGTGGGTACTGAGTACTGACATCAAAACTTTGTACATGGTTGCAAACAGTGGTTTTCTATGAAGAAGAACCATATTATTGTAAAAACTTACAATTATCTATACATATAAATAAAATTGGAGTCTAATATTGAAATAACTGCTTTTCACTACATGCATATGAATATATAGGGTGACCGGCAATTAGTGTACGATACTTAAACACGTGATTGTGCACATGATAACCAACAACTTTTACTATGGGAACAAACCTGAAATCGTGAAAAAAAATCTGCTGTTCAGTACATTTATGTTTGCCTAATGTACTGAACAACTGATATTATTTTCGCGATTTCAGCTTTGCTCCCATAATAAAAATTGTTATCATGAGCACAATCACGTGTTTAAGTATCGTACACTAATTACCAGTCACCCTATTTAAAGTACATACACCAAAATATTTTTTTTTTTCAATTTTTGTGTCTGTCTGTCCAGGCTAATTTTTGAAATGGCTGGACCGATTTTGACGGGACTTTTTTGGCAGGTAGCTGATGTAATAAGGAGTAACATAGGCTACTTTTATTTTAGAAAAAATAAATTCAAAATCCTGTAGTCCACGCGAACGAAGTCGCGGGGACAGCTAGTATAAAATAAACATCATAATGGCAGGATCAACTCTTGCATTTGAATGATTCTACCATGCATTATATTTAGTACGCTTTAGTATTTTTTTACCCATTCTGAAATATTTCTATCTCAGGGCATAAATGGAAATTCCATGGGCATGGGTCATGCTTGTACTCCAAAACTATAGGTAATGAATTTCATAATTCTGATCAAACTAGTATTCAATCAGTATGAGTAGACAGTGAAGGCTTTTGGACGGACAGAAGTGAAACAGAACAAGCTAGTGAAAAAAGGAGAGAAGATCAACATCGTACCAAATAAGCATGATAAATAGAATTGTATCAAAATAGAAAAATAATCTATTTAGGATATGTGTAGGAATGTATGTTTGTTTACTCCTTCACACATTTTAATGGCTGGATAAAATTTATCACACAGGCGGCCTATCTGTGTGATAAATTTTCTTCTGGAATTTATAATTTTGTAGGTACTCTCGTAGTTCAATGGGACGGCAATCCTAAACGACCGGGAGAGAATCAATCTCAAAATTAACAGCTTTACGTGTTTTCAGAGGCACGGGGCTTCGAACCCTCAACTTCCAAACTCTGCGCTAGCTGAAAAAGTTAGAATAGAATAGAATAAACTTTATTGTACACCAAAAAAGTAACAAAACTTAAAATAACAAGCACGCGCGCACGTTTCGGGCGTTGCGTTAGTTGCACGATTTGGGAATCGAACTCGGGACCCCACTCCCAGTTAGTGTTGCGTCAATCTACTAATTTATTCAATCAATTGATTGGTTATCAGGACTAAAAAAGTGAATCACAATCGTAACTAAATAAATCATTCATTACGACCACGATCACGAAATTTAATACGACCACCGCGTAATCCTTTACGTTTAGACAATTATTTAATTACATAACATCAAAAATAATCTTCTTGCTTCATACTTTTCATATCGAGATTTTTTCGAAGCCTGCTCGCGGGGCCGCCCCCGTTAAATTGCTTCCAGTTTTCAATCAAATTAAATTTTTTCAACTGTTTTTTTTTTTCATCATCATCATTTCAGCCAAAAGATGTCCACTATTGGACATAGACTTCCCTCAAGTGTCGCAATAATGACCGGGTCCTATGCGTCACGCATTCATCGGATTCTTGCGACCCTCACTAGGTCCTGGACCCTCATCTGTTTTGTGAGCAATGTGCTCTGTTCACTGCCACTTAAGTTTTGCGCTAGCGTTAAATCTTACCCAGCTGGTCCAGGGAGCTACACAGGTGCCGAACGTTGATTCGCACACGGCCAATTGCTTGGACCTTCTGCTGACAACAGATCCAGATCGCTATTCAGTGTCGATATCATCACCTTTAGGTAGTTCCGACCACTGTCTGGTGAAATCTGTATCGGTCTACTCTCCGGCCGATCCCTGCCCTAGAGGCACCAGGCGGGTTTGGCGATACAGGTCAACAGATTGGGATGGCATGCGATCTTTCTTCGCATGTTATCCTTGGCAGCCTACTTGCTTTTCTTCGGGAGATCCATCGGCGTGCGCAGATGCTGTGACGGATGTGTTGCGGCGGGGGATGGAGTAGGTACTACATTCCTTTCTCCGACGTAACCATGTCTGATCGATCTCGCCCTTGGTATGGTGCGGAGTGTGATCGCGCTAACGAACTCAAGCACGCGGCATATCAGGCATGGGCCGACGCTCGTAGGTATGCACAAGACGAATGACGTAAGCCAGAAGAAAAGAGCCTTCAACAGAGCTGCCAAGTCTTGCAAGAAGGTGATGCGGAGGTCTCGGTTCGACCACATTAGCCGCATCGGGAACTAATTAGCTTCATACCCTGCGGGTAGTAAGGCGTTTTTTTCCCTAGCTAAGCCGGTTGAATCGAACTTCGGCCGCCCCTCACTACCGCCACTGCTGAAACCCGATGGGTCACTGGCGCATACCGCTGAGGAGAAAGCTTTGTTTGCCTCACTTTTCGCGGAATCTTCACGTCTAGATCCAGGTAACGCGCGGCCCCCTGCTCATCCTGATAGTTGCGATACGAGTATGTCGGATATTCGCATCCATCAGAAGGACGTCCGTAGGGTGCTGCCGGCTGCGTAACCTTGACGTGAACAAGGCTAGCGGTCCTGACGGGATACCAGCAATTGTTCTAAGAACGTGTGCGCCTGAACTGTCTCCGATCCGACACGCCTATTTAAGCTTTCATTTGAGGCTGGAAGAGTGCCGATTGCATGGAAGCAAGCTGACGTACAGCCCGTGCCCAAGAAGGGGAGTCGGGCTGACTCATCTAACTACCGATCAATCTCAGTAACGTCCATTCTCTGTAAGACTATGGAACGTGTACTCAACACTAAGCTCCTGGCATACCTAGAAGCTAATGATATCCTAAGTGACCGTCAATACGGCTTTCGCCGAAATCGGTCAACTGGAGATCTTCTAGCGTATGCCATCCACATCTGGAGTAAGGCCATCGAAAAGCATGGTGAAGCGCTTGCCGTCTCCCTCGATATCTCGAAGGCTTTTGATAGGGTCTGGCACGAAAGCCTTATCAGTAAGTTTCCTTCTTTCGGTTTACCCGCTGGATTGTGTGCTTGGATTGCAGACTTCCTGAGGGGTCATTACTCTCGGCAACACTATTCTTGCTGCACATAAACGATCTGCTTAAGCCCGCGGGTACCTTTGGGTATGCAGACGACAGCACTGTTGCTGAGAGTTACATATCCAGCGCGCGAGCTAGTGGGTCACAGATCCAGTCTCTCCGAGAGGCTATGGTTGAGCGTTTGAACTTGTCCTTGGAGGCAGTATTCGAATGGGGCGATGCTAATTTGGTCAGATTCAATGCTGCAAAAACCCAGGCGTGTCTATTTTCCGATAAAAAGAGCCAATTCGGCCCTGCTCCAACTTTCCGTGGTGTAACCGTGCCGATAACCGACCATCTTGACCTTCTTGGTGTTACGCTGACATCAACGCTTAACTTTGGGCCATACATCGAAGCAAAGGCTCAATTGGCTGCAAAAAAACTGGGAATCCTCGCAAAGGTACTACACGTAGGCACAGTACTTCACGCCAGAACAGCTGCTCAAACTTTATCAAGCGCAAGTTCGATCGTGTATGGAGTATTGCTCTCATCTTTGGGACGGATCTGCCCGATACCAGCTTGATGCACTTGAGGCAATTGAGAGGCGAGCCAGAAGGATAATTATTGGCGATGATACACTCGTCGAGTCGAGACTTCAAAGTCTTGACCATCGACGCAGAGTTGTTAGCCTGTCGGTTTTCTACCGGTTGCATTTCGGTGAGTGTGCATCGGAATTGCATAATCTAATTCCGCCTACCCGTTCTGTCATCGGACCACCAGACGTACGGCGACGCACCGGTAGGTACATGGTGGATATCCCACCTACACGGACAAAACGTTTTGGGAACACATTCATTGTGCGTGCAGCTAGGGAGTGGAATTCCTTGCCAGAGTCTGTTTCCTGATAGCTACAACCCGGGAATCTTCAAGTCGAGAGTGAATAGATTTCTTCTAGGTAAGCGCGTTCCATCGTCGACCGCACCGTCGCTTTCCATCAGGTGAGATAGCGGTCAAGCGCGAACCTATCTACGATAATAAAAAATAAAAAAGTTTGGCGATTTTTCGGCCAATCTGGCACCAGAGAAACTGCTGCAGTAAAGCCCAAAGTCTCGTTCGAATCCAAAGGCTTTCTGGTCGATTTTTTTTTAATTTTTAGTAAACTTAACAAAAGAAAATTTAAAAATATTAGAATCGGTCAAGCCGTTTTTGAGTTTTAGCGAGACTGCGAGACTGTTCATTAGTCTCGCTAAAAAAGACTTTTTACAAAACGCAATTAATTTACCAAAAACAAACCTTTAAGATTTCGTTGTTCTATTTAACACATTTCAACTCTGTACCTGTTTTTATTATTAAACGCTTTTATTTAGTTTCACCTGTTCCGATGTTTGTCTGTAATCAAATCTTGCAAATTTTTGATCCACTTCCCGGTTACCGATTGAGCTGAAATTTTGCATGCATGTGTAAATCATGACAATGCAAAATTATTACGATATGGATCTGATCTGATGATAGATAAATGACACAACCTCATCGAGTCTGGGCTCGTATTGATACGTCTCGATGAGTATTAATTAAGTAGGTATACGGAGCTATAAAAGCTTGCTATGAAAAAATGTTTTTCATTAAAAGATTGTTTAATAGGTAGTATTCCCAAAAATCTAATTGTATTCGCTATTTTACACGCATCTTTGGTTACGAAGTCATAGCGTAACATTAGGTACCTACCTAACTAAAAGATTTTTTAAATCGAACCGGTTGTTCCGAGTTCAGCGCATTCTACCTTATAAACTCTTCTGCTTTATAATATAGATTTACTTTTCGTCACTTAGTAACTATATTTTTCAATTTTACTTTAGGTATTATTTGAACTCGGAATGTTTTCTTCTTTCAATTTTAATCCCACTCCATTCCATATGATAGCAAATAAAAATTTCACCTTTGCGGTGGAACATCATATTGACTGCTAAAATCATTACCTTTCCTTTTGGCTTTCTGTATCTTCTTCTTCTTCTTCCTGTCCTTGTCCCATTTTATTTGGGGTCGGCGCAACACGTTTTTTTCTTCCATTCTGTCCTGTCACTCGTCACGCTATCACTAACTCATTTTTCTTTCATATCACTTCTCACACAATCCATCCATCTTTTCTTTGGCCTCCCTCTCCCTCTCCATCACTTTTCAACACTTTTTCTTTCTTTCTTTTTCTTTCATCCATCCACATGTAAATTCATAACTCTTTTAGCAACATGCTTTTCATCTCTCCTCTTTACATGACCATACCAAGTCCAAGACAAACGATTTCCTTTCAACCTTTCAGTCACTGGCGCCACTTTCAAACTTCCCCTAATATACTCATTTCTCACTTTATCCATTCTCGTCACACCACACATCCATCTTAACATTCTCATCTCCGCTACATGCAATCTTTTTCATCCGTCTTTTTCACAGCCCAACATTCTGATCCATACAGTATGACAGGCCTTATCACGGACTTGTAGATTTGGCTTTCTGTATACCCACCCATAATCCATGTACCCATCCATATACCCATAATCGGGATTTCAACATACAAAATAAAACTTTTAATTAACGGTAAACAAACATAAAATATACCTACCTATATCTTGAGAAATAGGTATACCTAGTCCTGACTAAAATTAAGGGGCCGGCGACGGATGAATTTAATCCGTATTATAAATTGTGAATAATGGTTGGATTTTTAATCATTAGTCATGATTAAAATTAATCATTACTAATCAATCATCAATCCAACTAATTTTACCCTACAGTTCTTGGCCGTCGCGCTTGCAACCATGCCATGAGATCAACGAGGCAAATATTAACTAGAAATAGTAATTAATTATAGCGTGAAAAGACTTCAACAATCAAGACTCCGTTTTCAACGATCTACAATTCTTAAAAAACCAACTTTCTTCTATTGGACTAGAACTAGAACTCAACTTTTCTAAGTGTGAGTTATTGCTATCTGAAAGTATTGACAAAAATCTGACTTATTCAAAATTCAATGCAATAGCTCCTGCAATCAAAATTATCGACAAAAGTTCACTTCGCCTCCTTGGGTCTCCAATTTTTGAGGATTCCTTTCCCAGTTTTGTGGAGGAAAATTAAAAATTTCAATGATGTTTCGGAAAGATTACTCGAAATTAATATGCATTCGGCCATTACCCTAATCCGTTATTGTTGTTTTGGTCCTAAATTAATATATTTCCTTCGTGCTTCCCACTTATGGAAGCAGGGTGCACCTTTTGGAAAAAATGGACCAAATTATCCAGCATACCCTAACTTTAATTTTAAATATGACCTTGGACGATCGAGCTTGGGCTCAAGTTACTCTTCCCATCCGTATGGGAGGCCTCGGCGTCCGCAAAATTACCAGTATTAGTTTACCGGCATTCGTATCTTCGGTCCACGGCACTGATAAATTAATCAGGAACTTCCTAACTTCTACACTGATTCCTTTAGAAGTGCCGCGTTTCGCCGAGGCTTTGGATGCCTGGAGAATCGCTTGCCCGAATACAAATCCACCTAATAACCCGGCTTCCCAGAGACGGTGGGATGAGCCGCTCTGCAAAGTAGTTCAGGAAAACCTAATCGTAACATCTGCTACTGCTGCGGAGCGTGCGCGCCTGCTGGCTGTGGGAAATTGGGAGTCAGGTCTTTGGCTTCACGCACTGCCGTCGTCACATAAACTTTTTTCGTTCACAGTTCATAAATAAATTAAATTTTTCGTAAATTAATAATTATTTAAAAATTTCCTCGATTTGACAGTAAATCGTGACGTCACAACGTGGCGGGCGATCCTATTCTCATTTGGAACGTATTGTACTGCGTTGCATGTTTCGATTTTTCGATTGATAGCACTATACACTTATAGCAACAGAAGATTGCATGGGCTTGCTCTAGCCGTAACGCGCGGTTAGACCAGAGAAAGTACATCGCATTTTTTGAGACTCTTGATTCCAAGCAATTTGATCACTTGCTATATTTGCATTGGCGAAAAAACCTGACATAGAAACCCTGTGGAAGTCGGCCTGTGCATGAGTCGCACCCATTGATATACAAAAGGTTTTTATAATTCAATGGTCGCACCCCAATGTGGATATTTTTTTCAAAACTGGGTATATAGAAGAGAACTTAAACATTTTTCAAAATATTTTTTCTCAAACAGGCAAATCATATCGGAGGCAAAAAAAAAAAAAAAAAAACAGTTTGTCGTCCAATGAACAACCGGACCCAGAACGAGGATCTTGTTTAACCTAAAAGATTCTTACCCAAGAATCAGATTTATTTAACGTTGGCAATACACTCTCACGGCAAAAAATAACAACTGAAAGTTGAAATGTTTACTTTCTGTGGATTATTTGACAACTAAATTGCGTTTCTTTCCACACTACAATTTACTAAGCAAACATAAATCACAAAAAAATATTAATAAAATATGAAAAAACAAGGGTGCGTCATTAACAGGATCATTAATATCTTATAAAAAAATAAATATGATTTGTATAAAGACTAGCATGTTATTTGTTTTCATTACTTATTTGCTTAATATCAGAGTTGATACTTCTCCAACAGATTTAAATATGTAATATTAAAGATGATTATGAATGTTCTGGCATTTTTCTTTAAAATACCCGATTGATTACTAAATTACTATGTATATTCGCATCATATTTATTTATTTTATTTTATTAAATACTTGTAGAGGAACGTGTCTGGCATTATGTATTTATGTTTATAGTATAGTTTTGCGCGTTGCGCGCGCATCGCATCTGCCCGACCGACCGATTATGGCGGACAGGCAGTGAAGAATGTTTGTCGTCTTTTCTAAATCAGAAAGTATCGACAGCAGCCAATGGCATAAACCGGGTTTTTTGTAAAAATTGTACATTGTAAATAGTTCTGTGTACATATAGTAATTATATTTGTGCTCGTTTTGTTTAGAAATTCTGTGAATAGTGTATTATTTTGAGTGTTTATTCAGTTCAGTTTTCGACGCCGACTAATAGCTATATCCTAACGTTAGTACATTAGTAAAACCCATATTACTTCTAAATTCGTCAATCTAGTAATTTTGTATCCTAGAAATCATTGATTTCACTTCTTGTCTTTGTTTCGATCCGTCAAGGAGACCGTTGCAGTAGGTGCAATATTTTGGTTTCCCTAAGCGGCTGTCATCGTGCTTTGATAAAACTACTGTCATTACAAAGACAAAAAGACAGATTTAGTCACCAAATGTATTCAATATCGAGATCTGGTTGCTGTATGTAGTCTATTTGATCATGTAAATCGGTTTAATTACACATCTGGCTGTATTATTATTGGAAGTAGCGCTGTAATATCTATAAAGAGTAGATCGCGAGACATTTTGTGTTTACGGTTACGAAGGATCGAAGTGTTGTGAAACTGAATGCTCGAACCCCACGGTAGCCCAATGAAGTGGCCGGGAACGGGAGCGGAAGAAGACGCGGGCGAAGCTGCTTTGCAGAGCACGCGCGCTTCTCAGGCTCGGACCCAGGACGATGCTACTGTGCATTACGTGTTCCAGCGAGAACCACAGGAGGCCGAGCTGCCCTCGCTAGCGCCCAAGCAGCGTTGGGCCGTCGGAGACGATACGATTGTTGAGGTTGGTTGACATCCATTATTATTCTCATCAAGTTTTGGACAATATAACCTAAAATTTCCAATTACATATAAATGTTTTTGATAATCTCTTGACTTAGTGAGTTACCATTGTTTTTTATTTTATGCTAGTGATGTATATTTTTATTCAATGTTTATTTACCCTCATTTCAGAACCAAGATAAATGGAAGAATACCAATCCTATGACCATGAACAATATGCACCAGCAAGCTCAAGTGCAACTTAAAAATTCACAAGCGAATCAACAGCAGTACATTAACCAGGCTATAGCTTCATCAGTTGGAACATTAGCTATGAATCCTTCAGTTATAGGAAGTCACCCGGCTCATTTGACCACCAACATGGTACATACCCAGTTAGCTCCATTGCAAAACCCAACACTTGGAAATAATTTGATTCAGAATAGTGCAGTGATGCTGCCACAGTTGCAAGGCATGCAAAATGCTCCACAGTTGGGACAACAAGGATTATATGACATTCATCAGCATCACGGCAATCCTATGCAAGCTATGAATGGTATTGGGAAGAACACTGAACATCTCATGTATCTGAGCCAGGCTGGTATGCTGGCTCCTGGCACCAATCAGTATCTTCAACAAGGACAAAATCAACTTGGTCTGACACCAGTTGCTGCTATCAGGAACCAGGTAAGAAGTGCATTTTTTTTTTTGTTTATTTGTTATGCATTTTGCATGAAGGTGTGTGGAGTATACCTATGTATGTCTATTGTTAGGATTTGCATGATAAGTGTATTGTAATTTTATCTATCTGATTATATTTTAGATGTGGTAGAAATTTTAATTTAGGTGTTTTCCAGACAGAATTAATATAATATATAATTGTTATTCATGTGGTTTCTCAACTGCCTGTTGTAGACTGTAGGAAGTGCAACAACAGTTAATTATTTCTCATTTCTAATGTTTATTGGAATGTGTTTGTTTGAATAGTTAGGTACTCATAGTATTCCCAAAGCATGGAATGAAGCTGGATGCATTTGATAGATTTGTCTGTAATGTAATGAAAGATAGACATAGATTGACAAGATTCAATTACAAAAGCATTTCAATTAGTTAGACTACTGAACTTGATTGATTGATTTCATCTTTATTGTACACCATAAATAAAACTTGCGACATATTTTTGGGCAAAGTAGTTAAAATGTAGATCATGAACAATTTTTTATCCTGGTTTACATTTTTCAGATACATAAATAATTGTTATTATTCTTAGTTCATATATCGGGCACAATGAATTTTGTAACTTAAATATTCCAGTCATTTAAATATTGCTAGAAAGACTTTAATTTGCTAATGCACTTATTCAGTTTTTCCTTAGTCTAACTCAGTTTGCTAATGGAAGTATTCATTTTAGACTAGTTTCTATTTTTTGCTACATCTTTTGTATTATCAAAATGCATGATTCCGAGGATTGAAAAAATCTTTCCAGTGTCATTCGTTCTGCAGGGGTGCATATTGATAATACCAGAATTTTGATTGTTTATGTGTTAGCAGTAGCATAGCTAGATGCCCATGGCCTTGGGGCAAAAAGAAAATTAGAGCTCCATATTTTTACATGCCATATCATTGAATAACTTTTGCGTGGAGGGAGAGGAAGTATCAGACATTTACTGAATAAATCAAGTTCCCATAATTAGTACTGTAATAATTTTTACTTAGATTTCAAAGGTGGGAGAATTTTTCGCTAGTTCAATAAAAGTTTTGATAGCTCTGGGGGGCCTAAACCAGTTTCCCTACTAGCCTATTAAGGTTTAGGCCCCCCAGAGCTTAGCAGCAGAGCAGAGAGGGGGCCCCGGGGAAAAGCCCTTTGGCAGCTGCGCCAGTGCATACTAGCAGTGTAGTGTAAAATATCAGTAGGAATCCATATTTTGCTTGGACATATTGAAGTTTACCTGACTGTTTGCCTACTCTCTCAGGCTCACGCTCACGACCCAGGTAGGTGCAGTGTGCAGCTGAATGACGTGAGTTCATCACAAAGGTGTGCATTGTGTGACTCTGGAACTGTTATTGGTGGAGTTGGGTTTTCACGCTTGGTCTATAATGAACCATTGTAAGTGGCCTCAGGGACACTCAGTTAGGCAGTTGTTGGGCAGGAAGAGGGTCTTTCAACAACATTTACATAATAATGTTGTGGATCTTTGACCTGCACTTTTTTTTTTTGGTGGGAAAATCATCTAATGACAACCCCTGCTCTTGGGTGGAGCTGGAGATAGTGTCAGACTCTTACTGACTAAAAATTCACCCCGTTCCTTCAAGCCTTCATACCGGGGCTCGAGCAGCTATCTTTCGAATCTAACCCTGGCCCCGGTATCTTTGACCTGCACTTCAAATGACATTGGTTGCCTAAAATTAACTTGATTCTTTAGTGCTAATTATTGATTAGAAATTTATAGCATCTGAAAAGTCAGACAGTGCTATCAAATCTTGCATATAAAAAGGTTTACCTATAATGTGAACTAGCCATATTGGCCTTTACAATATGCAAAAATTTGCTTGGTATCTGAACCAATTCTATTCAAACAAAGAAATAATGTGGCTGTCATGCTGTAGTTGTAATTGTGTTGTTCATGAATGCAGGGTTTTGAATCTCCATAGCATTCATCATCATTTCAGCCGAAAGACGTCCACTGTTGGACATAGGCCTCCTCCGAGTGTCGCCATAATGACCAGTCCTGCGTGTCTCACATCCGTCGCATTCTGGCGACCTTCACCAGGTCATCGGTCCACCTTGTGTCATTGACCATCGGTTCAACGAATAATGTGCCCTGCTGAATTTGCTTCTTTTAACTTATTGACATATTGTCTAGGGTAGGCAAGTCATTTATTTTTTGTGTACCCACACTTTGATAATATTGCCACTTTTCTATAATAATATTATTTTATCTTTATCTGTCCATGTGACAAATGTTATCTTAATAGGAATAAAGTTATACCAATAGCAAATCCACTCTATACTGATTCTTTATTGTACCCCAAAACAATTAATTATAAAAAAAAATACTGATAATAAAGTTTGTGTAAGTACAATAAATGTTGAGATGTAGTTTTCTCCCAGCAAACTTTTGAGTGATTAAAAGGAGAAAATCCTTAAATTTAAAATAAATAGCATTGTTTCTATATGAGGCCTACTTTATAAGATTACACTTAACACAATACATTATTTTAACATGTTGTTGTAATTAATAACTCGCTTTATTATATGTATAATAAATTTATTTTTATTATTTACATATACTAGCAGACCTAGCAGTTTTCCCGCAACTTCGTTCGCGTTTATTTCGCACTTTTTCCTATAAAGTTTCTTTTTTGGTTGGTAATCATTCAATGGCTTTTCCCGTTTTTGGGCGAGACGGGAGGGTGAGGACTTTTACTGATTAAAATCCCACTCCAATGTTCCTTCTTTTCTTTCGTTCCAGGACCCCAGGGTTCTCTTTCGCTCAACTCATGGTCCTAGTAGGCTTTGACCCTGCTGTGCCCCTACGGTTTTACTAACATCTCTTGAGGCGCACGTGGAACATTACGCGCTGTCGACGACTCGGGCTCGGTCCGGACTGCTGGACGGCGAGCTACCAATTACCACACTCACCACCACCGTAGCCCTAGAGCAAACGGTGATTGGAAATCGGGGTTGGAATCCCGGTGGCTGGGGCGTGAGGAAGGCTAAGTCTCACGCGTGTGACCGCTTCCTTCGCTGGCATTACTGCTTCGCAGTAGAAAGCCGGACTATGGCCTGTACTAGAGTCCAAGGTGAGAGGTCGTTGCCGCCGATCGCCCCCATGAAGACACGGCGGTACTCCGCCCAAACGGGGCTCACTTCCACCGTTTGCTCCACTGTGTCTACACAATGGTGATACGCGGACGTTTCTTCCGCACCAATCCGGTGCAGACACCTCACGAACTTACCATGTCCGGCGAGGACCTGCGTCATGCGGAAGATGAAGACGTCTCTCCTCTTTGAGGAATGTCTTTCCAGTCATTCCTCACAGAGGGGACTTACCGCCATAATTATGGCGTGCCCATTCCTATATGGTTAGAGCAGATTAACAAAAAATAACCACAGCTGATTAATTTAGATGTACCTTCTTTTGTCCTGTTGGTCCATCCATTTTTGAACAGCCCAAATACAAAACTATGTTATCACCCTTTCAGTTTATTTTAATTTTACCGCCTTTAATTTAGTCAGGCCATGCGTGTTCATTCTAACAAACCTAAATGATCTTAATACCCCTTGTTGAGATAGATTTAAAAGGACTGATACTTTCTTTATCTGGTAGGTACTCATGTTAATTTTCTAGTTTTTTAAATAAAGAAATATTTAAATTTCATGTGTTGTTTCAAGATAATACATAACTTAAGATACAAAGGTCTACATACCTTGATGATAAATATGTAGTTTTTTTAATAATATGATTGTAGAAAAATTGAGACGATTTCATATAACACTGCTGTATCTTTACCGTGTGTGACAGAGTAAGTTAGTATAATATTTTATCTTATTAAGAAATAGTTTTCACAGTACCGCGTACAGTACAGACATCGTGAGGCGTGCGCCGCGAATGGTTCAAAGTCAAAGTCAAAGTCAAAAGTTTTTTATTTCACATAGGCCTACATGGGCACTTATAAAACGTCAGAAGCTAGTGCACGGTTCGAAATTGGTCGTTTCCTATGGAGAAGAACCGGCAAGAAACTCCATGGTTACTCTTTTAAAAAAAATGGTTGTAGTTACAATATTTCCATATTACAGTATTAAAAGTATAGGTATTATTTAAGAACAGTGTAAACCGGTCTATATTGTACTCAAAAGCACAATAAAATCATCAAAATAATCATTTAAAAAAAGTGAGTCAAAATATGAAGTAATCTAAGAATTCGTGGAGTCTACAGTGTTCTTCCATTTACATTATAAAAAGAGGCTATATAAAAAAAAGCTGTCAATAAATGAGACGTTAACAACCAAAAAAGAAAAACTAACGAATTTAATGTGGTTGGAGTCAGATAATATAAAATAAAATAAAAATATTGCAAAAGCAATGTGTTAGAAAAAAAAAAAAAAAATGTTACAACAAAGATGGAGCAGTAAATTATATATATATAGGTTCGTCAGGCTTGCCGTCGTATGCCCTGAGGCATACGACGGTAAATTTATGCGTGCGTCCCGAATGACACATGCTCAAGCTGAGCATGCAAACCACCACGCACAGTGTTCGTCAGTAGAAAACGCAAAGCACACCTGTCCAGCCACACGGAGCGCACGGCTCGTACTGAGGCGGCGTTCGCAACGATCGTACAATTGCCAAAACGGATCTTGAGCGCTCGGCGTCAGAGTGGGGATCGCTTTGCGCAATCCATACATTGGCGAGCCAATCGTCTTCGTTGTTAGATACATGTTGCAACGCAGGGAACGAATCAGGAGTGACGTCTATGACGCGATGGCGCGGCGAGCCAATCACTGACACTCCCCGCCCCCGAGTCTCACTTCGCACAACTAAAGAGACCGAATATTTGACTTCTGTGACACTTGAAGCCAGCACTCAAGATCCGTGACGGCAATTGTACGACGCGAATGCTCACTGTGAGCACACTCGTCCACACAACCCGAGGCATGCGAGACGAACAATTCGCGACGCACGCCTCGCGATGTCTGAACGCGGCTTGACATTAAACAACTCTTAATTTAAGCAAAATATGCATTAAATAAATATTAATGTGGCTTGGTCAAGTTAAAAGTGGGGTTTGAAGACAAGAGTAAATGCGACAAAATAATTTAGTATCGAATTAGACCATTGGGACGTGTACCCTGATAAATTGACCACAACAATTTGAAAACTTAAATAAACAACTTTTTGACAAACTAAGCTTTAAGTTTGAAACAATATAAAAAAAACTGTAAGTAACTATCTCATACTCTGATTGGGAGGTGGTTGAAACAGAAAGAATAGGCTGCAAATATGATAACAGCTCGCTAATGATAGGACATCAAATATTTTGAAACAAGCTGCCGCTCGCGGTTCTGCCCCGTGAAACTACTTTCTACTTTTCAATCAATTTAAAATTTTCACCTGTTCCAATTTTTTTTTTTACTTTTTAAACACTTTTACTAAAGCGAACAAACCAAGATAAAAACTATTTAAATTTGTCAAGCCGTTTTTGGGTTTAAGCGAGACTAACGAACAACGATTGGTTTTTATATTTAAAACGAAAATAAATAGCACATTTCAGCTTTCCTATTGTATCATAACGTGACGTCTGAATTATAAAAGCGCTCTTCTTTTAAGTAAATGTGGAAACATCATATTGAGGTGTGACTGACTTGTAGATGATGCCGCAAGGCTTATCACACTCAGTCACGATTCGAAATTCTATTCATATATTTATCAAGGTTTTGGCTTGTCAACCGAGCTTAGAACTATAAAGGTAAATTTACACCTGGTGAAAAGCAAGGCAGTTCCAACTCCTCTTAAAACACTGTTCAATCAAATTATGGAGGAGGGCGTCATCCAACTGTTAGTTGTGTTTGCGACCACTATTTATATTATACTAGCTTGCGTGAGTTTCTCCATACAAACCCTGCGACCACACCCATTGGGTTTTTTTTTTATTTTTCGTTGTGTAAAAATCAGCCAGATGACATCCCCGCCCTTGGGCTGAGCGTGGATAGTGTCAAACTTTTACTGACTAAAATACTCACCTCGTTCCTTCGTTGCTTTTCATTCCGGGGCCGAGCGTTCCTTTCAGAAGCAGACCTTGGCCCAGGTAGGCTTCGACCCTACTGGCCCCTACGTTTGTTGACAACTCCTTGAGGCGCACGGGAACAGTACACGTCGTCGACAACTAGGGCTCGGGCCGGACGGTTACTGGACGGTCGGACAGCGAACTACCCATTGCTCGCCGTCCGCAAGCCTGCGCCTACGTTGACCAGAAATCGGGATCGTAATTTTCAAAGTCGAAGTCAACGCATTTATTTCAGATAGACCATTTGCAGGCACTTTTGAATAGTCAAATATCGGTCAGTCCAAGAAAAGTGAAGCTAAATTGCACGTTTTAAAGCGTAGAACCTAATAAAAATGCTCCATGGTACTTCACATTCACAAATTTGAAAAAAGTGCTTCTACATTATACAATGCTATTGTGTCTTTCAAATTACAAAAAATAATATTAGTTTCCAAACTAATCAATTAATTAGTACACCCTAGTGGTAGTGGAGCTGGACCAGCATTGAGCCAAGCATTTTTATCTTCAATATAATCCTCCAACTTATAATATGAATCCTGGCAGCAGCTGGGGCGTGAGCGCCGTTGCCTCATGCGGTCGGCCTCCTTCTTTGCTAGCTATACTGCTTCGCAGGAGTCGACCGCCTGCCACTCCTCCTCAACCAAGGTCCGGCACGAGAGATCGCCGCCGCCGATCGCCACCACAAGGACACGGCGATACTCTGCCCAAGCAGGGCACTCCTCTACTGTGTGCTCCACCGTGTCCTCCGGGCGGTCCACACAGTGGTGGCGACACCCATTCCATAGGGGGTGAATTTTGAAAAAACCTTTTATGTTTATAAATATATACGTCATAAATGGAATTTCTGTGCAAGGGTTTGGACTGGGCGTTGATGAGTCAGGGCTTTTTATACACCGTTAAATTTTAATCGTTTTAATCCCGTGGAGGGTCGATCCGGTACATGAAACACTATCGGTTTGTAAAGAAAAAATTAAAAAATAAAGTACCTTTTTTTCAAAACTCGTATTAATTTACGCATGTACGAAATTAATTTCTATAAAAATACGTCAGCTGAGCGAGTCCAATGACCTGTAGGTAATAGTCGGCGTGGCGTACAAACTACCTACAGGTCATTGGACTCGCTCAGCTGACGTTTTCCTAAAGAAATTAATTTCGTACATGTGTAAATTAATACGAGTTTTGAAAAAAAGGTACTTTATTTTTTTAATTTTATCTTTACAAATCGACAGTGTTTCATGTACCGGATCGACCCTCCACGGGATTAAAACGATCAAAATTTAGCGGTGCATATACAGACTAGCTGTCCCTCGCGGTTTCACCCGCAACTTTGGTTACTGCTCCGCTCCTGTTAGTCGTAGTGTGATGTTATAGAGTCTATAGCCCTTCCTCGATAAAAGGCTTTAAAATATAAAAACATTTTTTCAATTCGAACCAGTAGTTCCTGAGTTTAGCGCGTTAAACCAAATAAACTTTTCAGATTTTATAATATTAGTATAGATTCGTGTTAATCCCTAATTATGGACTGGAGGTCGCAAGCACGACTAGTAAGCGTGACATTTTGGGGCCGCTGTCCCAGGTTAGACAGTGTTATTGGGCTTTCAGTCTGGTTTCCGCCAGCTGATTTTAAGTCGGTGGTAAGACGCAATATGACTCGCACTCAGAATGCATGAAGGTACTTTCGGTCGCAAAGTCATTGGTTCTGCGCCCGATCAGAATCTCTCAAGATTGCGGCCAAATTGGGCCATCAGAGAAGAATCTGCACACCATAGTTTGCATCCCTTGTACATTGCATATCTCCTGCACTTTTCCTGTCTCCTTTGAGATCGGTCGAGGTGATCTGAGTGTTCTGATCGCAATAAGTAAATAATTAGTAAAAGGAATAAAATATTAAGAACAAGCACACACGTCCGTCCTGACAGTATTTCTGTTTTTGGTTAATTCTTTTTTTTGTTCAGCGCTATCTATGTGGCTTATGAGAATACGCTTATGCCATAACCTGCGCATACGCTTCACGTTCATGTTAACCAAAGGCCTTCAAAATTTTATTAAGTATGTTTTAACATAAACACGAAATATTATTATATGTAATAGATGGATAAAGAGAGAACTCATTATCTATATTTAGTAATAGCAGAGCAGCCATTGATAGTCTGATGATATCATCATCGTTATTAAGGCCCGATTTCTCCCATTATTGAATCAATGCTAAACCTCTTTTCTTGCGTCAAACCCCATGTTTCTGTATCAGACTCGTCCAGGTTCCACCCGTGGTGCCAACAATTTCGTCTGCCGATCTATTCGCCGGCCGCCCAACATTTTTTTTCAAGTTCTTGAACGTCATTCTGTTACAGCCTTACTTCACCTATCATTACCGGCCTGGCCTATTGGTTAGTGGCCCAGACTGCTATGCCGGAGGTCGTAGGTTCGATTCCCACCCAGGACAAATATTTGTGTGATGACCACGATCATTTGTTCGGTGTATGGGGTATGTTTATCAATTGTCTAGTATTCATAACACAAGCTCTGCTTAGCTTGGGACTAGACGGCTTTGTGCGATAGTTGAAGAGTATTATTATCTTCCCAGGTGTCCAGTGTCGAAAACTTTCGTACGTCGTCGATCCTGATGTTTGAGACTTGGGTCTATTAGATGTACGCCTAGCATGGAACGCTTTGTGGTCGTCTGTGCGGCTCTCAGTCTGTACACAGCCTCGTACGTGAGTGTCCAAATCTCAGCATCATAAGTAATGATGGGCAGAACACACTTTTTATAAAAGCGGGTCTTCAGACAGTGTTGGATTTTTACTGATTTCATAACAATGTCTAATTAGCCGACCACCTAAACTGCATTTTTCTCGATGACTGGGGAAATTCTACCAAAAGATTATTAAAGAATCTTTCCCAGGTTGCGTTTTCAGTTTACTCTGGGATGGCAAATTGGCAATGCATTTCCAACGTCTGCTATTAAAGATTTCGATTTGCTGAGATTACTAAAAAACCCAGACTGTTTTATTATATTTGTAGAAGAGCATCGTTAAGGTATAAACAAAAAAAGACGTGTGGCACTCGGGGACTGCCATGCCGCGGTAAAGCTATTGCATAGCATTTTTTATCAACTTATGCAATAGACCTCGCCAACAGCTGCTTAACCCCATCCATCCAAAACCAAACCTCGCCAACAGCTGCTTAACCCCACCCATCCAAAACTAGACCTCGCCAACAGCTGCTTAACCCCACCCATCCAAAACCAGACCTCGCTAACAGCTGCTTAACCCCACCCATCCAAAATGAGACTTTGCCAACAGCTGCTTATCCCCACCCATCCAAAACCAGACCTCGCCAACAGCTGCTTAACCCCACCCATCCAAAACGCCGACAGCTGCTTAACCCCACCCATCCAAACACAGACCTCACCAACAGCTGCTTAACCCCACCCATCTAAAACCAGACCTCGCCAACAGCTGCTTAACCCCACCCATCCAAAACCAGACCTCATCAACAGCTGCTTAACCCCATCCATCTAAAACCAGACCTCGCCAACAGCTGCTTAACCCCACCCATCCAAAACCAGACCTCGCTAACAGCTGCTTAACCCCGCCCATCCAAAATGAGACCTTGCCAACAACTGCTTATCCCCACCCATCCAATACCAGACCTCGCCAACAGCTGCTTAACCTCTTCCATCCAAAACAAGACCTCGCCAACAGCTGCTTAACCTCTTCCATCAAAAACCAGACCTCGCTAACAGCTGCTTAACCCCACCCATCCAAAACGCCGACAGCTGCTTTCACTCATTTGTTTTCTTATCGGTCACCACGCTCAAAAAACAAATGAGTAGGGGGTGTTAGGTTATTTTCGTTACGGAATTTCTGGATTCGGTCTCCACGCTCAAGGCCCGCGATAGAAGCTATGCAATAGCTTAAAAAGACATGATCGGTCAAGAGCCGGCCTAAAATAATTATAAAAAAAATGTTATTCCATCTCTTTTCTGGGCCAAGTAGAAATCAGTGTAGAACGAGGTGTTTCTGATGTTCTTTGGAAGATATTTAGTGAGGTCTTGAACATACCTTGTAAGTTTAGTAGCTGAAGTACGAATAACAGTAATAAATAGGTGAAGTGATGAATTTAATCCTGAGAGCTGTGGGCATACAGCCACTGTCAGCTGCTGTTGTCCCTTAATCCTCAATTTTAGCTCATTTCATAATGCTCAATAGAATACAAGTTTATATACAACTGGTCAGTGTGTGAAATTTTGGTAGACTTTCTTGACCGCTTATTACCAGCTTACGAAGTTATTTCAGAAAATACTGTATAAAGCTATTAAAAGTTAAGGTACCATACACTCTGGAGCTACCTGTCAGGTAAGCTTGTATGAAAACCTGCATAGTTGTGCAACATACACGCTCAGGTTTACCTGTACAACTCACCTGTACAGGCAAACCTGTCATGTATATCCTAGCGTGTATGGCGGGCATTGGTGTGTCTTTTCGAAGATAAATTAAGAACAGAATTTGACTGTCTTTACGGAAATGCACGAAAAACACAAAAAAAACTGTCTTGCGTAAAGTTGCGTAGCATTAATATTTTATTTATGTCTTGCATTTATTTTTGTCATTCTCAAACAAACTAAGGCAAAACGAGTTATTATTTTCGCAGTTGTCCGACTCGTCGCTTGGGCTATCTGGAAATTTTTAACCTTTCAATCGTGTCAATTAGACACAGTAGAAAGACAATGGGTGCGCGAAGGCTTGGGGTTTGCTGAATCTAGCATATTCTCGTGTCTTCCTGTAGACTATTCCCAAGTTCAAGCAGTCTAATCAGCTGTAATGTAATGTATCTATCAGTTAAATATATCTAGAGATTGCCTTCATTCATCCAAACATAATTATTTTTTTTACCTTTTATTATATTATATTTATTTATATCAATGAAAAAAAAATCTACAAAAGATAGGACAGAATTTTGGAATTATATGAACCAAGAAGTACGCTGACGCTACTCACATCCTATAAAGAAAAAATGGTGAAAACAAAGAAACAGAAGCCCACACAACTCGAGAAATCATCCCGCGTTGCCACTTATTGCGCTGGCCTGCCCCCTCCGAATTTTATGAACATGCGCCCTCATACGTTCCTCAAATAAATGACATATAATGTCATTGCATCGCGGTTTTCGCGCATGGTAAAATTATTTACAGACTAGACTGATAAAAACAAGTATTCCTTGGAAGTTCGATTTCGAAAGAATAATCAGGTTGTTATCACCATAAACTTCCACAATTATGGCGGTAAGTCCCCTCTTTGAGGCGTAGCTGGAAAAACCCTCACGGCGTCCTTACCTTCCGCATGACGCAGGTCCTCACCGGACATGGCACGTTCGAGAGGTACCTGTTCCGGATTCGAGCGGAAGAGACGCCCGGGTGTCGCCACTGTGCGGAACGCCCGGAGGACACGGTGGAGCACACAGTCGAGGTGTGCCCTCGTGGGGGCGATCGGCGGCGGAGACCTCTCGCGCCGGGCCTTGGTTGAGGCTATGGTCCGGAGCGAGGAGTGGCAGACGGTCGCCGACTTCTGCGAAGCAGTAATGCTCGCAAAGGAAGAGGCCGACCGCATGAGGCAACGGCGTTCTCGCCGCCGCCGCCGGGGTTCTGATCCCGATTTCCGGCCACCGTAGGCGCGGGCTTGCGGACAGTGAGCAATGGGTAGCTCGCTGTCCGGCCGTCCGGTAACTGTCCGGACCAAGCCCAAGTCGTCGACGGTGCGCACTGTTCCCGCGCGCCTCAAGGAGTTGTCAGCAACAGCAGGGACCCAGCCGGGTCGAGGCCTACTGGGGCCAGGGTTATCCGAAAGGGAACTCGAGCCCCGGTATGAAGGCTAGAAGGAACGGGGTGGGTCTTTTAGTCAGTAACAGTCTGACACTATCTCCCGCTCCGCCCAAGAGCGGGGGTTGTCAATGGATGACTTTTCCCACCATAAAAAATAATCACCATAACCTTTCACTACAATGCCCAATAGGGCTAAACAAATTGTTTCTTCAGCCTCCGTTCTATGCTTGAAGTTGTCTGATTTTTTTATTTTTTTTCTTGAGTCTTCACCCTTCTCATACAAACATTTCCGCTTTAACTAGTTTCGTTGTTCTTCCTGTCTGAAACGAATCGAAACTCAATTGTACTATCGTGTCATTCTGACTCGCAGGCAGTCGGGCAGCTCCATATGAAAATAAAAATAGTTTCAGTCGATTAGTTCTGTAACTTATTGCATGTTTCGATGGTACCAGCAATATCTTTATGCAGAACAAATTATACTTTAAAATACATTTTTTTTACATAAAAATACAAACGGATGTTTTTCTTACTTTTAGAAATGAACGGCGAATTATAATAACTCGTAACTACTTCTTATCCTCCAGCGGAGGATAAGAAATAGTTACGAGTCGAATAAAGGTGTCGATTCGTTCAAAATTACCGCTCTATAGAACAGTCTTACTAGGCACTTCCGGTACTCCGGCCATAGACTTGTTCCTCAAATGAGCGCGCCTCCAGAAGTTTAGGTTCTATGGTTACCCAGTTTTGGTTTGCACGCCATCTATCAAACGTGAACACTAAACTTAGCTCTGTGCGACGCTCCCTTGTATGGGGAATTTTAACGCAGGCGCTGTGGTCGGCGTACGTCCTTTGTTCGAAACAAGTCAACATTGTATTATTTGAGTTTGGATCTTTCTAGTGTTATTTCGCAGCTTAGGAACATTTTAGTGTAAGAAATGTGTTTTTTAATTGTTGTGGTTAGTGTATATGTTATATAGAACTAGTGTTTCACGTAAAAAGTGTTTTTTTCTCACGATAAGCTTTCGTTGTAGTACATGACTGAGCTTTAGGCGGATTGTACGCATGAAACCCTTGAGCGACTTTTTTTTCGAATCTGATGTTAAGGATATGGGCCCCGACATGGTGAGTTTTATAGTTTTATATAGTAGAATAATCAAGTTTGCTGCTGTTTTAAGTCATGAAGTTACGGAATTCCTGGTTTTTTCGCGCAACAGGTCCGTTTTTGTTTTGTTTACTTGTCACCGGCGTCCGCCATTTCTGATTCAGAATTTGATCACCGGTTAAAAGATACTTTATTTTTTTTAGGGATGTATCGTGGGAAGTCGAACTTCTATGAAATATTGCGTGGATGTGATCATAATGATATCTCTCAGTCATTGATTTTGTAAAAACGTTTGTCTAGTTTCGGAAGATAAGTCTGTTATTGTCGCCATTGAAGCGACAGCGGGGTGACCAATTAATTACTTGTGTACTGCTCCAGTTATTTACTAAAATATCAATGATAAATGATTATTTTTTTCATTTATTGCTCTTTTCGCATTACAAACACTTGCAGGTTTTCAATGAAAATAGAAAACAATATTTTATGAAACATTGTATCTACCTGCCTATTGTTAGATAACTTTAACATTGAACTGTTTCCTATTCAACAATGAAAATTGTTGATTTATAATTATAAATCTAATTCTCACATACCTAGAACCTAGGTTTGTATTTAATCTATATTATCGAACTGAGTTAGCAACATAAACTGTAAATGCTTTGTAGTATACATACATGCAACTCACAAATTTCTCAATTGATAACCATGTCCGATTACTACCTTAATATTACACTCCATCTGTCTATGTAGTTAACTAAATGTAAACAATCTTAACATGTCTTTAATCTAAAAAAATGTCTAAAAATGTTTACAATTAGGTTTTTACCTAAACCAATGTTAGGTAATTAACTGAATTTAAATAAACTTTGTATGTATTTCATTCAATTTATTTTAAACAAAAAAACATATCAAGATTGTTTTACGTTTAGTTAACTAATTATACAGATGGAGTATAAGTGTACTATTTTTGTAACCGAGACTTAGGCTATTAAACTCATCAATTCTAACCCATTTGACACAACTGCATGAATTATACCACTCGGTAGTTTTGTAACTAAACTAATTCTTATCAAAGAATTAGGTGCATACTTTTTAAGATTGTTTTATTTATTTAATTTTACAAATAAATTAATAAAAATAATATAATTTTGCTCAAGGTTTCCACATAGCTTTTCAATTAGTTCTACACAAGCATGTCCATGTGTTCATTATGTCTGAAAAGGCAGTGTCTCAATAGTATTTAGTTGTCATTGTGATCTTGTTAGTGGTTTTTGTGACAAAAAATAAAAAAAGAATTTAATCAAATAATAATTATCTGCACAATCAAAAAGCTTGAATTGATTGTCAGTATCTATCCAACTTGTCTGTTCCATTCCTTCTCTACATGTTATGATAAATAAGTGACAACACATGCATAAATTAATACTGAAGCCCATCCATACATACCTATGTAGTCAGGTCAGGTTACATCTTGATAGCATTACATGCAGTAATGCTATTATCATAACTTCCTTCTCTCTTACTTGTCTTAAATAACAACACTAAACAGAAGAAAAACATTACTTTTAGCTTGCCCTAATATACCTTTACAACATTGCAAATAAAAATGTTTAGGCGAATAATGAATTTGTAGAAACTTGGGTAAGTAGGGCTTAGGTTGAAGTTATGAACATTTTTAGCATTAAATTTAAATTATATGATTATGATCATGTACCAATCATCTGCTTATAGTAACTGATTGCAGTTAAGCTCAGAAGAAGAAAAAAAATTATGATCATGACTGCACTGGGACAACTTCATGAACATAATATACATATTTTGAAAGCAAAACTCCCTGAGCTTTTTTTTTTAACACTATATCTCAATACCTAAATGTTGTGATCAAACAGCTGTTTTTTTTGTGTATTTGTTTAATATTATCAATGGAGAGCAGTGCTATGGCTCACACTGCTCATATAAAATAAAGATCAGATAGCAAAACTCTTGAGTACATGATGCATTTAATCTTTCATGATTTGAAGTTGATTTTTTTTCTAAATTTGTCTTGCAAGCGATTGGACAAACCATTAGCAGATTTTTTTTAGGAATTAATTGATGTTGGGGTTAATTCTTCCAGTGAAGAATTTGCTTTTTAAATATTATTTTACTTTGCTCCACTTTTCAGTCTGAAGTGTGGTGGTGTTTCCATTATTGCTGGTTAACTTAGAGCTGTGGCTAAGGTGTTACTATGTGTTATGGCTTTGAATTTGCTCTGTGTTCCATTTCCTTTTTAGGGTTCCGTAGTCAACTAGGAACCCTTATAGTTTCGCCATGTCTGTCTGTCCGTCTGTCTGTCCGTCCTCGCTTAATCTCTGTGACCGTTAGCACTAGAAAGCTGAAATTTGGTACCAATATGTATATCAATCACGCCGACAAAGTGGTAAAATAAAAATTGGAAAAAAATGTTTTATTAGGGTAGCCCCCCTATATCTAAAGTGGGAAGTGATTTTTTTTTTAATTTCAACCCTAACGTGTGATATATCGTTGGATAGGTATTTAAAAATGAATAGGGGTTTACTAAAAACATTTTTTGATAATGTCAATAATTTCAGAAATAATCGCTCCAAAAGTAAAAAACAATGTGTCCCCCCCCCTCTAACTTTTGAACCATAAGTTTAAAAAATATGAAAAAAATCTGAGAAGTAGAACTTTATAAGGACTTTCTAGGAAAATTATTTTGAACTTGATGGAAAGAACAGTTTTTGTACAAAAAAGACAAAAGTGTTCTACAAAATAATTTCTGGACTAAGTTTGTAGTATAATCGTAGCAAGCATTTTTTTAAACTCATAAGTGGGTACACTTTATTGTGACGGACGGGAAACTACGGAACCCTACACTGAGCGTGGCCCGACACGCTCTTGGCCGGTTTTTTTTTATGGTTCCAATTTTATTAATTTTATTTTATTATACTTGGAAAAATTACAGCTAATAAAAACATGATAACTTATCATAAAAAAGCTAACCAATTACAAGTTTTCACTTACAATAAATAAATAAATAGTATGTTGAAACAATTGGTACATTACACAATATAAATACAAAGCTAAATTAATATTATTGAAGAAATCAATATTTTTACAATTATTACACTAGGTACTGAATAACTTTTATTAACTTTAAATCAATTTAACTTATTACATACACAACTAAAAACTATAATTACAGTAAATTAAAATAATAATAATAATAAAACCCTACGCTAATTACAACTAACTAAAATCAAACTAAAATATGGCGTCAAAAAACTTCCACATCGCTGTCGACTGGTAATGTGCCCAAAAGGCTGGTGGCATTGCCACGCTGTATGGCAATGCTTATCCTCTGTCCGAGGTAAAAGCCAGCCAGGGTCACGCGAAGTGTCAACTAGACGTTTCGATAGATCTTTAAACAACTTGTGAGCACTCGGACCCCACGATCCAAGAGTTTCAACCCCAAACGGTTCGAAAATATAACTTCCAACAAGGTTGTTATATTTCCGCCGCTTGAGGTTCTCCGCAGCCGCAGCGGCAGCATCAGCACGACACGACGAGCTAGGTACTTAGATAATGTGATACTAATTTGTTGATGCGGTTTTGATGAACTACGGAGCATTTGATATAATTCTGAGTAAATAATTTCTACATTTGAATTCTTCTCTGAGCTCCACAGTTCAACACCATATGCCATGACCGGTTTAAGTAGATACTGCTTTGTAGATAAGAATTTAATTTTCAAATGATGTAATGTTTCTGCTAAGAGCAAGTTCAGTTTTCGAAGTGTGATATTTACATCTTCATGCTTTTTTGAACATAGGTACATGAAAAAATTTATAGTCTTAAATATGATAACAAAATAACTAAAATATTTTTATTAGCAACTCACTTCAGCTATGCACAGGTGCAATTGAATATTGGAGAAATTATCCAAAAAATGGAAACCTCTTTCAGAAGATTTATTTGTCTTAGACAATTTTATTGTGAACACAAAAACAAAGTAACTAAATAGGTTGACCCGGTTTGTAACAGTAGGATCTAAATAAGAGCAAAATAATGTTAATGTGGACCTAATATATTTGAATCAGACAAAAAAAGAAATTTTGAATCTGGATTCGATTTTTTAAATAAAATCCTTGTTCAAAATATGTTTCAACATCATTACTGACCTAGACAAAAATGATAGAACAAGCTTAGAGCCTTTTTCCGAGAGGGCTTATTTCCTGCATTGGGTCAATCAGATAGATGTAGGTAAATAATGCCAATGCCTAAAATTATATTGCAAATGTACAAGTATGTATTGTAGATAGTGCCGTCTTTAGCACTACCAGCGCCTTGGGCGAGATTTCTACGGCGCCCCCCGTCTCTCATTGAAACTTGTACGAAAGCAAGGGATTAAATTTACAATTACCTAATTGAATACAATATGAACATTACAAGAATTATACCTAGTTGTTCATAAGGCAAAATGCAATTTATAAAACTCTACATTTAAACTGAAAAACAAAGATAATATAATAATAAATATAATAAAAAGAATAGAAAACAACAGTCAACATCATCATCTTCATGCCTTTGCCCCATATTACATGGGATTAGCGCAACACTTTTTTTGTTATTGTTGTTGTGTTGTTATAAAAAGCGACGATGTAGTCGACGATGGAGCGCGCTTGTCTAGAAGTAACTTATTCACTCTTAATTTGAAGATCCTCAGGTTGTGGTTATCAGGAAACACAGACACCGGCAGGGCCTTAGCTGTACGCACAATGAATGTGTTCCCAAAACGTTTTATGCATCTATGTGAGATTCCTGCCATGTAACGGTGGCCCGATGATAGAACGGGCTTGAAGGAATTAGGCTATGCAATTTCGACGCACACTTCCCGAAATGCAACCGGTAGAAAACCGACAGGCTAGCAACTCTGCGTCGATGCTCAAGACTTTGAAGCCTCGACTCGACGAGTGCATAATTGCCACTGATCCTCTTGGCTCGCCTCTAAATTGTCCTAAGTGCATCAAGCTGGTATCTGGCAGATCCGTCCTAAAGATGAGAGCAGTACTCTAACGTTATCATGACTATATACATATAGTCTATATATACTATATACTACGTTATAGGACTTGCGCTTGATAAAATTTGAGCAGCTGTTTCGGCGTGAAGTACTGTCTGACGAGAATTCCCAACTTTTTTGCAGCCACTTGAGCCTTTGCCTCAATGTATGGCCCAACGTTAAGGGTTGATGTCAACCTAACACTAAGAAGTTCAAGATGGTTAGTTATTGGCACGGTCACATCCTGAAAAGTTGGAGCAGGGCTGAATTGATTCCTTTTCGCGGAAAATCGACGCCTAGGTTTTTAGCAGCATTGAATCTGACCAAACTGGCATCACTGTACCCATGTAAACTGTTTTTCTTTTTTTTTTTCAAACGAAGTTTGAATGTGTGCCAGTACAGTAGTACTGGTAATTTAAACAGTAATATTCCAATAACTGAAAGTGGCAGATTTAGTGAAGAATTTATTCTATGATTAAAGTTGGATTCAGTCTATCAAAGCCTATAAGAATCACATGACTATGTCCTTACTCCCAAATCTTTTTTTATGTTGATTAGTATTAGTATAATTTATTTTATTATTTATATTTACTAGCTTTTGCCCGCGCGGCTTCGCTCCCGCTCTTCTCTGCTCCACCCTACTGTACCCTACTCTCCCCTACTCTACCTTACTCTACCCTACACTACCTTAATTTTCATAAGAACCTTCTCCTCACAATAACAAACACAACAAAAAAGGAATTAGCGAAATCGGTCCAGCCGTTCACGCGTGATGGCCTTACCAAGGAAATAGGGATTCATTTTTATATATATAGATGTACACATAGAGATACAGGTCGCGCGATGAGTCAAGATCGCTCGGCAAAAGTGGAAGGGGCATGCGCAGTATTCAATTCTACGGTCTATTTGGCGACGTACGGGCGGGTGTGCGCCGTCGGCGACACGTCATTGGTAGATAGTGGCTCTTCAATTCCCGCGTTGCGTTCTCGCCTCTCATTGGATACTGTTGTACTTGGGTACTGTTGCGTACAGCTTGTGTTATCGTAATAGTAATACGTAGTCGTAAAAAAAAAATGGTTAAAAAAAAAGTTTTAAAACGGCTAGCCAGAAAAATGGTTTACGACGTGAATTATTACGTTAAAGAAAGAAACTAACGAAATAAGTTTTTTTAATTTTATGTTTTATTTTATAATTTTTAATTTTTTGAATTTACCTACTTACAAGATAAATTGCAATCAAAAACTAGTGTTATTATAAGTTAAGGTTCAAACATACGAAATTAAAAATAAAATCCTAACATACTAAGAATTTCTGTGCGCAATTGTACACATGCGCCGATTGCCCCCACTACTTTCACCGAGCGACCTTGATTCACCGCGCGACCTGTACTATCCTATAGTACATTGTAAATATGAACTACATAATACATAGAAATTTCTTCCAGCTGATCTGTAAAAGGAGAAAAAAGAAATATTAGACAAAAGTGTGAGGAAAACAACATACTTCACTACAAAAAACATTAAAATAATTTAAATTTCGAAAACTTTTGTTTGATTTTGTAAAGTTTGTTATTTCACACTTTTTAGTTGTGTAGTTGATTTTTAAGGGACTTTTACTGATTTGGTACTATAGGGAGTAACTTAGAAGTAATCTAAATATTTTAGAAAAGGGTTTAGAGATCACCGCACAAATAAATAATCTTGAAATTGTGACTAAATGCATTGTGCTATTTTACGAGTCTGACGCTTATTAAGTTATGGGCACTAGTTAGTCTTCTAAACTAACATGAAAAAAGCTGAAGATTTTGTTTCATTGAATCTGTTAATCTCAGGAACTACTGGTTTGAATATTTTTTATATTTTAGTGTTGGATAGCCAAGATCGAGCAAGGTTAAATACCGTCACGCTATTAGCAATAGGAGCGGAGCAGTAAATAAAGACACGGATGAAATCGCGGGGAACAGCTAATATGACTGTAGTCTATACGTAATTGCAAGGTAAAGGTCAGAGAAAGAGTAACAGTTGTAGTTGGATTTATGAGGATGGAAATTAAGAGGGGATCTTGGGGTGTGATCTGTACTCGGCAGCGGCGACCTCTCACATCCGGGCGGGCACGCTTCTGAAAAGGAATGGAAAGCAGCTACCTCCTGTGAATCGGTAATGCATAATGTGAAGGAGATGGCCGCAATCGTGAGGGAGCGAATATCCTCACGCTCCAGCCGCTTCAACTGTTTTCGAGCATCGTGAACCGCAAGGGTAATTTTCGGCCGCCCCGTAGGGGCAGGCTTGCTGATGGCGAACAATGGCTAGCTTCCCGTCCGACCGTTCCGTATGTACCAAACAACAGTCGACAGCACGTTTGTGACCCACGCGCGCGTCAGAGATGTCGCCAAAACCTAAGAGACCCAGTAAGGTCGATGCCTGCTAGGGCTCCGGAAAAGTTAGATAAAATTTACAGTGGCCTTGGCATGGCAAATGAAGGATTATAGGATGGGTTTTAGTCAGTAAAAGTCTGACACGCCCTGTCGTTCCACCTTACAGCAGGAGAAGCCATTTGATGATCACCTGAAGGTGTGAACTGCATGGTGCGCCTCTACGTCGCACGTAGGAAGTATAAGACGTTTGTGTAGGATGTTGAAAAGAAGACTGAATCCGAGTGTTCCTGTAAAGATAGATTGGAAGCCATTTGAGCCCTTGTATCATATTCATCATAATTTGCATATCTAATAAAAAGCATTCCCAAGCTTTCTTATTCAGTGAAGCAGTAATGCTGAGTTTGATTTTAATGAAACCACAACACATTAAACACTGATTTGAAACAAGTTCTGAACAATCCAGTAATAACTACATTTACTGCAACATTGTCAATCAATATCGGTTTTACATAAGCCATGTATGTAACCAACAATTTTGTGATGTGAAATGAAAATATAAAGCTGCTAATACACACGCCTGTAACTTGCACCAAAGCATGCAAGTTACACACGCCTGTAACTTGCACCAAAACGTGCAAGTTGCTTGCTTGCTCTTGTGCTGTAACATCTGACCAGTAGTGGACTAATGGTTAGGAATGTCATAAAAACAATGGCATGCAAACTAATTGCATTCTTTTATGCAAGTTAGGTTTATGTATTACATGCTTTTGTTGAACACACATTCCTATTTATCTCGTACAAGTCTAAGGGAGCTTGTAAGCCATGTAAATTGAATGTCTGTATTTGAAATCTGTGTGTAGTGTGCTCTCTCTTAACTGTTATTTGTTGTCGAGCCTATACTGCCCTTGCTTAAATGTTTCTGCTCATCAAGCATTACATTAGATATTTCCCTACTTATAAAATAATTGTCTGTTGCTATGTGTAAGTGCATGTCTTTAGTAGTTCTAAAGCGTCATAATAAAACTAGTTAATGTTTTTTATTTGTAATCATTAGGAGTATATTACTTTTACTAAAGATTTAACACTCAGGCTCAATCACATTGGTTACCCATATTTGGAAGCCTATAGATTTTGACAAGTAACAACCATGTTTAGAAGAAACAATCATCTGCCATATAATTGCTACTTCCAAATAATTTGTGTTGTAAAAGTCAATTCAAAGAATATTGAGGTAGTTTCAAGATTTAGCTTATTGCTGATGCATGCCATGCTGACATGAATAACAATACTTCTTAATTACTTAACAATATTATGATTCTAAAATGTTTGTGTTATATAATCTGTGCTGATATGACTCCAAGCAGCTTTTCCAGTACTATTGTTAATTGTATTATGATTGCGCAATTTATAATACACTCTTCATTGCTCCTGTTTATGAATTTTTAGAAACTGTTTTATCGGTTTTAGATTGCACCTGCTGCAAAAAAACTATGGGACAAAGGCCCCGGTGCTGGCGGCGACAGCAAGGGCCCTCCGCACCTGCCGCCGTTACAGTTGAACCCCGAGCAGATGTGGCGTGATCCGACCTGGTCTGCGCAAGGTTCGTTACTCTTGTGCTAATGTTATGTCATCGGAAGCTATGAGGAAAATTACTACATATCCTTGTTTTTATATGTTCAACTACTTTAACCCAAAAGATCCAAGGAAGAGAAAAACTGAACTGTGAATAAAATTAAAATATATAATAAACTTTACTTGCCTCAGTTTCACTATGAAATGTACATAAAAAAAAACCCGTTTAGTTAAACAAAAAAATGGTATTATTTTAGCTGTGGAACACAATGTGGGCGTTCCAATGATGGGTACGCGACGAGGTGTCGCGTTCCCCGGCGGTGATGCCGGCAGCATTCTGTCACCCCGTGACACGGCTGGACTCGGCGTCAAAATGGTCGAATATGTGCTTGGAGGATCTCCTACAGGTATGATGATCTGCGACAAACCCCGCTTGAAAACATGTTACGCTAGAAGGAGCCATTCCGTTGATAGGGATTATAATATTATAGATAAAAGATTAAAAAAAAAAATAGAATTTTAATTCAATCATTAATTATCTCTCTTTAAGACATAAACTCATGAAAGTCGAATCTTTTTATCCTTTAAAATCTATGTTCGACATAGTTACTTTAGATGCTTTAGATGTTACTCACTATGAAGATAATAATGTCCTTTGTACACCACTTTGTTGCAGTTTCATCAAGAATTAATTATTCACATCTCGTAGAAGCAGGTGGCGTAGCTACTGGCGGAGGTGAAAAGGTACCCGGAGTGGTCGCTGGATTACGAGGAATGGTCCTTGAGGAGCGTCCTGAGGACAAGTCAGCCTCTCCTTTCGAAAAAGACTTGCACGAAATGCATGAACATGGATCTCTACCTAATGGACTACATAATGGACAAGAAGATGACAAAGCATTCAAGTAAGTATTTGATCGAGAATGGACGATATTATTTCGTTTATTTTGCTTAAATATCTGACTAATTTCCCTGTAATGAGCAGTCATTTTTACTTTTCTGATTTAATTTAAAAATTGACCTTAAATCCTGCATAAAGCAGTTGTCAAGTCCTATCATTACTACCAATGACTTAAAACCAAAGTTATTTAAATTAATAGTCAATATTAGAGACACGTAAAGGAAGTTATGAGCTGTAATATAAAAACGTATTTGGTGTAGGAGTGTTCTTGTTTGTAAGGCAGGAAAACTAATTAAAAATTACGAGTATTATAATACCAGCTGGTTTAAAACAAAAAGAATAACAATTTTCTACTACTGGTGGTCGTATTCATACGTAAGAAACATTAAAAATTTTCGTCATTCATCAATTAGTATGCAAAACAGGCCATTAGGTATCGATTAAAGTTGAGATCTATAAGCCAGTCAGTAACACCGCCAGACGAAAACTAAATATTGTTTTGTCTGTAATAAAATTAAGATGATAATGTTTGTACATACATAATTCGCAAACAATAACCGATAAAGCAATCGGAACCCGAATGTCAAATCTAATCTTTATCAAAACACAAAATTACTACGAGTTGTCGATACGTAAGATCGTCGCGAAGGCCATCGAGTGGCGAGTGCGAAACCGTTCGGCTCGTGAAGGAGCGCGGAGGTAGCTCGGTAGCGACAGAGCGGGCAATAACCGCGCGCGTGGATCATGGCCTCTGTCAATGCCACTCGCCGCACGCCGCACAACCTGCGCGCCCGCACGCTCGGGACACTCCTAATGTTTTATCGAGCGTCGAGCGCCCGCGACCTATGATTCACACGGTAAACAGATTTCCTCTGATAAAGCTGCAGCGTTTGAGTAGCGATTGCTATGATATCTTAAAGGTTTATCTGATACTAAAATTCAGAGGCTATTTTTTTATACTCAAGAAACGGTAGCTGCAAGGTTTTCTTCAACTTAAATTCTCATGCATATCTGTTAAATGAAAATGGAACAAGATTGAACAACCATTTTTTTATCATAGCTTCGCCAAAGGCGAACCAGTCTGAGGTATACGAAGAGGTATCGGTAAAAAAAAAAACAAAAAAAAATCTTGTACTACGTGCTTGTTTGAAGACATTATCAGCATTTCTACAATACTCCCACTTCCGTAATTTAGCACATAAATAATAATACTGTTCAGTATATTGCTGACTTAATTTTGGTTTTAACTCTGGAGTGCTGAAATTTTGTAGGGTACCCTTTTTTTGTATCACTGATATTTTATATTGTAAGGATGACGCTGAGTGAAGTAGTAGTGTGCGGAGTGATCCTTACAATATATGGGGTGTACGTGGCTGTGTGTATTATAGCGCGGTGGTCTGGTTCCCCTGCAGCCGCACGCCGGGCTCGCGCCAGCCGTCGCCGGCCGACGAGGAGGGCCCGCGCAACGGCGACGCGCCCGCCTTCCCGCTGCTGCCGCCGCACGCCATGCCGCAGCCGCAGCCGCAGCAGCTGCACCATCTGCCGCATCTCTCGCATCCACAGGTCTAACATTTATACCAACTAGTTTTATATTGCACTCTCAAACTCAAGAAAAGGTTGGCTCAACTAATTCGCAATTTAATTACTAATCTACAATGGGTATTGAACCCTTATGTTCGTAAACGGAGAGGATGTATAAAGCATAGGAAACGAAAGCAAAATATACTGACATTGTAAACCAACATTTGTAAATCTGCCTTGAAGATAATCATATTTGGTGTGCTAAATTTGAGTATTTGATGTTAATCTATACTGCCCATTCAAAAAATGTTATACTTAGACTTGGTTCTAATGTAATTTGTTGTCTGTTCCAGCATCATCCAGGCATGTTAGGTGTAGCGCCACTGCAGGGCCTGCCGCACCCACAGCACCCACAAATCCACCCTGGTTAGTACAAATTGAATAAGAGTAATATTTATATGAGGACTTTTATGAGCTGAGTATTATACTGTAATGAATTGATTTCAGGTATGACACTGAACGACTCTATGAATCAACATCTCGAACTCGTTTTACAAATGGAGCAACATCCACAATTTGACAACAACAGTTTTGCAAGCACACAGCAGGTTAGTTTTACTACCCTCTTTGTATGTTAAATACATACCAAGTAAAATAAATTAACCTTTTCGTAGTCTTAAGTCGTTTATACCTTCTTTACTTTTCAAATGATGACCTTTATCAAGTCAGGACACAAAACATTGGATTTATGACGACTATACAGAAAACTATACGTAATCACTGCAAAACAGAGGCTAAATAAGTAGTAGTTTGCATAAAACTGAATCCTTTTTGCCTACGTCGGATATATCCGACAAACATTTTCGCATTTGTTCCGCTACGGTCGGCACATCAATGACTAGGGAATCCAATCCCGCAAACGCAGGATCCCGCACCTTTTCTGCGGGATTACACATGCGCGATCCCGCACGTTCTCGGGATTGAAATTTTTTATAAGAAAATTGGATTCCGACGACCTGCCGCCGTTTTGTTTATTTATTAGACCCAGCTCATCCTCAGTGATGAAACAACTTTACATGGAACTCATGTGACATTTTTTATGTAAATTGTTTGGAAAATATTATTTTGTTTTCGATTTTACCTTGCAGTTTTTTTTTTTTTTTTTTTTCGATGGGAAAAATCATCCAATTACAACCCCCTCTCTTGGGCGGAGCGGGAGATAGTGTCAGACTCTTACTGACTAAAAAACCCATCCCGTTCCTTCAAGGTTAAATAATTTTTTAAAGTTGTGTGAGTCCTGTATTGCAACTGGAACGAAACGTAATCAATGTCTGTTGAGGTACTCGTAAGATTCTCCACAACACGTAAATTTAATTTTCTAAAAGTTTAAGATCCGATAAACATTTTATTGTTCCATAAAAACAGCTGATTTTATGTGTATGAAAATTATTCATACAAAATCAGCTGTTTTTATGTACATTATATACATTACAAAATATTTTTTTTTTATATACGGAAAATTTTTCGAAACTCGATTCGGGAATCGAACTATTTACATAGGTAGGTCTCTCGGTGTGAAAGTTCGACTTGCACTTCATGTTTATTCCAGTTTTCATGTTTATTTCTTATTAAAACAAAAAAGAAATTAAAAATCCCAATCCCGCAAATCCCTCGGGATCCGCGGGATTGGTGACGTCAATCCTGCAGGCATGCGGGATCGCGATTATGATTCGGGATTGGATTCCCTATCCATGACCAAAAACTCCGTCTCGTCAGCTCTTCTGTCACTGATGGAGATTGAAGAGTTAAACGGGTTTGAGTACCCAGTTGCAAACACACGGCACTGGCTAATAAGACATGAAAATACTCATCGGACCAATCCAACGCAAGCGGTTAAAGGGTTATTATCTCAACATATAGGATAACTAGCAGATCTACACTAATATTATAAAGAGGGAAAATTTGCATTTTTGTAATGAATAAACTCAAAAACTACTGTGCCAATTTCAAAAATTCTTTCGCCATTGGAAAGCTACATTCACCCTGAGTAACAAACTATACAAGGTGTTGTTCAGTTTCGTCTACTAAGCAAGCCCTTAAAGTTTGTGGAGGGCTGTCCCTTACACCTTTTATTTATTGCCCGTGCGAAGCCGGGACTTAGTAGTCATATAAAGGTGGTCTTGGGGACAAAACGGAAAATGTAATGAAGCCGAGTGCTTTTTTCATCGGTGGGAAATCATTCAATGACTTCTGCCGCTCTTGGGCGTAGCTGGAGGGCGTTTCGGACTTTTACGGACAAAAAAAAACCCCTCCTGTTCCTTTTTTTTTTGCCTTCGTTCCAAGGCCCCCAGGGTTCTCTTTCACACAACCCATGGCCCCAGTAGGCTAGCCTTCTGCGGCCCTACGGTTTTGCTGACATGTCCTCGAGGCGTGCGTGGAACACTATGCGACGTCGATGCCTCGAGCTTGATACGGACGGTTACCGGACAGTAGGACGGAAAGCTATCCACTGCTCGCCGTCCGCAACCCCTCGCTTAAGGTCTCTGCACACAGCGGGCGCGGCGCGGCGGGACGGGACGGCGACGCGACACTGAGCAGTTGTAATGTACTAGATATTACGGACGACGCCACACAGAGCCGTCCCGCTCGACGCGACGGTAACCGTCGCGCCACGCCGCCGCCGCGCCGAGCGGGAATACAAGTCAGAAGCGGCGGGGACGGGCGATTTATTTCATGCACCCATTTCCGTTTACGTTGTTTTTTCTTAGCTAGCGCAAATAAGAGCAAGAGCGTTTCCACGTCTGAATTGCTCAACATCTTTTTGATAAATGAATAGCGTCGCGATACGGTCGGCGTGATCGCGCCCGCAGTGTGACCGATGCCGCCGCGCCAGCGCAGCGTCGCCGTCCCGCCACGCCGCGCCCCGCCACGCCACGCCGGCTGTGTGCCTTTACGGTGACTGAAAATAGGGTTCAGGATCCGGCGGCTGGGGGGTGAGAATGGCCGTTCCCTCACGTGTGCGGCCGCCTCCTTCGCTAGCATTAATGTTTAGCAGAAGGAAGCGACCGGCTGCCGTTTCTCCTCGCACCATGGCCGCTTACGGAAGCCAAACTGGCAATCCGCTAGATCCAGCCCCACCTGCACCAGATGCGCGACGTGGTGGTCTGTAACAACTCTTTCAAAGAGCTTGCCCACCTCGTTGAGCCCGCGCAATGGGCCGGTTTGCGGACAGAGAGTCCGCAGGGCGCCCCGGGTTAGCGATTAGGACCTGTTTCCAGATCTTCCAACGAAATGGGAGCTAACCCCTCTCCAAACATTCGCTAAAGAGCCCTCTTAGTCGAGGCCCGAAAGCCACCGTGGTCAGGACCTAGGCTGTCCCAGGCAAATCGTCGGATCCTGGGGCGGTGTTTTGGCGTTTAGCCTTCGCGTCGCAACGATCATCTCTACCTTGGTTACTACCAGAGTATCGTCGTCGTCGTTTCCGTCGTAGACCACTCGGGCACGGCGAGTGGTGGAGCCATGGGTGGGGGAAAATGCTCCCCTTTCGAAGGGAATAGAGCGTTCACCACACCTTCCACAAGCCGGGGCCGGAGACTGTGTCAGCGGGGGAGCCTAGGCACGCAGCTTGTCCCGCACCATTTCTTAGGGTCGTCGCCACGGGTCTCTGTTCAGTCCCCAGCCACACATCGCGGGCCTCTAGTTTGGCCCAACGTATCTCCGCTTTGAGGGTGCGCTTCGCTGCTCTGTATTAAAAGTAAAATGAAAACCTGCTATTTACATTTTATTAAAAATGTAAGCGACCACGTTTTGGAGACATACGGCTCCAAAACGTGGTCGCTCACATTTTTATTACCAGCGCGTTGTAAGCGACCACATTTCGGAGCCATATGACATCACTAGCAACACGCACTGGTCATAGACTTTCGTTTTGAGATACTGTGGTATGTTGGACGAGAAGATACCGCGCAGGTTCTCGAATGCTGCCCAGCCGAGTCAGATTCGACGATTGACTTCTTTCTCGAAAGTTAGACCTACCCAACCTACCCAACTGGATCGTCTGTCCCAGGTAAACGTAATCGTCTACAACTTAGAGTGTTGAGTCTCCGATCTTGGTCGGAGTGGGTGCTACATGATTATTTGCCATCACTTTAGTTTTGTCCATGTTCATTTTAAAACCCACTCTTTCGGAAGCTCTACTAAGTTCAGTGAACTCCGTCGTATACTATACATATTGTCGGCAAACCGAAGGTGAGTGATGTACTCGCCATTGACATTAATGCCTAATCCACTACCGTCCAGAACGTTGAAGACATCCTCTATTGCAGCCGTAAACAGTTTCGGAGAAATAACTTCCCCCTGCTTCACACCGCGCTGCAGAAGGATAGGTATAGAGGTCTGGTCTTGAAGTCGGACTGACATTGTGGCGTTCTCATACAAACACTTCAGCACTTTGATGTACCGATGTCAGTAAATCTGGCTTCGTTGGAGAAATTGCAGTACAGCCCAAGTCTCGATCGAATCAAAAGCCTTCTCGTAGTCCATCAACGCTAAGTAGGCAGGCTTATACTCCTCGGTCTTCTGTAAAACCTGCCGAAGCGTATGTATGTGGTCTACGGTGCTGAAGCCTTTTCTGCTGTTTTCCATAGTCACTGTTTCGGAGCCATGTGGCTCTCCTCTGCTCCATGCCTGTGGCGTCTTTCCCATAAATATGACGGAATCAAATAACTTCTGAAGGGCATCTAGGGCCGGTTTTCCACCCGCCCTCAGGAGTTCGGCTGTAATTCCGTCTTCACCTGACACCTAGTTGTTTTTAAGCTGTTTCAGAGCCATCCTAATCTCGTACAGGCTTTTTTTTTATGGTGGGAAAAAATCATCCAATGACAACCCCCGCTCTTGGGCGGAGCGGGAGATAGTGTCAGACTCTTACTGAATCTCGTACAGGCTGACGTCCGGGATATCTTCGGTATAGTGTCGGGTTAATCTAGCTCTTGGGTCGTTTGCTAGATTCGTCGTGGGTTATGTGATAGACGTGTACAGCTGTCCATAGAATGCCTCGATCTCTCCCAGAAGCTCCGATTTGGCGGATATGACTCTACCATCGGCAGTTTTCAGTTTTGTGAGCTGGCTCTGCCCTTTATACAGTAGCCCGATTCACGTAATAAAAACCGTAACGATATCGTAGCGATTTAGTCGTTTAGACCATTTCCGTATTCACATCCATCAACCGAGTTTGAACGACACCGATTTTAAAGTCGTTTGAAATTCGTCGAATTAAAAAAAAAATCTGTATTACATTAACCTGGTAGAATACTTATTAATGTAACTGGAAATAAGTCGATAGATCGTAAATACCGCTTTTGGATAAGACTTCGATCGAACGACTGTAAAACTTCAACGATATTTGGCTTGTTTGATTTTACGTGAATCAGGCTACTGATCTCTTGCAAAAACTTTGGAGTCCTTATTCTGCCCGATCGCGTTTAATCCGTTCGGTATTAAAGAGGCGGAGATGGCGTTGATGCATCTATTGAGCTGCCGGTAGATGCACGCGTCGTGTGAAGACTGCAGAATCATTTCACGCCTCTCTTTCTTGAGTTTGATGAGACAGCCTTTTCTTTTTTGTACGTCGAGTCTTAAAAAACTTAGACCCGACGATATGGACGGTTTTCCACAAACCCGTCGTTGTATTCGTCCAAGGCACTCGAAACGATTGAATTAATGATGAACGATATAGATCTATCCATTTACAAATTATAAATTAGCGATTATAAGCCATGCCTATAATCGCTAATTTTGTTTGGAAATGGTTTATTTTCTTTACAAGGTATATCGCAAGCGTTCTGCATCAATAATGTTGGTGCATTCCGCGAAAGATCGCTTCTCTGGTAGCCTGAAAAAGCATTTTCATTATCACTGATCATCGGTGATAATGAAACTAAATCTCTAGAGCGCAAAAGCGAGCGAAGCAAACTTGAAAATTTTAGGATTTTGAATCTCAAGCAAGATCATGTATTCTCTATTTTCCCCTCGTGGGTGCTGAACCCACGAAATTAGTGCCTCCCTGACTCCATACGTTCACAATTCAAACACAAATCAGTTTTTTATTTTTTATTATGTGCTTGCGTTTTACCAGATCTTATCTGATGGTAAGCAATGAAATTGCCGACTCTTAACCACGCTTGCCTAGAAGTAACCTATTCACTCTTAAACCCATAGTTTGTTTCTTGATAGCAGTAAGCTATCAAAAAACAGACTCTAACAGGGGATTCCAATCCTTAGCTGTACGCACAGTGTTTTCCGAAAACTCTTTGTACGTATGAGTGGGATGTTCACCATGTACCGGTGGCGCAACGCCTCCCGTTCGTCTAGTTGTCTGATGATGGAACAGACTTAACGGAATTAAATTGTGCAATTATAATGCATTCTTCCCGAAATATAAACGATAGAAAACCGACAGGCTAGCAACTCGACGTCGATGCTCAGAGTTTTGACTCGACAAATGCTTAATTGCCAATATCTTCTTGACTCGCTTATCAATCCTCTCTACTGCATCAAGCTGGTGTTTGGCAGATCCATACCAAAGATGAGAGCAGTACTCCATGCACGATCAAAATCAGAAAATGGAAATGTTTCACAACATGTCGCGCCATTTGCCCCAAGTTTCATTGCGCCGAGAAAAAAAACCGTGCACAGAGCTTTGCGGGAGACTGTACTAGATGGCGGTACTGGTGGCGTCGTGTAGAAAATTATCCAAACTAAGTTTTTGTTTGGGTGTCGCACAGTTGTGCTAAATGCAATGCCAATGTCAAGTTTACAAAGGGTTTAGTTTTTACTGTCACTGCGTAATTTAAGTCTCATTAAAATGCAGATGTAACAAATTCTAATGCTTTTTTGCAATATTTGGCAGCGAATTTACCGAGTCAACCATCTCAGCGAGCTTTGCTGAGGTAGTCGATACTACAATAACTTTCTCAGCTCTTTTTTTTCCGAAATCGCACCAGTTTCAATGATTTCGCATACCGTCCAGCTTTGCAGACACTTGAAATACAAAATTGAACTGACTCTGGAAATGAATGGATGAGAGGGAGATCCGGCCAAAGAAATATGACTTGTGTGAGAAGTGAAATGAAAGAAAGAGAGAGAGACGAGTAACGACACAAAATGAACGAAAAAAACGTGTTACGCCGGCCCCAAATAAAACGGGTCAAGGGTAGGAAGACGATGCAATGATAAGTGACAATGCAAAATGGGAAATAGACGAAAAGAATCACCGAATTCTTCCATATTAAAACCAGACGATATTGCTGCAGAGTGTGCTCTGAAAAAAGAAATATCGCTGACTCACGTTGCACTTGGTCTGGTGCATTATCTATTTAATTTTGGAATCCAATGAAGATTCACGTATCTATTATGTACTCGACGTGGCTTCTGCCAGCGGCTTGTCTCGCGTAAATGTATGTTTTTCCTTAAAATCTGACTCTTGTTTCGTCCCCTTAGGAAAATCGTTTCTTAGTGTTCGCCTACGTCATAAAAAGAAGCCTTGTGCAAAATTTTACGTTCCTATTCCTAGTCCCTGTTCGTTGATATGTCAGTCAGTCAGTTTTTCCTTTTATATATAGGAATAGATTAGGTTGTTGTGTTTACGTCTGTGTAACGAACGTTCGTGCGCTTCGCAGTACGGCGGCGGGCCGGGCGGCGTAGGCGGGGTAGGCGGCGGCGCGAGCGGCGGCGTGGGAGGCGTGGGCGGCGTGGGTGGCGTGGCGGGCCAAGGAGCGAGCCTCGTCAACGGCGCGTCCGTCGTGCAGCAAGCCCCCGACTCCTCGCAGCATCACCAGCCCTTCGATGTACAGGTCAGTCACTTTGCTTATTGACATTCAAACATACGACCATGACATAGATTCCATGTTTTCGGTTACATCGATTTACGTAATACGAAGTTTTCTGATTATAATGATTTACGGGTATTGACAAAAACACATCGAGGTTTCAAATAGCGATTGGTTCCGAGAAGCATTTAAACATTTTATTTCCCTTCAACCCACCTCATTCTAGTTTAAAAAAATAAAAAACTTTTTACAAAAAAAAAAACAACTGACCTTACTCAAAAAATGTAGAGGTGTAAAAGTAACGAAAAACAGCGCACCCGTATGTATTCGTTACTATAATAATTAGTACTCGTTACTATCGTATCGTTACGTTACTCGTTACTTTTCCTCATGGGGATACCCATAATACGAAAAATGCGAGTAACGAAATACATTCATTTGTAACATTTCGTGATTTCGTTACTCAGTACCGAATACATACGGTTTACAGATATTACTATACATGAATACACTCATCAATGGTACTCGAGTTAACTGAAAGTACGAAACATACGAGTAACGAAATGCATAACGTGAGTAACGTTTCTTTACTCGGTACTAGATGGCGCACCCGTTACTCAGGACCGAAACGAACATACGGTTTGCTACAGCTTTAATAAAATTCACTATAACGATCAAAATAACTTTAATTTCGAAAGTCGGTGTTTCTCGGTATTGTTTATTTCTTATTTAACAGTCACCCACTTCCGAAATTAAAGTTATATTGATCGTTTTAGTACTTTTTTCTAGTGAAGGCGATTATTTTTATTTGTAAAAAGTTTTTTATTTCACACTTTTTAATTGGGATACACTTGTAGCCAGAGTACCTTTTCCTCATGACAATTCCAGTTAACCCAAACTCTGCTAAGATACATTGTTTTATTATGAAGTTCCCGTGTCCACCTTCCGGCTCCATCATCAGAACAGTTCGATAGTACCTTATAGCCAAAGTGCATCTCATGACAATTCTAATAAGCCTAAACACGGCTAGGATACATTGATTAATTACGGAGTTCCGGTGCCTATCTTTCGGCTGCATCATCGTCATCATCAGATCAGTTTGATAGTACCTAATATTTTATTATAGATTTTATAGACTTCGTTTCAATGTCACGTAGTAAGGTTCTTTACCGTAGTGCACCGATTCTTCTAATTCTTTTAAACGAATTATCGTTAAAAATTGTTCGAATAATCGAATTAATAACGTGGCGTTTTCAATCCAAGCGTCTTTGGGTGTTTAATAACACTACAGCTTTCAACTGACTGACTGACTCAACAGAAACGCATTATTAAAAATATACCTAAGTTATTGTTATTTTAAAGAAATCTTTATAAGTGAAATAGGTCATGATCAAGTCAGATTTAGTTTCATAGTAGTTTCATAATACTTAATAAAATGAATGTCACCTCAGTTTAAACTACGAAACTCAAGATCTGTCATTTATAATGTCGGTTAGGTTAGAATAGAACTGAAAAGCCCGAAAATTATTGTTCTCTTATACAATGTTGACATTTACGCGTTGCTATTAAAGAAATGAAGATAAAATATTATCCTGAGATCAAAATCTAAGATATATATAATAATAATAACGGGCTTTTACAGTAACATATAAATCTGTTAAACTGTAATCGATTAGTAAATCAGTATCTCTTAAGAATCGGAAATTATAGTAATCGATTTCTTTAAGGAAGCAGGTTCTATTCTTCAATCTGTTAGAGCTGTCAAACGGTACTTTTTAGATTTGATGTGTTGTAGTGCAAGTTTTTTATCGCTCTTGACTGTGTTAACGTAAACGTTCGCATACGTCAAACAGTATTGATAAAAAAAAGTTTTCGTCGTTGTTACCAGATGGTGCTAATACGGCTTTAGTACAAATTGACGTTTACGCGATCGAGTTAGGCAGAAGCTCGCACTAAGGCCATAGTTCTTAGTTTTTAAAGTGTGTTTCCCGGTTAGGTAACTCTTCTATCTGAAGTGGCTATTTCGCTATAATACTCATCAGAACGATTAAAAACTAACGTATAATACCTAAATAATAAACCAGTTGATGTATTTTAATCGAATCTGTTTCATCCTTTATTATGTCGGTGTTGTTGTGCCAAGATTAGTAGTACTTAATATATAAATACTATACATATAGTAAGAAAATGTGTGTGTAATAGTAATATCAACAAAACTGCTTTTGTCATATCTTTATATATATAATTCTTCTGCGCTTAAAACTCAGCTTTCGGGCAGGGCAACGTCTGTCGGGACTGCCAAGTCCATTAATAAAAAAATCGGGATTTTGATATTCAAATCGGGAAAGCTGCTAAAGTGGCTACAAAACAATCAACTGACTGTCGGAGAGTATGTTCAGCAAAACTAAATGAGGCTGTTCCCTCAAAACTAAAAAAATAGCATTTCTCAGAAAGGCTAATATTTCTTCTATGAAACTGACATGCATAAAAGTTTGTTAGATAAAAGCGGTGCAGAATGAAAGCAAAAATATAAAATAAACAGCATATTTATATGACAATGACATTGTACCCGTTTAAATAAAGATCTAAAGTCCCGAAGAAAAAAGGCCCGACTTCTGGCGTCCCGATCAAGGGTTAACCGCTAGTAAATGTTTAGGAATTGTTTTTTGTCCGCTTGTTCCTACTAATCTCCAGTTTGATGCTATGATATTTTTTCTAAAATGCTTTTTTTAGCTTAAGTTAGAATAAAATAATTTTAGATAAAGAATAACTGGCATGTCAATAACATTATATGCATTTAAAAGGGAAATACCAATTCTACGTCAGTAGAAGCTGATTTTATTATAGTTATAAAGTAAGAAAAAACATTAACATAAAACGAAAACTTCACAAAAAATGCACTTTACAGCCAAAAAACATTCAAGGCTGTATTCATTCGTGGGCATTTTAGAGCAGAAGACTGATGAATGTTATACAGGTCAGTGTATAACATTCATCAGACTACACTACTACTACGGTACGGTTTGTACTATGGTATAAAGTATAAACGTAATGGTTTTTTTTTTAAATTACCATCATTAAACTAAAAGTTAATTTTAAATTCAAATATACTCATTCATATTGGTGTCTTATTCAGGGTATTCAGGTAAAACGCAAGTATTCAGCCGCTTCCGGTTAAACTAGGAGCCGACTCCAAGCTAGTTGGGAAAAGGCTAGGAGATGATGGTGTTTTAATCTGGGTAGGAAATCACAGGCTTTTTCTATGGTCTGATAATATGTGCTGGTAAATCGCAGCACTCACAGGTTGTTGCTTGACACTACTTCGATTTGAATATTGTCTAAAGAATGTATATATTTACATAATAGAGGTGGAACAAGATAGTTAATGTATTGGATATTTTATGAGATTCGGCTTACCTACACAAGGTGAAGAGATCTTTAATATCTACTATTAATTGTATATTATTCAAATAAGTTGTAGTCCTCACTTCATACCATTAATGTGAGGTTAACTTATTCAATGGTGCACAGAGGCCATCTTATGCTGCGCAGTTAAAATACTGCTCATCATGAGTTAGTGACAGAGGCTCCAAACCAGTTAAAGCGGGATTTCTGGGACGAGTGGCTTAGTAGTCTCAGCAGCTTTCCTTGCCTTTGTTATTTTTGATCTTGGCCAACTTGTATTCCAGTATGGTTTTTCCACTGAAGTATCGCGTGCCTATCCCGTTTATTTTCGCGCTTGACCGCTAACTCACCTGATGAAAAGCGACGATGCGGTCAACGATGGAGCGCTCTTACCTAGAAGTAACGTATTCAGTCTTGATTGAAAGATTCCCGGGTTGTAGCTATCAGGAAACACTGATTCCGTCAAGGAATTCCACTCCTTAGCTTATTACAACAAAGGTACAGCACACTTTCTAACTATATACTACTGTTTTATAGTGTGTCTATATATGTTAAAAATGCAATCTATAGACAGAAGTCTCAAAACAAACGTTTATTATTATATCTATGCAATATTTTATCTGACGCCATGGTTTAGGTAAATATATTCTGACGCAACTCCGAGGCCCGTTCCTTACCCATGGACCGGTCTCGGCACGACATATGCATTAAACTAGACCTTGTCATATCCAAGAGCATGTCGAAACCGATACGTCCGTTGAGTTACCTACATTAAATTATGTTGCTAGTATTTTATACTCGTAAGTTGCATAGTTTTTCCTCATGATCTTCCGGGAGTTTTTTTTTTGTTTTGATAACATTATTAAATTTTTCTTTATAATAAATAATCTAAACTTACAAAACATTTCTGTGGTCTACTGACAGGATATACACAATTAAAAACCCCGGTGTGTATTATGCAGGTGAGAAATTACCCCCTAAATGGGTGAAATGAGGCATTATAGGGTTCTAGGATGCGCTGTTGGGTGAAAGCATACACAGAGATGATATTGTTAAATGATGGTGATATTCTTGTTTCAACTCGTGGTGCAGTCAATCATAGAATAGGTCTTTATTTAAAAAAAAAGTCGATTTAATTTTAAATTTAATATTTAACATTTGGAAGGCCTCTTATAAGGCGAACTGATGACCTTGTAAAGATTGCGGGAATCCGATGGATGCGAGACGCACAGGATCGTTCATTGTGGCGACAGTTGGGGGACCTATATCCAACAGTGGACGTCTATCGGCTGAAATGAAGATAATGATGATGATTTAACATTTTTGTAAATGTCCTTTAGTAGTCTTTACGGCGGCAGTAGTACCTACAATATCCTTTTTTTTAAAAGTACTAATGACTCACCCCGGCTTCACAAGGGTGTAAATTATACACACAAACCTTCCCCCGTTTGTTCCTTTTAATATTAGTGGAAACCGCATCATCAAAATTCGTTGCGTATTATCGGAGGAGGCAGCGGATAAACAGACGATCACAGAAAGGACTGTATAAATTAAATTAAAAGATTTTCCAGTTAGCAGCTAACTGGAAAATTATAGAAGCTAACTGTTCTGTTCGCTGGTTACCTGTTCGCGCCTGTGACTTGATGTAGCGGTTATTATGCCTCATCCAGTGTTAGGGTGTTACCGAACCAATAGATCGATGGTAACATGTATACGTCGACATTGATCGGTAGTTCAGTTCCTACTTTCTACCACATCAAAATTATGCGGTTGTTTCAAACAAGCGGTCGTAATCCTTTCTGTTACGTAGATGCTGCGGTCTTCCGGCCCTATTATAATTTAAGTATCTTCAAGGCTAGAGTGAATAGGCTCTCAATAAACTGGTGCGATTATTCACCATCAACGATTACATCACTGCTTACCATCAGGTGGGATCGCAGTCAATCACTGGTTTATATAATTTAAAATAAATAAATAAATATCATCAAATGGCTTATCCCGCTCTGGGCGGAGCGAGATTGAGATTCAAACTTATTTTTACCCGACTGCAAGAAGGGTTATGTTTTTCGCGCGTATCTTGTATGTATGTAATATTCTTTATTACCTCATATTTTCCAAACCGCTGAACAGATTTTTATAATTAACATATCGTTAGATTCGTCTTGATAACCCAAGTGTTCTTAGATAGGTGACGTAAAAAAAAACAACATATCGACTGTGACATGCTATATGTTGGAGTAAAAAAAAATTTTTTTATTTTTAATTCTGCAATATGGGTGTCAAATTAAAGGGCTTTTCATGAGGATTTCAAAATATGTCATGACCATATTAAAAAAAAGTACAACAGGAAATCTATGTTATTTATTTTGTACTAAGGCGAATGCCTAGGTCGGTTTTTGAACTTTATAGTGATTTTACGTCTAAAATATAGTAAATAAAAAGTGATATTGTAATAGTAACTAAAAAGTGTAAAATAAAAGATTAATTTAAAAAATAAAAAACCCGACTGCGTTTATTTGAAGTAATTTTTCACGCAGTCGGGTTTTTTATTTTTTAAATTAATTTTTTATTGACTTAACCTTTCGAATGTCTTAAGTTACACAGTCCGACATAAGGTAATTGTCTTTCTATTGTGTCTCTAATTACGACATTCAAAGAGTTAAGTCCACACCACAATGATCGTTTAGTTGCCCTTTGCGCGGCCCAAGGTAAACTCTTTTGAACAATCCCACTGCCCTGCCTGTCGTAGTCCTTTCTGGATCTATAAATCTACGAAATGTGTATTCTTTTATTATACATTTCGTAGAATTATAGATACTTTCCTATTTCACAATGCATTCCTATGAATGAGGTTTCTATTATAAAAAGAACAATTCGCAGAGCACTTGGCAATTTTACACATGCATATAAAAAGCAGTGTATCTCAGGTCATGTCGTGCCGTGAGAGTAGGCTGACAATTGTAAGCAACACGTCGACTTTTTATAGACGTGCCTTATTCATACAACCATGGGAAATGTTTGATGATATTTAGTAAAAAAAAAAAACTATAACCCAATACTCGATGCAAAACGACTTGAAGCCATTGCATAATTGTTAACAGTGTCATGTTTTGATAAAACAGCATCACAAGTCCTATTACTTAACGGAAGCAAGGTAACTCCTTGAGTGCCTATCTCCATAAACTAAACGAAAAAAAAAAACAAGTTATTTTGAATCTACTGCTTATGAACGTTGTCTCTTATGAACCTAAGCGATATTTGGTGTTTAATTTTCTAATAATGGAAAAAGTATTGTGACGAACAGATTGGCAGGCAAACAAGGCCGTGAAAGCAAATGTGTGTGTTGTTAAGATTTTTAAATCTAATATTTCTCAGTAGCAGCGCTGAGGCATTGTTTCCTGGTTGATGTCAATAGGCTCTTTCCCTGTTACATAGGACCTTCAAAGATAACTGGCGAAACGGGTGCATATTATATTCATTAGTATTGACAGGCTACGTCGAATGTTTTATACTGTAATTATATCAAAATAATTATGAGTTTGTCATTGGCCGTGTCGTCAATTGCGGAAAGTCCTCGCATATTATTTACTTGGCGATTTGTAGTCTAATGGGAATAAACCATAATTGGCACTGGTTGACTAGTTTCATCTCCTTCGTTAACTCGTGTAGAAACTCAAAGAATATCGTTATTTATTTTAGCATGTATCAAGTCCCACTGCAGGGCAAAGGCCTCCCATCTTTACACTTCTCCTAAGTACCTATACGCCGTATTCTCAGTACTTACTGGCCCGAGAAAATCTCCAATACAGATTTGTGGGGACGCTGCGGTGAAACTCGGATCGACCAACAGATCAAACGCCGCAAATGGAACCGCCTCACGCTCCGAAGGGATTTTGAATACCAAAGCAAACCCTGGCAAAAAAGGAACAGGAGTGGGTTTTTAGTCAGTAAAAGTAATTCAGATGATATTCCCACCTAAAAAAAAGCTCTAGACTGGAATCCTCAAGCAAAGCGTAAACGTGGTCACTCTAAGCAGACCTGGCGGCGAACGGTCATCGCAGAGGCGAAGAACATAGTTAAGACCTGGAGCGAAATGAAACGCGAAACTCAAGAACGTGCGGGATGACGGGGCACTGTGGACGCCCTTAGTCCCGGAACTTAAGTATAAGCAGTAGTACTCCTTCTAGGTAACTCCTTTAGTTCCAAAGACAAAAACATAGAAATGGCAGATCTTATAGTTATATATTTAATAAGAATTCTAGTATTTCTGGAGAATACTCAACAAAAGTCAGTTTTGAGTTTAACCAAATTTAGAAAATGACCATCGCAAATACGTGAAATCGCGCGCTTGGCAAGTCAACGAATGCCAACAGAATAAACGGTATTAGGGGTTATTGCCTCGTCAAGCACTCTTATTGTAAGTCGAAGTATTGGCTTTTTTGCAGTATCAACAGGTTTTTTCTGATTGTTTACATTTGCAACATTTATACATCTATTTCTGTTTTTACACACTGAGCTAATTGAGTTTTGACAACTTCCTACAATTGGTTAGATGTTAACGGTGGCATGTGAGCAATATACAATTGCGTATTTAATCCCACAACACTATTGACGTCGTTAGAAATAATTGTCCACACAATTATTATTCATGGTGGACTGCAGTTGTTGTATTACCATAACAGGTGTGTAAGGCAGCGTGTTATTACGCTACGTTTGGTGCATTGCATTGTCGCATACGCGCCTGGCAATGTAGCCGTGTGCCGTGTAGATAGGTGGCGCGGTTACCGTTAGTCCGTGGAGCGTCGCGACGCGTGCCCCGCTAACGAGCGCCTATCTCCGGCCCTGTTCCCACGCCGCTAGACGACGAGGAAGTAATAAACCTACACCTTAACTGCACACACCATTACCGATTGTAACGGCTCACATGTGTGATAGAATCTTCACGATCACACTGTGCCATCGACCGACAATGCGATGTATCAATAATGTCTTATCGAATTGGCGTGCCGTCACGCGGCTGGGGACTCCTATCATAACCGCCTAGTGGTTATAGCGTGCTACAAATTTTTACATCCATTGCTATTGAATGGGCCTGCTTGAGGAAACTTACAGTTACAAACATTTACAAAAACAAGGAATGAGGTAGCGTTACAGCTAGGGTTACCATCCGTCCGTCAATTTTCTACGTTCTACTTTAAGCACTAAAAAATAATAAAAAGTAAAATGTTCGATTATTTTCGCTTTATGTTATCACGTCCATAACGAAATGGTAATCCTACTGAGCCTTACTTACGGGTCGGACTCGGGTCATCTTCATGAAGGAAATACAGACAAAAATGTTTGACATAAAAATAATAATTTTGTTAATTTTACTTTTCCCAATTTTGCATTTCCAGTTGACACGACCCGTAAGTTTTAGTATAAAAATATGTCAATATTTGTATATATTTTTATGATGCAGAACTAATGAATACCCTTTTAGAAATACAGAGCATGTACTCCTTAAAATAAAAATAGACGAAATAAAAGTAATTTAGAAAGGTAAAGGTAGAACCTAACCTAACCCAATATTACACAAGTGCTACTGTGACAGTTTGATGAGTTGTAATATCTTGAACTATTCAATTTCACGGATTATAACGAAACTGTTTCAAATGAATTCGATCGTAAAGAATTTCTCTATAGGGTATTTGCAAACTTTTCTAGATTTCAAATTGCTTTGTAAACGACACAATTACGCTTCTAAACAAGACTACAGGGTCATTGAACTGCTAGCGACAATTCAGCCAACTAGCTGCTACCTGTATTGTTCGTTCCAAGCTTGCAATCCGTGTGAAAACTGCAATGTAGGTTATAGCACAACTATAGGAGACAATATAGCGTGCCAGTGTTCATAGACATGCTAAACTAATGTCGATTTCAGGTCTGGAAGCCGTACCCTATTTTACACAATCTTAAAAAACCCACTGATTAAAGATGTTGATGATATCTTAAAATTTCAGCATAGATGTACATAATTAACGGACGTTCACTTGACTATTCATTACTGGCAATTAATTCCCGCGGGTTGCTCTCCGCGGCGCTGAGATCGACCTCGTGGGAAATTAAACTGTGCACGGGCCGTCTTCTGCCGCCCGCCGCCTCGCGCCGCCCCTACTCCACATATGAACACTTTCTCTTGCTGATTTCCCGATTTTTCCACGTGCACTTAACGTCGATGGAAGCAAACGCTTTCGACATAATTAACTAATTGACTTAGTCATTACATTTTCCATTGTCTTACAACCCACGAGAAAATTGTTGTATTTTTCGTTCTTAGATTACAAAAGTTTTTCAGTGAATGGGTATGTAGGCCATTAAATATGTGTAGACACGTATTGAAATTAGTTAGCTGGCTCGTTGCTAGTTGCGAGCCCATGTGAGTGGCTCATTAAATATGGAGCTGTAATCAGTGTGGTGCTCGTAGAGTCCTCTCGTACCTCGCACCTCTCGGGCTCAGAACCGCACGTTCGTTGTACTGTTTTGATACATACCCCCATTTTCTAACCAACACGAACGTATACACTGTTCTGGATGAATTTTTCAAAGTAAGAATATCAAATCCAATACCAAAAGAAATTCTGGATATAGAAAACCATAATACGTACAATACTATTGTAATATCCGATAGTGCCAAAATCAATTTCTGAGAAGTAAATTACTAAACTTACGTAATATTTTTACAGAATAGTTCCTTACGGATTAAGGTTAACAAATTTAGTTCTAAGCAAAAGGCTAATTTTATTAATGTATGAAGACATAATTATTTTCTCAAATAAAAGTAATCCGACTATTGAAAAATCGCCTTTGGCTTTGGTACAGGTACAAACTAAAATGCACCTAGTACAGGCAAAGTACAACCTGGTGATGATTAATTATACATGCAAAAGTGTTTGTTAACTTAATAATAGTCTAACTACATTCCCTAACTTTGCACATGAATAGACCCGTGTTTCTGATTAACACAAATTTTCGTCCTGTATAATCTAAAAGTTCATAAAGAAATCTGGGTGACTGACTGATTGAAACAAAAGAGCTGGCATAATATATAACTGTATTTCTGTTAATAAGCGTTGCAATTGAAATCGCGTTTTATTGAGTGTTATCGTGACGACGCTTTCATTTGCCTTGTGTTGTCGGAAGGGGCACGCAGTTGAATGTTGCAATGAGGTAAACTGCCGCCGCGAATCGGATCGGAATCGCTCAGCCGCGCCCGATTGCGCCGCCACGCATCACCGACCGCGGAGAAATTGAAGTATACGGACCGCTAGAATACCCGCCGCGGCTAGCAACCACTTGCGAAACTTCTCGCCGCTTAATTGTCCCGCACTTGCTAAGCCAAAATTGCGGGAATTCATCGTAACGTTAACTTCGATGCGCACGAATACCTACACGTGGAGAGCGACCGAATAATTACATAATTTTAAAAGTTAATAAGTAATGAGCTTTGTTATATGTAGTCGACGCGAACGCGGTGGTGTTTGTACAAAGAACGATCTCAGTAAGCCTGAGGGCGCTCGGCATAAGCTGGCCGTGTCGTCCGGGCCGCGGTTATGAGATTATTCTCGCTTTGACGGCCCGCCTCGTCCGCACTCCGCATGCACCGCGTTGCACTTTTAGGTTGTACTCGCCTAGCTTACATTTAAAAACTTAATTAGCTATTTTATGACCTGATGTTTACGCTTCTTTGTATGTTCTGGTTACAAGTAGTAATTGAGAATATCTGATCAGATTGCTAACAGTTACATCGGTTTTCGAATGTGTGAACCTACCATACTAAGGCATTCTGAACGATTGTGAACAGTTAAGTATAAAAACATGACTGACAACGTTGTCGTTGTAAATGTCCATTTTGTTTTATTGTCATAAGCAAGTGTCATTCGAGGCAACTAATAAATAACAAAAGTGAACGATTAGTGATGTGGGGGATAGAAGCGAGAGCGATAATTTGTTGAGCACCGCCACACCGGAGATAACAGTCGCCTTATTGCCGGCGCCGCGCCTCCGCCCGCTAACTAACGCTTATTAAACTTCAACAACGCTCCCGCTGATCACTTCACCTTCTTGTTTACTCTCTAAACTTAGATTAATCGTTCGCCTGGCCTCGCACGTACAGCTATTTATCTTCGCGAATAAAAAGTAGCTACTCTTTTTCCCACCTTGCTTTAAATTTAGTTAACATAATCTAAAACATCAAACCGCTTAATAAATCTAGACTTACAATAAAACAGATCTATTGACTTAATGCTAACGCAGTGAATATACTGCCAATATACTTAGCACACGTAACGTCGTATTACGTACACATTTTGGCTTTACGTGCAAGGAGCGAATGGTGAAATAGATTATCATATAAACAACCAACTGGTTGGAATTTTGCGATCGAATTGTGTCACGTGAATGTAAATTTATATGCAAAATTTTCTAAAATCAATAGACTAAATATGAGGAATTATTAAATAGTGGCTACAATCCAGGAATCGTTTAAGTCAAGAGTGAATCGGTTACTTCTAAGCAAATATATATCAATTGATTTTTATCTTGATATAGGTATATCAATTGATTTTTTACTGTTTTCTGAACTAAAAAATTTGGAGAATAATGTTTACCCTGGCAACACGTAGCGAAAAACTACATTTCAGAATAATTTAGATTGTTTCCCAAAATGGCATCCTCGTTTAAAGTTGGGGTAATACCTTTAACAACAACATACCACAGTGTGTCAAGACGAAAGTCTATGACCAGTGTGTGTTGCCAGTGATGACATATGGATCCGAAACGTGGTAGCTCACAATGGGCCTCATCAAAAGGCGTAAAGTCACCCAAAGAGCAATGGAAAGGGCTATGCTCGGAGTTTCCTTGCGTGATCGAATCAGAAATGAAGATATCCGCAGGAGAACCAAGGTTGCCGACATAGCACAAAGAATCGCCAAACTTAAGTGGCAATGGGCAGGGCACATTGCTCGCAGAACAGATGGCCGTTGGGGCCGAAAGGTTCTGGAGTGGCGACCGCGTACCGGAAAACGCAGCGTTGGATTGGAAGGCCTCCTATAAGGTGGACTGACGACCTGGTGAAGGTAGCGGGAATCCGATGGATGCGGGACGCACATGATCGCTCGTTGTGGCGACGCTTGGGGGAGGCCTATGTCCAACAGTGGACGTCTATCGGCTGAAATGATGATGATGAATACCTTTGAGGCTGACATTAGATGGACTGCATCGTAGCGACTGCGCGCGGTCGAAACTGCATGCAGTTGTACGTTCGACTTCGTGCAGTCATGATATCAACTGCACGCGGTCGGCTGCAGTCGAGTGAAGTCAATATCAACTGCATGCAGTCGTGCCTTCAACTTTACGCGGCTGGCTACAATCGTGTAGTGTGGAAGCACGCTGTCCATCGCTAACTACAAACAAAGCGCAAACGCACATTGACATTGTCAAGTTTGTTTTGAGGCACTTAAAGATCAAATCATACATTAAGCTCCTGGGCTAGATGCGTGGCGCCAATTGCGCAAAGTCAGATCAAACTGCATGCAGTTGAATATATGGACTGCGTGCGGTTGCTGCGATGCAGTCCGTCTGATGGCAGCGTAACTTACCAGTACGGCTAGCTTTTTTATTGAAATTCAAACCTTAACTTCATATTATATAAGATTTATTTTACGAGTAATACAGCTGCAGTTCCGTCATACAATATGGACTGGATTTGGAATCCCAGTGTGAATGTCAATGAGGATATTATAGAAGTAACAGAGGTTGACTGGGGCTAGGAGTCGGGTGATCATGTCCCACTCATAGATCTATAAGGCCCGACCCTAAATGATTACTTTTTTATGATTACAAATTATTATTCAATTTAGTTGATATTTCTTACAAACAAATGAAGATTATTATAATAATAGGTACTTGTTTGTTTAGGTGTTCATTAAAAAATTCTTTCTCAAATAAACAATTCTTTTGTTACTTTTTTAAAATTTGTAATGTGGTAATTTGACACTTATATATATTTTACATTTTTATTTATATTATTTTCCTTTCTCATTTTTAAGTGTTTAATCCCCTTACAGAGTTAAATTCGCTTCTTTTTCTTAGCCTGGATATATATTCGATATATATATCGGTATTTTTTATATTTATTACAAAAATCGAATTTTTTCGAACCCTGCTTCTTTTTGGTAGATGAAGCGCTCTTACTTAGAAGAAAGCGAGCTTCATCTACAAAATCTTCCCCTCGACTCCTATCATCATCCCCGTTTCCGCTGATTTCTAGAGACTCGATTTTTTTTTGTAGGAACAATTTGCACAACTTGGTCCACATAAAACTGCAGTTTTTATTTAAACGAACAATCAAAACTTGTGTAATCTATCCGATGAGCGATTGATTACAATCTAGTCATCCGAGTGGAACGTAAAGAAAAATTAAACCGTTCGTTTTTTCTTTAATTGTTTCAATTGCGGAAGTATCATGTTTTATTAGCTAATTTTAAAAGCGACACTTGCTTTATCTAGTTAAGACTATTTGTCTTACAAAAACAAAAAGAACTCGAAATGGAAAACAAGAAGTACGAATCATATACAAATGGTATGGGGTCGGTAGCTTAACCGTCTGAGCTTCAGAGAAACTCGAGAGACTGTCCTTATTTTTCTTAAGGCTTATAGTCCCTTGAACCATCTGGCCAAAATTATGTGGACGCACCTCTTGCACCCGCCTAGGCGGCAGTGCGCAAATCTGTGCATTTATTTGCGGTCAACAGCGCCCGGAAAGCGCGCGGCTGACCTTTAAATCCATATTCTTTGCGAAATATTGATTGATTTACATAATTATGCAATGTTCACTTTGAAGAATATTTAACCACCAATTTTTATGTGTAAAAATATTTCTAAAGATCCAAGCCGTTTCGAAGGAGTAGGGAAAAGTTGCGAAATTGCTAAATATTTTTTTTAACAAAAGTATTAATAGCTCGTAAAAATCAAATGTTGATAATGTTGTTCATGAATCTATAATAAACATACAAGGTGTCGTTTTGAAGCTGCAAAATATTTCAGGAGGTAATTATGTTAGTGATTCTCGACCCGAATCAATAATAAAATAAGTATGTAATTTTTTTTTTTTTTATAACCGCGCTTTTTTTCACACACACAAACACGGAACAATAAAGGTCGTTTTCACACACACTAACTCGCAACGATAGTTTCATAAATAATGTATCATCCAATCATCATCCCGCACGCCACACCCTAGCCACGCCCCCGCGGCCATCGATCAATCGATTTAGTTTAGAGTAATTAAAAAATTAAATAACAAGTATTACTGATTATTGACCAGGTATCGTTTTTTTATATGATTATTTATGAGTTTTACTACAACCTCCTGAAATATTGTGCAGTTTTAAAACTGCACCTTGTATATTTTTTTTAAATCTATTAACCTGGCCGTTACCGAGGAGTAGGCTTCAGAATGTCACTGTTTTATAGCACTTTTTGGGCGCTTGGGCCTTAATATTTTGACCTGCACTTACAATTTTAAGGAACACATTGCAGCCAGCAAAATAAAAAAAAAAAACAACGCCCTTCGAACCTGTCTGTCATACGTATCAAAAATAAGTATTACAAATGGTTCTCCTCTGATGTTGTTTTACACACAGTCATTCATAGTGACTGAATGCAAAAAATATTATGTTAACGGTATCTATCATTTAATTGTGACACGTGGAGTAGTATCGACCATTAGGCTTATATGGTATAATGGTATAAGTGATATAGTTCGCGCCAGGTAAATTGCCACTTTACAAAAGTTGTGATTTATGTTCGGCTTTGAAAGTGTACGATGCGAGCTATGTGAAGAAACAAAGGAAGTCATTTAAACCGCCCGCGAGACAGTCACGCGACCGACGACGTGCACAGTGCGGTCTCCACTATCTATTGTTTTATTTCATGTTACTACTACCCCTTTTGATAATTCACTCGGTTGTTATTTGTACTTTCGATCTTATTCTCTACTAAATTTTGTACGTTTTGTTCCTGCCAAAAAGGACATAATCCATTTAGGCGTGGTAGTAAAATATAATTATAATTAATAACGAGGCGGCGCCACAGCACGGGCTGTTGACTCAGGAGTCAGGGGTGAGTCGCAAACTCCGGTGAAACATTAGCTCCACCGTCAAGGTAGCAACACGCACAATGGCCACTATGTTTGCTCGCCTCGGCCGTGTTGTGCTGTTGTGTCGTTTTGCTATAGCCATGAGCGATCGCCACCTAGTGTTGTGGCCCGAAACGTGATTAAATTTACAACGACATCAATATTTTATGCGTGTTTACTTGAGCCGTTGCCTATTTATGCCAACTCATATTCTTATCTATATCTGACGATTGTTTAATTTCATCTCTATGCTAATTAATCTTGACGAAATGTTTATTACGAGTAGAACGGCCATTTCTTTCTTTGACTATAACAACTCTTAACAGGAAATACAAATTTTGTTGCGTCAAAATTCCATCAATAATATATTGACTGTATTCACTAATGAATGATAAACTATTGTAAATGGTTCCGGCATCAATAAAAAATGAGTTGACTTCTAACACGACTAATATCGGCCGGAAACCTTTATATTTGTAGCAGATTTCACAAAAGGATTTGTTGCCGCCAACCCGCGGCCACAGCGAGGCTTTTCGTTGTCACCATTGGCACATCCCGGCTTAATGTAGAAACCCAGATTAATGAGATGAGCCTTGCTATGCCTACCCTGTGCCCGACTCTTGACTTACATTTTATGAATGACTGTGCGTTTTGTTTCGACGTTAAAGATGGCTATTAAATATCTACTATTGTCTATATTTCAGCGAGTAACTATTGCGTAATTTCTGCTTTCCCCTATTTTATTGAAAATCATTAAAATACATCGCGTGATTGGGTGAACTAATTACCGATTCTTGATATCGAGTAGTATTTTCAACGCAGCCACGTATAGTCAGGGAGAAGCCGTACTGTCCAAGCTATTTGCACGTAAGTTGCGTGTTCAAGTTGCTGTTTTTCTATACATGACCATTTGTGAAGTTAGTTGTTAATAGAATTGGGGACGGAAGTTTTCAATAGGCACGTACAAATTTAACACGTTTCAATTTCACGTGTTGTATTAAACTGGATTGAGGGATCGAATTATTTAGGGGGTAGGTTTTCATTAAAATCCCTTCCCTATTGGCTGTTAAACATTCCTATCAGAACAAAATCGCCATACCGGCGAGTGACAGGCTCGCACTTGACCAGTTGTTGTATTCTTGGGAAATAATGTTCTTCGTATAAACTACGATATTATAATAGTGGAATATTTTCGATCATACTTCTTTACATGGTTTTACTTCTTTACATGGTTTTTTAATAACGGCCTTTGGTCTTAATTTTTCCTACTTGCCCTGTCCTAAGCTCCTAGATGAATAACAATGAGGTCCATCACCTTTGATATTACAAACCTGTTTGTCTAATAAGAATTTAAAATAATACTTGAACGGTCAAGGTTTTATATACTTGACCGTGTTTCATCTACCACCAACACCAATTAAATACTTTGTGTAATTATTTATTCGAAACTTTTTTGTTGCCAATGTTTTTGCTCAATGCATGTTTCATTTCTTACACAACCTTTCCCCAATTTCTAAATGATTATGCGACTTCATTTGATATAACACTGTTTTCGTCACAGACAAAAACAGGCTGTGCTCTCGTTCAAGTGAACGTCGGAAACAAAGGTAAGATTTTCCAACTCTGATTTCCTAAATGTTTGTGTAACGATCGTATTAAATTTCAGTTATAAAAATGACATCTGGCATCAACATCGAAGTTTAATTTACTCCTTAGGTGAATTTAGCAAGCAAACTTTTGGAAGTGTTTTCATTACGCTAACAAGGTCTTAAAGAGGCTTCGACATTCATCACCGACTCTGCCTCTGCTGTTTTGTTGTCCTCCAAGGCATTTTGTTTCGGTTTTGGGTAGTTAGGTGATACGAGTCACCGATTGTGACATTTAAAGTTCATACTGATATTTGCAATGGGGTTTGAAGAGCCCCTCGACGATCCATGACGACGACGTCGATGGGCTTGTTTTGTGTACGTTATCTGGCTATTTGTGTATCATTAGCGTTAACAACGAACATTTTTTCCATCTGCAAAATGCGCAGTTGTTAGGTTTGGTTAAAGGCTCACAGACCGTTAAGCCAGGGAATACAATCGCACTAATTCAGTCGCGGCTTCAGATCTGCGCCGCCTAATTAGCTGAGCGTTTGCGCGACTCCCGTGCAGCCGGTCAAAGGATTCGCCGCTCATTACGCGCGTTGCCAACATCCCGGTCAACCTGAAACTGTCTCTGTGCTTTTAACTAACTGCGTTTTATAAAGAGTTGACGGCCCGAATTATAGTTTTGTAAGTTTTATAGCCAAAATTAATTAATGGCAAAAGAAAACTTGGCTAGGGCAAGGTAGTCACGGAACAGACACAAGCGGGCAGTGCGATGCGATGTTCGCGGAAGACGCGATAAGATCGCGTGAGAGGCGGGCACGCGGGTACGCTCTGGCGCGCCGCCCTACAAACAGGGTTGCCTAATAAATATCAAGCCAGCTCAAAGATACTGAAATTATTACATCAAATAAGTTGAGTATTTCTTTAATAAAGAAGTCTAACCAAAAGGAACTTCTATTATATAAGAATTTTATCACATAGCCTGCATAAGTCTGTATAAAAACGTTAAAGCTATGTACGACTATCATATTTATACAAGAATTAAGCAAAACAAGCTCTGACAGCCTCCTTACATTACTCTGACTGCGGTAAAATGTTTTAGTCAAGATTTAGAAGCTTGACATAGTTTTTCCGGCTAGTCAACCCTGGGCCCGCGCCGCTCTCTGCCGGACGATTCGTCACGCTGCGTTAATGGTCGCGCAGCACGCCACACTTGACTATCTGCTTGCACCGCTATTTTCGTTCTAGTTATCGATTCGTAACAGACAATGCACACTAAAACGATTTATTGTAAAACTTGAAACTATTGCAAAAAGTTTCCTAAACCGAATTTTACCTACGTACTCTTGAATCGGATTACATGAAAAACTAGTTGCTCGTTAGCACGTTGCGTTTAATTTTATCTAAACGCAATAATATTACTGTGCTTTACTAATATAATTTTACACTAGTCAACCCTGGATACTTAGTTTTGGCAACAAGCATGTATTCAAGAGTTTACTGTTTCACGTACTTACTTAAGAAAAAGTTCCCTTGGATCACAACTAAAACGCTGAACGCAGTCTGAGACCTGAACCATGACGTTTAAAGTAAGATTGTTTTAATCTTGTTTCAGTGTGAGTAAGAGACAGAGCTATACAGGTTGTCTAGCGCCATCTCTTACCCACATGAAAACAAGATTAAAACAATCTTACTTTGAACGTCATGGTAACCCCGTGAGTATGAACATCTGGGGCCATGAGTTGACTTCCGAAAGGGAAATCCGGTGACCTAGAACGCAATGCAAAGAAAGAACATAGATGTCATTGGATCCCACCTTCAAAAAAAGTCAATATGAACATAAAATAATTAAGTTTTTGAATAAACTTGGTTTAAGACATTCCTTTCATAAAATTCCTTTAATTCCAATCTTCAATTTTTTTTTCTTTTTTCATTCCTTTGTCAATCGTACCAAATTTTGAACAATGAAATTATATCTGATTTTAGTATGACAACTTATCAGTGCCTATACCACATATTTGATGGAGGTATAATTGTCTAGCATAATACCATTATTACGATAAATTGGAAAATTAGTTCATAACTTGAAATAAAACTGAATACCGAAGCCAGGCCCTCAGTGTAAAGATATTATCTTGAAATGAAAACCTACTAAATAAACCTTCAGTAAGCTGAAATCAAGCCGTTAAAGAGTTCGATTGTGTGCATTGCTTATCATTTTTAGTTTTAATGATAAATTAATTTAACACATGTGGTTTGCTGTTGTAACGTAATATGTGGGCGTAAACAGGCCGGCAGATGGTCGCCAACCGCACAACAGGCATAATGGCACTGATTAAACTTAATTAACTGAAGCCATTTACACGCGGTGGGGATAGGGCGCGTCGTGCTCCCACCGTCATACGTCATGCCGTGCGTGTCGCCACGACGCCGCGCGACGCCTGCGTTACCGCCGCGAACGCAACGCGATGTAAGGCATCGGTCACTGACATCACTTACAGTCTGTTCCTCACGTAATAATAATGTTACAACATTAATACAATACTGCCACCAGCGATAATTATAACGCCAAGCCAATTAATATGTTTGACGACCTTGCTGTTTACTATGCCAATATGCAAACAACCGTTAAAGTACACTGATTCATTTTTGTATGTTTAAAAAACCTTTTAGTTCATTACAAATGTATCCAGGTCGGACTCACCTAGGGAGTTGGAAAGTTAGGGGGTCGGGCAGCGTTAGTGATGGGATCGGCGCGAGGCGTCGGTGGGGCTTCTGCAGCGGCCGCGGGCCCACACGGAGCGGGAGCGTCGCGGGCCGCTCGCCGCCGCCCGCGAGATTTATCGCGCGGCCGCACGCAGCTGGCGCATTGCCCATCGCCCTCGCGCCCTTTTATCACCGAGTAAAACACGCCCGTCGCGTTAATTTGTTTGTTCTGACGCGGTCGAGCTAATGAATCGCCCCGAGCTGGACCCGTGTCCACGCGCGACCCGCTCTGAATTAAACGTTTACACCCTTAAATTGGTACGGACCTGTAAATAAATCGTTAATCACGCTATTTTGATATTAATTGCTAAGATTTTATGATGTTCTAACAAACTTTCGTTATTCCAGTACCCTATATCAATATACTACATACATACACCATATGAGTAGCCCAGAAGCGTGAGACTGGCACAGGTTGGTAATCAAAAGCCTGTGTAATATGGGTTATTTGGCCAAGCAGTGCGGGTGGAAGATAGATAATGTTGAATTTATTATTATTACCTGCGATTTAAAAATGCAATTTATCTGTCAACAAAAACCTGTGTATGTAGAAGAAACGAAGCAAGATTTGCTATAGAATTAATTTTACAACACATAGTTTACAAGAAACCCGTAGATCATGTAAGTGTAGTAAATTAACTGAAAAGTGATGGATGTATTATGAAAGCAATTCAGCCTCTCTGTATTTCGACAGACATACTCGGTTTAAATGTGGCATCAAAAGTAGGTGATGTCTAATAAATATGTTGAGCTCACTGATTTAGCGCGAGTGAATCAGCATCGCTCAGGTGAGGTCGCATTCCGGCGCGCGCCGCCCTACCTGCGCGCCAGAAATACTCCCGCGCACCGCCCGCCCGAACCAACACTGCTACTCATTTTATTTTCGGCAGACACTCGCTATTTGCACAAGCATTCCTGGATTTCATAACTTTTGTTATTGCGGAAACTATAACATTACGCACATGACATTACGTTCGAAATGAATTGCTCTTCATTAGAATCTAAATTACAATTTTTTATTCATGAAAAGCGATCGTCCTTGACGCACAACAAGAAGTTAATTGTGCGGGTGCAGGGTGGAATTTGAAACGAGTTAATAAGTGCTGGTACATAAGGTACTTTACCCGTTTGTAGCTTTGGAAAAACGAACTTTTGGGGACTGTAATTATTATTTGTATTGAGATGATCTGCATTTCAGAAAGAAGTTAAAGTTTTGCAAGAAAATATCCAAAAACTCTTTGATGTCTACCGATCCTTTTTTCAGTATGTAGTTTTTTTTTGCGAATTTAAAATCGGCCATATCTTTATTTATGAATAATGTTAGTAACATCTCATTCTTTTTTGCGTATTTAAAATGGTACATTTTAAATTGTCGGATCGAACTAAATACAGGTATTTAGTTCTTTAACGTATTACCACTGCTTATTTCACTGTAAACATTTATTTCGTCTTGCCGGGTTCACCACTTAATTAGGTGCTGCTCGTAAAACTGTCTTCCTCATCTTATATTTACCGCGTTTGCCCTTTTTATTATCCGATTACATGGGCCGCGCGGTTTGCAAAGCGTTTTCCTACGCGAGGGGAGCAGTTTCATTTGTTTCTTCAGAAATTACTTCAGACCGTCTACACAGCGCGAAACCCGTCCCTTTGTAGAAAGTGAAACGACTCACTCCCAACAAAAACGTTAACGTTATAATTAGCTAAGATTATTGTCGCACTCGCTGCTAGTGTCAAATCAGGTAATTAATGTTCACACCGATATGATTGCGGTTGGTCAGGGGCTTATCAGGGCGCCCGTTGGGAGATGCTCGTACCGCGGTGTACAGATAATGGAACTTCGCTTATTCATTTCATTGCAGACATGTGTGTAGGTGTGTGGCGCGGTTAATAAATAAACCGTTCGCAATTTAATGTTTGTAATGTAGATGCGCAAATATGAATGTACATACATATTTGATGATCGGCTAAAGCGATGCGGATGGTGTCGGTCGAGGAATAGCGTGGCGTTGCAATTAGCAGGGCACTCGACGCGTTCCCCGCAAACCATGGCACGGAGTCCACTCGTGTGTCGTCGCGCAAATTAAAACGCGACACTCGACCCGATCGCGTCCTCAAACTGCAATTCGTTCATCGAATGAATCGTTTAAACAACTAAGTAAAAAACAACTCGTTATAGTTAAGGGTATCGGATTTCATGAACTGATTAAACAACATTCAGCGATACGTATTTACTTCAAGTATTGTGATATGATTTCTACTGTCATTCATAGATCTTTGTCATAAGAAAGTCTGGCAATCAATCTAATATTCTATTTCACGAAGGCAGATCGTATGTGTGTACGTATTGTGAAACTATACAGTAAACGTAGACCAACCCGCCTGTGTGACTTAAAACAGCTATACCAAGGTCTATAAGCGCTATACATACAGTAACTGGGTAGTAGAGGCCATCTCTGGTTCGCACACCGAACGCAGACGTGACAACCCGTAAACTTCTGTAAAGTTTTAATCGTGGTCTTGCTGTGATTACGACTTAACAATCTGTGAGCAATTTATAAAGCTCATTTTATCTAAAAGCAGATTCCAAATTCGTAGAGAAATAAGCTTCGTTGTCCTTCATGTTTAATTGTTTTCGACAAACTAAATACATAATTAAAACAAGAGCAATATCTTTTCGAACGGAGCTGTATAAGTATATAGCAACTTGTTGGGTTGGGCGTAAGACAGTAAGACTAAGAGATTTGTGGTTGGGCCCGGTCGGTTCGGAGGTGTTCCCACGGGCGCGCCTCTTCGTAATTGAGAGCGCCCGCGGGCCGATAATTGTGCTCCCGCGAACCGACCGCGCCTGAACCTTCTCGATGCCGCGTAAATCATGCCCGTTACTCTCCATTACCTCATAATATCAAATTGACTTGCGAAGATTTTTGCCTCATCCTCTGGCTTTTGTTTCTCTGCGCAGTTGTATTTATTTATAATATATTGGTTGCAGTAGTATTCCCAAAGGAAGTCTAAGAAAAGTTAGAAGCTTAATAAACTAACTTATTATCAGATTGGCTAGAATGTCGGTATTTAAAAAACATAAAATACTGCCACTTCCAGCACTATATATTTTTGAAATTTGTATTTTTGTACACCAAAATAGACACGAATTTGATTTGTTTAATAATGTTGTATCCAGACCCAGCCGTAAAGTGCATTCGCTTAATGTCCCTAGGCGTAGAATTAAATTGTTTTCTAATAATGTATACTGCATGTCTATTACTATATACAACAAATTACCCGATGGCTTCAAAACCCTCAACCTCAAAACATTTAAAACTAAGCTATTTAACTTTCTTTTAAGCAAATGTTATTACTCGACTGAAGATTTTATGACTGAAAAATTTATCTAATATTTGACATTACCTATGAATTTTATTTCTTATCTTTATTTCCTTGACTTTATTATTAAATTTTAACTTATATAATTAATACGTTTTATAATATGTAATAACTATTGCTCAATTAATTTAAATTATTTGTAATTTTAATGATAAATAATATAATTGTAATGTATTGACCCATAATTGTTACTAACCATATTTGTACGCCGGAAACGGCAGAATATTATGATCATTATATTATAAATAAGCACAACAACTTTGTACAATATTCTGACAAATAAATGCATTCTATTCTATTCTATTCTATTTTAACTATACTTCGATATCGTTCTGAAAACCGTTGGTGCTGGGAAAAGGTGTCTCTATTTCCCATTGTAGATCACGTCTGCCATTGAGTGCCAGTATTTTTGGCAGATGCCATGTTCGTCCCTCCATCTTTATCTTGGTCTGCCATCGCGATGTTGCCTAGTATTTAATGGTACTCAATCAGAAGTTCTTTTAGACCTCAACTCATCTGACGTACAAATTACATGGCTGGTTCAATAGCACTCAACAATTTTCCACGATTATGCTTTGTTTTTCCGATTATCTTGTAACATGTAGTACCAGTTGCTGAAATCGTGTTACACACCTCTAACAGGGCGAGCAACTAAAGTTGAGAGAAAATATGGTATACCAGTACCTGCTTACTTAAGCAGGTACTGAATTATACCATAATATCATTCTCTATCTTATCATAACTGAAGTAGGTACTTGTAGTAAGTTCTACATAATATAACGATAGGATTATAATAATGCAAAGTTACTATGCTAAATTGCTAATTCTAGTCTACTAAGTTTTAAAAAGCCTTGTTTTGTTCATATTAGGATGTCGAGGGTTACACCACTTGTCACGACAAGGACGTCAATGTAGTAAAGACATGCGAGCTTTTTAAACAAACTTTATCTGTCTATAAAACAGAAAGAAGGTGTGCGATAAAACGATCGCGTGACTTAGCCTCGTGCTGGAGCGTCTGTGAATGCCTTGATTAGACGAGACAACAAAATATAAAAACAACAGTTAAAACTGATGTCTTTTTTCGATTGACTGAAGCTTACCGTTATCGGCAGCATATTGACTTTTGATTACGGATGTTTAAAGGACGTAATCTGTAAGCTGCATTGAAGTCGCGAATCGTAAATGTGCCAGAGCAGGTGGTACCAAGTGGTTAGCTGGCACTATGAGCTTATCGGCGTGACGTCAGTCCAGGGGCGGTGCCGACGTAGAGGCATGTAGATCGCGAAATTGATTGCATGTTATCTGATGGGGCACGGGTTCTTCGCTAGCGTTTAATACGGGCGTCCGCCGCTAGGCACGCGATCCTTTTGACAGGAGAGCGTCCGTGCCCCAACCCCTTCGAGCGTGGTAATTACCGCCCCACAGCCGTGTGCAGCGGCGATGTCGCGCGCGCTCCTGGATTCCACCCGGTAATTACCGCGTACGATGTAACCATATTCGCACTACGGTTCTTGACTTATCAGTACAAAGCACCAAATTAATACGACTACATTCGATCCAGGATCCAGGCTCAAGAGTGTGATTGTTTTTTTACAAGACATTTTTTAGAGACTTTTCTCTATTTGTACTCAGTTTGAAAGACATTTGATGATGTGGTTTCCAAATACTTAACCGGCGTGACGAATTCTTGTAGCAGTTTAACACAATTACCATTATAACAGGGTAAAGGCACTGTAGCCAAATTATATATAGTTGCATTTCAAGTTTTTCAATGATCAAACCGATAGGATAAGGTAAGTTAGTTCTAGGGTAAAAACTAACTTACAAGTGAGACTTACAATCCGCTACAACAATTTCTGCCACTATATGAAACCAGGCTGACCGATGCGCATGGTATGTCGCGCTGCTGTTATAGTTCATCACTCGCCGTAATGCCACAGGAAACCGTAACGGGGGTTTAACTAAAATATCTTCCGAAATTACGTTTAAGACCTCGTAGCTAAAATAATAGCAGCCACATGGGGCGATGTTCAAGGTAAAGCAAATCGAGGTTGGTCCGGGATGTCTATTGATATCGAGATTCCTCCGTACTTTGAAAAGCACGTTAAACCGGCAGCTTTCAGTTGTGGATCTTTGACAGTCGTTACGGGTATTGTCGTTTCTCTGGAGCTCATCGAACGTATTTGGCAAGGTGTTTTTCTGATCGTCACCTCTGTTGATTCTGATTTTCAGGAGTTTAAGAAATGGCGACACACAACAAAAAATCGTTATAATATGACAATCAGCATCTTGCCTTGGTATATCTTGTTGCTCAGTAGGTTGGGGATGCCTGATAAGTAGTCGCTCCATGTATAATACCGGTATACAGTCGCATCTGGTCAGACCGATCTCAACATCGTTGAGACAAGGCTTGGTTGACTGGTTAATGTTTACCTGGACCTACCGGCCAGTCCAGTCCATGAATGAACTCAAAGCAGAAGCTTGAAGACCCCAGTCATAACCAAGTAGAAAAGCAGCAAACTCTTTAATAATTACGTGCACATTAAATCTCGTGTCACGAAAAAACTGTTCTGAAGCTTTTCAATATAGTCATAATATATAGCTTCAGCACCCTTTCATATTCTACGAACGAGAATAAATGATATTTAGTTGGTTTCTCTGTCGATCGTTAGTTGAAGTGTTGGTGTTGCGACACGAATTTAAAGGTTTGTTAAGTTTGGAAGGGTGAGTGCGGTTTTCTCGCAATTTGATTGGCGGTAGCGAACGCGGGCGGGCCGAGCGGAGACCCGTGGCGCGTCCGAGTTGCGCTAATTGCCCCGCGCAATATAGAAACAATGACAAAACTTAGGATCGCTTCGGCCGTCGCCGACCCTCGACGTCTCGCTCTTTTATTTAAAATTCACTTACCCGCCTCGCAGATTGTTATTCAGCCAAGTTGCGTCTGACGTTATGAAAACAAGAATAAACTTAATTACATTCCTATTTTAACTATAACTTTACACAATTATAACAACAACGGTTCTTTAAAATGTTGTTTTTTCTTTTCTTTTCATGGAGCATTATTCGTTAATATTACTTGAAACCCAAAACACAGAACTGTCTGATTACCTTAGTAAACATCCACCACAGAGGCGGGGTGGGTAGTCGCGGTAATTGATTGTGACATTTGATGGACATACACCAAGCGAATACTGAGCCACTAGGGACTACATTTAACTAACATCGACTCCACATGCACGTTATGTATAAAATGAATATAGACTTGTACTGTCTAATATTAAGATACTATTATAGCTACCTAGTATAAGTTACAACGAAATTCTTGAAGTAAAAAAATAGGAACGGAAACCATTAACGCAAGGGTAGATGACAAACATCTTTACATAATAGCTATAAATACAGCCTAAATAATTGATACAAGCGCGTACTCCTCCAACCAAGGAAAAACATTTTACTGTTTTTTTTTTCGTCGCTGCTGCGACGTTTTGAAAAAGAAAATATTTATTTAAGGGTCACCAACGAGTGTTACATAATAAAAATTGGTACACGTACCCTGGTCCTATAATGAACATTCAATTATAGGTAACCACAGCTTATACATAAACGAGTGGAAATGGCTTAAAATAATTATGAAAATATTAAATAAAACAAAAATGAAAAAAATAAAATAAAATAAAAGTCATTGATAAGAATAAAAGTGACACGAAAAAGGGTTTTTATAAATTTTATTACGCCTCTCATATATATAACTACCTACCTAGCTAGTTTAAACATCAAGAAATATTTTTAAATCAAATGAAAATCAGTTTTTATAGTAATTTAGGATGCATTTGTGAGAAAATAAGAAATTAATTATACAATGATTCTAATCGTAAAACTATCATAATCGAATTTGACAAAAATGTTTATTCACTTACAAATTGATTAGAAAGTCGTGATTGTATGAAATGATTAGGTAGTAGTAGAGTAGGTACTTGGTCAGTGTTGTTGACATGGCCACAAAACAAACTCACCTAGCCTAACCTCGAGCTTACCTCTGTAAACTAAGCCCTCCCTAAACTTTTAAGGTACGTCTAATAACGCAAGCAATTTGTGGGTCTTCTCCCCCTTGTTTGCATTCTTACTTTACCTACTAAGGTGATTTGATGATTTTGACTTATTCAACTTGTTGGGATTGTGTTGACCCTAGTGGAACAGTCGACTCCGCTTTCAAGAATTATTAATGACTAACATCCAGATTGTAACATTTGCACAGCTTCTTTCGTACAATTTTAAAACTACCCTTGTGCGGCCTACCTTAGCGCAAAACATTTATTTTCTTTGGTTTATTTTCAAGATATAGAAACGCTAAATAAAAAAAAAAAAAATCATTGAATGTAAACGGTCAGAGACTTAATTGTGGACTTGTGGCAATATCAAAGCTCGGTTTCACTGCCATCGAGTGAAACTAAGAACATTTCTCTCGCGAAAGCCACGTTACCAGTATGCTATGTACTCACACCCACTATATGACAAGGTATTACTATAGATTGACGTAAAATAAACCGTAACACTTGCAGTCGCGGTCTTGTTAGGCATGTGGTATTTTTCCGTCTTTTTAAAAAGTAAGATAGCAGTGGTCTAATAATACAAAAACCTGAAAGCAATAACTCAATGGAACGAGTAAGCGAAGATGAATTTCTGATGAAGTTGTAGCGGTCGTAATTTTAGTAACGCGGCATATAAAGATAATGGTCACATATGAGAGGTCGCAGTTATTGCTAAGTGATATTGATTGGCGGTGGTGAGGTCGCGCGTTCGCTCTCGGAAGAGCACGCGAGGTGAGAGAGATGTTTTTATTCGTCCGACACGTCCACGGCCGCTCGTCTCGACGATGTGTCGTCCTCCCACGGGACACTGGCCTTACTTCCGAACGGAGATATTTATAGCCGCCCCAGAAGCCGCTGTTACCTAATGTAACGTTTTATGGTGGCCCTTATTACGGTTACCAGGCCTGTCGTCTATACCTTGCATTCGTACTTTCTACTCTGAAATTTTATTTATTCAATCGATCCAGATAAATATTGAGTTTTGTTTTCCAACTAAAATAAGAAGTGATAGTGCTATACAGCCTTCGTCCAAATAGCGAGCAGCGGTCACTAGCGGCTCGCAAAAATGCCATGTCGAAGATATTCTTTGCAGCAATCGTAAATTGGGCTGGTCCCCGGGGTACGCCACGGCCGCCTTCAGTGCCGCATACGCTAATCGTAGGCGGCCACCCGCCGCGCCGCCACCGCCTGTGCTCGCGCCTCGCTTTCCTCTGTGCCGCGTCGTAATGGCCGCGAGAAAGCCTCTTTTGTTACGCTAGCGATTTGTTATATCTCGCCGCGCTTTTCCGAGATATACCTGCTTTGACTCGCGTAATTGTTCTTTCGAATCGGTGGTTTTGTTGTGTATAAAATGCTTTGTCACATAAATCTGTTAAGTTGCCCTTTATAGTCGGTATATACTTGGTTTCATTGTTAATAATCCACATTCATTAGCATGCCTTTGAATTGATTTAGATATGAGTCATCCTGTTTTCTTCTTAAGAAAATAAATTACTGAAGTAAAGAATTCTAAATTAAAAATAAGATTTCTATTTGCACAGACAAATTAATGAAGTCAGTAGTTTGTTGTCATGACAGCTTGAGTTAGCTCAAGTATAATATTATGTGTTAGGTGCGAAGCCGTACTCGCCACGCTCGGCTGCGTCCCCGGCCGTTCAACTTGCTGTTGTGCTCGGTTTGCAGTTTGCTGCTCGAGAACCATCACTTCCTACATTCCTCTAACAACACATGTTGGTACTCATAACAGTACTCCAAAATAATTGTTAATTTCTCTCAAGTTAAGGAAAAGAGAAATCTTGCATTAATATAACGGCCACATTAATGAACTTGATTCTTGCTTACAAACATCGTATTTAATAAATTAGTTAAATATAAAGTCGGAGATGCTTCCACGATGCTGCTTGCGTCGCTGCATTGAAACGCGTTCTTACCTTGGTATATTATTGCGATGAAATAATATAGATCATTTGGTTCTTCTTTAATAAAGTACGGAAAGTTACGACAAAAATACACAATATGTCTAGCTAGAATATTATCACATATCTAGCCTTATTTATACGTATATATTTTTAATACATATTCTTCATTTTAAAGCTAGAAACAAATCTTGTAGACTTCGCACCTGGCCAAATAATGATATAGCCCCGTGACATAGTTTGCTGTGTGACAATTTTCGCCGTAAGGGGTTGTTCTCTAGCTCACGATGACTCGGCGACCGCTCGTTACTGTCTCACCTGTCCTAAACGAACCATCCCCTACACGGGCTTGATGTTTCACTAATGATCTCGTGTCAACACATATTTTTAATAAACCTTGCCTTTGTAAATATTTGTTTTTTTTTTCTGCTCAGCAATCTAATCCTGTAACGCAATGCTTAACCACTAATTACTTAGCCGGCTCTGTATGCACGCAACAACACAGTATCTGCAGCTTTTTTTACAATGTGGAAGCAAATATGCATATGATGTAAATAGACTTTTTACTTCGGCGCCACTATTCATCCCAGTTCATTGTTCTTCGAAATTGCTCTCCGCTGAGAATAGGGCTTTTGGGTCTAGCTGTTAGTTGCCTTTTTTCACCGACAATGTGTGTACCTAAACAATCTAAAGATATTTTCACAGTGCGGCCTTTTGATTAACTTTGTGAGATAATCAAACAGAGGAATATGTTTCTAAAACTACTTGCGTAGAACTACAATTTTGCATAATTCCTTATAACTATGCTCCTTTTTATTGGTTGTGAGCAGGAACTACAGAACACACCGTGTTAAGATGGTAACGTAGGTACATTTACTAAAATAGCAGAGGCAGCCTACTCCTGCTGCTTGGTAAGCTTTCAATGTCCCACTGCTGGCCCTTTGCCTAGTTTGCATTTGAACAATTTTGTAATACAGTGTAATTTAAAGATTAAGTTCACAAGCGGAGAAAAATATTAGGTTCAGGAATACGTTTTCAATGTTAGTTTTACATGTTATAAAGTGCATATTTTGCGATCAGCAGTTTTATCTGCATTCGCAAATAGATCGCCGATAGAATGATAAAGTGTGTTTAGCTGTATCTAGTTGTTTACTCGACAGCGGTAAAAGGTTTGCGAGTCCCTCGCGGCGCGGGGCCGCTTGTTTTCATTTCGTTATTTACTTTTAATTTGGCAGCAAGCGGATGATGCGGTGGGTGGGGGCGTGTCGTGTGAATAATTGAGCCGACACAGAGTCGAGTGTCGGACCGTCCGTGCACTCGCCGGAGGTGGCGCAAGTCATTGTAAACGTGACATAAATTTCTTACTCATAGTAAAGTGGACAAAATTAACCCTTACAATGAATTAAAAAATAAAATATTCATAGAACAAAAAATACGTCATCATTTTACGATTTGCCAAGCAGTCACAACTGGTATATCGAATGTCAATACAACACTAGCGACGACGAGTACATCGACGACTACAGAGCTTATAGACTGCAAGGCCAGCTTATACTGATTTTACTAAATGAAATATTATGGTGTCATTGTATTGTAACATGTGTATGCAAAGTTAAAATTTTATAAGCCAAAAGGGAGTTGTCCAAAAAAATGGCCAGCAAATTGAACCATCTAAAAAAAAAATACATTCAATCATATTTATGTGATTAAACAATATATATTTTTTTTATGTTTTCCTTTACTGTATTTATCGTATAGCATTTCATTTCCAACGGAGACCAAAGAATCACAAAGTTCATTTAAAATGTTTCATTTGAAAATGCCGAGGAAAAGAAAGTTAATTACGTTCGCTAGAATGACAGTCGCTGTCCGGATGGACTACTTCCTAAAATCCTTTGAATTGTGGAATAATTGATGATGCAGATTTCTTCCATTTGTGTTTACTTGCTTATTGTTTTGTTTACCCAATTGCTTTTTGTGTGTTTGTCTCTTTAGTTCGTCTAATCTCTCTGACACGATGGATTTTGAAGTGAATTTCATCATTTAGGAAAACAGTTTTATAGATATACAACATTTAACACTATAAACGCATATCCTGAAATTAGTATGTTCAGTATCGGTTACTGAATACATTTCAACTATTTTAAAAATAGGTAATTTTATTGTCTTAAAATAGTGAATAATTATTTTACGAATAAAAGTACCTATTGCCTATTTTGACAAATTCTTGATAAACCATGATTGCGTCACTAGCGCGTTTGCGTGTGCGTGCATTGCGTAGATACCAATACCAATCCTTTACCGATGTAGTAAGTCGATTCCCATATTATTGACATACAATTAGCATAACAAATTTTAAAAAAATCACACCTAAGTGCATTTAAGTAAAATTTCAGTGCTTGAATTTTGATTGTAACTTAGGTAATTTTCTAATTGGGGTGTTTATAGGTGTACATTATTTTAATGACATGCTGTACATATAGTGTAATGAAAAGGGGTGGTCACATTTCAAATACGGCTTCTGCCAATAGACAGAAACAACTGACTTTAAGAATTTTGATTAACTAATGATATTTGTACGGGAAGACCACTTTTTTCTTGAGATTTTTTTTTTTTAGTTTTAGTATTATTGCTTCTTTGAAGAAAGTTGGACATTTCCTTGGGCAGAAGCAATACAATATGAGAAATCATAAGTTTATTAATGATCAAGTCAAGTCACACGTTTCGCAATTGGAGGGCTCTCCGACACGGACAGGTTAAGTTAGAATGCTAAGACATGAGCAGTGTGGAGCGGAGCTCCCGCCTTAGCCTTCGTGGTTTTTTTTTATAACCCCCCATAAAGTGGCTTTTAGAGAAGATAACTAATGGCTAAGAAAGTATAATGCAGACGCTCGTTTGTTGTTGTTGTTGACTTAGTAATTTAGAAGACAAAGTTTTTTTAGAGGCGAATAATGCTATTAAAATGAAGTCGGTATAATGCTATGCCCCACTGCCGTTCACCCTGCATATCCGCTTTCTCGGGCCTGGTTTGATCTCGGGATAAAACAACTATTCTAAGAAGTTTGAAATATTTAATTACACTAAAATCGCAAGATCCAGTGTAGTATTATGTAGAAGAAATCTAAAATCTTTAAAGACGGAAGCTCACTTCACTTTACTCACTTTTGCCTTCCGGTTTCTTTTGCATGTAAAAACAAAGCAACTCTTATTTCTATATGAATTGTCAAAAAATCTAACCAGATGGGGTAATAGAAACTGGGGGTATCAATACCAAATTGTTAAAAAAAAAGTAGATTTTTAGGCTGGACCGATTTGGCATAATGGTTTCCGGTGAACTTCTCGTTTCTCTATCTTTTAATATCTCTCGAGTTAAACAGGCTAGCCTTAACAAAGTATAAAACTAAGTTGCTTTCCGCTAACTCTTTCTGAACCAGGCCACAAATTAAGTGTGAACAAAAATATAACCGAAGAAAAAATCTGAAGTTGAAAGTAAACCGAGTTCAAAAACATTATTTCCAAAAGGCTAAAGGGGTAGTACAAGACATTAGGATCCGAATCTAAACGTATCATATGATGGGACAAAGAAAGTAAAAACAATCCACACATTGAACTGATTTGTAACATCATCTTGTTTATAAGCGTTGTATGTAAATGAAAACCGCGTTTTCGAGGTCGGGGGTGCGACGGCGACGTGGCTCGCGTGCTGTAAAACATTAGGTCGCTGACTAGGAGTTCACGGGGGGCTGGCTTATTGTCTCGCGTCTATTAATACCAGTGTTTATGGCAAATTAATTTCTGCGGCATACACATTCTACTTCTTAGATGTGCCGTTGCCTGAACTATTAATAGAGGTTATTGCTATTCTTTTTCAGTTGTCTTTCTTTTTCATTTTATCCCATCCTACTTTTTTAAGTATTATTCTTTGGGAAAAACAAAATGTTTGAGTGTAACACTTTCCCGAACGGCATAGGACTGATACAATCGAAATATTTTTCCAAGTTTTATCATTGCTTCGAAATATCTCTAGGGAACAGTCTTATAAATTGGATTCAACTTTGAATCACGCACTTCGATGACATTTTCTTTCACAGAATTTTGTTTTGAGAAAAGTTATTTAAAGAATTGTATATCCTAATTATTGCCAAGGTGTGTTTCTGCGAGTTCAAGCCAAGTTTCCTATGGACCGTTAATAATTGAGATCTCGTTAATTGTTTGGAAGTTGGTGTTGTTTAGAGACGGAATGTTTGAATTATTGAAAGAAGGAGGGGCTTTAGAAAATTGGTCACGTGGCGAATAGAACGGGGCCTCGTGGAAACTTGTTGAAATAATTTTCAGGACCTTATTCAATAGTCCGTATTGTCTTGCGTTAATTGCTCACGATTTAAACGACTGTTTTCTTAACAGCGACCGTTTCTAAAGAAACTTCGTTTTTATTAGCATCGTCTAGACTAACAGTAAGCTTTACCGATGAACCTGATACGTGTATTTTTTAAATATATTGATATTGTGGAAACTGAATCCGGTTATCACTGTATTTGAGATTTGGAAAAGTGGGACGAAAGTAGTCTGCAAAGCTTTGTGGATGCAGAGCGACCGCTGCAGCAACGGTGTTTGTTGACGAGTCTGTAGGCGGCGCGAGGGGCGCGGGCGGTGCGGCCGCGGCAGGTGCGCGCCGCGCCAGTTCCGCGACTCTCGCCGCTCGGATGCCACGTACCTCGCGAGAGACATGTAGCTCCGACCCGAGCTTGCCGGTGTGAAGTGACTTCGGTGTTGTGTTTTGAAACTTACAGTGACGATTCTGTTAGTACTATGGTGGTGTTAGAGGGCGGCGGGGCCCTGCTGGAGCCCGCGCTCGCACTGGACGGTGCGGCCGCCGCATGCCTAGAGCGCGCCTATGCTCAGGCGGATGTTTCGTTAAAACTTTTACCAAAACGTTATATCAATTTACACCAGTGGTTGTCGCCAGTGACGACATCTGTCACTGCCGCCGCGGCTGCTGGAAAAGACCTTAAGCTGCAAATTGTAAGAGCTCATTCTGTATATTATTAATGTTCATTGTTTATTTACCAGTACTTACGACGACATTGTTTATTTACTAGTTTCCTAAAAAGATGTGGCTAAAGAGACAGTTCTCAATTGCCCAAATTATTTCTACACTGATGGCCATTGACTTTTCAATGATATGAGCTTTTAATACAAGAAATAATTAATCACTTTCTCGTTTAGCCAAATGGCTATAATGGACATCGAAATTCTGATAATTTCACACGAGAAAACATACCCAATCTACTAACACACCTAGATATTGGTGATGCTAAAAAAAGTCGTTTACTTATTTAGTTAGTGCTCCTTATCATAATATTATGTTAAGACATAACTTCGTACTAGTCTGATTTATTTGAATAGCGTCGTCGATACGTTCACATGATCCTCTTTTAGGCACTTATTATTTGAATTATTACTTTTTTCCAATAACACTAATAACATTCTAATAAACAAACCGAAAACGAATAATTTGTCAGATAATATAAATACGAATCTAGCGATGTATTAAAACTTTGTCTGTGATAGGTTTGTTTGTAAACAAAGTTAATTACTGTCGTATCTAAGTTGTTACACTACACAGAGATTAATATAATCTGAATGTACTTGGGTAGAGTTAGAGTTGAATTTATCTGTTTTCTCAAATCTAGTACCTACATGGGCATTTTATTATTCAACTAGCTTTTGCCAGCGGCTTCGCCCGCCTATATGAAATATAGCCTATGTCACTCAAGATAAAGCAGCTTTCTATCGATGAAAAATTTTAGCAGTTGGGCTAGTACTTCCGGAGATTACCCCTCCTACAAACAAAAAAAAACTTGAACCTCTCCATATTATAAAGACATTTTTTATCAATTTCTTCTATACTTCTGAATTACAGTTACAATCGTTAAACATATCTATTAGTTCCATAGTGTTATTTTGCAGTTGCAAGCAATAAATCATTTGTTAAAACTTCGTTGACACAGGTTTTCACATATTAATTGATTGATGACCGAAATTTGGAATGCAACTTTTCCGTCTTTGCAACTAATCATAGAAAAATAACGCTTCCCGGTTTTTCAATAAAGTTTACATATAAATTGGTATTACATACCTGTCGATGTAAAGATTAACGGAAATAATATGATGTGCAACAGACAGACAAACGGATGCTCGCCGTATTCAGATACGGCGAACATGGTCATTACAAATATCAGTTGCTTTAAGATGAGTTGATTGATTAATAATATTAAAAGCCTTTCTTTATTTTGTTCATTTCCCGTTATCCACTGCTGTTAGCACGCAGCTCCGCCACGGTTCGCGTTTACATAGCGGTGATACCGGTAAAAGAACAACCATGCCTTTATTGCGGTATGAAGAAATAAATTGTGTAACTTGTAATAACACACTATTGAAATCCTCCCCATTTAGTTATGATTTTTACGAGTAAAAAATCTGTTTCACTGCGGTATCTATTTCAAAAAGCCGTTCTGCCAACATAGCGCTAAGTTGTGCAAACTTTTAGCGCTTTTAAAATTTGTAATAAGTAGTTGTGTGTTTCTATTGTTATTAAATTGATTTAGTTCAGTAGGTGGTCATTCTAATTGTTTATTCTGTACGCTAGTGACACAGTTGAGGTCGACTGTGAATATATATTATGATGCAGCTGTATTATATTGATATTGAAAACTACACAATGCAAGTTAGTGCGTAGCGTGGTTTAATACTTACTCAAGTTTTTCGGATATGATAAAATTATAAATAGACTATTTTGTCAACTGCACTAGAAAACTAAGAAGAGTTCCAGTTCAATTGCTTTGAAACAATTCTGATCTATCACATCACATTAACATCTTTCCGTTTATTCGTTGCGGTGTATTTCTTATTGAACGGTCATAGTCGTCATAGATATATATTATGAGATATTATTATGTTTTACATGTAAATAAAAGTAATTGCAGGTGACGTTATATAGTTTCTGCCAACTCAAAAAAGGCGTGAGCTTGTATTGAAGTAATCTGTATATGTACCACCTACCTATCCAGTTTACAGTAAAAACGTGAGCTATAACAACAGCTGCTGATCATGTAAACTTTATGACACGCTAAACTGAAGCGCGTAGCACCGTAGCGCCCGTAGCGCGTAGAGCGCGAACGGAGACGCTAAACTAAATTATTTTCCCAATACACCAAAGTAGAGCCGAACGTATCGTATCGAATAGGTACGTATGAATTTCCGTTTTCGGTTACTTTGGAAAAGTTTCACTTGTAAAAAGCTTTACCAAATTAAAAGAATTTCTCAATATTGCGTGTTTCTTATTATATTGTTTTCACCGATAATTGTAACTAACACAAGATTTTTGCCAGTCGGAAAGACGTTCTGGAAATTTAAACAGAAGGACGTAAAGATTCATCGCTGTACGTAATACAAAGTGGGTTTTTTTTTTTTGGAGGAAAAGCTGTTTTTATTATGACATATTCGTGCGACATGTATAGATGAGTAATAAAATAAGAAATGGTAGCCAGTGTAGCCAACTAGACACGGTTGATGTAGCCGCGATTCGCGCGCGTCCAACGCAGACGCGGTGGGCCGCCCGCCGCCGGCCATATCGCAAAGCCCGATCTCTCCGTATTCATCGCTGCGCCCGGAAATCGCTAAATGTAGAGATACTCCGACCAACCGCCTTACCTCGTAGCTTTTTGAGAGTTCACATTTACCGTCGAAAACTTACATTACACAAATTGGATAGTCTTTGTATTTCAATGTTATTCATAGCGGCTATCTTGTAAGAACACCAGTGAAGTAAAATTCTACTAATAGATAAGTTTAAAGATGTTAGATAGAAATTAAATGTGAAGCGCATTCGAGAAAATCAAATGTGTAGAGAGAGTGTAGCTCTCGTCTACGAGTCTACGGCTACGGCGTAGGCAGGGTGTGCGTACAAGTTGCTTCTCCGCAGTGCTCGTTTATTTGTGACTTCCTAGCTCTTTTGTTATGCTCTGTCGCCTGTGTCTGCTTTGAAAAATTGTAATGCAGCGGCATTGTAGACGCGAGCTGCAGCGATTGTGCACGTAAACGACGACCTACCTACTTATACCGCACCTTCAAATTTATGTTCTCGAGATTACTGTGATCTAAACTTTACACGATATCATTGCCGTCGTGTGAACGAACTGTGCCTTTTATTATTGACAAATTATTTCCCATGATAAATACTGTCCAGTAATGTTCTGTAATGTTTTTTTTTTCTAATAAATATATTTTATAAAATATCTACGTGTACCAAATTGTTGGCTAGCTTATATTGGGTAGTTCACTAAATACGCACTAAGTACTCGATTTCAAAACATTTACTTCAATTAGACCTTACATGAGCATTTTTGAATGTCAAAACTGGTAAAATAACAAAGAAAAGATTACGTTACATTAACGTAATCTTTTCTTTGTTGTTTTGTGGAATCTGACTAACATTTTACCACTTATGTTGGTCGGCTTCCAGTGCAGCTCAATATCAATATTTTTCATAGAACAAGCTGCCTATCTGACATCTACGGCCTAGGAACTGGGAAACAGAATAGCTCTTGGCAAGGCTGGTAACAGATTTTCTGGAGGGTACTCAAAAATCAGAAGTAGCATTAGATTCGCAAATATTCTTGGACAATAAACTAGATAGCGCAACAAAAATCAACCATTATATCGGCAATTTACAGAATGTCGCAAATCAACAAGAACAAAACTATTACTGAAACAGTTCAGAAGAACATGTGGCAATGTGACAGATAGTTAAAACAAGCTCTCTAAGCCTAAATTGAACATTTAAAACAAACAATCCTTTATCTAGCTATGTAATTAATATACAGTCTAAATATAAATAGTTAATATACGTATCAAGTATCAATTAAAAACATGCTTATTTGCATGATAAACTCGTTACCTTGAAACAAATCTCCATTATTAACATCAATAAGTCTCATTAGAATATACACCGTGTTAATACATAAAACATGCATCCATAGATAGATGGGTAACGCGATTTCATTATTTAAAGTGTAAAAAGTTTGATAGCGTTAATTTGCCTTAGGTTTAGTGTGTAGCGTGTGTAGATATGTGCAGGCGCTACGAAGTACACAAAGACGGCGTAGCGAAGGTGAGGGCGGGCGGAGCACGAGCTGCGGAATACATTAGCCGCCACCAGCGGTGTTGGCGTCCGTACGCCATAATATATTTCACTGGCGGTCATTTTCGACAATTAACCACATAAAATAAGTGAAATTATGCATGCGGCCGACGACGGCGTATATCACGTCCAGTTACGGGCCACGATACCTAACTACATTCATTATTCAAAGAAATGTTTCGCTCGACCAGGTCGCGTCCGGAAGCGCCGGCTCTGTTCGTGTGATTGATGGAGACCTCTTTATTTTTACAGTCTTTTTGTGTTTAATGCAGTGTTTGTTCATAAACAATACCTAAGTTCGTTGTTTGACATCAGGACATTGCAAACTGTTCTATACCGCTTATAAGCTTCTGTTTAAGATTCGTGAATCTTTAAAAAAATAATATCAATTCTGAAGTACCATTCATCTCGTGTCTGCAAAATAAACACAGTCATGTAGGGACTTACATTCCATATATGCGAAAGTCTTAAATACCTTTCGTATAAGCCTTTACTTCAACCGGACCTCTCAAACCGTCGGATTCATTTTCTCTTGCAATTTCCTACAATTTCCGGAGAGCGTTTGGTACGTTGATGTGCTGGAAAATTATTTTCATGTAAATCTTACTTGTGCCTATACTCGGCACATGATACACGATGTGGTTCATGTAGTGTTTTCAAAGATATTAAAAAAAAATAAGTTTGCACACAATGTCGCTGAAAGACTTGTTGAATTTTTTATACTTAATGATAAAATGTGAACGGTGATTCAAGTTCAAGCACGAGATCAACGTCCTGCTATAAGTCGGCGTCGCGGCCCGGTTGCGTAACGCAACTAGGCCGCGCTCGCCGCGCATGCATGCCTCGTGCGTGAGCCTTCGTCGCTTCTCGCTGTTTGACTTGCTATCGAACAAACTTGTTCACTCATTTACATTAGATTGATCGGTTTTACATACTAGATTCACCACCACCATCAGACTACAACTACCTACTACTACTACTGCTATTGAATTTTTAAGTAGGTATATTATTTTATCTTCATATCAGGCGTAGCATTTCGTTTCACGAATTCATAAGTTATTGCTCACAAAACCTTGAAAAAGAATATTGTGAAACTAAAATAAAATCACTTGGTATTTATAATATCATTGACACATGATTCCTGTGAGCCAGAATGGCCTGCACAATAGCCCACATATGATTGGTGCTCCCGCAAGCATCACCTTGAGGTGTGCGTGAGTCAGCAGACTGCTCGATCGCACCGGTGTGACGGCAGCAGGTCGAGAATAGCGTGCGGTCTATTTAGGACTCCTCTCTGTTTGTTTGCCAGCGAAATGTGTCATTGTTAACTAATTTAAGTAACAACCACTGCCAGCTGTTACGACACCGATGCGTAGATGCGGTTCACAGGCGAACTTCGACATGCTTATTAATCACCTTGTGATTAGAAGACTAATCATGTGCTTAATAATATACCGGCGACCAGTATAAAAATAACAAAACGTATTCATCCATTAACAGCTAACATTCAAGTTACATACCTACCGAGTCTAATGATTCACGAGCCTTGCTAACGGTAAATTTTTCGACTGGTTTTATTGCTTCCTCATGCTAACAAAAAAATATTTTATACCATTCCGTAACAATTTGCGTATTAAAGTGTTCCATATTAAACTTGTGAGCTATAAATGTGACTGTCCACTTCTTTGATTAAAGTTTTCTTACTTTTTCTCATTTAAATAAGCAATCTATATGCACAGAACGTTAGTGCCCATAACGAACTCAATAATGAAACTCTTTAATTTTTTAGTGAGGTAGGCCAATCTAATAATTTATTAATTAATACGAGTACCGTCGGCGCTGTCATTTCGATAACCAGCGACATTATCGCTGGAGAGTTACGTAAACATCAGAATGTAAAACACGATACCGTTTAGCCAGTTAATTAATTGCCGTGACCGGGACTCTGGAGCGGAGAGCGAGCGCCGGTCGTCGCGAGCTTGTTATGGAAATAATGAGTGCGACCGCCGCGCAGCACAACTTGCTCCACGCTTCTGACTCTACCTCCACTTTTATTGTTACCATCGGATCCTAGATGTTTTACGAGTTTCTCCGACTACGCGGAATTATTACCAATGTTTACCACAACGGCATTTTAAGGTTCTGTTACCAAATGGTAGTGTAAAACGTCTCGTGTCCGAAATATTGTTAACCTTACTTATAATTTCTGTCTTGTCCATCTGTTTGTGAGAGATGTTGGAAAGATCAGATTTGTTATATATGCTACAATCGCATTTAATCATTTTGTTTTTATAGTTTCATGAGAATTGAATTCAATAACTGTAGGTTAACACGCAGTTAGTCGTTCTCTTTTATTTGTAACTTAATTAACGTGACTTAAATTGGCAATAATTAAGTCTTTCAGATAGAGTTTCAGAGCGAACACTGAACGGAGCTTCACTTATGTAGTCAAAACCCCTTTGACGATTTTACTTAGCACGATACACGAGAAAACCGAAGTTATTTTTTTCTCATTAAAGCTCCTAGGTTTTAATATCACCTGTATTATTACACAAATTGGCAACTTAACTGACATATATTAACAATATACAAAAAAAAATGGGTTATAGATATACATTTCACCACTGCTCTACTTAACGATTTAGTTTTCATTTTGCCCTTAAAAAAAAGGGTTTGATTTTATACAATTGATCTATAAAACAGATTAAAAGCTTTTGTTGCCAAAATAAAAAAAATCTGTGTCAGAAAATGAGACGTGAAACATTATGAAACGCCAAGCCGTGGGGTTGCATACACGAGGACTTATAAAGTTATGCTTATAGTGCTTGTATTGCATACATTTACGTACAACCATAGCCTAGCATATACGAGTACGTGTAGAGTAAGTGTTGTAGAGCAATGTACACAGCTGATTTTGGTTTTGTTTCCTGCTAGCGTCGTACTACATAACTTGCAGATTACATTCAACAGACCTGAATGAATACAGAACTTCTATGAAGAAAGTTCATTAACATCTCTTAATTAAACTCTGTTAGGCGAAAGAAAAAGGCAAGACATGAATTTCTCAACCGCTTTAGGAGCCCATCTCTTCCATGGGTAATATGACATGATATAAAACATTTCCGTTTGGCACATGGGTTTATTGGGGTCGTGTGATTGAGGTAACCTGCGACGAGACGTGTCACTTGATTTAATTAAGAGCCGCTTTACCGCCCGTTCCTCGAAGCTAAAGCTTTATACAGCGCCCCGGTTAATTTCGAACAGAGTCATTCTGCTAGAGATTTATTTCAATATTGAACACGTCTTACCTTTGCTGGGACTTGGGAATCCACTTTTTTCTTAGTCATTTTGTTTTTATTATACTATTAAATAAATAATCGATATAAATATATCTGTATAGATAATAGTATCTACTTTTAACGAGGTTACTATTTTTTCCTTTAGAAAAAAAAAGATAACAATAAAAAGGGTAAAATGGCTAACGAAAGGTAGAATCTCTTAAATCCGCTAGTGATTGCATCGTTTAGTCCAAATAGTACTCGTATTTCAACGCAGAATCTCTGACTTACAATTTAATAAATGGAGTCGATTTGTTAACCGTGAACCCCATGTTTTCACCTCTATGTATTTTCTGTTATAGCATCTTTTTAGTATCTATCCTATTTTTCTAAAACATAATTAGTTATCGTAATTAAAAGATATCAACGAGCATAAGATAACCCATTTCCGAATTTCATTTAGACCACTAGTAGTAAAATCAGTCCTGGGTTTGCCTGTTTTCTTTTTTGAAAACTTCATTATCTGGCTATGAATAGCAACAGAAAATCGAAAATGGCGATAAGAAAGTAAAATTACACTTAGGCACTTTAATTCGTTGTTGTTTGATGGTTGTGCCAAATTGACACTTTTTGCATATCATTTGCATGAAGTATTTTAACACAGTTTTGAACAGGCTATTCTTAAGTAGAAAGTTGTTGAGCATTATTTATTACAAAAAAGTTTTTAGGGTTCCATTTGATTTACGTGAGAGAAAATTGTTTGATCAAAAGATATTAGCTTTTTTTTTTCATCTAAAATACTTGCTTTGTTTCACTTATTTTTTCGAAAAGTCGAAAATTATCCTACCGGATCGTATGAGCAGGACAAAAAAGACAAATGTCTACCTACTTTTGTCTTGATCCAGGCGTACCTACTAGTGATCTAAATCCGTTCAGCCGTTGGAGTGTGGTTGATTAATAAGCAAATGTAAAAAGCGACATTGAAGTAGTAGTAGTAGGAATACTAGGAATCAATAAGATACAATACAGTAGAATATTAATAGACATATTTCACCCAGTGGTTTTGATTGTAGTAGGTGTACAAAAATAAAATTATTGTTTACCTAATTCTGTCTGTGAAGTAAACCACGTATTTTGTGTAGTCCATTCTGTTGATTGATGACTTATAATAGCTTGTTATATTTTAAAGTGAGTCAGACAAGCTAAAAAGGTTTCTGTTTTTTAACGGAATTATTTGATGGTACCTAGATGCGGAGCCCTTGTGCGCGAGATTACTCGCACTTGACCAATTTATATATTTTGTTGAACAGAAAAAGTATAAAGCAACATGTAATTAGCTTGAATTTTGCAAATTTCCTCTGTTGGCATCTAATGCGCTACTCGTGTTGGCCGTCATCACGCGTCGCGGGAGAAGTTCGTTATTAATTCACCACCTTTCAACTCGGACACTTTTACTCGCTTAAGGTTTTACTTTTCGTGGATGACAGGCTCTAACAGAAACTTAAGCGTGTGTAGCATGTCATCTCATTGTACGTGCTTCTAGCCGTTATTGTATTCTTTCCTCATTCATGCGAAATTATGCCGACTTTATTGTTATAAATATATCTACCTCGTTAGCATTTTTGATACTTTCGTAACACGTCTTAATTTTTAACTATCGAGTAATCGATACTAATAAAAATGTAAATTGTTATTATTGAATCGACCGCGTCTCTTGCAACGGGCTCTATTGACGACGTTAAAATTAAAATGCATACGTTCTTGGTGATTATGGTGGTCCACAATCGGCAATCACATGGTGACCAAAAAGCGGCCACGCGGTGTTGATTGTGACATTGTCTGATGCGGGTGGGGAACTGTACCGCCCGCGCCGAGCGGGCCAACGGCGCAGGGCGCGCGCGGCGCGGCGTGGCGCATCGCGACTGCCACCCGCATTTGTGATGCAAATTGTTGCGCCCGCCGCCGCAGCGCCTCTGTGCTTCGCACCTTACCTGCTGCAACCACCGTAATTATTGTGAAAAATATTCATTTGTCGCTTTTAGACTCTCATTACCATAATGCCGCTTTCTGTTAACACAAATTTAAACTGCTTTTCGCTATTTGCCCACCTATTCTCATGTCTAAACTTTTATCCGTATTATTTCTTTTGTAAACTGATACCTGTGTCTGCTCTCGAGCCCCCTTAACTTTAATCGCGGGAATTCAATAGCTAACTGAACTGGCTGCAAGAACTTCGTGTGAAGTTTCGTGAGAACCTAGGGCAGCTCGGCAATCGACTGAACGTTATCATATTTCAAACGGTTTCGCAAAACGAATAAATAAGAACGGAGGCAAGAAGCGTGCGGTGAAACCGAGTCAAAGCGTGGGTATTAGAAACGCTCCGATTACCACGCTGAGACAAGACGCTGCCGCAGCCGCCACGTTCCTCCATGAGGTTGGGCCTTCTTACTTGTTGCTTATGCTAGCTCAAAATATTCTACCATTTTATTTTCAGTCAGGTCTGTTGATCTTTCTGCAGTGTAAGACGCACGGAATTAGATTTTTTTCTCTTTAAAATTTTTTTGGTATCACTGTAAAAAAGGGGCTATACATAAATAAATTAATATATAAATTCAAAACCTTTTTTGTGTATCCGTATTATGCTATCACAAAACCCAAACGTTGCATCTATATTATTGTGGTTATTTTTGTTTAGTTTATTCTTGGTTATTTTTACCATAAACAATTAAGATTTCCATATACATTACACACTTAAACTAGTTAGTAGCCGGCACCGATTGTGGCATAGTGTGTGGATAAATATTAAAGCTTTCACATGCAGAGGCAGACTCCACCCAGTTAGCCCGTAAATTCGCTACTGGTACAGCCTGAGCGTATAGAGGTGCTAAATGTAGAAAAAAATCGTTAAGGTACCTTGAGATTACCCTACAAACAAATCGTTTTGTCTATGCTATGCTGTGCTTACAAAAAATATATCAAGATCTTATATTCCTGGCACTTTTTGCCACAGCATGGTAATAAGATAAAACTTGAATATACAATAGCAGTTTAAGCGCAAGTGATTCGCCAATATGATCAATGTAGGTTATAGCTGAATGAAAGGTGACGAGGTGGCAGTGTCGGACACGGGTACCGCTGCTGGCTTGACCGCGTTCCACTAACGGTACTCACTCCGGAGTATTTCTCGGCGCGTGGCACACTTCATGCGTACATTCACCTCGCCCATCTCGCTGTCTCCGCATCGCCTCTGTAACGGCACATTATCCTTTGCTCCTTTATTAATCGCTTTTGTTAATTCGCCAATTATTTTTTCAATTAATGTTAGTTGAACAACGTTAACATCAAAGATTTTTAGGTCACATTAAGGTACATTCTAGAAACAGTACAAAACAGTACTATTGAGTACATGTAGCATTACCTTAAAAAAAAAAAATAGCCGTACCTTTTAATAAAACTGGCGAATTATTTCTTATTCGTGTTTATGTATCCGTAACAAAGAAATTTTTCTAGCGTAAAGCTATAGCTAGCTTCGCTAATGAATTCGGATCTAAATACCGTTAGAGGTTATCGAACTATATGCGCTTGATGAATAAATACATACTCAAAAACTGGTAATTCCTTAATTTATATATTTTTAAACTACAGCGATGCATTATTTGTGTTAACACTAGAAGCTCGGGCGTTCCATTTTTCATAAGTTCTTTCTGCGCTAGTTTTGTTATGCGTAGAATAGTAAAGTACACCAAAATATGTGTAAAATACATAATAAAAACAATGTATTATCAGTTTTTCATTTGTTAGCAAAACTAACATGGCCAAAGTTGAAATTTATAGACCACGCTTCTAGTGTTAATTCATCTGCTAATATCTGTACTTATTTATTAGATACTAAATCATCATTAATAAGTATGTGGGGCTTGCGAAAAACTTAATTTGCATACCTAGTAATACATAATAGGTTTGTAAACTTGCAGCACAGACATGTTATCCGCGATCGCGTAGCGCAGCTGCAATTCTAGTTAAAAAAAAAAAAATAGCTACAGATTCATTAACTCTAAAATCCAGTTGGACAGAAGACCAGTGAGCAGAAAAATAAATAAAGAAAAAAGGGTTCAGTATTTATTGGAAACTGGGGAAGACTTAATTACTTTATATTGCGATAAAGATTACAAATTAATAGTAAATGCTTTGTAATCTTCGAAGAAAGTTTCATTTCCCCAACATTCACAAGGCTCTTTCAAAAATAAAAGTTTTGTAACTGTGATAACAGCAGAATTAGGAAGCTATTTCGCTGTCCCTCTACCACGTCAAGCGGCATAATTAGATTGACTTTGCTCATTCTCCTTTCGTTTATTTTCTGAAAATGAGCTTGCTATTTTAATATCTTAGGGAAATTATTTTTTACTTAACCGAGAAACAATCTTTGATATCTCACAACAGTCGTGTAAAGCAAAGTAATCAGCACACTGTAAAGTATACAGTATTTCATACATGTAATATAAATTAATATATTCTAAATTCCTTACCTAAATTAGTTTAGAGCCATATCCGTAGTTTGCTAAGCAAGTGGGAAGCAGTAAAAGCCCGGAGGTCGTTGCGTTAAGGGTTCAGTTAGCGCGAAATTGGAGTGAAGGTGCGACCCATGTCCTAACGTGCCACTTCATTATGTGGCCTCGTTTCCCGCCTATGTCCATACCATCACTATGTGATATGCCTCGTGTAGTCTGCTTAACACTTACCCTACATCAGATACCTATTATCATTCACCATAATCTTAGCATAGGAACACTATGATATCAAGAACGAAATAATTACAAATACTTTATAAATCCTCATAAATACGGTATGTAGCAATAGGTGCGTATGCAGGTAGCTATTAAATTAAGGATATTCACTACGTTTTATTAGTGCTCACGAAGAAACATATTATTTTTTCGTATAGGTATGAATGGCTCAAAATTAAAGTGTATGAAGGTGAATTATTGGTTTTAGGAGAATTATTCCTGCACAGTTATAAAACACCGCCCGTTTCTTGCGTGCGTGTGATTACATTGCCGTGTAATATATTCACATTTTCACCACCTTCGCATCCTTAATGTTTCGTTTCCTTCTTTGTTTACTGTGTACCATTGCGCTGCTGCTATTTAATTTCTTTGTGTACAGTGAACAGTTGTGCGGAAAACATGTATAAGTAGTACCTAAACGTAGTGCATTAGTCCTAAGTAGATCGAACTTAGTACTGCATCATGACTTGGTTTTCTCAGCGTAAGATAACCGGTGTACAGTTTCCGGAACTTCATGCACAGTACGGCCTATGAGCTGGCGAAACGACTCAGCGACTTGACTCGTCTGCCAAATCGCCCCTATCGTGTGTCATTTACCAACGGATGTCTTTGGGAATTTGCCAACGAATTTCAAACATAAATTACCTCTAGCAACCTAATTATTACGTGTTTATTTACAAATCATGATAAACTTTTTCAACGTTTGTTATTTACTATCTCTGACGTGTTATATTTTCGGGATGATTTTTTGTCAAACGAAGAGCATAATTATGTCTAAACCTAAACAGGATTTCTTGTATGAGTAAATAAAAGAGTCGGTCTTTGTGAACGCTTTGCATACAGATCATGCCATAATGAACGCGTGTAGTGCAAGCCTTACCTCGGCCGCATGACCAACTTACTGTATCACACGTGCATTTCGGTCATTGATTTAGGACCATTACCATTCAGATCATCTAGTGACTATTGTTCACCTGAAATTAGGAACAAGCTGTTATTACGAAATTAACTGTCCACTACGGTACTAAACTTGCATCACGTCGCGAAGTGAACAATATTTCCTTTTGAGACGTTCCCTACGGAACACAGATAATATGCATAACATAAATATACACAATTTCACCTTTATGCGTGCATCAAACTAAACTGTCCAGATCTCTTGTACATTCCTGAGAATATTGCTTATAAAAGAGAAAGTCACCGCAAAGCGGTCACGCATGTTACTCGAGAAACGAAAACAAAGACCCTGTACCCTTTTCTACTTGCTTTAAGCAGATCTCAATTCTACTTTCTTTAATGGTGTCGATGTGCTAAGAATATCTTACATATTTATGCGATTCATGTCATGCTTATATACTCACACTCGTAGCTTGGTGACTTAACCGAGATTTTGGCCCCGAGGACGTGTCTGACTGAAGGAAGCGGTTACTTTAACTGTGACCAACAGATCCATTTAAGTCGCCATGCTGTTATTCGTCTTGAAATCTGCCTTATAACAATTCCGGTGAAACTTTTGTCATCTTCTAAAAGCTGGGTTGCTTTTCTTATCCCTCAAATGGCGGGTCCGGCTTTAAATGGGGATAGAAATGTTATTTTTTGTAACCTAAATATAAATGTGTTATAGATAATAACACGTATAGGGTGAGTTGTTAGGGAGCGACAGCTAGGTGTGGCTCCGGAGCCGTCGTCGAAGCGATGCCGGTGATGGTGTTTTTACGATTGGGGTGCGCCGTGGCGCGGGCGCGCCTGCTAATTTTGATAAAAGCTCCGTTCGACCGCACCCGGCTACAGTCGTCACCACTGCGACCAATAAATACTCGTCCATAACCGCAAACGTGTATTTATACATGTGTAGTGCTGATGCTAGTTTTTTTTTTTGACCTGATCTATCAAATCACTGTATCTATTGATAATAAATATACAAATCTTAAACACAACTTACAGATTTAATGTATTTAGACCCCTTTTGACAAAATAGAGAACTTAAAATTAATTATCTTCAGTATCACTTTGCCACGTAAGCAATTTGATCTGAAATTTTAAAATACATAAAATCCACTTACCTACCTCCTTACCTATATCCTTCAGAAAAGACAAATTTCAGGCTCACCAAAATTCTTTTCAGTCTCAGACCTTTTTTTTTCAGTTATTAATATATTTGGATGGCCACCCTAAATAAAAAGTACACATATCATAAAAATGTTTTAGAATATTGTGAGTTAGTGATTAATCTTTCTGTGTGTTTGTGATCTCATATGAAAAGAACCTAGCGAACGGAATTCATATCCATTAAAACTGAATTTAGGGTTCTCTTCCTAGCACACCGTAGTTCCTAATTTCTAAATTCAGATCCAGAGGCTATATTGCTCGGCCCTCCCATGTGTGTATACATGATTGATTCTGACTAAATGATGTTTTTCAGAATCCGGACTGGTATTTAATATTCCTAGACATCACATCGTTGAGTAGGTTAGATATTGTTTGATGATTGGTGTTGCGTGGTAGTATGATATAGATGGTGTGAAAGGTTTAAGATGTAAACAATGATGATGATTTAGATGTCGACATAAGAATAGTGTCGCGGTTATAATGAGTAATACCTTTCATTCGTGGAAATTACAGACACAATAGAAAGACAATAGATGCGCGAAAGCCGGCGTTCGCTTGAGCTTGGGGTTTAATGAATTAAAAGATGTTATAAATATAATATGCTTATTCCTAATGCTCCCAGCTGGTTTTGTTTTTGACCTTTACTATTTTTATACTCACTCACTAACATTTTAAATAGGTGAAAAGGATTCATGGCAAGCTTTGTTTGTATCACTTGGGCAGACTTTCGTGAAGTAGAGTTTTCGGTGCTTTTGGGTTTGCAATGCGCGCACGTTACGAACTTACGAATGAAATCTTATAGTGGTTAGTGCTGGGGCACTGGAAGACTCGCTGTCTTTTTCTAGGGTAGCAACAACGATTCTTTTCTGGGTAACAATCTTTTTGAGTCCTTTGCGATACATGTTCAATTATTCATCACGTAGGTTTTTGCGACAAATTTTAATGAAAACATGGATACTAATAGGTAAAATCTTGATGAGAGAAGGACAGTGTTGAAAAAGAACACCTTGCATGTTTTTTTAATTCTACTCTTTAAACCTAACTAGCTTTTGGCCGCGGCTTCGCTCCAGTCAACTGACTACTATATTCTACTCTGCCCTAAATACAAATTGTCAAATTTTCAACCATACTTAACCATAGACATTACGTTTAGCTGTCAATTGCGTTTTGTTATTCCATGTCAGTTGCGTTTTGTCATACCACGTTCTATGTCACGTTCCACGGTAACCTGATAAACATTCCTATGTCCGACTCCTGGTTCTAAGCTACGACCCCTTCAATTTTCAGTCAAATCGGTTCAGCCATAACAGCATGCTCCTTTGATAAATGGTTTAAAACTTGCGTTGACTTTATTCAAATGATGCGTGTTTGATGTCCCAGATAAGACAAAACAAATTAATGCGTTTAGTTTCAAGCACGTTTTTTCTATTATTCAAGAGAAGTCGTAATCAGTCAGCGGTGTTGCAAAACACTTTGCAATCATTGGTCACTGCGGTTTAGTGTTATATGCCATCGCCGCATTTTTTCGTGCTCTCAATCGATGCACGTTTTTGGAAACTATAAAACTTGCTCCATCCACACGTTAATAACGGTTGCCTTACTTTGCCTTTCTTTCTCAACCAAGTTGAATGTGCTACCGCGACTTGAAATAAATTCTTTGATACGATTTATCGTATCTTTTATTTACCAGTAAAAGATTTAGAAAAAATGTTTTTATTAGTAAAAGTCCAACGTGATTCGTGATAGGTTGACTAAATACTGTACAATCAAACGGTGATCGTTGGTGACTGACTGTGAGCTGGTCTTTTACTATTAAGTTTCAAAGATTTCTCTGAACCTCTTGATGATATACGAAGAGACCGAGCAATAAAGATGAACTCTTAAATTAAGAGGGCCCTTCTCCATTCGATTATCGTCAACCTGAGCATGGTTTGAAAGGTTGTGTTGTGTGTAATTTTTGAGTACATTAGGAAGGGTCAAAGTTTATGTAAAAAGTAAATTTTCAAAAGTCTTTACTGGATTAGTGTTACACAAATTTATAAATTTGGTTTGAATAGAAGCTTCTATAGTATCCACAAGACGTGTGTTTCCAAAAATCTCATGAAAAATGTGTAATAACGTCATACCTAATCACGTAACGTCATAATCGGTTGTATGAAAAACAGTGAAAATGTATGTCGGGGTGGATGCTCTTAATGTTGGATAGTTTCATGATAGCTCGGGTAAAGTGATCGTGTTATGTAGCTTTTGCAAAAGGTAGACCTACTCTGAGGAAAGGTCTACGCGAAGTAAATCGGGTCTTCATGAAATATCTGGTTCTATTCAAACAGGATCAAATTAAACCAGTAAGCGCAACTCGACAAATCTGATAAGTATCGTAAGATTACGTATATCGTAATCTTACGATATACGTAATCTTACGAATAAACATGAATGGCTAAAAGCATTACTAAGCTTAAAACTTTAGGATGGCTGAACAAATATAAACAAGATTTTTTTTTAACTATTTGCAGAAGTCTCTGACGGAGTCCTCTTGAGAGGGTCCAACCCGAGATACATTTTCATACAACCGCTCTTATGTGTTTATGACTTTATTAAGCATCATTCAGTTGTTTTGGAAACACAGATAGCATGTGGATATTATCTGAGGTTCTATTGAAATCAAATCATACATTTGTGTAAAACTAATCCAATGAAGACTTCCGAAAGTCTGCTATTTGATTTTGCGTGAACTTCATAAGGTACTCCTAAATCATCATCATCATCATTAGCCTTTTTAATGTTCCCACTGCTAGGACTCAGGCCTCCTCTCTAGGAGAGGGAATGGGCCGTAATCCACCACGCGGGCCCAGTGCGGGTTGGTGAATGTCACATGTCTTCGAATTTTTGGTTCTAGGACATGCCGGTTTCCTCACGATGTTGATGAAGAGCAGTGGTGATGAAATAAATTACACAAAGTAATGCGCCTGGCTGGGTTCGAACCCGCTACCTACACCTCGTAAATCGGGGCCATTACCACTCGGCCACCACTGCTCTAACAAAAGTAAAAAAAAAAGCTATAGAAACCTTACACATAATTATTTCCTAGAACAAGTTTTGTGAAATATTCGAGTGAATGACAGAATTATCAAATACCAACGGAGCGTTAAGGTGTTCTCTCTTATTTCGCGTTTTTTCTTTATCAAGCATCGTGTTGGATGAACCTACAAGCTTTTAAACCTTGCTCAGGTTTATTATACTCGGGTCGGGAGGGGCCTCTATAAGTCGAGAATTGAAATCTTGCATGGAAAACATGTTTCTTTATTGCTTTCTAACTGTTAACTTTCAATATTAGGGTTAACTGCCAATCCTTGCTATAGACTACTTTAATTTATCCTTACATTTTAAACTTTTTCTTTCTATAAAAATATTACGTTTCGCTTAGACAGTACGTAATTTTCTTGATAGCTTTTAATAAAACGACGTCTGGCGGGTCAGCTAGTATACAATATATCTAATGAGTAATGACTGTAATTACAACGATTATTTTATAAAAAAAATTAAGCTATTTAAACCATTAATAGACTGTCGATGACTATTCGCGCCTATGATAGGATAGTGCAAGTCTATATTGCTTTTGTTAATTATGTTTCTTAGGAACATAATTATAATTTAATTTGATATCAATAAAAAAATACCAAGGAGAAATTTGGGTAGGGCGGCGACGTTGTGGGCGTGTCTATGCTCCGCCCAGTCGAGCCACGCCCTCGCCCTTTGCCACCTTTTCGCTGAAAATCTGAAAGCGCTGTTTCGTGTAGGTATTCAATCAACTAAGTAATCAGGATTAAAATGGAACCTTTGTTTTTGGCAAACACTCACTCGTACAAACCACAAGCGTCCGATGTAGGCACCGACTGAAATTCAACAGTTAAAAACAACAAAATATGGCTCTCTATTTAAAAAATGGTATGCATCATTCAAAAGCTCCATTATTTCCCGCTTGAAAATGTTGCTGTTGTAAATATTGTAATATCCTTCGTCTTAATATTAAAAATACACCAATTAATGTTATTTATTATCTAGCAAAAATTAGGTATAACGGCATTTTAACTACTCTATTAGACGTAGGTACCTAGTTTCCTAGGAAAAGAGGCTTGTTCATTTTTTGTTGTCTAAAAACGCAATATAATGATGCTGCGCGATGAAAATTGATTACATTCGGTTGCTGATAAGAAAAGAAATGAACGTTGTCGGGGTCGCAGCCCGCGGGGCAGATAAACTCGTTACAGCAAGATACGCCACCGACGGCATCACAGCGCGCGGTGGCAGCCGCACGCCAGGGCCCATGATATCCCTGTAATCTTGTTGTACACTCCCGACCCCGGCGTTTCCGATTCCTTCCCAAATTACCTTTCTTCTTTCTTGATCGACAATCTAATTCGTTACAACATAAAACGCTTTTCCCTCAATTTACGATGCTCTTAGCTATTTGGAAAACAATAGTAGACATCAAACTGGGAGGTGTTGGGTTTGCATGAAGCACGTAGCACCACGTCGACGCCGCTAAAAGCTTCTTGTTGACGTAGCGTTCGATTCAAGAGGCATGAACTACGTCTTGTCCTTGTAATTGATTGCTTTGTCGCGTAATTTGTTTGTCGACGCTGCCGGGCGGAGCGTGCGACTCTCGCGGGAGCACTGAGGCGCTCGTCCTCTCGTCATCTTCTTCGTAAATAATAAATAGCATTCGACGGTGGCGACCGCCCGCCGCGTGCCGCCCGAGAGCCTCCACCACTCGCGTGCCCGCTCCGTGACTCAGCACCCACATGTCTCTCGCTGTTGATGAATCGCTACACTTAGAACTGGCCACCTGTACTACACATGTTACACCATACCTATATCATAATAGAAAAGAATTCAATTAAAATAATTGCATTAGATTGCTGTTTTTATTATTGGTCCAATAAAAACTAGCCATACGCCACATTACAGTGGTACCTAGTTGGAAAAATCAAATAGCGTATCGCAACGTCGTGGCGGGCTGAGCCGCACTGGAGTCCGGGTTGAGCTGAGCACGATCGCGCGTTCCCTCACTAATAACCCCGTAATTGGTATCGAAGCTCGCCGCAGCCGGATTACTGAACGTCTAATTGAATGCGAGACGCTTACTCGCCGCCCGCGCCGCCTCCTCCGCTGCCACCAGTGCCACCTTGCAGCGACAGTCGTTGGAGCGACTTCATTTTGTTGCGGTCAAGTTAGTCTGTTTGGCGCACGTGTACAGGCCGCGCTTATCGTCTCGCCCACCGTTCAATTACAGCGTCTCAATGAATTAAATTGCCGTGGAATCGGGACGAAGCCGCACCGGGAGATCAAACGTTACTCCCCCCGACGAATAAGACTTTAGATCTACCCGTGACGGCAACGCAAACTTTACGACGTTAGATAATCATTTCATGTCAATTAGCTAATGAAAAATAAAATAGGCTTGGTTAATGTACTAGCACCGTAATTAAAATTATGGTGATGACTCGCTGGCATCTGTTTCAAGTCTTTAATATGTATCTATATTAATTAATACAATTTCATTAGAAGGTATAGCGCTGTCTGTACTTGGTCATGGAAAAAAAACTAAATATTGCGGATGAATTTAATTTCCAACATAATATAAATATAGGTATAATATCAAAATCATTTAAGCTTTAAATGTTATCAATTTTTTTTTTAAATTTCAACATTTTAAAATTAATATCTGTAAGTAACATAACATTTAGAATACTCTTATAATCGAATCGGTACTTAATCAGCCTTTACCGACAAATAAGAATGTTTCTATCATTCATCTCAGGTCGCCTAAGGTGATCATCGCGATCCTTTACAAACTGGGCCAGATAGGTGATGCTCATTTCATTCTTGTAATGTGTTTTTCTGTAAACGTTTTTACTACGTGAACAGCCACGAAACCAAGCTTGTAAAAACCTAAAAACTAACAAAACTTATTTTATCTGAAACGAAGACTAAAGCTCTGTCGTATAGTTTTAAAAGTTTTTGATACCCGCGTCTGCACGGGTGCGTGCGATCGCGACGCGTTCAGCTCACTGTGTTTACACTGATTACGCTCAGTCAGAAAGGCCTGGAACAGCGCCAACTAATCTCCTCTCAACAGGTAGATAGAGTCCGCGCGCTCCTAATGACATCACATGCTGTATCTATTTCACTGTGATTCACTTCATTCAAAATATTACGACTACATTACCGAATATATTTAAATAGCAGCAGCAATGCATTGCATCGCAAATATCGCATTGCAATATAAATACGTTTTCTGAAATACAATTATTTTGCAACTTTTCCCCGCAGCTTTGGCCGTGGCCAGTCGCAGAGGAACTGTGCATTTTTATTCCATAAAGTGTAATTACATAAAACACTCAGCATAAAGTAACACTACAGCTTTGTATATGTCGACAGAATTTTTGAACTTTACCATTTTATGCTTAAAATTAATTCAGATCATTTAACTTTTTAAAACTCATAACTAAATGAGAAATCGAGGCCCAAAATGTCCCTATAAACATAAAAAAGTAGCAGAATAATAAACTTGTATTTTTCTCCTCCAGTTTAGCAATCTGTAGACTCATAATCCGCTGTCATTTTCATATTGTCTGTGTTAATTTGTAATTCGAAGATCTTTAAATTACTCGAAATATAACATGCATATAATTTAATAACTAGATTAGATTAAGAATGCCATCGGGCCCAGCAGCCACGTGCACTAGACAGCACAGAGCGTGTTATTAACTTTTTAAACGATTGTGTTAATTAGCGCACTTCACGAGGAGTCGCCCTCGAGCGCTGTACCGCATTGTGCTGAGCAAAAAACAATAAACGATACGTTCTGCTATTAATTAAACCGCTATACGATGCACGATTGCTTCACCAATAACCGTACGGGATAGGCAATGCAATTAAAATATCTGTTTTGAATCCCTACGCTAATTAAAGTTTATTTGTAAATTGTTGTCAACGTAAATATGCTAACAAATGGAAGTCGTATCAGTTAATAGTTTATGATGTTGTGGAAATTCGTGCGAGGCACAGTGCGGCTGTAGAGCTTAAAGCGCGTTGCGATGCGAATAGTCCTTCTATGCAAAATCAGCAGTTAGACCCGTTTTACAGAACATCGCTCAATACTTTAGCGTTACTTAAAACTACCTAGTTTCAACCAATCAAATGGCTTGAATCTAGTTTTAAGTAATGCTTGAGTATTGAGCGATGTTCTGTAATACGCGACTTAGTGTTGGAACGCGCTTGAAAAGCCGGCTCCGGCTCAGAAGGCGTAATATCTTGTCAAATCCACTGTGGAATTTGAGGTATTATAGATGAGTCACTCAGCGGCACTTGGTAAACAGTGCATTGTATAAACAAAACGAGTCGGTCATTATCATGCATACTTAATAAAAAGTACGTTTGTATTATCTGGGTGGAACCTATATTGTTACCATTTTTATTTGGATAAATAAATAAAACATCGCGTATATTAAAAAGTTCGTCTATTTTGACACATAGTAATTACACGATTTTAACCCAGATCCTCGGTTTTGAAAGAAGATAATAATCTTTATGCTATTAATTATATATCAAAGTTAGTTGATGCTGTCTGTGATAATTACCATTTGTATCATTGTATAATTTTCCCACATTTTAATCATAGGAATAATATTACAGGATTAAAAAGTCAATGCACCATATCACCGTGACGCAATAAGGTCGTAAGGCAAAAAAAAGTGCATTTTATCAGGAGATTTCGTTTTCGTAATTATTAATGAAGTGATTCGCGAAACACTTACCTACTCATGATTTTGCATTATGTAATCAACATCAGTTTCAAGATCACACACAGTACCAAACGTTGAATGTAATAAGAATTAATATGTATTTTTTTATAGTACAAAATTACTCAAAAATTATGTTTCGACTATGGCGAAGTAGGAAGTATCGATTTATTAAATCTATCGAGTTTTATTTAAATTACATATAGTTAGTTATATTCATAACTATGTAATTCATATTTATGATTATTTTTTAACAAAATAAATACTCACCGATTCGCGCGAGACTATCCCTTTATTTGGTCAAGTTTAACGGCGTTACGTTATACTAACCTTTAATTTACCTTTTCATGAAGGAATCACAAACACCTAATGTGCTAAAATTATAAGTTGAAAACCTTAAATAATACAATAGCAAGTTATTTATAGGTACCTAATAATAAGTAATTAACCTTTCGTTAATAATAATCGCGTTTCTTATCTACATTTTCCTACTTTCTTACAAAGTATTTTTTTTTTGTTACAGCAATTATTCCGGTCTCAGCAAGCTGCAGCAGCGGGCGGCCAAGCGGCGGCCGCGCAACTGCAACTCCTGCAACAACAGCAGCAGCAACAGTTCCAACTACAACAACAGCTGGCCGCCCAGCAGGCGTTTACACAAGCGCCATACGTTATCAACGCAGGGCAGGAGGGAGCGCCATACGTGAGCGCATTAATAGCTGGCGTGCCGCCGTACTATGGCGTCGCCGCACCGTGGGGTGTGTACCCAGGGCTTGTCGCACAGCCCGCGCAGCAACAGGCTCAGCAGCCGCGCCGGCCGCTCACTCCTCAGCAAGGAGAGCAGCAAGTGAACGGCCAAGGACAGTATGTGATCCCGTACTACGACCCCGGGTCGCTGGTGATGGGCGGGCGCAACGGCACGCCCCTGCGGCTGGTGTCGCCGGGCGGCGTGCTGGCGCCGCGCCAGTACCAGCCGGCGCCCGCGCACCCGGCCGCGTCCGCCGCGCCGCCGCAGCCCGCACAACCGCAGCAGCAACAGCCTGGTAAGAACTACAAACACACCACGCTTGACTTACCACGACGACCACAACTCTCACTGTTGCAGCTTTTTAATACTACGTTTAATTAAATGATATTTTTTTCTGTTTCATAAATGGTATTGAATTACCTAAGCTGAAGCTGTACTAGTTCGGCAAATAATAAAAAAGGTGCTAAAAACAGGCCCTAATATTTTTCTACTGTTTAATAAAGATGCATTGAACAGTTCTGGGAAAATAAGGAATTGTCCAAAGGAAACTCAAGTAGGATATTAGTTGCAACAAGTTTTTATTTTATTAAAAATGGTTCACTAATATCTTGACAGAATTCTTACATTCATTCACTCGCAGACAACGCCTAGCCTTTGGGTCTTGGTCTTGGTGTTGTTAAAATTGGATATCTTAAAAGCGAAATAATGTTTGAATGCTGATTTTTGCCATTTTCAATGGTATTGTGATAAAATTAAAAATTATTTACAATATCTTTATATCATCTTGAGTTTAGTTTTTCGGGGGTTATCGATTTAAATATAGAAAAATGCACTAAACCTGCGAATGACAATCAGCTCTAAAAGGATCATTTTGATAATTTTAAAAGTCGTAGTCTATCACAGATGGACTAACATATACCTAACAAGTGCCATGTCTATCAGGCACTAGTATCTTTGGGCACGCCACAATCATGGCGGTAAGTCCCCTCTTTGAGGCGTGGCTGAAAAGACCTCACGGCGTCCTTATCTTCCGCATGACGCAGGTGCTCACCGGACATGGTTCGTTCGGGAGTTTCCTGCACTGGATTCATGCGGAAGTGACGCCCGGGTGTCGCCACTGTGTGGAACGCCCGGAGGACACGGTGGAGCACACAGTCGAGGTGTGCCCTGCTTGGGCGGAGCATCGCCGTGCCCTCGTGGGGGCGATCGGCGGCGTAGACCTCTCGCGCCGGGCCTTGGTTGAGGCCATGGTCCGGAGCGAGGAGGAGTGCCAGGCGGTCGCCGACTTCTGCGAAGCAGTAATGCTCGCAAAGGAGGAGGCCGAACGCATCAGGCAACGGCGTTATCGCCGCCGCCGCCGCCGGGATTCTGATCCCGATTTCCGGCCACTGTAGACGTGGGCTTGCGGACAGTGAGCAATGGGTAGCTCACTGTCCGGCCGTCCGGTAACTGTCCGGACCAAGCCCAAGTCGTCGACGGCGCGCACTGTTCCCGCGCGCCTCAAGGAGTTGTCAGCAACAGCAGGGACCCAGCCGGGTCGAAGCCTACTGGGCCTGGGCTCGGCCCGGTATTAAAGGCAACGAAGGCACAGGGTGGGTTTTTTAGTCAGTAAATCTGACAAGTATCTCCCGCTCATGTCACCTGGATGATATTTATACACCGAAAAAAAAAAAATAACCTCCGATTTCCAGCCACCGTAGGCGTGGGCTTGCGGACGGCGAGCAATGGGTAGCTCACCGTCCGGACCGAGACCGAGTGGTCGACGGTGCGTAGTGTGTTCCACGCGCGCCTCTAAGACATGTCTACAAAACCGTAGGAACTCAATAGTGTCGAAGCCCACTGGAGCCAATGGGTTCTTTTAAAGGAAAACCCGGGGTCCTGGAACGCAAGGCAATGAAAGAATACAGGAGTTGGTTTTAGTCAGTAAAAGTTTGACACGACACGGCTCCGCCCCAGAACGGGAGAAGTCATTATTGGATGATAGCCCACCTACAAAAAAAGCCTTAACTCAACTTAGTAATCTCAAAATGAATAAGCGTATTAACATTTTCGATATTAATTTTGTATTTGTCTCAAAGATGTCTAAAAATCTTAATAATTGTGCAATAACTCAATTGTGCAATTGTCCATCAACCCTCGTAAGATTGTGCGCAAACTTGACTGACAGATTCACAGTAATTGGAATAGGAAAATGCATCTTTATTTCGTGCTAAATAAAGTGTATTAGTTAACTTACGGGCATAATATTGTTGTTAAAATATAAAATCACTCGCATTGAACGCTACGCTCGTTTGAATGTTTTAAAAAACTGAAACAGTGAGTTGGCCAAGAAGATATTTGTCTAACAATGTATATAAACTCATTTTCATTTAATAACAACGTAATACTAAAACCATTGCGCATGGCGTGATACGATACGTTCTCTGTAGACCATTAGACAGTTTATAACGAATTAATTACATACAAATAATTATTAACGTTTCGTAGAATCGACAGAAATTAATTCATCCTTATAATTATTTTACTTTCAGTAACTGTAGCTTATTTTGAATAGTTGCTACTGAATTAAGAAAGTAATCATGTAGATAAACACTGACATCTTAAAAGCACACATTTTATTTCGGAATACAATGTCAGTTGCTTGATGGAGTTTTTGCCTGCTAAACTTGTTGAATAGTTTTTATCTATTGTATTTAATTAAAGCCGATTTACGTTTACACTCGCATTGTCTATTGACTGTATATAATTATGTAATACATATTTTTATCTGATTGAGACGTATATTTTGTGTATAGCTATATACTTTATATCCATATAGTAAATGTATTTACTTACTGTTTGAATGCTTTGAGGTAGAGGTAAAATTATAATACTCGATTATAAAGTGTTGTCTCTTTTTCCTGATTTTGAAATATTGTGATGTGACTTGAGCGCGGAATGATTCCTTACAAATTAAACACGACAATATCTAGAATATCCTAAAGGGCAATGTGGATGTCAGGATGCATACTAAAGCAAATTTAAATGATGTTCTGATATTGTATTGGGATTCGTAACGTCTGCTTGCCTATTTGCAACAATGGTTTAACAACTAGTAAAGGTAATAATTGTAGTCGTTTTAATACAAAGAACTTTTCGAAATTTTACTAATTAGGCTATAGAGAATAGACTCAAATATCGAATACCAGCTTGAAATTAAACTAATTTTCAACATTACATTATTTGTGCTGTGGAATCAAAGGCCATGTTACATACATGACCATTCTGTTTATTTATAACTGCTAGATGCGGGGTAAACTGGTCATGCTTCAAAAATAATATGTATTACAATCACAGAACACAGGAATCATACAGTAGATAGAAGGAGTAAGTAGGCGGGGCGCGCGTACCCCGAGTTTTGCGATGTACCGCTTATGTTCCATTGCGCATGCGCCGCGCACATCAGTCTAGTTACGGTCGCCACGGTGATAATAACTAGATAAAAAAATATAAAAATGCCCATCTGTGCTGTTTTGGAGTGCAAATACGACGGAAGAACCAATAATTTATCTTATATCCTATCGTCGGTTAGCCCTGGTTTATTTTATTTTGATTATTTTTGAAAAATAGGTTCTTATAAAAAAAACATAGAAGTTGACTTTATTTTGTACAAAATAAGGTCTACTTTCAAAAAAATATTCTAGAACTTTCAAAAAATGTCACTGTCAGCTGCTCAATTAGAGATTACCATTAGGTATCGACAGTGAGTTATCGATATTGCAAAATTATAATGATTTTTGTTGTATCGGGAAAGAAAATACCCTAGTGCTTCGATGAAATTAAAAACGCAGACTTTTTTAATTTTAGCTAAATAACTCGTAAATAAAATGCAAACAGGGTTAAACTTTCCATGGGTTCAAAATGTAACTGTCGTGTTATTTTGTGACTTCATATTTCCTAAAGATCCAGACAGACAGGAAGGAAAAGTTGGTTTCCTACAAAAACTAGCACATTTTTCTCAACACAGCAGTGCTAAACCTTGAGCTCTGAAGAACTTTTAGATATTGGTAGAAGAAAAAGAAGTCACTTTATTAAAAATCTGGTTATACCGAACCCTAGCAGTCTCGAAGAAAGTCAAGATGTTACAGTTCTACTCAAATCTGTATGGACTCTAAAAGCAAATTTGTAGTCAACCAAGAAATACCTGGCAACATTTAGTTTAAACTGACGTACAAATTTACGTGAAGAAGTATTATTTAAAACTTACGTATGAACAAATTAATTATTGTTTATCAGTCAGTATTTTTGACTTTACCTGTTTTTACGTATCTATTTTATTAGTTTTTTTTTAATAGCCATTACTGTCCCACTGCTGGGCAAAGGCCTCCCCCAAGTCCTTCCAGACATTCTTCTCTCGCGCCGTCTCTAACCAGTTCTCCTGATACGCGTCTAGATCATCTCGCCACCTCTTTCTAGGGCGACCTCGATGGCGCTTACCGTTTGCAGGAACCCACCGGGTGGCGATACTTGCCCAGCGGTCACTGCTCATGCGGCTGACGTGACCCGCCCAATCCCATTTAAGCCTGGCAGCCTTTATTAGTTAAACTATTTTTTTTTATTGTCACTGTTATTCGTTCTAATTGTTTTTCAGCATCAAAAGAAACCTTTAATTTCAATTATGAGTAATTTCATGGTTAATGAAATAGTTACAAGCCCCTTATATATAAAGTTAAAAATACGTAAGTATTTTGTTTTGTAATTTATCGACTCCTGCTGTTGAAAATAAAACGCAACATCGATAAAATAAGCTAACGCCAATGGTACATCTCTAGAAAATGACGTTTAACAATGACTTTATTTAAGAAATATGAATCTTATAACAAGTAAATAGAGCACTAAATTGATTGCTTATATTATAGAGACATCTAGCGGGGAATAATGGAAATTGTTAATTTAATTATTCTATGCGATGTAATTCGTTAAAGAGTAGATAACAAACAACTCTGTTAACAGTGACATATGGTTTATTTTTTAAAACGTAATGATGGATAAACTGCCTTCTTTCAATTAATATTAAAATGCTCAATCACATTAAGGATTTCTTAGTGTTATGAAATATGATATAGCTGTCTTTGTGTAAGTTTGGGTACGCTGGTCCCGATACAAATGAAGTGCTATGCGATTTCTATCTACATTCTTCTGTTCTGTGATTACAATAGACTACTGGAGCATATGAATTCAAAATAAGGCATTGAAAAAAGTTGCGACATGAATCAGGTTCAAGAGATCGATGTGAGAGAAAGTCAAAATAATTTTTAGATTTTATATAAAACACTTCAATTTTTTTTTAAACTGCATAATACCTACTTTAAATTCTTGATGTCTTTAATTCAATACTGTGTAGTTCTAAATAATGTTAAACACGTTGCACTCCTGTATCAAACTTATATAAATGGATTACATAGTGTATTTACTTGCAAAATCCTCTAACAAGAGTCTATCTTTACTAAGGTTTGGTGTATATATATTTACCGTGTTATTTTTGAATTTTAATTTATTTTATGTTTACTGGTTGTCATTTAAAACTTCGATCGTTTAACAATTATATTACGTCACCTACACTGGATAAAAGGTGGCTGTTATTTAACAGAAAACGGGTTTTATCACACGTGTGACGGGGTCGAATTCATATCTTACTCACCATACTTATTATTATATCATGTTGTATATAAGTACTTCGTATGAATACAAGTAGGGCGCGCCGCGGTTAGGCGCTGACGCGCCCGCCGGCTCTCCCGGTAGGCCCCGAGACTGGAGCGCGGAGGTATGTCCTGTTGCAGGCGGCGCCACGCAGGCTCGGCGCGACTCGCTGGAGTTCGGCGGCGGCGGGCCGGCCGCGGCGCTGCAGGAGTACGCGGCGCGCAAGTGGGGCCCCTCGCCGCTGTCGCCGCCGCTGGGCACGCTGGGGCCCGTGGGGCTGCGGCCCGTGTCGGCCGCGCCCGGCGCCGAGACCGCCAAGTACAGGTGCCCACGCACGCCCGCCCACTGACTGTCGCTGCAGCACCCCTTCTCGTCGCAACTGTGCTGATTGGACACTCTCGTCTCTTTAGTTCCATTCTTGTTGTGCTCAGCCGTATGCATATTGTGCTCTTCAATCTAGGTTTAAAATTATGATCGCGCATCGAGAGCACACGACCGCGCGTCATGCAGTTGTTTCTGCTGAACTATCTTATCGCTGATGAATAATACCAGATGGACTCAAATACGAAATATTCTAGAACACGTTACGCTCACGCATTACGACCACGATAACATGTTAGTCAAACTTTGTACATTGAGATGCAGTCGAAATAAGAATAGAAGCGACGCGACTGGGTGCTCGGTGACGCTTTGAACGGGACACTTGTACATTGTAAATACTTGTATGCCATCGTTGTTTATATGACACTGCAGTCTTTAATTTTGTACAGATCTGCCGATGGAGGCATTTTGAGCATGTTCGTTTAATTACTTAAAACTCCATGCCCTTTGAGAGTGGCTGTTTCCTTGAATAGCGAAATATTTTTCTTTCAGAGCTGTGAGCAGTTTAGCGCAAGGTCTGACATCAAATGGAATGTTCGGATCGTCTTCATCACTCCTCAGCAAACTCAGCGGAGTAGGAACTATATCAGGTCTGTACTACGCACCATCATCATTCACAAACCTTTGTACATTTTGTAAATAGTATGTATTTTTTTGTATAATATAATAATACTGTATGTCTAACACATCACTTTGACGGCGGTATTTCAATTCATGAAGAAAATTATTTTAAACGGATCGATCGTTTATGTATAAGATGTAAGTCGAGCCTAGGTCTGCGTTATGTGTGTTGAAGCACGAGTTATAACGCAACATAATAGAAATATACGTTTGGTTATTTTTATAAATCCGGCGATTAACGCTAATGATACGTTAACAGTTTATTTACTTTCGTTTAGCATTTAGCACGTAAATGATGGCGGTTTAATATAAAAGCTATAGGATAGGTCTGTTTTCGTGATAAGTATGTGAAGTTTATGTGGTATGTTTGCAGAACTGGTGGGCGGAGGTGTGGGCGGTGTGAGCGTGGGCGTAGGAGGCGTGGGCGTGGGCGCGCTGGTGGGCGACAAGCCGCCCGCCGGCCGCTCGCGCCTGCTCGAAGACTTCCGCAACAACCGCTTCCCTAACCTGCAGCTCAGAGAACTTGCCAACCACATCGTAGAATTTTCACAGGATCAGCACGGCTCTAGGTAATATATTTTCTTAGTACTAAATACAGCTGCATCTATTAGGTACCCTCTCACAAAATAATTCCTTAGAAAAGGGGGCCAGTTGATGTCACTCAATCCAGCCAGCGGCTACGTCTGGGTGAATGTTGGTTACTGCAAGTTGAAGACGGATAAAAAGAAGCCGTACCAGCGTAACAGACAGACAGAGTTACTTTCACATTTATAATATTAGTTTTCATATTAATATTATAATTTATATTATAATATTAGTATTATAAATTAATATGGGTTGTGTTAACTATAAATAACATTAAATTTAAGTTTTATTTTTAATTAAGAAAAGTTTGATAGTCGTCTTTGCTAGCGTATAAAGAAAACTAAACTTTTGGTACCATAACTGGCTGCTTTTAAACGAAATATCTGAGCAAAATTTAGTTTTGAACTCTGTTATTGATACGGCCAGTAGAGTATTTACCAGCAGGTTAAGTAGGTTTTTAAATCTTGTAGTAGAAATGAAAGAATAGAACTATTTTTAAAAACGGTGTTCTGATGAGTTTAAGAAAGCAATCGTCTTTCTGATGACATTTACTACTTAATTTTGTACTTAGGCTATTATCACACTGCCACGCATCACGCTGATGTTGCGTGTCAACGCACGTAGGTGCGTTAGGCGATTATCGTATCATGCAGCGTGATGCGTGATACGATAATCGACTTACGCGCGTACTTCGGGAGTGCGATCTGCATCATCGTGCGGGTTTTTTACGCACTCACGCACGTAGTTGCGTTTTGTAGATTCACGCAGGTTCTAACTACAAAATCACGCACGGCACTACGAGACTCAGTGTGCCGTACCTTGCGTTCCGCCCCATACCTTCTAGGCGCGTGATCTGTATGAACGCACGTGGATGCATTTTTTGTGTGTTGGACTGTGCGTATTTTCGGTTTAATACAGGTAAGAAGAGAGCGATATTTAGGAAAATGTATTTCACACGCACTACCTACCTACTATGCTCTTGTAGGCCAGCCGCTCCGTATCATCATTCATGCTCTTTCTTCTCGGTTATCAACGCTAAAGAGCATTCTTTGGTGTTAGTTGACTAGCCAAACTACCCGAGATTATAAAAAAGGCTATCTCTGTAGTATGACTACTAGTTTGAGGCTGTAAACTGTGTGATTCGTGTACCTAGTGTCTAGTGGTATTGTTTCTGTTTATCTATATACAGAGGGTTATTTGTAAAACACTAACGACCTTACAAGACTATCACTAACATCATAAACAACAACTTTTGTTCTATGACTTTTTACAAAACATAATTAATTTATCAAAAACAAACTTAAAAGATTTCGTTTTTCTATCTAACACATTTCAACTCTGTGCTTTGCTATACCTACCTACGTCTATATGACGCAAGCGCATCAAGCACCCCCACCGCCCGATCCACGCTCTCCTCCGCTATTGTACTAACTCATGCTTCGCATAGACTTTGTAGTATTTAGAACGTTCAAGTTCATTAAACCCCAAGCGAACGCCCGGTTCGCGCTGTCAATGTCTTTCTATTGTCTCTAATTGACACTATTGAAAGGATTTTTATTTTTGTATGAAAATCTGATGAACTAAAAATATGATAATTTTTAAAAATTCATAAAAATAAACAAAATATAAAAAAATAATAAATAAACATAAACAAAAGTTGTTGTTTATGATGGTAATAACATAGTACTGAGAGGTTGCCAGTGTGTTACAAATAACCCCGTATTTTAAAAGGAGAAACTGAATGACTGACTTATCAACACACAGCCGAAACTAATGGGACTAGGAACGTGAAATTTTGCACAAGGTGTCCTTTTATGACCTAGGCGAGTAGTAGTACTAAGAGGATTTTCCAAAATTCACCCCCTAAAGGAATAAAACGAGGCCCAGTTTGTTTGCAGTAATCTACTTTCACGCGGGCGAAGCTAGTCTCAATATAGATTGTAACTAGCATAGACTACTTTGCCTCCTTAGTGATTCAGTTTTAACTGGCTCAAAACATGCACCCAAAAACTACTTAAATAACTGTGTAATTTCAACTATATTGTGGGATTGTAAGAATATAATGTAAGATTGTAGAGGTTAGGGGAGGCAAAACTTTAACTGCCCTGGTTAAATGTGCAAATCCGCTACTAGATATGGCTTTTGAGGCCTTCGGGACTCAATAAGTCAACCTAATGGCACATTGTCGTTCTTGTTTTAATAAGTTTTTTTTTTCTTTGCCAGGTTTATTCAACAAAAATTAGAAAGGGCCACAGTTCAAGAGAAACAAATGGTGTTTAATGAAATAATCGGCGCTGCGTATAGTCTAATGACAGATGTTTTCGGAAACTACGTTATACAAAAATTCTTTGAGTTTGGAACTACAGAACAGAAAACAACATTGGCACAAAAGGTAAGATTATTCCTCACTTATATTATATCTCGATTATGTAGTTAAATAGTCTTCACTTAAAAATGCCCCATGGTATGAGACGTAAATTGCAAATGACTAGGTTAATTTTCTTCGAAAATGTTGAGCCGCTGTCCGCGGTTGACCACTTCCACGAATTTTAACCACCTGCCCAGCGGCATGCAGCCAGTCCCTGCGCGGACGAGGATCGTATGCTATTGTACTTTGAAGGTCTGACTTACATCACCTATGGCCTAGCCGAATCGCAATCATGGACGATTGGTTAGCCTACTGTGCGAATCCCCCATGAGGTTGACTTAACCTACTTGTATCACTGTATATCGGCACTGAGGTGAGGTAAATAATAGCGATGATAATAATTTGTGTTGTTATTGGCAGGTGCGCGGGCACGTATTGAACCTAGCGCTGCAGATGTACGGCTGCCGCGTCATCCAAAAAGCGCTGGAGTCCATCCCGGCCGAGCAGCAGCAGGAGGTGGTGCGTGAGCTGGACGGACACGTCCTCAAGTGCGTCAAGGACCAAAACGGGAACCACGTCGTTAGTACACCTGTGTTTATTTACTCCATTCGCTTGAACAGTTACACTATGCGCACGTAGCGTAGCATCAAAATCCGTTGCGTAATTTAGGAGAAATTAAAAAAATAATTAATATTGATTGAAATGTAAATCTTTTTAGGTGCAAAAGTGTATTGAATGCGTGGAGCCAACGGCTCTGCAGTTTATAATCAACGCATTCGCGGGGCAAGTGTACGCGCTGTCGACGCACCCGTACGGCTGCCGCGTCATCCAGCGCATCCTCGAGCACTGCACGCCCGAGCAGACCGCGCCCGTGCTCAGCGAGCTACACGCGCACACCGACCAGCTCATACAGGTACGACTTAACGTTATGCTTATATCGAGAAAGCATTTTCCAGCAAATAAAAAAGCTTTCTTTAAATATCAATTTGCGTGCCTTTCTCTAATTATGTTGCGGATCGATTTCCAGTTTAATTGGATGTAAGTTTTATCTGATTAAACTGTAACATCATTTGAAGTTTTTTATTTACGATCTGTCCTACAAAATCAGGTGATGGGATAACACAATAAGCCCTTGGCAGACTTGTTAGATTTCCTGGCTTCCGACTATCCGTAACATTAGTTAGTATCTTTAAATGACAACTGGCACCAACGGCATAACGTGGTTTCTGAGAGGCATTTCCACGTGAACATGATCGCTAAAAGTATTTTGCCCCCCCCAGGACCAGTACGGCAACTACGTGGTGCAGCACGTGCTGGAGCACGGCGCGGCCGAGGACCGCTCGCGCCTCGTGGCCGGCGTGCGCGGCAAGGTGCTGCAGCTGTCGCAGCACAAGTTCGCGTCCAACGTCGTGGAGAAGTGCGTCTCGCACGCCACGCGCAACGAGCGCGCGCTGCTCATCGACGAGCTGTGCGGCTTCAACGACAAGTGCGTACTCGCCACGACACCACCACCACCACTACCACTACCCCTAGCTGTGTCTGCTCTAACTTAGACGTGTTAACATTTGCAGTGCTCTCCACGTGATGATGAAGGACCAGTACGCGAACTACGTGGTGCAGAAGATGATCGACGTGGCGGAACCGACGCAGCGCAAGGTTCTGATGCACAAGATCCGGCCGCACATCGGCTCGCTGCGCAAGTACACGTACGGCAAGCACATCATCGCCAAGCTGGAGAAGTTCTTCATGAAGGCGCCGGAGCTGGGCCCCATCGGGCCGCCGCCGCCCAACCCTGTGCTGTAGTCTGTGTAAAGTATTAAACGTCCGCGGGTGTAGGCTGATGCGACGGCGCGGGTATCGCCCGCCTATTATAAATTTTGTGAATATTTGCGATTGTACATTTGTAACTATAGAGCTCGCCGCTCGGCCTCTTGGGCAGCGAGCGCGGCCCCTGTACATACGTAGCGGCAGACTGATGTACAGAACGATACGATATACTGTATACTGTAACAATAGTTGTACAGCGTCGACGCCGACTCGGTGCTCGGCCGTCGCGTCACCGCGGCGTAGCGTTTATTGCGTTTCTAGCTCTTAAGTGTTCTAGTATTATTCGTTGTTCGTATGAATCTATGTATAAATATTTGAACGTCTCTCATTCTCGTGTAATTTATGAATCGAAGGAAAGCGGCGGTTTAACGGACCCCGGCGTTTCCATAATTTTAGCTCGTAGATTTACTATTAGCTGGGCTAGGGGACCTTGAATCTTCTAAAGCGATAAAGAGATGCCGCAGGCAGTTCTGGACAATCGGCACTATAGTCGTGATTATTATATTATTATTTTGTACTATTCTTCAAGTCAAGCTCTCGTTTAAGTTATAAACCGGCTTTAAAATCGTACATAGCTTATCTCGTTTAGTGCCGGAGTGTATAGTTAGTCGATTATAATTTTGTGAAAATGATATTTTTGTATATTTTTTATGTAATTAATTTAAGTTATTTAGTTAATGAGTCTCCGAAAATGATCGGAGCTCGCGCTTACGAGTGGGCGATGCTTATGTTAGTGTGTAGGCGCAGCAGTGTCCCGCTGCGCATAGGTTATAGTGATGATTGTAAAGTCCTGTACTGATAGTTGTAGTCCCGAGGTCTACCTTGCCGGTTGCACGTCACAAGCGTAGCTACTCCTCATTCCCCCTGTGTAATTAATTTTTATAGGAAGCGTAGTTTCCTACGACACCTCAAGATTTTTTACGTTTAGATGTAATTGAAAATAAAATTATTGTATATGGCTGTACAAAAATGTTAACAAAATGATTTGTAAAACCCGTATGTGATGGAATAAGGCGAGGCGTCGAGAGCGGCGACGTGTGACTGATCGTGGCTCTGTACGTCGCGTCTTGTAGGTTGTACTAGATAACATTTATATGATGATCCATCTATTTAGACATTAATTATAATAAAGCATTTCTGTAATAATATTACAAAGAATCTGTTGTTTTAATTACTACCAACACCACCACCTCTACCATATTTTTTTATTTATTCATAACAGAGTTTTTCATAACAGAGTTTTTCTATAGTATCCATAGTTTCTCCGGTACAGGTTGGCCCTCAATCCTCTATCTGAGAACTGAGGGCCTAGCTCGCTTATTTGACTTTCACAAAATCAGCTCCCCTAGCCAAGTTACAACCGTTTCGCTTGCGCCGAACGCTTTGAGTCCAGGCCACACCGCCAGCTAGCGGGCGGGCGGGCTAGGCGGGCGAACATCGTTACCTCTTTACATACTTCGGTTCACACCGCGAGCTACCGACGAACCTAACGAGCTAAGCTAACGAAATATCCGACGATTCCAGCGAAGCTACTCGTTCACCTCGTTGGCGCGCCCGCGCTTCGCTAGCTTAGCTCGCCCGCCAGCCCGCTTCGTTCCCCGTCCTCCCCGTTTCGAGTAGACTAGTCGACGCTCTTTCGAGTAGCAGTGTAGTGTTTAGTTTGTGAACGATGAATATGTCGTCATATATCGACGAAAGTTCTGATGATGATTTAACTACAAATGTTAAAAAAAAGATATTACTGGTAAATTCTCTTCGAATTAAGAAGAAGAGAAAGCGTAGATTTTGGTTGCGTAGACATATTCAATTCAGGCAACAATCTGGAGAATTTTATACTTTGTTTCGGGAGTTGAATGACGAAGATTTTCCAGATTTTTATAGACTCACAAGAGTACAATTTCAAGAAATAATAGGTAAGTATGATATCTGACAAACTTACCAAAACTGATACTAATTACCGGAAAGCTATTACCCCATCGGAGAAACTGGCAGTGTGCTTAAAGTACGTCCATAAAACACTACACTTCGGTCTCATTTCGATATTACAATATTTTTAAATGGGTTAGAGATATTGTTACGTTTGCAATTCACGATGCTTACGCACATATGTAATCAAAACAACGCTATGTCAAGTTAAAACGCACAGGCAAGGAAGAGCGCGGGTGGCGGGAGGGGATGGCTCGCGCGCTGACCATTCGGCTCGGCATCGTGCTGCGCCGATACGCGCATGCGCAGTGAAATTCCTCTTATTTTGAGGAAGCGATAGCGGAAGAGGATTTTTTATTTATTAGGATGCGGTAACGGTTGAGAAACTCAAAATATAGCGGAACTTCCGCATTATGAGGAAGCGGAAGAGGAATCTTCAGCAATCCTACTGCAGATTAGTCACTTGACTAAGGGTACTGATTTCAACTTCCACATTTCTTTGGGAATGTTCTATTTTCAAAGAGTTTAAACAAACGGGCCCTCACACCACGTCATGCACACAAAATTGTAAACTTGATTTTGAAAAAAAGGGAATACATTAGTTCACAAGGGTATTACAGAAGCTGCTCGACGCACTAAGAGTGCCTGGAGGAGCTTTTGGGCTATCTCCCGCTATGCCTGAAACGGAAAAAATTATGGACATGTGCATTCTCCCCTATACTTACGTACGGAGCGTAAACCTGGTCTTTGACGCTTCAGCAGAGGTCCAGGTTCAAAATCAAAATCAAAGCATTTATTTCAAATAGACCATTTACAGGCACTTTTGAATAGTCAAATGTCGGTATCCAAGTCCAGTCCAAGAAAAGTGAAGCTAAATTGCACGTTCCAAAGAGTAGGTCTCTATGGAGAAGAACGTGCAAGAAACTCCATGGACACTCTTTTAAATCATATTATGTGTTACATATAATGCTTGGTTACATATTACTTGTTGCTTCTATCATGTGAGCACAATGTCGATAATGAAATAAAAATGTAAAATAATTAAAAGATAGAAACTGAATTAAGCCACTGGCAGCTAAGAGATGACCAGTCCCATCTGACGGCACCCGTTCGGTTTGTCAGTGAGCCATGGAGCACAATATCCTGGACCTTTTTTTTTCTCGAAATTCCGACCGCGTAAGGAACACACAGCTGCGCGCCAAAACTAACATTAAAGATGCTACCTGAAAAGCTGCCACTCAGTGGGATTGGACCGGACATGCCGCATGTCGGATGAGCTGTGGGCTAAAAGAGCCACTTCATCATATCAACCGAAAGACGTCCACTGTTGGACATAGGCCTCCCCATGCGTCGCCACGCCCACAACGACCGGTCTTGTGCGTCACGTATCCATCGGATTGCCCCGACCCTGACTAGGTCATCGGTCCACCTTGTTGGAGACCTTCCAACGCTGCGTCTTCCGGTAAGTAGTCGTCAGTCCAGAACCTTTCGTCCCAATCGACCATCTGTTCTGCGTGCCATGTGCCCTGCCCATTGCCACTTAAGTTAAATTGACGGTTCCTTAAATGAAAATTTCATTTACATGGTTTGCTGTAAGAAAACCCAGTTGTGGGTTAAGCTCGCCTATGTACATCAAGTATCCTGTATTTTGTTGTTTGTTAAATTTTTTATGTATATTATAGAATAAAGTAAGTTTGGCGATTCTTCGAGCTATGTCGGTAACCTTGGTTCTCCTGCGGATATCTTCATTTCTGTTGTGATCCCGCAAGGAAACTTCGAGCATAGCCCTTTCCATCGCCCTTTGGGTGACTTGTGAGTCTTCTTATGAGGCCCATTGTAAGCGACCACATTTCTCTTTCTACACTGCGGCCGTGAACAGTTTCGGAGAAATGACGTCTCCTTGCCTCACACCTCGCTGCAAGGGTTAGGTTTGGTTGGATGTCTAGTCTTGAAGTCGGACTGACATGGTGGCGTTTTGGTACAAACACTTCAGCACTTCAAAATACCGATAGCCAATCTGGCACCGTTGGAGAGATTGCAGTACAGCCCAGGTCTCGATGGAAAAAAAGGCTTTCTCGTAATCCTCAAACGCTGAGCCGAGAGGCTGATTATACTCCTCAGTCTTCTGTATAATCTGCCGCAGCGTATGTATGTGGTCCACGGCTGAAAGTCGTCGAACCTGCGCGCGAGACGGTTCATGATGACTCTGGAAAACAGCTTATAGACATGGCTCTGAAGTGAGATGGGTCGTTCTTAAAGAAGAGTACCACCAGACCTCTGCTCCATGCCCGTGACGTTTTTCCCTCGAGGATGACGGAATTGAATAGCTTCTGAAGGGCCTTAAGGCCTGGTTTTCCACCCGCCTTCAGAAGTTCGGCCGTAATTACGTCCTCACTCTACTAATCTCATACAGGCTGACGTCCGGAATATCTTCGGTATAGTATCGAGTCAATCTAGCTCTTGGGTCATTTATTAGATTTGCAGCGGGTTTAGTGATAGACGTGTATAACTGTCCATAAAAGGCCTCGATCTCTCCCAGAAGCTCCGATTTGACGGAAATGACTCTGCCATCGTCGGTCTTCAGTTTTGTTAGCTGGCTCTGTCCTATAGACAAATCTCGTGCGAAAACTTTAGAGCCCTTGTTCCGCTCAATCGCCTCTTTAAATCCCGTTTCAGAGACTTCGAGGATCCGTCTATTGAGCTGCCGGTATCTGCTCGTATCGTCTGAAGACTGTAGAATCATCTCACGCCTCTTCCTCATGAGCTCGAGGCGTGAGGATCCGGGAGCCTTTTGTTCTTATTTAATTTTGTACGGTGAGTTTTGAAAAATTTAGACCCGACCGTGTGGATAGTTTCCACGAACCCTTCATTATATTCGTCCACGGAGCTCCCTAGACACTCGAAACGATTGTGGAGTTTGAGCTGAAAGTTCTCGGAGTTCGAGACCTTTCAAGCTTAACACGTTCCCTGTCCCAATACAAAAATGCAAAATTGACCCGACAAGTCCAATAGGTTTTTTCTAATAATTTGTTTTTTTTATAGTCATAGTGTAGTCCTAGTAATAAAATAATTAAAAAAAAAAACCGGAAGTAGGTTTTACTTGCCTGAAACACATATGGTTCATGAGCGTAGGGAGACATTTTTGCTTCTGCACGTTCATGAAACACATGTGGTTCAGAGAACTTTTTTTAGGTTTTCAAAAGTATTTGTATGTGTCAATACTTTATTATTATTATTTAGGTATTTTCACGACATTTACGAACTTTGAACATAATATTCCATAGACAATCTACTTCCATAGACTTGTCAGTGTCAATAATTATTTTACGTTACCGTCATATTTTTGAATTCTGTTCATGAAATCGTTTCAAATTCTAAAATTGTCTGTTTGTTGTTGAAGATTATAATATCGTATGTGATATTTTTTGATATTTTTTTACAAACATAACAAGAAGTAGTTCAAAATTAATTTGTAATTTCTTATAAAAATAAAAATATTTTTTCGTATGTCCCGGCGATTTTCTTTACTTTATGATCGTACCAGCGGTACCAGCACGCCCAATGCAAAAACAATACAGTTCTAGCACGTCCAGTAGAATTATCCGCTTTAGAAGTTGTATGTCTCCTGACGCACATATGGCTCAGGAGCGTATTAGTGCTTTTCAAACACGCGTTTCCTGAACCATATGTGGCTCAGTGGACAGTGAACGTGTTAATATTGATATTCAATGTGCTTCTTACCATGCGGTGATCACTTCCAGTTTCTTCTCGACAGAATGAAGTCAATCTCATTTATAGTTGCACCGTCGGGACTTTGCCACGTTCACCTCCTATGCTCACGTTTTTTCAGGAAGGAAGGAAGTGGAATTAATTTTCTTAGTATTATTTAAAAATGAAAACCTTTTATGTTCATTTATCAATAAATAATTAAGTTTAGTATAGCTGCTAGTTACTACTGTCCTATCCTATATAAAGAGTATAATGTAAATTAAATCTAATAATTAAAAATAAAACGTATCATAATTATCTGTTTCATGTTAAAATTGAAAGGAGCACATACATGTATGTCCTCCTTTCCTTATTTGCCCCTCTACTCACGAGAATGTTCTACAACATTCTATTCATTCATTCCAAGAATATTTCGTTTTGAGAATGTTACTTTTCCCCATCACTAGGAGAAATATGCACTCACGCGTGTGGGTGCTCGAGACGCAAGGTATGGCTGTATGGCACACCGAGTCTCGCGCCATTTGGCCGGAATTGACGGAGAAATTAAATGAAACGCATGACACGTTAATATAGTATGCTTATTCTTTATTGAAGATCTTTCAAGTTTCATACTATAAAACCAGAAAAAGGCATTGAACTAATTAGCATAGTCACACATCGACATTATGAACTTCATATAGAAAATTTTGAATGTATCTCCAGGCGCGAACGTCTTATCGTGCAAAAAAAGTGGAAGGCGACCTCTGCGATGGACCGAGCAATTTATACTGCTACAGGCAGTCCCTTGCACAAGTACAGCAGAATGACGAGCGGTAAAGTAGCGAATTATACTGACGCGAATCACATCTACCCCTGCAGAAGTCGCTTTGTGACAATCACGACGACAAGAGTTTCACGACAAAGAAGAAGAGATGGGTATCTATAGGTTATAACAAAAAATAAAATGGCGATGGGGTGACTATACTAGCTTCCATAGAAAACTGTTCAAACCATCAATCCATTGATTTCATACATCTATTTATCTTCGTCTTTTTCCTTGTCCTTAGTCTTAGGTTTGACACTACGTTCTCGATCGCGTGAGGCTCGCTCGCGGTCGCGGTCGCGTTCTCGAGGGGAGCGCTCACGTTCGCGCGAGCGTTCACGCGGCCGCGGCGAACGAGACCGCGATTTGTGACGGCGCGACCTCGAACGAGATCGCTCCCGTCTGTATGACCTGTAAATAAAGATAAATTAATAAATATGACATTTTCTCGTATTCAAAAAGCCTTCACCGACTTGATGTTTCTAGAAAAAGTGACATAAAATTAGGTTTGCATAGGAAGTACATAAAACATACTTACTTTTCTCTTATCCTGTCAGGTTTGATAGAGCGAGATCGGTCTCGTTCCCTATCTCTATGTCTTTCCTCCTGTGAAATAAAAAATTGTATTTATTACGGGCCGAATTTTCAATTTAAAAATATTGTTATTGGAGAACAAAAATGGCAAATATTTATTCTATCTTTAAAGGAACCTAAGTTGATTTGTCTTTTTGAACCTTAACGCACGGGTTGTCTAAGTTATACGCGGTATTTAGAACGATAAAGTAAAAATATATAGTAAAAACGAGATACTGTCTCGTGGTGGTAGGTAGCGCCTTAGTGTACTGACCTCTTCTCTTCTGTCGCGGTCTCGTCGTTCACGTTCGTCCCTCTCCCGCATGCGGTCTCTATCACGATCCCTCTCTCGCTCCCGCTCCCGCTCGTGAATGTGCGGCGGCGGGTGCGGGCGGTAGGGCGACACGTAGGGCGGCGCCGCCATCATGTGCGGCGGCGCTCCCATGTGCGGGGGTCCTAGCGGGTGCGGGGGGCCCAGCGGGGGTCCTGGAGGGGGACCCATAGGCCCTGGAGTTAGCTCCTTTATTTCACTTGGCGCCCAGCCGCTCTGTTCGGGGTGACCTGCAAAAAGTACACAAGTTTTTAAGAGTAAGATTTGGTGGTACTTCTTCAGCATTAAAAATTTATAAATTTTGTTCATAGCAATATTGAAACTTCATGGTAAGTTGAAATTTCAGATGCATCTTATTGATCTCAACCGTAGCGTGTGCGGCTGCTAAGGCACCGAGGTTGATCGCCTGAGTTGTAGGATGGCTATTGCAAGCAAGATTAAAACTCGCTGATTAAAAACAGTCGGATCGTTGCGTATTCGTGCCAGGGGTGTTATGTTATGAAATTTCCGATCTGGATACATATCTGGGAATAATATTATACCGGTTTTGGACAGTTACGGATAACAGATATTAGAATTTATCAGAGTTAATTCATTAAACCCCAAGTGAACCGCACCTATTGTCTTTCTATTGTGTCTGTAATTTCCACGATTGAAAGGTTAAATACAAAAGTAAGAGTTGATAATAATCTAGTCTAGAGTATGTTTTTTTTTAATCTACCCCAAGGTTCTTCGTATGGAGCATGTGGAGGTGGCGGGTAGTAGTGTTCTCCGGGCGGTGGCCCGAAGTAATCTGGAGCGCCCATCTCTCGCTGGTGGCCGCCGCGCCCGTACTCACGACGTTCCGCAGTCATCACCTGGACGGAAAATAAACATTTAATGACTGAAATATATGTTTTTGATGTTGAATAAACTCATTAAAAAATAAAAGGTCCGTTTTGATATTTGAGAAAGACCCTAGAACATGGAACACAACGGAAAGAAACAATCAAATAATGATATTTATTTTGCAAGTAGGTTTAAAAAACACTTTTACACGTAATTTTTTTTTCGTCAGTTTAAACTAAATGAAGCCGGTAATAATTAATTACATAGTGTTTTATTGTAATCACGTAACGTTACATAACGTAATTGATAAAAACATCAAATATCAAAAAGGGTCTTTTATTTTTGAAAATTTTATTACTTGAAAATTAACTTACCTGTATGGTATTTTCTCTGGATTGGTAATTATTTGTCATTGCCGGTGGCATCATTTCATCATTTCTTGGGCCTAAACAGAAAAGATCATGAGTCATAAAAGGGCCTTATTGAAGGTCACGGCACTAAATGATAGTCATTTAGTGTTCGCAAAGTGTGATCTAAACTATAAGCTGGGTTCAAAATTTTTTCTCAAAGTCAAAATCATTTATTTCAAATAGACCATTTGCAGGCACTTTTGAATGGTCAAATGTCGGTCAGTCCAAGAAAAGTGAAGCTAAATTGCACGTTCCAAAACGTAGGTCTCTATGGAGAAGAACGTGCAAGAAACTCCATGGACACTCTTTTTAAAACATATTATGAGTTACATAGATCTTGGTTACATATTTCTTGTCGCTTCTAATATGTGAGCACAATGTAGGCAGATACGCAACAATAATAAGTTATTATTCTTCTTATTAAATGTAATTAAAAACAGAAACCGAATTAAGCCAAAATTCTCCGTAAGTATATATATATACTTACGGAGAATTACATTTTGACAGCACTATCGGCTTCAGCAACCTCGAAAACCATGAAAAAGACACCCATATCGAAAAAGTTGATAATGTATTGCAGCCGCCATCTTGGATTTACATTTAGACAGTAAAATCGGTTTCAACACCCTCGGAAACCATGAAAACGACACCCATGACGAAAAAGTTGATAATTTCTTGCAGCCGCCATCTTGGATTTACATTTTGACAGTACTATCGGTTTCAACACCCTCGAAAACCATGAAAACGACACCCATGACGGAAAATTTGATTAATTTCTTGCAGCCGCCATCTTGGATTTATATTTTGACAGTACCATCGGTTTCAACACCCTCGAAAACCATGAAAACGACACCCATGACGAAAAATTTAATAATTTCTTGCAGCCGCCATCTTGGATTTATATTTTGACAGTACCATCGGTTTCAACACCCTCGAAAACCATGAAAACGACACCCATGACGAAAAAGTTGATAATTTCTTGCAGCCGCCATCTTGGATTTACATTTTGACAGTAAAAGTGTCGTTACAACTTTTCGTGATTATTTTTCCGACCCAAATATCGACCAATAGAATTGCACCATTCGACGTCACGTGGTACAACCTACATGGTATTATACTGATAATTTTTTGAAAATTTTCTCTGGTCGTTGACATATATAAAAAACAAAACATGATCAAAATAATGGCCGACATTTGGGACGGAAAAATAATCCCCCGAATACCACACGAGCTTCAAAATTATCTGGCATTTCCCTCAAGGTTCCCTGCAAACAAATAAAATCGTCAAGTTTTTCAGGAAATATCACTCGCGCTTCGCGGTCGTGATTTTTTAACCTTGAATTTGTTTGCAACGAACCTATCGGAAAATACCCGATAATTTTGAAGCTCTTGTGGTATTATATATTATGAGAATTTTTTCCGTCTAGCCCCCTTTCACAACGCGCTATAAGGAACTTCGTTCCAAAAACTAATTTGAAGGTAAAAGTGGCTGTAGTTGTGGAGCAGGACCAGCATTTAGCCAAGCATTTTTGTCAAGGAGATAATCTTCCAGTTTATAATATGCTTGTCTATATAGTGTGCGTTTAATGCATGTTTTAAATTTGGACTCATTTAGTTGTAGAATCTCAATTGGTATTTTATTATAAAAATTTACACAGTACCCCATGAAAGAGCTATGTACTTTAGCCAATCTGAATCGAGGTTGATCTAATTTGTTCCTATTCCTAGTATTAAAATTGTGCCTGTCACTTATCTTAGTAAAAAGATTTTTTTTTTTTTTTTTTATAAATATTTATTCCTGCAATCTGTCTCTTCGACATTGGGCTGGATTTTAGATATTTGCGGTGATGGGCGTGTATGGCACAGTATCCAGCGATACGTCCCAATTGGTGTTAGCTCCTCATGGGATCAAGTCTTGAGGAGCACGTCATTTTAACCTCTTGAAGGTGGAGTTAGGCTCTAAGCTCATCAGCTCCCTAGCCAGGAGGTTTGGGTGGTGATTAAGTCTTTTTGAATATTTTTGCAGACTGTTTGTTATTTCCTCCTTGACAGACTCAACTTTCAGGTCTTTGTGGAGACGCATGTTTGTTACGAACCAGGGTGCTCCAGTTATCACTCGCAAGGTCTTTGATTGGAATCGCTGCAAAATCTCTATGTTGGATGAAGATGCTGTTCCCCACAGTTGGATACCGTAGGTCCAAATAGGCTTTAGTATGCTTTTATAGAGAAGAAGCTTGTTTTCTAGACTAAGTTGTGACTTTCGACCCATTAGCCAATGCAAATTAGGGAGTTTCAGATCAAGTGCCTTTCTTTTTGTTTGGATATGCTTTCTCCACGTCAGTCTACGGTCAAGGTATACGCCCAAGTATCGTACTTCATCAGATTGTGGTATTTTGACTTGATTGAGCTCGACTTCTGGACAAGTATCATGCCGCAAGCTAAATGTAACATGCACAGATTTTGTTTCGTTGGCTTTAATTCTCCAATCTTTTAGCCAGCAAGATAGTTCGTCCAGATTCCTCTGGAGCTTGGCGGACGCTTCAGCTGCTGTTTTGTCGACTGCTAACACCGCCGTGTCATCGGCATATGTCCCAGTCAGAACGTGTTCTGTATTCGGTAGATCGGATGTGTAGATCAGATAGAGTATTGGACCCATCACACTGCCCTGAGGGACCCCAGCCTTTATTTCATACAGTTTGGTAACGCTGTCACCATGTTTTATGTAGAAGTGTCGGTTATGGAGGTAAGATTTTATAAAAAGATAATAATTTAATGGTAGGTTCTTCAGGATTTTAAATAGAAGTCCGTCGTGCCAGACCCGATCAAAGGCCTGTGAGATGTCCAAAAAGGCAGCAGAGCACCACCACTTATTTTCAAAGGTCTGGTTAATTTTTTCTACTATTCTGTGCACCTGCTCTATTGTGCTGTGTGAGGGTCTGAAGCCAAACTGGTGTTCTGGGATTATTTTGGCTTCCGCAATAACCGGGGCCAGGCGGTTCAGAAACAAGATTTCTAATAGTTTGGACGTTGTGGGGAGGAGACTGATTGGCCGGTAAGATTTAACATCAGTAGTGTCTTTGCCAGGTTTAGGAATCAGAATAATTTCAGCTACCTTCCACTGTGGTGGAATAAAATTTCTCCAAAGGCAGGCATTGAACAGTTGAGTAAGATATTTATATCCTGTGTCTGGCAACTCTTTTAAAATTCTGGCCGTGATCAAGTCATATCCTGGAGCTTTATGAACGTCAAGTCTCTTAATGGATTGAATTACTTCCCCTTTAGAGATTTTCTTAATGGGTAGATCCATTTGATGAGTTTGGGTAAGTACATTCGAAACTTCGTTTAGCTTTGAGGATCCACAGTCATCGTTTGGGGTAAATACTTTTGATAGATGTTCCGCAAATACTTCGGCTTTCTCCTTGTCACTTTTTGCCCAGGTACCATCTATTTTTTTAATAGCTGACCGATGAAAGGTGGGCCTTTTAAATTTTTTTGTTGCTTTCCAAAGTGAATAGTCAGTGGCTGCTGTGTTGTCGAGGCTTCTGAGGTAATTTTCAGTGCTGGTTTGTTTCTGCTCAGCAAGTAATTTTTTGAGCTTCTTAACAAGTCCGTTAAATTTTCTTTTGTGTTCAGGATATTTTGTAGTCTGCCAGAGTTTTCTAGCCTCACGTTTTTCTTTCAACAAATCGAAAGTGGCTTTGGGATAATTGTTAGAATTTTGACTTGTCACACTTTGGACGGGAGTTGCTGCCCATGCTGCTTCCTGAATTGTTTTGTTAAAATGTTCCACAGCGTCAATCACATCCTCATCTGATTTCAGGGGTATTTTATCATTCAGAGTATTGTCAACAAGTTCCCGAAAATATGACCAGTTAGTTTTATTATTATGCAGTCTGCAGATCTTTTCTATATTTTCCACAGTAAAAAGATGAATATTTTTACGAACATACCTACATGATATTTTCATAAATGTATTGACAAGGGACCGTCAGGATGTTTATTTCTTTAAATAGTTTCCTAAGAGAATCGCGTCTGCGAAGATTATATATGGCTCTGATAGCTCTTTTCTGCAGTATAAAAATAGACTCTACGTCTGCAGCACCTCTCTGAGGGTATTCCATTTTGAAGTTTGCGGAACGCTGATATAAAGCACGGTTCCTTACCGGGCGGTCTCCGCAGGTCGGGCAGTGGCGGGCGGGGCGGCGCACCGACGTGCAAGCCTACGCCTGCCTCGTTGACGCGCATGCGCCGCTGGCGCTCACAGTATGCACTCCACGTCACCTCGTTGAAACCATAATTGAAATAATCTGAAAATATGTTGTTAAATGTAATCTATGTTATTCCCAAGGCAGTCAAATGACACCTAAAACGTTTGTTAAGCTGTACAAGATATACATAAGATAAGACCTCTATTGGAATATGCTAATATTAACTGGGACTCATATTTTAAGAAATACATCACTGACAACATTCAAAGGAGGGCAACAAAAATGGTCCTTTCCCTTCCACAATCTATTCTATGAAAAGCGCCATAAAGAACTTGACCTTTTCACACTGGTGATTTCACACATGATGAAATACTCGAAGAATACTATGATGTGCCCAGCCTTCAAGTTCAAGTTCATTACACGCTGAGAGTGAACATTCCTTTAAGTCTTGAAGAAATGCATCCAGAAAAAAGCTTTTGAAGCAATTTTGATTTATAATCAAGTCGTAACAGCATGGAACAGGCTCCCAGAAATCTCTCACTTTGAGCTGCTATAAAAATCAGTTGGGCAGAGTAAATAATAATAATATTGCACAACTTTCACATAACACCATCTAATCCCAAACTTGCTTGTGGTATGAGTATTAGTCAACTGATTAACATACATAAAAGTTTTTAAATACATACATGTAATGCCAGCCATACACGGTCAAACCTGTCGTCCAATCGGTATGAAGCTACATGTTTGATCAAACAGATTTGACCGTGTGTGGGAGTGGATCGGTATGACTAACATGTTTGACGGCACAATCGAATTTGTGCTGTCAAACATGTTGGTCATACCGATTGTACGACCGGTTTGACGACCGCGTATGGCTGGCTAATGGATAACATAAATATTTTTTTTTCCTTTTTCATTCTGCATCATGGTTATCTGTTTAGTTAACAATAAGCCTTGTTCTTGTTTGATATTACTCATCTGGAGTGATTTTAGTCACCATGCCAACTTGTGGAAGGCTTTCACTTCATATGGCAGAATCTATCCAGGAGCGTAGGAACACTATGTCTTTTTAGGCGTTTCTGTTGTAGCGATCCACCTCCACTGAGCATCATAGCTAGTGTATTTGTATGACCGGATCGTCTCTCTTGATATTTAATGCTATAGTTGGTGATCTCTTCCTTAAAGTGTTAATTTTTAAATCATTGTAGATGTATTTGTTACTTATAAATGCGGTATGTTGAAAGTTTTATTTTTTTGTCGTCTTTTACTGGCTGTACCCCACAGTTTAATGCCGTAGGTCCATATTGGTTTCAAGTTGGCTTTGTACACGGTAAACTTGCTTTCCACTTTGAGACGTGAATGCCGACCTATTATCCAGTACATACAACATAGATAATGTCTCCAAACTATTTGAAACACATGCATCACCTACGGGTGTGTCTTACCAAATACTAAAATATAATGCTTGTTTTATTACTGCCATTTAAAATGTCCATTAGGAGTCACAGACAGTTATTAGTGGTCACTTCAATTATTATTATTTGCAACCAGTTTGTGACTTGGTGGTAACGGCAGGCCCGCATTTCGTATTATAGCAGCCTGTGGAATCTTAAATTAATACTAGAAATATTAAGAATCCTATTTTTTTACTCTGTGCACTCTTATGACTGCCCTATACAGTCAAGCTTGGTACCGATGAACATCCACCTCTAACTCCATTGAGTATCTAAGGGCTTTACACTATATCAACACCTTATCTACAAAGAAAACACCATGGCTGAGAAGACAGACACAGACGCAGTTAGGCTAGTGTTCCTCGAGTTGTCCTTTGTTATCCGGGGTCACAGTAACTCTTTTGAATATTCCAGCAGCCCTAACAGGCATCAAATATTTATTACAAAAACGTGATATTACCTGATATGTCAGCTCCAGGCTTGTTCCATGGCTTGTCTTCAATGGTGTCAATATTAAACTCAAGTGCAGGTACACCATTGATGCTCCCTGGTCCATCTAAGTCTTCTAATGTTACTTTTCCTGCTGTAGTAGTACCAACACGAGGTTTATCTGCAGCACCAGCTGCTACTAAGCCTACACCACGCTGAGAAATGAAGAGATGTTTTAGAAAATACCAGTCTATAAGCAGTGGCATTGATTTTGGGCCTACAGATAATAAAATCAATCTACCTAGGCTTTTCTCAAGTATATTGGAGTCCAGTACAGTATAATTCATGTAGCTTTCCAATATTTTACATGGGCCGACTGCCAATTTCCTAGCTTCTATAACTAACATGACTGTCAAAGATCTAAAAATGACGGCCAAGACCAAGGGTTTTAGTATGCTTTCCAAAGATCTTTTTCTATTTATTTAAACCTACTTACTTTTATAGCTAGACTAGCATAAGATTGAGGTCCAGACTTGATCTCCCCAATAGTGACTTTGATATCATCACTGTCATCCGAATCTGAGTCTCCATTGTTCTGACTGTCTGCGTCTCCATTCCGATCATCGCCCTCACGCGCAACCTCCGCGAAATGCTCATCATTGAAGTGAGAGTCATCATTAGTTGCCTCGTTATCCTCTTGATCTTTATCTTCACCTTCCTGTAAACGTTAATTTGTCAACAGTAATTCTTTCAGTACAATAATAGGTATAATGAATCATATCTTTTCTTATGCTATTAAATATCTTTATATCATATTTATAGTTACAAACCTTAAAGATATGTAAAAATCCTCAGACAATTTTTACACGTAAACTTTCGATCTAACATTGTTATAGGTTATGTCAACTTACTGTTGCCGCGTCGGCTACATCAGTCTCTTGCTGACCCTTTTCGTTATCTTCCGTAGGTTTATCCGATCCCAAATCGGGATTTGATTCACCATACAACCAACTATCATCATTTTCATCTCCAGGCGCCGTTTCTACGGCAGCGTCTGCCATTTTTATTTTGTAAAACAATTTTGTTTGACAGGTCGCAGAATTGGCAGGTAGGCAGACATGAGACACCACAGACTGCAGACACTTTTGTTTTAATTTTTATTTTATAGGGATGGCTATAATCTTAAGTCCATATTGCCTAGACGTTGTCCGTTCCGTTAAAGTGCGTCCAGTAAATACGCCGCCCTCGAGCCGCTTGCGAAGTCTCTACCTACCGAATTAAAATGCTGGAGGCGGGCAGTCTTATTGTATGTTTACGTACCGCGTGGCTGTAGGCATTTATTTCAAAAATACGGGCGAGACACGTTACTGTATGGATACTAATTTTGAAAAATCCATAAACAGTAGTTTAGATATATAGATTATATCCTTAGCTCGGACAAATCAAGAAAATGTAGATAAAATTAAGAAAAACAGGGTCATCAACACCAATCGTTTTAAACCAAAAAAAATGGTTTGTTTTGGTTTTAAACGGTTTTTTTTCGTTTAAAACAGATTGGTTTAATTGGTTTTAAATCGGCCTTACATCTATAGTTGCACTGGTTAGTTGGGTTAACTCTAGGGTAGTTACTCGAGTTATAAAAGAACGACCCTGGGTTGCAACTCTACTCGACTCGGGTTTTTTTTGAACGAACTAAGGTTGGTAAGAAGCGCGCGCGTGCAATTCAAATTCGAACGTGCGAAATACACGTGCACCGTTCTCAAGCGGCTCGCGGGCGACGCATTCACCAAGTTTGGATAGATAGATAGATACGAGGATGGATTGAAAAGTTCGTGGCCTCAGAAAGAAAACAATATAAAATATAAACAAAGGTAATTTTATTTTCCCACGTAATCTCCACTCAACTTAATGCACTTCTTCCATCTGGTTTCCACACCCTGTATGCCAGTCATAAAAAAAGTTTCTTCAAGGCCTTCAAAAAAGTCACCCACCGCAGCTTCGAACTCCTCATTTGATGAAATTTTTTGACCTCAAAGGTGTTTTTTTAGGTTTGGGAATAAATGAAAGTCTGAAGGTGCCAAATCAGGGGAATAGGCAGAATGGGGCAGAAATTCAAAGCCACAATCACGAATTTGAGCCATAGATTCAACAGACGTGTGAACGCGTGCATTATCCTGATGGAACAACATTTTCTTGCTGAGTAATCCTGGCCTTTTCTCTTTGATTGTTTCACGCAAACGACGTAAAAGGGTGCAGTAATAAGCCGAGTTTATAGTTTCACCTTTTGTAACGTAGTCCACCATGATGACACTCTTTAGCATCCCAAAAAACTGACATCACCTTGCCAGCTGACAAAATTGCTTTGGCTTTTTTAGGAGTCGGTTCATCAGGTTTTTTCCACTGCTTGGATTGCTGTTTTGACTCTGGGGTGTAGTGGTGTACCCAGGTTTCATCCACTGTCACTAATCTGGCCAAAAAAATCTTGTGGGTCAGCCTCAAACATTTCCAAACAGTCGCAAGAAATCGTAAGCCGTATTCGTTTTTGTTCAACTGAAAGCAATCTACCCATCGCGCAGAAACCTTAGAAAATCCAAGTTCATTGACTATGATGTTTTGTGTTCATTCATACGAGATGCCAATAGTGTCTGCAATCTCCCTGATGGTCAATCTCCGATCTGCCAATATCAGATCACAGATTTTCCCGATGTTTTCTTCAGTCGTAGACGTCGTAGGCCGGCCGGAGCGAGGGTCATCTTCAATATTAATTATATTATTATTTCATTTATTTATATTTATACATATTAATTACCTATATTTTTAAATATTTCTTATAAAAAGGATATTAAAAAAAAAACATTTAAAAATACAAAAAAATAGTAGCCCACCGGCATCGGGAACAGGGTCCAAGCTACCGGTGGTCAGGGCTCCTGAGAGAGGAACCTCCGGACAATACGCGCCGTGTCAAGGAGTACTGCCTTCTGGATCAAGCCCTTGATCCAACTGCCTAACGAGAGCCTCCGCAGATGTTGATCGAGGCTCTTGGCTTTTTTCATTGGCCGTCACGACTATCGGCACAATGATTGCTCTATCCACTATCATATTATTATATTATTATTCTACTCTCTCGTCCGCGTTTAAATTCTGCAACCCACTTTTTCACAGTCGTATACGACGGAGCAGATTCCCCCAATGTTGTTGACCAAAGAGATTTAAAGAGATACAATATATCGTCAGTGAAGTTCTAACAGTGCGTAAGTCATTTTGTGAATGTTTTGAGATTTTAATGTCATTGGATAAAACATAGTGGCGCGCATCGTGTCGACCAATCAAAACACGATAACTGACCAATACCAACGCGTTATTTGAAAAATAGTTACATTGCGTATCTCAGTTGGTGGTGCCAACACTGCGTATGTCAGCCATTGACGTACAAATTTGTCGTGCATCAAGTTCTCCGATGTTGTGATTTCGATTTAAGGTATTATTTGCAATATATCTTTATGTTTTATTCCTATTATTATCGATTTAATGCTATGTGGTCACGGTTTAACTTTTAAAACAAGTGTGTTTATTATTATTTCCATTTATTCATAAACATTCATATAAATTATATTTTTAAATATTTCAATATAAAAAAAAAACATTTAAAAATATAAAAAATAGTAGCCCACCGGCATCGGGAACAGGGTCCAAGCTGCCGGCGGTCAGGGCTCCTGAGAGAGGAACCTCCGGACAATACGCGCCGTGTCTAGGAGTACTGCCTTCTGGATCAAGCCCTTGATCCAACTGCCTAACGAGAGCCTCCGCAGATGTTGGTCGAGGCTCTTGGCTATTAAGCCATTGGCCGTCACGACTATCGGCACAATGATTGCTCTATCCACTTCCCACATGTCGACAACCTCGCGAGCCAAGTCAAGATATTTAGTTTGTTTATCTTTCTCAGCTTTCACGAGGTTCTCGTCATGAGGGACCGCTATATCAACAATCATTGTGCGACGCTCTAGTCGATCTATCACCACTACGTCAGGCTTATTGGCAACAATAGTCCTGTCAGTGATGATAGATCGGTCCCAATACAATGTGACGCTGCCATTCTCGAGAACTGGGTCGGGCGGGCACATACCTATAGTACGGTACTTCTGATTCAACAAGATTGTATTTAAGAGCAAGTTGCTGATGGATTATCCTGGCTACAAGGTTGTGTCTGTGCAAATAGTCTCCGTTAGCTAAATGAGAACACCCAGAAATAATGTGTCGGATTGATTCCCCAGGCCGGTGGCATGCCCGACAGATGTCAACCGTACCGTCCTTCACAATATATTTCCGGTAGTTGTTCGTCATCATAACTTCGTCCATAATTGCAAAGACAAAACCTTCGGTTTCTCCAAAGAGATCACCAAAGCGTAGCCAGGAGACGGACGCTAAAAGATCTACATCGGGCCCATGTAAGGCCCGGTAAAAGCGCCCGTGAAGCTCCTTGCCCTTCCATACTTCCTTGCGTTCATTAGTATCCATTACTATAGGTTTGCGCCAGTTCTCGTTGGCCAAGGAGAGCGGGGTGAGGCCTTTGTCCACCGCCACTACATCTCGGTGCATCCCCACGTCGGTTTCCAGGCAGTATTCCCTGAGACTGCATACCTCACGGTTGTGCAGGGTCTTGGCATTTAAGAAGCCACGACCCCCACACTTCCGCGGGATATACAGCCTCATCACCGATGATCGTGGGTGATGCATCCGATTTGCGGTAAGCAGAGTGCGGACCCTCCTATCCAGGGCGTCGAGTTCCGTCTGAGTCCATTTGAGTATGCCGAAAGAGTACATCAAAACTGGCATGACCCAACCGTTGAAAGCGCGCACCTTGTTCCCGCCCGATAAAAGACTTTTCAGTACTTTATTCAGGTGGCCAAAGAAACGCTCCCTCAACGATTGTTTCACGTCAGCAGCATTGATGCCCAACGCTTCCGACATACCCAAATACTTGTAAGTTTCGGTTGAGCTGAGGGATCTATGGTGTATGGAATCCGAGAGTTGGGTTCCCACGGATTCCATAATCTTCCCTCGCTTTACATGCATGACTGCACATTTGTCCAAACCAAATTCCATCCTGATGGCACTACTGAAGGTTTCAGTTACCTTCAGTAGCTCCATTAGTTGCAAGTTGTTGGAAGCAAAAAGTTTCAGATCATCCATGTAAAGAAGGTGAGATATGACCTGACCCTCTCTTCTCAACCGGTAGCCTAAACCCGAACCCTCCAGCAGTGTGCTTAGAGGGTTCAAAGCTAGGCAAAACCACAGTGGACTCAGACTGTCACCCTGGAATATGCCACGCTCGATCCTTAACGGTTCGCTGTTCTCCGAAACCCGTCGACACCCTGGATAGTGAAGGATCGTCCTCCACTGCTCCATACATGACATCAGAAAGGCGCGCAGAGTTACATCAATTTTATATAGCTCCAGCACCCTCATGAGTCATGTATGCGGCACTGAATCATAGGCCTTCTTGTAATCTATCCAACATGTCGACAGATCTCTTCGAGAACGACGAACCTGTTGGCTAATGGCAACATCAATGAGGAGCAGCTCCTTAGTACCACGGGACCCGTTCCTACATCCATTCTGAGAAGCAGATATGATGGAATTTGTCTCAATATGACTATTAATTTTAGCTCTCAGGATGGATGTAAGAACTTTATAGACCGCCATATTATCTCCTTCACCTATATTAATTAGATGAAACATGACGTAAGTCAGTGACAACTACTGGCAACACTGCGTAATTCACTAAATTACTTCAATGGAAAAGATTATTGCGATTTTCACGAGTTCAAATCATCACAGAGTTCATTTGTATTAATAATAAAACACAATACGGTCTTATACGTAGGTACGTTACATTCATTTCATACAGTTTTTTCATTCTCCTGTAAAGTAGCCATTTTTGACTTCCGTACTGTTAGAACTTCACTGACGATATATTTAATGTTTTTGTTGTTGACATATCTTCGTAAATCTCTTTTGGAGTTAGTTTTTTTAAAACAGGTATCTGATGACCACATGTCACACACTCAATCCTCTAACCTGAGTAAATACTACACTCTCGTATCTCGAAATATACTAGATATATGTTTAACATTTGTATGTGGTTTAATTGTGTTGCATTAGTGAAAACTATTCGAAAAAATTCAATTCATTTCAACATTTAATTAGGAATTTACGAAGGTTTATTTAGAACACTCAATCCTCTTATGGTGCGGGACGAGTGTTCCTAAATTCTGCTATTTTGGCTTAATAAAGTCTTAATATTCTCACTCTGTTTTACGTGTGTAACACAGAGTCAATTGTGAAACCAAAACCTGGGCGTAAAACATAATAGTTAAAGAGAAAATAGAAAAAATCCAATCTTTTCAATGTCCCGTATGAGTGTTCCATATTTTAGCGTTTATTTACTTAACCCGAACTTGTATACAAATGAAAGCTACATTAGAAATTGAGAAAATTTTATCACTAAAGTTTAAAATGTTTTATATTTTGGAGAGTGTTTTATTTTAACAGTAATCAAGTTTAATGTATTTTTAAAGGAGAAAATTTTGTAGGGTGACATAATTTTGTCGGACTTTTTTTTACATTCAGTCAAACAGGAATCTATACCTATATATAAAAGGAGAAACTGACTGACTGACATAATAACGCACAACTGAAACCAATGGGTCTAGAAGCATGAAACTTTGCACAAGGTTTCCTTTTATGATATAGGCAAGCACTAAGAAGGGGTTGGAAATTAAACCTTCGAGAGGATAAAAAGGAAGAAT